>CM053575.1:17357232-17437525 GCA_028646485.1 Cryptoprocta ferox
AGCCCAGGCCCAGCTCAGGACCCAGCAGGGCGTCAGGGAGGCCCTGCTCTGAATTGCTCACACTCGAGTCGGGGAGGGGGGTAGTCCCACACACAAGCACGTGAAAGCAGAGAACTCAGTGTTACTCAGAGGTAAGCCAAGCCCAAGGGTCGGGGAGGGGGAAGGGGTCTCCCTTGCACGGAACCTTGGAAGGAATTCACAGAAGAAGGAATCTAACAAATAAAAGATTTAACTCCACTAGTAAGAGAAAATGTAAGTTCAAACAGGGTCTCACTTCCATTTATCACCCTGGCAAAGATTTTTATCTTTTTTAAGTTTATTTCCTTATTTTGAGAGAGAGCGCAAGCGAGTGCACGTGTCCGCACAAGCAGGGGAGCGGCAGAGAGAAGGAGAGACAGAGTCGCAAGCAGGTTCCGTGCTCAGAGCCCGATGCGGGACTCGAACTCTGAACCACTCAGGCGCCCCCAAAACTGGCAAAGATTTTTAAAACACTACGACTGGCACTGGCCCTGAAGCAAGGGGCACTCTAGCCGCTGAGGAAACTGTCGCGTCTTTGGAAAGAAGTTTGGCCGTGTTTATCAGACACCTTCAATGTGAATATGATCTAATTCAGGTTTTCTAGTTCTTCGAGCTTCTTCTGACATAATTATCATGATGTACGGAGGGTTGAACCGCAAGGATGTTCATTTCAGGCCTGTTGCGGTTCCAAACCATGAGAAGCCTGGGTGCCCAGCAGAAGGAGACTAAGTAGAATTTGTCCATGTGATGGGATAATATGCATCATTAAAAATGATGTGGTGGGGCGCCTGGGTGGCTCAGTCGGTTGAACGTCCGACTTCGGCTCAGGTCATGATCTCACGGTTCGTGAGTTCGAGCCCCGCGTTGGGCTCTGTGCTGACAGCTCAGAGCCTGCAACCTGCTTCCGATTCTGTGTCTCCCTCTCTCTGTGCTCCTCTCCTGCTCACACTCTATGTCTCTCAAAAAAAAATATTTAAAAAAATTTTTTTAATGATGTGTAGGCGGGGCCTACGTGTCTCAGTCAGTTGAGCATCTGACTCTTGACCTCGGCTCAGGTCATGATCTCACAGTTTCATGAGTTTGAGCCCAACGTTGGGCTCTGTGCTCAGAGCACAGAGCCTTCTTGGGACTCTCCCTCTGTCTCTGCCCCTCCCCTGCTTGTGCTTCCTCTCTCTCTCTCTCAAAATAAAGTTTAAAAAAATAATGTGTTAGAAGAATACGGAATGGCTTGGAAAGATGCACAGAATATAGTGTTAGGTTAAAAAAAGGTTTATGAAAAATTGTGTCCGTGTGTGTGTATGTGTGTGTGGTATAGGTTTCTTCTCTTGGCTTATCTTCACTTAGCTTATTGATTTAAAAATTGTTTCCATATGGAACACAGATAATGATGTGTGAAGAAAGGCCACAGAAGTTATGAAGATATGCAGGTGCTAGTGTGAGGGCCAAGGTGGGAGGGCCAGGACATATCAGGGAGAAGGAAGGGAGCAGGCGGGAGCAGAAATGAGGAGGTCTGGATGCGCTCGTGTGCTGTGCTGGGGACTGAAAGCAGGTCTGTGGGGCTGGAGGCGAGGTGGAGGGTGGCGGGTGGGTAAGTTTATGAAGCCGGCAGGGTCAGTCCTGCCTGGGAGTCCTGAATGGCACGGTAAGGCTGATGGGTAGGGTTGGCAGATTTCGGGGGGAAAAAAAAAGCTAACAATAAACCAGGACGCTCAGTTAAATTTGAATTTTGAATAAACAATGAGTCTATTTTACTATAAGTATTTCCCATGCAATATTTAGGACATACTTGTACTAAAAATTTTCCGTTGTTTCTATGAAATTCATAGCTGAGCACCCTGTATTTTCCTCGTCAGTCCCAGCGTGAGCTCTGGGACCGGTGAAACCCTTTTGAGAAGGTCATGATACAATCAGACGTGTGTGTTTTACACACCCTGTTTGGTTGTATTTGAGGGTAGTGGGCCTGAAGGCAGAGAAACCCATTAGGAGGTGCATGTGGTCTCTGTGGTCTGGAAACTTCCGGTATGTTAGAGTCCTAGGGGTCCCCGTCTGTGAGGCGGCCGATCCGCACCACAAAGGGGGCCGCTCTGTGAAGCATCCCTACCCTTCTTGCACCCCAGCCCCGCCCGCCCCCAGTGCACTCATCTCCCGAAATCTCACAGCAGAGTCCAGCACCCTAGCAAAGCAGACGTTATTTGGGACCTAATCGCTGCTTTCAACTAGCATTTTAAACTGATAAAAGCAATTCTTGTTTATGGTAGAGCAAACAGACACTTCATTCAGGGGCGCCTGGGTGGCTCAGTCGGTTAAGCATCTGACTCTTGATTTGGGCTCAGGTCCTGTCCTCACGTCTGTGGGATTCAGCCCCGAGCTGGGCTCTGCGCTGACAGTGTGGAGCCTGCTTAGGATTCTGTCTCCCCCTCTCTCTCTGCCCCTCCCCAGCTCTCACGCACGTGATCGTGCATCTCTCTCAAAACAAATAAATAAACTTAAAAAATTTTATTCACACCAAAAAAAAAAAAAAAAAACCCCACAAAATCAACCCATATACCTGCATTCCCAGCTCTGGAAACTTCTAGAATTTTCTAAAGACGGATACTCCACCCCTCCTCCACTTTTTTTTAAAGATGAGATTTACTACTACAACTCAGACATCTTTCCAGATACTAAAATGCTATTCTTTTATAATATCTGTTTCATTCATTTGTTCATCAAATGTTTATTGAATACCTACTGCCTGTAAGCCACAATAGCAGGCATTAGACAAGGGTGAGCAAAGGAAACCTCTTCAGATATATTCCCTGTTTTATGGAAGGCAGAGACAATAAACAAAGGGGAAAGTCCCAAATAAATCCATAACAATGTGTGCTAAATGCCAAAAAAGAAATAGTTGTGGAATAAAGAATATCAGGGAAGATCTTCTATTTATGGAAATACCATCCTTAATTTAACCAACCTCTTATTACTGTCCAGTGATTGGTTATTTTTGGTTTTTCTGTGTAATGATGCCATGATGAACTTTCTCTCTAGCTAATTCTTTGTGCCCACCCGTAATTCTTTCTTTTCTTTTAATTTTTTTAATGTTTATTTATTATTGAGACAGAGAAACAGAGCATGAATGGGGGAGGGGCAGAGAGAGAGAGGGAGACACAGAATCCGAAGCAGGCTCCAGGCTCCGAGCTGTCAGCACAAAGCCCGACGCGGGGCTCGAACCCACAAACCGTGAGATCATGACCTGAGCCGAAGTCGGATGCTAAACCGACTGAGCCACCTGGGCGCACCCCATAATTATTTCTTTAGGATGCATTCCTGGAAGTGGGATTTCTGGGCCAAGACAAACACACTTTTTATTAGGTTTTCTTTAGTATATTTAAACACAGTTTTGTATTTTCCCTATGGTTTACGTGTCTTTCACTTAAAAAATAATGTGCTGCAAAATTCAAATTTGGGGGTGTATAGCTTTATGAATTTTAACACATTCCTGTGCAGAGTCATGTATTCACCTCAACGACTGGGGTGCAGGATAGGTCCACACGCCAGCCCTTTATGGTCAAGCCCTCCCCCTCCCGCGCCCCAGCAACGGGTGATCTGTTCTCCATCCTGATCCTGTTGTCTTCCCTAGAGTGTCATATGGTAAATAAGGTGGAGTCATACATATGTAAATTTTGAGTCTGGCTTCTTTTAATGACCCTTATGCTGCCTTCGAGAGCCTTTCCTGCAATTGTGTAACAGTTCATTCCCTTTATCTCGGAGTAGTATCCTGTTTGGTGACTGTTCCAGTTTGCTTATCCAGTCACCTGTTAAAGGACATTTGGGTTGTTTCCAGTTTGGGGTGATTATGACCAAAGCTGCTATAAACATTTGCATGCAGGTTTGGTGTTTTTCCCCTGAAAATGAGTCTTCGTGTCTTCCGGGTCAGTGCTTGGCCGTGGAGTGGCTGGGTCACGTGGGGGAGTGTGTGTTTAATTATGTAGCTGCCGCACTGCTTTCCCACCGGCGACATGGGACACGTTCCACTGCTCCACGTCCTCGTCATCCCTGGTGTCGCCAGGTTTCTTACTCTCATTGCAACAGGCGTGTAGTGCTGTCTCGTTGTGGCTGCACTTTCACCTCCGTGGTGGACAATATGTCGAGAGTGTTTTCATGCTTTTTTGCTGCCTGTATGTGTCTTCTTGGGTGACCTGTGTATTTAGATGTTTTGTCCACTTTTTTTCTTCTCTTTGCATCCCTGTTAACTAAACCCCACACTCTATTCAGATTTCACAAGTTTTTTTTCCTAATGTCCTTCTACTGTTCCAGGACCCGATCCAGGACACCACATTTAGTCCTCAGGTCTCTTTAGCCTCCGTGGCCTATGTTAGTTTCTCGAACATTCTTTGTTTCAAGGAGCATCTTTAGGGCTCGTGTTGGTGGGCAGGGGTGCCCATGTCACCTGACCTTCCATCCCCCATCCCCTCCTGCAGATGGGCAGCTCCCGGAGGGCCGCGACACAGTCTGCCTCTCCCCGGTGAGCACAGATCTAGGCTGTCTGCGAGTTCCCTGGAACGTCACCCCAGATACTGTGGCCCCTTCGGCATTATTTACTGGGCCTGGAACTAACCCAGGGACCGCCAGGCTGAGCTCAGGACAGAGCCCAGTGGCAGATGAGGTGGGCCGGGGATGTGATCAATGGCTAACCTTTACCCTTCGCCCCTACGCCCGCACGACTGTTTGGATAGCAGTAGGTTTAGTCAGTGCCCTTTAAATAGCATGAAAGGGCCTCACGCTGGCCTGTTTTGTTTAAGCAGATTACATCGGCGCTGTGCACTCTGCCACAGGGTGTGCAAGGCCAGCTCACCCGAGAACAGAGCGAGCGGCATGTCCTCCACAAAGCAGATGTTTGGAGGAAAAATAGATGTAATCAAAACCATGGAGGATAAAATTACTCAGGCCCCTTAGACCTACACTCCATATGCACAGGCCTGTGCACAAGCACACACACACATGCGCGCCCCTCCTGTGTCCACACCCGGCCACGTGTATCTGCCGAGGGACGCTCACCCGCACGAATCCCCGCGCACAGCAGCACACGACCTACGTGTGGGCCTGCACTCGAGCCCACAAGCCCGCCCGCTCCACAGACCTGTCCACAGGCAACGACACATATGTTCCCCACACCATTCCCAGCGGCAGGCTTGTGCCACAGGCCGGAGGGGACACGTCCCTGCATGCGGAAGGAATGCGCGCAGGGAGGCCTCTGGCACCCTCCCCCCGCCACGAGTGGTTTCAGAAGAGTGATCTCTTGTAATGCTAGCCATGAAAAAAAAATCACCTTGAGAGAGTTGGGAATCTCTCGAGGGCTTTCATATCAACGCCATTGGGTTGAATGGGGACAACGAGCAGAGGGCGAGGGAGTGAAAAGAGAATTTCTATTTCTTAAATTTTTTTACATTGATTTATTTTTGAGAGACAGGGAGAGACAGAGGACAAGTAGCAGAGGGGCAGAGAGAGAGGGAGACACAGAATCCAAAGCAGGTTCCAGGCTCCGAGCCATCAGCACAGAGCCCGATGCGGGGCTCGAACTCATGAACCGCGAGATCATGACCTGAGCCGAAGTCAGATGCTCAACCAACTGAGCCACGCAGGCGCCCCTGAGAATTTCTGTTTCTGGGAGTTCAGGCGGAGGTTGGAGGGCCTTCTGTGGCTCCTGATTAAGAATATATCCTTGGGGGCACCTGGGTGGCTCTGTCGGTTCAGCCATTGACTTCAGCTCGGGCCATGGTCTCGTGGTTCGTGGGTTCAAGCCCTGAGTTGGGGCTCTGGTGGTGTGGAGCCTGCTTGGGATTCTCTCTCTCTCTCCCTCTCTCCCTCTACACCCCCCCAAATAAATAAATAAACGTTAAAAAAATATATCCTTGAACCAAATGCTTCTACTTCGTTTGAAGGGCACGCGGTCCCATCATGGCCACCATTGCTTTCATCCCCCCGGTCGGGGAGGCACTGACCGCTGTTGACGTATGTGTGCACACTACTTGATTCCTTTGGGTCGTCTGGGCTTTATATCCAGATCAAGACATTCCACTGGGAAGCTGCAGATCAGGATTGTATTGTCTTGGGCCCCAGAGACTGGGACAAAACCCTCTGGAGGACCCCTCCCCACTACGGGAGGGGCGTCTGCCCAGTTCCAGTCCAGAGTCCCTATGGAAAGAAGGGCAGGGGAGAAGCCGGACCCGCAGGCAGGCGGCTTGGACCAGGGGGGGTGTGTTGCTGCTCAGCCTCATGCAATGCCAGTGCTGTCCGCCTGAGCAAGGCTGGCCCACAGGCGGGGCAAGCTGAGTCTCCCAGTGGCCTTTACCCAGTGTGGCAGCATGGTGGACACGAAGCTGACTCCCAGAAGATCTTGGACTGGGTTTCCTGGACGTTTACATTCTAGAGCCCCTTCCGCGAATCCCGTCTCTTTGCTTCTCCTCCTTCCCTGACGCCCCATTTCCCTCTTGCTCCTACATGGAGACATCCTTCAATGTCTGCATTTGGTCTTCTCCCCCCGCCCCCCCCCACTTCTGCGATCTCATCTCCCCCGTCGTGTGAGCCGCTCATGGAGGCATTAGTGATTGTGAGCCTCTTTTTCACGTGTCCTATCCACCTTTCTCCTCCTCGTCTAGCAGGATGAATTGATCCATTTATCTGTCCAACAAATACTTTCTGCCCGTCCTCGAGGGCCTGTAGCTGCGCACAGTAGGCACATGGAGGTAGGTGGACAGAGTGAGAGCTCAGCGGTGTTTGGTCGTTAGAAATTGTTCTTTATTCTCCAGCAACTTCTCTCCCTGCGTGTCTGCCTTCTGCCCCGTCCTGGGCTCAGCCCAGGGTAAGGGACATGACGCCCCAACCCTTGGGGAACTGATGTTCTGCAGGAGGAAACGGACGCTCAGGGCCTGATTGTATACTAGTCAGGAACACAAGCAGTAGTTGGAGAGGCTGAGCAGAGGACAAAGGGGTGTGTATGGTTATTAGAGTCTGGGAGGACTTCCTGGAGGAGCTGGTGCTTAACTGGATCTTGGAGCAGCTGGAAGGAAGGGCATTCCAGGCAGGTGGCTGGAGGTGCGGTGAAGAGGAACAAGGGGGTCACCGTTAGTCAAGAGTAATTCAGCATGAGCAGCAGAGCCCTCTGTTTTCAGTGACTGTCTTGTGGAGAGCGCTGCAGGGCGAGCTTGCCTTGGGCCACCCAGCTGATTCACTGCCTCCCTCCTCCTCAGGATCATCTTGTTGGAGAGCAGTCTGCTGACTTTGCCCCAGGGTCCGGCACCATCACCCAGCCCATCCCCGGTGCCCACTTGTCTCAAACAGCCTTGTTAAACGTGGGGCCACCTGAGGAATGGTGGTGGAAGCCACAGTTGTTTAGCCAGGAGGCGGAAGCCTCCGGGAGGTGTGGCCGCTGTCTCCAGGAAGGGCCCCGGACAGTTAGAGCCCGGACCAATGCGCCTTATCTCTAGGAGACAGACACGGGCCGGACCTCAGACGAACAGCCCAGCTGTCCTGACGGCACCGAGCTCCCTGTCACCACAGCCCGTCTGGGATCTGTGCACTGAGTGCCTGATGGAGCCTTGGCTTGACATTCTGACCAGCTGGGTGGGCCACCAAACCTCGGGGAATTATTCTTTGTTATCCGCATTAGAGACCCAGCCTCCGACGTAAAGCAAAATGATCAACAGTGAAGACTGAGATTAGACAGCTCGCTTCCCTCTTCTCCGACAAACGTTTGCCAGAATGCGTCCATCTCTCGGCTTTTCCCGTTGGCCGAAGCGTGCCGGGACACAGACACCTCCTCTTCCTTCTCCCCTCTTCGCAGATCCCAAGGGAGGGTCCCGATGGTGACTGAGGCGGGGAGGGGGAGACTCCACTGGGCTGAGGCAGTGCCACACCGCTGCCTGCTCCCCCTACTCCAGACGGGGCACAGCCGCTCCCGTTTGCAGAAGAGACTCTGAGATCTGAGAGGAGTCATTGGAGGTCAGGGGCAGATGGTGGTAGAGCTGGGACAAGAGCAGATCTCCCAACTCTTGGCCGGGGGGCCTTTGTGCACACCGTGCTGTCCCCCCATTTCTCCCCCACTCGCTTGGGCTCAGTGGGTGACCAGAAACTAGACCCTTACTTCTCGCCATAGAAGACTGGGCGTTCTCTGGCGCCTCCCCACCGGCTAAGCCTAGAACTAGGTCAACGCTAAGGGCCTTTTCTCAGAGGCCACATCTTTCCCTCCTCGTCCTCAGAGGCTGGTCCTTCTGCCCGCAGGATGAGCGAGCAGGAGAGCAGGACTCCTTGATGATGAGAACTCCTGCATTCCTCTGCCCCTCCCCCTCTCTCCCTGGGAAGAGGCCCCAAGCCCACAGGGTAGGGTAGTAGGAGTAGGGGACTGACCCGTGAGCTAGAGGCTCACTCATTAGCACACATTCCCTGCACCCCCCTGCATTAGCCCCCCCCGTCCCAGTTAAAACTAGGGGTCTGGCTGGTCCCCACAACCCTCGGGTTCTGTGACACGGAGCTTCCCGGCGCAGCCTGGCCCCTCTTACGGTGCAGGGTGGTCCCAACCCCAGGCCGGATGCCAGAGGACACGCTAAGGGTCCTCGGGGTCATGGGATGGGACCTGGAGATCAGTGCTGGGGCAGGAGGGGCAGGGTCTGCCCCCTCCCAAGTCTGGCCTCCAGGAAATTGCATAACAGAGATGTTTATTTTTGGTGAGGCTGGGTGGGATTTCTTCTCTTAAAAAAAAAAAAACAAAAAACCCAAAACATAAAACTTGTTTGTCTGCCAGGAAGATAAATATCTTTGCTGAAAGCTCCTGGCCCCGCTGCCCGTTGCAGTTTGCATAATGTTGTCACTGAAGCCGTGGCGGTGTGCATGTGCCCAGCTCTCGTGGGTGTCATGCGGGATGCCTGTGGACTGCCTCCCACCCCCCGACCGTGGCATCAGCATCAGGGATGGCCTCCTGATGCTGCTCCAGGTCCACTCCGGGCGCTCACCTCCACCCCCTTCATCGGAGCCGTGGAGAGAGAGGTGGGGACGACGGGCAACTGTCCCTCTCACCCTCCCCGCGCCGAGCGTCCTCCGGGCACACAGGGAGCTAGGGAGGAGAGCCCCGCCAACGCCTCAGCCCCCAGATGTGGATGGAGTCAGGGGGCCTGAGCTAGAGGCGTTGTCCTGACACATCACGCCCACGGCTTGGCCCTGTTCCCGAAGGAGGTGCTCACACCCACCACGCGTGCTTGCCACCACCAGCTTGTACGTGCGAAGGCCCTCTCACATGCTCCCCCTTATTAATCTGTACGTGCGTGGGGTGCATGGGGTACATCATCTCACTCTGCAGTCCCAGGCAGGGGGATGGGGCTTACCGCGCTCCAGATACCAGGCCAGCGCCCGCACTCAGAAGCACTGGGGAGGGGGCCTGCCTGCTGCGAGGGCTTCTCGGGGCTCAGAGTCCTCTGCTCCCCCAAAGGCCATAGCAGAACTGGAAATACCACCGGCAGAAACCTGCACACGCCGGCACCGTGCTGAGTGCTTTGCCTGGTGGCCTCCTTAACCCCACACTACCCCGTGAGGAGGATCCCACAGGTACCTCCATCCCCATTTTATAGAGAGGGAAACTGAGGCACAAAGCCGTTAAGTGAACTGTCCAAAGCACACAGCAGGAGGGAGGTTCACGTGCGATTCACACCCTCCACTGGCTCCAGAGCTCATGCTCTAAACGTGGACCCGAGTATGTCCACCCAGGGTGCTAACTGGGCCATTTGGACGTGGACAAGTTACTCCCTGCCCCACTGTCCCCTCTGGCCTCTGCCGCCTCATCCTTGACTTGCGTAGATGGACTGGTCCTTTCTGGTTCTGGGCGTCTAGGAATCAACCAGCAGAGCCCCCTTCTGTCATATGCGACGGCTGTGGGCCCAGGCGGGGAGCTTAGTGTAAGTCTACTGGGGGGCACACGTCAGCTTCCTGGGGGTGCGGGTGTCCGCCCAGCATCCTCGGCGAAGGCAGCCCTTGCCCGGAGTGGGCAGGACCCCGTGTGGACAGTAGGTGGGACCTGTGGAGGGCAGGGGTGTGACCCTTCATGCGGGATTCTTGGTGGGGGGAGGGGTCTCCGCAGCTCCTGCTTGAGCCCACACAAGACCAGGCCAGGATAGGAGGCCGTTGCTGTCTTCCTCGAGGCTGGCCTCCTCCCTGCCCCTGCCCCGTGGGGCCAGACACGGCAGCTGCATGAGCTTTCCCTTCCCCGGGAGTCTGAGGCACTGCAGTCAGCATTCTCAATGCCCAAAGCAGAATTCTGGCAAAGGGGATCCTTCTAGAAGAAAGAGTCCAGGGTCAGCAGGGGATGGGGAGTAAAGATCTGAGAGATCAGATTGGCTGACCAGAGTCATATTACATTGGGGCTGAAAGGGGTCCATTCTGAGATGATGGCAAAGAGGCTCAGAGAGGGAAAGGACTTGTCCAAGGTCACACAGCATGTTAATGGCAAGCCAGGATTAGAAAGAACCCAGGCCTCCTGACCTCGCCTCCAGTGTGACTCTGAGAGGGAGGAATGGCAGAGGATGGCGCTCCCTGTCCCTCCCTCTTCTCTTGCTTGGCTCAGCCACTGGTCTCTGACTTTGTTTCCTCCCCCCTCAGCCAAAGAGAGCTCCCTGGGCGAGCCAGAGTTACCGCCTGACTCTGACACGGTGGGGATGGACAGCAGCTACCTCGGTGTGAAGGAGGCTGGGGTGAAGGGGACCCAGGACCGGGCCAGTGCCGACCTCCCCAGCCCGCTGGATAAGGCCGACTCCGAGAGCAACAAGGGCAAGAAGCGGCGGAACCGAACCACCTTCACCAGCTACCAGCTGGAGGAGCTGGAAAAGGTCTTCCAGAAGACCCACTACCCCGATGTGTACGCACGGGAGCAGCTGGCCATGAGGACAGACCTCACCGAGGCCCGCGTGCAGGTCAGTGAGGGCGCCTGGGGAGGTGGGGGTGGGGAGAGCAAGAGGGGTGGCCCTTGGGCCGGTGGCCAAAGCTGGGACCGCCTGACTCTCCCTCAACCACACCAGGGCTTTCTTTATCTCAGTCCAAGGAGAACCTGCCCCTCGCACCCCTGCTTTCACCAGAGCAAGGCTGCTTTTAGCCACCTGAATACCAGGCCTCTTGCTCTGGCGGGAGCAGGGGCAGAAGAAGGAGGGCCCCGAGTGGAGGGGCAGGAAGCCCGTTAGCTGGATTTCTGGGCTCTGTGTGGTGTGAGCGTCCAGGCCCTTTCACAAAGGAGAAGATGACTGGGCTCTGCTCTTGAAGGCCTATTTTTGGGATGGAAACAGGATAAACCTGAAGGCACCCACGGCATTCCAATGGGCAGAAGCAGAGAACAGCCCGGCTCTTCCTGCCGGGGATGGTTGCCTTCCTCTGTCGTTGAGCTCCCCACTCAACGTGCCTTCTCTGTGAAGTCTTCCCGATGACCATGGCTCAAGCAGTGGCCCTTGACCACCATCGCGCCACCAAAACACCCAACCCACCAGAACCCAAACAACACTAGTCAACGCAACCCAGCCCAGCAGAACCCAGCACGGCTCAACACTACCCAACAGAACGCAACCTAACACACTGTAACCCAGTCCAACACACTCAATGCAACACAACCCAACTCATCCCCAACTCACACAACACAACGCAAGCCAACCAGGTCACCTTCTACCACAACCATCCCGGGCGGCTTGAACGGTTTTATCCGTTTGTCTCCTCCCATTCTACTGTGGGTTCCTGAGAGCAGGTGCTGTCTGGTCCTTCATCACCATACCCCTGCCACTGAGAGAAGGCTGAGCTCAGAGCAACAAGGGCAAAAAAGAAACGCTTGTAGATGGGTGGACCTCCTTTGTCCAGAGAAGTGTGTCTTCCCTCCTTGCATGGAGTTCCAGCAAGAACAGGACCAGAGAGGAAGTAAAAACCTCCGAGTACCCAAAACAGTGGGTGACAAAATCCACCCACTAACGCTCAGGCTTCAGCTTCACCCAAACAAGTGTCGCGCTCAGTCAGCTTTTCCAACCCAGAGCCTGTTAGAAATGGCAAGTGAGGTATTGTCAGGCAGCCATTTTTCACCCTCCAGTAGGCTGGGGAAGTCAACAGTTTGACAGCAAAGAGCCGTCTGGCTTTTTCTTTTTCTTTTTCTTTTTCTTTTTTTCTTTTTTTTTTTTTTTTTTTTTTAAGGCAGGACAGCTCAGCTGGGCCCGGCTCAGCTCCGAAGTGGCTTGGGTGCCAGGACAGAGAGTGTTCCCTCATCAGCAGGCCCCAAGGGCGCCCCCTGCTGCCTCAGTTCACCAAAGAACCTTCCCCAGAGTGCTTCTAAGGCATCAGTGAAAGGTTCATCTCAATCAAGTTCTGTTTAATCAGGCTGAGGCGTCCTTAACACAGTCTAGAGACATCTTCATTGAAAATGGACATTGCGAAAAAGGACCAGCGGTTACCATAAATGGGTAGCCATCCGGAAACTGTATGTAGCCGAAGTGACTGAAAAGTCAGGATTTGAGCCACAAGTTCCCCGGGCTCCGGCGGCCCCTTTTATTCCTGCCCGGTGCCCGGTGAATGGGTGGGGAAGGGAGGCAGGGCAGGGGAGGCTTTACTGTGATTCCAGAAACCTTCACACACCGACTCTCTTATTTGAATCAGAATAAGCCACCTCACATGCCTCAGAGTCTGGACAGGAATCCCAGAATCTGGCCTCAGCTCTGCCAGTGGGATGAAAGGAAGTGAAGGAGGCAGTGGAGAAGGGGGCCATTCCTGTAGGCGCCATGTTGGTGCGGGATAGACCAGTTCGTCCTCTGTGTAGAGTGTGTGTTCCTAACACACGGATGGGAGTGTCCAGGAGTAGGATCCACTTAGTATCGAAGGAAGGATGGCTCTTCTCAGACAAAACATGGAAATGACACTGGGGTACACAGAACATTTTCAGGTACCGTGATACAGCTAAACTAGAGCGTTCCCTCTGCACACGTGTGTGCGTGCGCACACACACACATTTATGCCTACTTCCAAAAAGGAGTTGAGGCAGCTTACAATGAATGACTTACTATTTTCATCTAAGAACAAGAACAATGTCATGAAATAGGAAGGTAATTATGTCAAACATCTAGGCTAAGAATCATAGTTGCCACTGAGCACAGATTTCAACCCTGAGCTTCCCGGCAGCCAAGGCAGAAAGGGAAACCCTGACGTGTTGCGTATCTTATCGTCTGAGAGGATGATCATAGAAATACGGAATGTTAGTGCTGGAAAGGATCACCTGGTCCTCTCGTTTGATAATAGGGAAGAGGAGGCCCACCTGTGATCAGGTGACTCGGGAACTGGCAGAATCCAGGACTCCCGAGTTCCAACCCAGTGTTTCTTTTGATTTAGCTTGCTAAACGGGCCGTACTGTTCGGAGACTTTTCTTTGTATGAAGGCGGCAGGGTGGGTGGGACCTTCGTGTGCGTCAGACCTCTGGATTGAGCCTGGCAGTGCCCTGAGGTTCGGGGGGAGTGGCGAGGGAGCCCCCTGCCTGCCTCTGCTGAGTTTGCTCTGGGCCCACACTCAGCTGGGGGGAAGCCAGGTGCCTGGCGTGGCGTGGCGTGGCGGTGGGGGGCTCCGAGATGGACCTTTCCTGGGAAGAAGCTCAGGGTTTGGCCTTGCTCCAGGGGGCTGCAGGGGCCTCTCTCTGCTGTCTGGGATTCCGATCTCCGCAGCTGGTGTCTGAAGACAATAAGAGGCCTCCCCGCCCTGGGCCACCCCGCCCTGGCCCCAGATGGGCTGCGGTTAGCGAGGCCCCCGCCAAGACGGTTGGTTCCTTGGGGAGAGGCCTGTGCTGAGCAGGCCCAGGCTGGGGTGGGCCGGGAGCGGGGTGGTCCTGGGACGCGACACGCAGGCTGGAAGGCTGGACCTCGTGGTCCCCTCTCCCCCTCAGGGTTGTCCTGTGGAGACAGGCTGGGGCCCCCGAGCCCTGGGGCACAGAGCATCTGTGGGGAGTTCTCAGAGCGCCAGGCTCCAGGGCTCAGACATGGAAGGACAGACGGACCTAATCTCCAGGCCCTCCACCGTGAGCTCCGGGGGGGCCGCGAGGATGCCCCGCCACCACCCAGCTGATGCGAGGAGGAGGTGGCAGACCCGAGAGGCTGACTTAGCTCAAGGGCTCCAGCCTTGCTCAGGAACAGGGCCTGGGGCTGCAGGCCGAGGAGGAGGGGGTGGGCAGTGCGGCAGTGCGGCTGCCCCACAGCCTGGCCTCTCCTCTCGGTCTTAACCCTCCGGTAAATCCCTGGGCCTGGCCCTCCTCCACTCTGCTATCTCCACGGTGCTCCCCCCCCACTGCTCAGCTGTCCTCCCAGATAACCCCGGCACCCCCCCACCGTGCTCTCCATGCCCAGCTCCAGCCCCCACATTCCATCGCCCCCCACTCGGCTCCTCCTCTCACTTCTTGGACCTGGCCACCCCCTTCCAGTGCAGCAGCTCCCCCCAGCCCATCCAGAACCCACATGACACCTTCACCTGCCACTCCCACCCCGGGGCTCCAGGGAAAACCCCCCTTACCTCCCCCACCCACCGCAGTGGCGGCCACAGACAGTTTCCCTAACCTTCTCCCCACCCCCGAAGAAAGGACGGAGCCATATATCTTGATGCCTGCAGTGGGCTCCCCTCCCCCTGGCTTCCCCCACAGAAAACCCTGGGAGGCTGAGGAAGGAGCGGAAAGACTGAGCTAAGCCTGCAGGAAATTAAACATGAAATGAAAACAACTTCTCTGATTCATTCTCTCATCCTGCCCCCCAGTCCCCCATTCCAGGCCGCTGATAAAGGGGGATCCCGTTTCAGCAGCACAGAGAGGAGACCCGATCCGCCCTTGGCTCTCAGCGGGCGGCCTGGGCCGGGACCCCAGGAGCCCCTGGAGGAAAAGGGGCCCAGGAGGCTGTGGGGCAGGGGCTGAGCACTTCTCCTGTAGCAGAGTCCAGACAGGGAAGAAGGACTCTGAAAGCAATGCCGGCCAGTGTGTGTGTGTGTGTGTGTGTGTGTGTGTGTGTGACTTGTGCACACATGTTTCCTTGGGACTAGGGAGGGAAACTGAGGCACATCTCCGTACTCCCTCCCTGCCCCCAATCTCCTCACACTAACATGAGACACACACATACACACACCAGTTTTTTTTTTTTTTTTTGTCGTCTTTCCTTTAGCAAAAGACAGCAAGAAAGGTCAGGAGCTTTCAATAAACAAGGGTGAAGTATCTTAAAAACGATGACAGCGTTTCTCATCTGTCTCACCCGCTGCTCTGTGAGGCACAACCCCTGTGAGGACATCAGTCCAGATATTGGCCCCATTTTCCAGACAGAGAAACAGAGGCCAGTGGCAATGCCAGAATGGGCTCTGTGTGGCCCAGCTACGCTAGCAGCCAGCGCTGGCTGGGCAGACCCTGTGCTACCCTGCGGGGAGCCCTCAGGCCCTGCTCCTTCTCCCTCTTCCGAGGATGCCGGGCGCTGTCACTGTCGGCGAGGCCGCCGGGGGGTGCTGTTAGGGTGTGCCCGCCTGCACGTGCGTCACAGACTGGCAGGTGCACCCCCAGCTGACAGGAGCCTCCCTCTGGGGTCTCCGAGCTCTGCGTTTGACGACTTCCATTTCTGGGAGCTGATCCGTCCCCTCCTCACACCCTCTCCCCCACCTGTCTCTGCCCCAGATCCCAAGTCATGGGCAGGAGTCGCAGGGCCCAAGTCCCGCTCTTGCCCATGAACCTTGGGAAGCTTGTCAGCCTGCTGGAAACGTTGCTGCAAAGGAAACGGACCCAACGGCCCCCACCGACCCCTCAAAGACCACAGCTCACACACCTGGCTCAGAGACCACCCTCCCCACCAGGTCCCCACTCAAGCCAATGTCCCACCCTCCCCTGCTCAGTGACAGGTGGCCCTTCACTCGTCCCCAGAGTCAGGCCACCCTCCACGAGAGACCTTGCGGTGACCATTTTTACTGACCACACCAAGAGCAAACCGATCTGCTCGGCGAGGCCCTCCACAAGGTGACCTCTGCATCCAGGGTTCTTTCTCTCCCACCACCCCCCAGCTGGGCAGCGTGGTCTCCTGGGGTCTTCCGAGGACGCCCTGCTGTTTCTGCACTCAGGCCCAGGCCCAGCCCTCCCCTCCGTGATGCAGGTCAGGCCACGTGGTGCTGGGGTTGGTTAGATGACCTGGTGTGGTGGCCGGTGGCATGTGGCATATGTGTGACACTTGCCCGTTCTGGATTCCGAAATTTGGAAAAACGAAGTCTGGCCCAAGACCACGCCGTGGTTAGTTGGGGGTATGCTGCCTTCCCGACTCTCAACACTGATTGTTCTAGATTGTAAGCTGAAGACTGAGGCAGACACTTCCCTGCAGCCTCGCGGCCCTGGCCGTGACTGTGACGGGTGGGGGCTCGAGGGCCCGGCTTGCACTGCCTGACCCCCTGTGGCAACTGCTTTGTCCTGTAGGTCTGGTTCCAGAACCGAAGGGCCAAGTGGAGGAAGAGAGAGCGTTTTGGGCAGATGCAGCAGGTTCGAACCCACTTCTCCACCGCCTATGAGCTGCCCCTCCTCACCCGAGCTGAGAATTACGCCCAGGTGAGCCCCTGCCCCCGAGCTGCCAGCTCCAGCCCCCCAGGTCCCTCGGGCTCTGGGAATGGGCACTTCTGAGGAGGGCTTGGCTCCCCTGAGATCGGACACGTGAGGCCCGGTCCAGGTGTGTGCCTGTCCATGCCTGAACGTGGGAGGCCCAAGGCCGTTTGTTAAGTGCTGGCCCAGGCGTGGGGACATCAGGGAGGGGCAGGTTGGGACAGAGAGGGTGGCTTCCCCTCTGCCACTTTGCCGCTCTTGCTGTGGGCATCAGAACCAGGGCAGGCTGCAGACCAGGGCCCCCAGGCCAGCAGGAGCCGCTCCGACTGTTTCCTAGAAGCAAGTCCCAGAAGCCCGGAGGACGTGGGGCAAGGCCGTAGTGCGCGAGGAAGTCTGAATCCCGAGATGGGCTGTCCTCCGGCCCCAGACCCTTCTCACTTCAGATGAGCCGCAAGCTCTCTGAGCCTTGGTTTCTTCACCTGAAACTGGACCTGGTGAAAGCCCACCCCAATTCTTTGGTGAGGTTTTTGAAAGGCAGAGATCGGACAACGCAGAAGTCCTTTGGGGAGTAAATAGCCCGATGAAGGTCGCTCTGCAGACCTCAGCTCTCCCAGGCGACTGTGTGCCATCCTCCCCTCCGTCCCGTCCCGTCCAGTCAGCCAGCCCCCGCTGTAGTGACACTGGAGTCTTCAGTGGGTGCAAAGGGACAGGAAGAGTGAGGAATGGCTGGCACCCGGAGCTGAGCTGTCTCTCTGGCTGAGTCCACTCAACACACCCCTCAGTCTGTCTGGTGGAGGTGACCATCCCCTCCCCTCAGGCCCCTTGATGGTGGTGGCAGCATGGCCTCTGCCTTCAGCTCCAGGCCTGGCCCCCAGCGGGCAGGGAGTCAGGCCTGCCTGTCTTAAGACTGTCTGCCCCAGGGCCCTGCTGTCCCACAGCCTCTGGGCACCCCTCCTGGACCAGCGCTGCCCCTCCCCCTCCCAGGATTCGTGCGGGGTGGAGGGGCAGGGGTCAGGCCTGGGGTGAGGCTGAGGAATGTGGGGTGTCACGCGTGTGCGCGCGCACACACACACACACACACACACACACCTCGTCCTTAGCCCCTGCTGCATACTTTCATCTTTCTCCCTCTGTCCCTGGAGGATGGGCCTGGCTCCTGGGCCTGGCTCTCTGCTGCCTAAGCTCCCTGCTGGAGGGAGGAGGGGGGACCAGCCCAGGGCTTGCTCATCCCTCCCACCCTCCCACCTGCAGCACCACATCTCACACGGCTGGCCTCTTGACAGAGGGGAGGGGAAAGGCCCCTGATTCCTCATCACCCAACCAGGAGGAATGTGGTCAGGCCCATCTAGTTGCCATGGCAATGCCCCGTGGGATGTGAGGGCAGAGCTCCCTCCTCTCTTGGCTTCGGAATCCCTTCCCTGGGTGAACTACAAGCGCTGGGTGGGGAGGGGAGCCGGCCAGCAGAAGCTGCCTGAGAGCCACCAGGAGTCCCAGGCACGTGGCAGGGAGGTCGCCTTCTCTGGTCCTGCTCACCCTGCCCGTCACACCACAGGTCTGCCTCCAGTCCACCCCACCTGCTTCCGGAGCACCTCTCTCTCTTTCTCTCTCACTCACACACACACACACATACACGCGCGCACATGCGTGCACATGCACACACACGCACACCCTGGCATGTGGGCACCCAGTCTGGCTCCATCCATGCCCTCATGCACACTCACAGCCTTCCGGGGCAGCCCCTTCCATCCTAAGCCCTGCAGCCTCAGGACACAGCCCTTGGACCCTTCACCACTGGTGCCGCTGTGTGGGACACTGGGCCCCACTGCCTGGCCCTGCCCCCTCCTCACCACAGCCCGCACGCCCAGAGCCCATGTTCCTGACGCCAGAGCTCTCTGAGTGTGGGTCAGCTTCCATTGCCCATGTTCCTGGGATGCCCCGGGCCCGACCAGGAGCCACCGGCGAGTATGACACCGTTAGGGACCTGAAGGGGCCCGTGGAGGGAGAGAGTCTGCAACTGCATCTAAAATTTGCACATCAGCTGGCTGGGGCGGGGGGCCGCGCTCAGCTGGTTAGCTGTGCCCGGAGGGCAGCCCTGTTACTGGGCCCTTGATGAAGTCTGAAGCTCAGTCCTTAAAACAGAATTTCTGTCTGCTGGGAACAGAGGAGCCAAAGCAAAACACCCAAACCCTCCGAGGTCTGGATGGCCCTAAAGGTTTGGAGAGGCTCGCAGGTGAACACTCCAGAATGATTTCATCATAAGGATGAGCCCATAAGCGGGGAGAGGTCATCTGGGGGTAGGAGCAAGCCCCTCGCGTACCCACCACCCCCACCCCTGCCCCAGCCCAGCCTGTGACATCTCTCCCTTCCCTCTCCCCAGATTCAGAACCCATCCTGGATCGGCAACAATGGGGCTGCCTCACCAGTGCCAGCCTGCGTGGTCCCCTGCGACCCGGTGCCTGCCTGCATGTCCCCTCACACCCACCCCCCTGGCTCTGGGGCCAGCGGCGTCACCGACTTCCTGAGTGTCTCTGGGGCTGGCAGTCACGTGGGCCAGACACACATGGGTGGCCTGTTTGGAGCAGCGGGGCTCAGCCCGGGCCTCAACGGCTATGAGCTCAATGGGGAGCCGGACCGCAAGACCTCGAGCATCGCGGCCCTCCGCATGAAGGCCAAGGAGCACAGTGCGGCCATCTCCTGGGCCACATGACAGGGCACCTCTCAGCCCATCCCCACGCCCTCCCCCACCTCGGGGCACTGGCCACGCCCATGCTTTCCAGGCCCCCAGCCTCCCGTTCGACTTTCCTCTTAGGAACCTGGCCTGGGCCAGGGGCCTGGCCCTCAGCACTTTCAGCCGCCCCAAGTGTGAGGCCCCATGGACCGCTGGGAGGGGGGGCAGCAGGTCCCGCCCTCCCTGGCACTGAGGCCGAGACCCCTGCTCCTGGCCAGAGGCAGTGGCGGAAGCCAGGTGGCCGAGTTTTGAAGCTTTGCATCCATTATAAGCTGAAGACCCTCTCTCCCCCCACCCCCCGCCCCTCTGCCCTGCCCGGTTTGAAGGTCGAGTCAGGGATAGATTCCCATCCAGACCGAGCAGCGGCCATGTGCTGTCACGTCCGTCCTTCCCTCTGCTGTGTGGTCGCCTGCTCACCAGGCCAGTGACCATGTCTGGAGAACAGGCCTCCCTGCAGAGTTGGCTTCCCGCCCTCCCATCTCCTTTTCTCCTCCTGAAGCCCACGGAATCCGACCTCCTGGGCCCAAGGCACCGCCTGGCCTTCACCCACCTGGCTGTCCCCTGTGCCGGCCCCACCTGGAGGGATGGACGGAACAGGAGAGGCGCTGGAGCGGGAGAATCCTGCTGTCATGCATCAACGCTGGCATCTAGGACAGTCCCTGAGGGGGCGTGGTCCAGCCCCCTCGCTCCCGGAGACTCTGGATCTGGGTGAACACTGCAGGGGGCTGGACACAGACCACCCACGATACCCACAGTGCTGGAGGAAGAAGAGCTTCTAGAGGGAGGAAGAGCTGCGGGGAGGTGTGCGGGAGGGGACAGGGGCCTCGGGCACACACTTGCACTCTCCTGACAGCCCTGTTACAGTGGGCGGGTCTGGGCAGCTTCGTGTCCAGCCAGCCAGGCCCCTGCAGGAGGACCTAGGGACGCTTGTCCCCCCCCCCCCATTCTGGTCTCTGGCCAGGGCTGCTGAGCAGTGCCCGGCGTGGAAGGACGTATACCTCGGAACACACAAGCTAGGGCCTGGAGCCGTGTTGGCAGGGCGGCCAAGAGCGGCGTGCGGAATTTGCTAACGGATGTGTGCTCGCGCTCGGCCTCTCGGCCCTTACGCTGCCTCAGACTGCCTGTCCCTCCCGGCCGTCCCTAGAGCAGCACCAGACCTGCCCAGAGCCTTCCGCAGTGGCGGGGAGGGGGGGTGCTCTGAGTTCTTAGCCTGCTCTCGCACTTCTCCCCTAGGGCATCAGAAATCTCAGCCCCTCTCTCCAGCCTCTAGAGGGGCTGCTGGGCTAAGCTCCTCTGGGTCACTTGCTCTGTCCCAGATGTGGGGGGCAGGATGCCTGCCTGCAGAAGGGGCATCCTTCTGTGGAAGATCTCCGTGTCTGCCTGACTGGAGACTTGCAGCTCGAGTTTTGGCACCAGGTCCCAGCCGTCACCGAAGCCCGTGGTGCACGGTACCCATCCTCTGAGGCCCCTCCGGCAGGCAGCCCCTGGGGAGAAGCCCCCTCCCCGACTTTCCCAACTTCTCCCTTGATCCCGTTGCGGGGGGCGGGGGGGCGAGGGCCACGTCCAGCGGGCTCGGGGACCCACACACAGGACAGCCTCTTGGCTTCAGTGGAGGGCGAGAGCCTGTGGAGGTTTAGAAGGAATCACAGTCCCCACCTCTGCCTTGTGTTCCCAGCTCCCTGGAAACAGGACCGGGGAAGGATCTGGCTTTGGCTCCCTTCATAAGAGACCTCTTTGCAAACTGTAGCTCTAACATTTGACCTTCTGTGAGTGACAAGCATGCTGGACATTGAGATGTTCTGCCAGGCTCGGCTTTAATGTTTCCTGTATCTGAGGGTCTGGGCGTGACTCTTAGGAAGCCTTTTCTGGTTCTGAGGTTCACCGAGATAACTCAGGCTCCCCAAATCTAGGAAGGGAGAGGGAGAGGCACATAAGGCTGGGAATAGTTCCCTGTCTTCGCCTAAGGGCTCTGGTGGCTGTGAAGGACATGGGAGGAGCCCTTGCCATTGGTCCGTTCTCACCCAGGAGGGAATTGACATCGAGAGATGGAAAACCGGGAGAATGCCAGAGGAGGAGGGGAGGGGGAGGGGGGCTCTAGGTGAATCCTTCTGGAAGGGACCCCTGGTGCTCAATTCCTCTACCTGACTGCTTTCTGGCAGGGTGACACTTCAGTCAGACCCATTTCAACCAAAAAGCTTGAGAAGACAAAGCCTCTAACGGATAATGGAGGAAGGCTCTGTGGCGCTGGCTGCCCTTTGCACCAACGCGGCCAAGTATTTATGAGTCAAATGTGGGTGTGAAATGTGCCTGTTCACCTCCCTACAGGGAGGTCTCCCCACCTGCCCCGAGGCCTCCCTTCACCCTGTCCCAGCTCCCCAGGGCCAGCCCAACACTCTGAGAATCATGGAATCCTTGAGCTGGAGGGACTTAAAGACCCTCTACTTAGTGCAGTCCCTTCACAATGGAGATGAGAAGGTCCCAGCCCCGAGAGCGGGCATCACGTGTGGCCTTAGCCCCGCATCGGGTGGCGGTGCTCACGCGGCAGCTCTGCTCTCTGCTGAGAGTCCTCCCCCTCCTCAGCCTCCCCTCTGGTTCCTTCCCAGTGGGTGGCGAGGCCCAGGCCTTCGAGGGCTGGAGGTGTCCCCGCGACAGCTCCTGCGAGGGCTCAGCAAGCGTGGGTGACGCATCAGGGCTGGCTGGCTTCCTCAGGGGCAAGGGGTCAGGAAGGCAGGCGGACAGGAGAGCCAGCCTGCTCTGTGGGTTACCGCTAAGTGAATAAGCTACCAGAGGTGAGGATTCTCTTTGGCTACTTGCCTGAGATCTCAGCAGAGACGGCGACGTGGCCTTGAGATAGTGAGCAGACCGCCGGGGCAGCCTTCTCAACACTGAGAGCCTCTGGTCCCCGCCTGGGACACGGCCGGGTGGCCCGGGCTTGACACGAAGGTGCTGCTATCACCCTCAGATGCCCTCACACTCCCAGGGCCCGGGAGGAGAGGGCTCTGGGGACACACAGAGAGGCTTGTCCCCAGGTCTTCAATGGCACTTGGAGGGCACAGGCTTTGTAACTTTCCTTGAATCCTTTCGACTATACTTGATTCTCAGCTCTGACTACCGCGCCTCCGGCTCTGGGAAGCATGGTGGCCAGGTGAGTTCAAAGACACTGCAGTGGTGAGGTGGGTCCCCAGCACACACCGCAGTGGCCACACGGGGCCCGGCCCCAGAGCCCCGCCTGCCCTCTCTCTGGCTGGGTAGACAAGAGGAGTTTTTCCATGAAAGCTGCCGTGTATCTTGCTTACGCAGCCGTTCTCTCTCTGGGCCAGGTTGTGGGGGGACCATCTCGTGGGACACCCTGGGGCTTCTGGTCAGCTTGATGGCCCTGTCAGGGGCAAAGGCAAATAAGACAAGCTGGGGGAGGATGGTTGGCAAATTGGCTCCCCCCCCCCCAGGATAATAATTCATGGCCATAAAAGAGAAAGAGGAGAAGACAAGAACGCTACTTCCAAAGTTACCACAACCCCATCCACCTCACCAAGGATGCTGGAGGGGGAAGAGGCATTCTGGTGACCCAGACATTACCTAATCTTGCCCTCCCCGTCTCCCCCTTCACGTACATACATAGAGCTAGGCCTTTATACTACTGATTTTGAAGGACAGTTTTCAATGCCTAAGAGTCTGTTTGGATGTGCAGTGGTTGAAAAGAGCTGAGTGCTAGAAGGAACGTGCGTGAACCTCAGCTAACACTGACTTTTCTCATTGTAAGATATTTTTAACCCTGTATAAACGCAACTTTTTCCTTTAGCTTAATGGCCTGGGGTGGAATATTAAAAAATATATATGAAAAATACATTAAAAATTCAGAAAAAAATGTATAAAAAAATGAGGTCAGTTCCATAAAGTTTTACTGCCTACTACCACCATGTAACGACATTATAGCAAACTATTAAAAGAATCATTCTTGCCTTTTAAAGTAAGTTATTGCACTTACATCTTCTTTGAGAGGGGAGGAATATTTGATGAGAAGGGGACCTAGGGCCCAGGCGGGGGGTCACGTGGAGAGCGGAAGCAAAGGGACGCTCGGGGCACCCGATGCCGGGCACGGCCCAAACTGTCTTGTTTGCTTGGTGTTTGCAATAAACTCCTTCTCCTTCCTCCTCTCAACTGGAACCTGTCTGTTTTGTTCCTGACTGGTGACAGATGAAATGTGATCAGAGGGGCCTCTGAAATCTCACATTAATTGAAGTCGGCAAAAAATACTAACAGTGCCCTTTTGAACTGCTGACACAGTACAGAACGGATTACCAGGGCTAGATTAACAACAGGTGGCCGGCCAGGGCTCCTGCAACAGAGAGGGGGTGCGTGGCCCGTGAGGGTCTGGGACGGCCCCCTTTCATCCCAGGGGACCTTCCCTGCATGGCAGGCAACCTGGGGGGAAAGAGGTTGGCGGGTGGGGGGACCAGAGTCTGCCCCTCAGGCAGCAGAAAGGGTCCCAGTGCATCTTGGGTACGCTCAGCACTGCCCGTGCCCGGAGGTCTTCAGAGCGGCACACCCAGCCCATTGGTCACCGAGTGCCAGCCTGCGTTTCCAGGGGTGTGCTGAAAGCAGAGAGAGCCGGGACATGGAGGGCCAGGGCAGCGAGGCCTGGCTGTGTGGCACAGAGCGAGACAGGCCTCCAGAAGAGGCAGCCCCAGTCCGCTCTCTGCTCCTCAGTGGCTGAGGGAGCCTGCAGGAGGTGTGACCAGATGATTTTTCAGGCAAAGCTCTAAAAGCAAATTAGGAAGCAGGGAGGGCCCAGGTTCTGCTACAGAATAGGGACGTCCCTGCTTTCTGACATGAGCGTGACTGGAGGCAGGGCCGCTGTGTGGAGCGGGGACTCAGCTCTCACATCATCGTGGCTCACAAGCCTGTCCCCGGGGCCACTGGGTGGCTCAGTTGGTTGAGCATCCGACTCTTGATTTCGGCCCCGGTCATGATCCCGGGATCGTGGGATCGAGTCCCGCGTTGGACTCGGTGTGGAGCCTACTTAAGATTCTCTCTCCCTCTGCCCCTCTCCCCACCTTGCATGTGCTCCCCTCTCTAAAAGATAAAAATAAGAAATAAATGAGTCTGTCCCAGACTAGTTTACGGACTTGGGGGAGGATGACATGGATAGTACACATAGTACATAGGCAGGGGCCTCTGTGAGCTGCTGTGGCAATGGTGACCTGAAGGACAATGACTGTCCCCCAAAGAAAGATCTCTTCCTCTGGTTACCAGTGGTGAGTCTCACAGGAATGTCCTTCTCAGCCTCTTTCCAACTATTTAAATGTTACTTTCTTGGAGCCACATGTCTGATTTGGTACCTGTGGTGAGTAAGTTCATACTCAGTAGAGACCCAGCCGGGTTTTAGGTTGGCGTGGGCTGGGAACCTGTTCTTTTAGAAAGACACCTGTCACTTCTCGGGGCCCAGGGTCATGGTAGCACTTGGAATGTCCATCCCAAATCACTGCCAAGTGCCAGGGCAGGAGCTACAGCAGGGACAGGGCCAGGCCCGCCTCGTGCCCCTACTCTGCTCCGTGGGAGCTGAGCAGCCCCAGCGTCCCGGAGTCCGGGTGAGTGCTACTGCCCAAGTGTGGGGCGGCTTCTCGGGGTCGTTTGGCCTCCCCGGTGACCCCGGTCACCCATCCCTGGGACCTGGGCCTCTAAGTAGCATCTCTGGGAGGCAAGGCCAGCAAGGCTTCCTCCAATACTGACTGTAGCTCAGCCCTTCCCCGTCTGGCCACCAGGACGGCTCACTGCTCCCCACACCTTCCGGGGCCTTTCACTGGGCCTCACTACTGGACTTGCGAGCCACTTAGGAGGCCTGTCCGCCCCCTGCCAGCCACCCACACCAGAACTCCTGTCCCGTACGTTCTCTAAGGCCTCCTTCTAATGGCAGGACCCCACCCCAGCCTCCACCCAAGAACGACTGTTGGCGCCTGTGTGCTCCCACGGAGCTGTCTGTCACACAATTTCAGCACATAATCCGCACGCGTCATTTCTCAGCCTGATGGCCCCACGTGCCTAAAAGGCTCCAAGGAGAGACAGGCCGGTTCTGTTCACAACTGGCTGTCTCCGAAAATACTCAGCTGGGTAGCAGAGCGAATAAAGGGGAAGGTGGGAAGGAGCCGATGCTCTGTTTGGGTCACGACGGGACAGGGAAGGTCAGAGAAGGGAGTCAGGTGGAGAGAGCTGGAAGTGGGCTCAGGCCTCTAGGGATCAGCCAGGCGTGAGCTCAGAGCCGCCACCCGGCCATGGGCCTGGCCAGCCCTGTTCCTCCAGGGCTCGTGTGCACTCGAGCCAAAGCCAGGACAGGAAGCCTGGCTTCTCCGTCTAGTCCTCCTGGGGTTGGGCCAGCACGAGGCCAGCACCCCAAGGCGGCCCGAGCAGTGTCATATCCCAGAATGCTCACCTCAGACCTTTCCTGCAGAGTCTTGGGCTTGAACCTCAAGTCGCCCCCAATAGTCCCAATGCCCCTAAGCCCTCTGCACCTCCACCTGCCTCGGGGCGGGCTCCGTGGGCACCCCTGCAGGGCACCTCGAGCTGAGCTGGCGTTTATCAGCAGAAACCCCGGTAGCTGCTGGGGGGTGGGGCGGGGCCTCAGCGGTGGTCCCCGAGCACAGGCCCAGCTGCTGAGCGACAATAGGCCCTCCACAAACAGCCCGTTTCCCCCAGTGGGGCCACCGCATGCCGTCTGTGCGCTCGGAACTGAGGAGATGCGAGCCAGCTCCACAGACAGTGGGGTGTGAGAGTTGACATTTTCCCAGGAATTCTGTGATTCCAAACAGATTTTTTTTTTTTAGCTCCACACAGACCAACAGGCTTGAGGAAGGCCAAACTTCCGAAGAGAACTCCGGTTTATGACCATGTGCACACCATGTGTTAAGTAAGGTGTTGCCTTGAGTAGTTGGGAGCAAACTCACTGTGGGACCCGGCCGATGTCTCCCCGGAGCCCCAGTCGGGGTGCGCTTTGGACACGCAGAGGTGGCGCTGTCCGTGGCACACCCACGAACCTGGGGCTCTCCTCTGCTGGCATCGCCAGCCCCCCCCCCCACCCACGCCGTGTCTTCTCTGGCCTCTACCCACAGTGGATCTCTGTGATGCCCAGGCTCTGTGAGGAAGACAGGACATTAAAGCCAAGGTGTACCATGGAGGGAGAATGAAAAGAAATGAATGTGTGCGCATGAGTTTTGGGAGCACCAGGGAAGAGAAGAGAGTCTGACGGGGGTGGGGGATGGGGAGTCTCCTTTTAGAGGTAGCTTTGGACAGACAGTTCTGTTCGGATGAGAGCGTGGACAAGCACAAGCCAGGAAGCCACGTGGTGAAGCGGACAGGAGACCTGGGTTTAATGACTGATTTTACGACCCATTAGCTTTGTTCTTACAGGCAATCTCTGACTTTCAGTTTCCTCATCTGTAAAATGGCGACAACCAGTTTATCTCACAAGGCGGTCATGAAGGCCAAGAGAATGAAAGCCTTTGAACCTAGTGACGAGCTGTACAGGCAGGAGACATCATGCCCTCTGGGGTCTGGGAAGGGCCATGGGGCCGGCCAAGTAACCAAGGGGTGGACTCCAAAGCCTGGGTACTGCTTCACGAAGTGTGTCGCCAGCCTGGGGAGCACTGAGCACCCCCATCTTACGCTTATGGGACTGAGGAGGTGGTGGTGGCGGGAGACCGGTGGTGAGCAGTGCAGGAGTCACAACAAGAGGCCACACACAGAGTGGCTTAGATAATGGTTATTGTCTCACAGCTCTGGAGGCTAGACCTAGTCCACAATCAAGGTTCTGGCGGATTTGGTTTCTAGTGAGGCTTAGCTTCTGGCTTGTCGATGGCCACGTCCTCACTGTGTCCTCGCGTGGCCTCGTCTCTGCTTCTGCAAAAAAGAGTTCTGGTGTCTCTTCCTTTTCTAAAAGGACACCAGTCCCACCGCATTAAGATCCCACCCTTAGGACCTCACTTGACCTTCATTACCTCCTCATAGGCCAAGGCAGGTGCACTGAGGGTTAGGGCCTCAGTAGGGTTTTGCGGTGGACACAATTCAGTGTGTAACAAGCCACTGGCGTGAACTAGGAGTGAGGGGAAGGTACAGAAGTAGACCAGCTCTTCTCTTCCCCGTCCTAGTTTCCCAGAGGGTCTCCGAAGGTCCCAGCAAGTTCCCACATGTGCCCAGCAACCACGTGATCTGGTGCCTCGTGGCTTTCCACCTAGGCCACTGCCGAGTGGTCACGTGCCATTCCTAGCCCCCACCCGCTCCATCCCATCACCAGCACCGATGCCAGGGGGACTGCCAAAGACCAGCTCTGATCACATCCCTAACGTGAACAAACATCTGGAAAGTCTCTCAAGTGTCTACTCACAGACATTTCAGCTCTTTTAATCAGGCCTAAACTATCCAGTCTCATCTTTTCTTTCTTTTTTTTTTTTTTTTTGAGAGAGGTGGGGGGATGGGTCGAAAGAGAATCCCAAGCAGGCTCTGTGTTGTCAGTGGAGAGCCCGACATGGGGCTCAATCTCATGAACTGTGATCTCATGACCTGAGCTGAAATCAAGAGTCGGTTGCTTAACTGAGCCATCCAGGTGCCCCAGCCTCATCTTTTCTAACACCTCAATCTGGATGCAGTGTTTCTGCAAATCCAAGTCATCCATACACATTCTCATATTTTTTAAATCATTTTTTTATCATCATAAGTGTACCCTTTTAATCCCCATCCCCTATTTCCCCCACCCCTCCACCCACCTCCCCTCCAGGAACCATCGGTGTGTTCTCTATAGTTGAGTCTGTTTCTTGGTTTGCCTCTTTTTCTCCCCTTTGCTTGTTTGTTTGGTCCCTTAAATTCCACACGAGTGAAATATGGTATTTGTCTTTCCTTGACTTATTTCACTCAGCATTATACTCTCTAGCTCCATCCATGTCTTTGCAAATAGCAAGATTTCACTATTTTTTATGACCGAATAATATTCCATTTTTTATGTCAACCACATCTTCTTTACCTATTCATTGGTTGATGGACACTTGGGCTGCTTCCATAGTTTGGCTATTGTAGATAATGCTGCAATAAACACCGAGGTGCGTGTGTCCTTTTGAATTAGTGCTTATATTTTTGGGGTAAATGCCCAGTAGTGCGATTCCTTGATTGCAGGGCAGTTTTATTTTTAATTTTTTGAGTCAACCCCATATTGTTTTCCACAGTGGAAATGCACCAGTTTGCATTCCCACCAACAGTGCATGAGTGTTTCTCTTTCTACATCCTCACTAACACTTCTTTCTTGTGGTTTTGATTTTAGCCATTCTGACAGGTGTGAGGTGATATCTCATTATGGTTTTGATTTGCGTTTCCCTGATGATGATGTTGGGCATCTTTTCACATGGTCTGTTGGCCATCTGGATGTCTTTGCAGAACTGTCCGTTCATGTCTTCTGTCCATTTTTTAATTGGATTATTTTGCTTTTTTTTTTTTTTTTGGTAATGAGTCCTATCAATTCTTTATATATTTTGCATACTAACCCTTTATCAGTTATTTGCAAATATCTACTCCCATTCCATAGCTTGCCCTTTAGTTTTGTTGTTTCCTTTGCTGTGCAGAAACTTATTTCGATGTAGTCCCAATAGTTTATTTTTGCTTTTATTTCCCTTGCCTCCAGTGACATATCTAGAAAACCGTTGCTATCGCTGATGTCACAGAGATTACTCCCTGTGCTTTCTTCAAGATTTTTATGGTTTCAGGTCTCACATTTAGGTCTTCAATCCATTTTGAGTTTATTTTTTGTGAATGGTGAAAGTGGTCCATTTTCATTCTTTAGCATGTGGCTCTCTGTTAAAGAGACAGTCTTTTCCCCATTGGATATTCTTTCCTGCTTTGTCAAATATTAATTGACCATATAATTTTGGATTTCTGGGTTTTCTATTCTGTTCCATTGATCTAGGTGACTATTTTTGTGCCAGTACCATACTGTTTCGAGTACTACGTCTTTGTAATATAACTTGAAATCGGGAATTGTGATGTGCCTCTGTTTTTTTCAAGATTGTTTTGGCTATTAAAGGTCTTTTGTAGTTCCATACACATTTTAGGATCATTTGTTTTAGTTTTGTGAATTGGTATTTTGATAGGGATTGCATTAAATCTGTAGATTGTTTCGGATCGTATGGACATGTTAACAATATTAATTCTTCCAATCTATGAGCATAGAATATCTTTCCATTTTTTTGTACCTTCTTCAATTTCTTTCATTAATGTCTTGTAGTTTTCAGTATGGGGGTCTTTTACCTTCATGGAAAAATGTATTCCTAGGCATTATTTTATTGTCTTGGTGCAAGTGTAAATGGGATTGTTCTCTTAATTTTACTTTCTACAGCTTCATTATTATTGTATAGGAGCGCAACAGATTTCTGTACATTGATTTTGTATCCTGAAGCTTTACTGAATTCACTTATCAATTCTAGTTGTTTTTTGGAGGAGTCTTTAGGGTTTTCTATAGTATCATGTCATCTGCAAATAGTGAAATTTTTACTTCTTCTTTACCAGTTTGGAGGCCTTTTACTTCTTTGTCGTCTGATTGCTGTGGCTAGGACTTCCAACGAGATTGGACATCCTTGTCTTGTTCCTGATCCTCAGGGGAAAGCTCTCAGTTTTTCATCAAGTATGATGTTTTGGCTCTGGGGTTTTCATACAAGACCTTCATTCTGTTGAGATATGTTCCCTCTAGATCTACTTTGCAGAGGGGTTTTATCACGAACGGTTGTCCTCTGTCAAATGATCTTTCTGCATCTATTGAAATGATCATATGGTTTTCATCCATTCTTTTATTGATGTGACACATCACATTGATTGTTTTGCGAATATTGAACCACCCTTGCATCCTGGGAATAAGTCCCACTGGATCGTGGTGTATGATTTTTTAAATATATTGTTGTATTTGGTTTGCTAATATTTTGTTGAGGATTTTTGCATCCCATTTTCCCAGCTTTTTGTTTCCTTTCACTCTCCTCAGGTCAAAGTGCCTGCCCCAACCTCTCAACACACCCCTATCCATCTAATGCCCATCTCTACCTATTAATTCTCCAAAGCCCACCTCAAGTGCCGCCTTCTTCCCCAAGGCAAATGTGATCATGCTCTCCTTTCATGACAGGGAATTTGTGCAATTCACCCTTAATCATGCACTGTCTTATACAGTAGACAGGATTATAAAGTGACTTATCTCCTATATTCATTAATTCCACTATAAGCTCCTTGAAGGTGGAAATGGTGCCTTCCTCACCTATTTATCTGTAGCATCTAGCAAAGCATCATAGCAAGCATTTACTGTTAGCTGGACGGCTGGCAAGCCTGCATTCCACATCAAGAACATACCAGAAAACACTAAATTGAAGCAATGGAACTGGAGGCACCCTAGATCCTGAATCCTTAAGCAAACATCCAAGTTAAGAAGGGAAAGGAATACCAGTCCGTAACAAAACTGAGGAGCTGTGAAAGATGATGGTGTTTAACCACCACTTAAAAAATAATTTTTATTGAGGTATAATTTACATAATCAATCTTAAGTATAGTTAGATGAGTTTGGAAAAGTATGTATATATACACACAGCTAGCCACCACCATATTCCCCAGATCCCAAAAAGTTCCCTGTGCCTCATCCCAGTCAATCCCCAGCCTCTGGCACTGATCTACCCTATCACTCTAGATGAGTTTTACCTGTTGTAAAACTTCATAAAAGTGGGACATATTTATATATGTGAGAATACATATTGTGTGTATGTACATGTGTACTCATTTGTATGGCTTTCGTTCACCTGTTTTGGAAAATCATCCATGTTGTGTGTCTCCATAGTTTGTTATGTTTACTGCTTAGTTGTATTCCATTGCATGGATATGCCACAATTCTTCTAATCATCTGTTGAACATTTAAGTTGTTTCTAATTTTCGGCTAGTCTGAATAAAGCTGCTTGAACATTTGTGTGGAAATATGTGGAAATATGTCTACTATATATATATTTTTAAAAACATTAAGTAAATTATGCCTACTTATTCCTCTTCTATTTGTTGAAAAAAGTTTGTATAAGGTTGGTATTATTCCTTAATTGTTTGATAGAATTTGCCAGTAAAACTATGTAGGTTTTTCTTTGTGGGAAGTTTTAAATTATGGATTTGATTGCTTTAACAGATACAAGACTATTCAGCTTTTAACAGATATAAGACTATTCAGATTTTCTATTTCTTCTTGAGTAATTTTATCCCTTTGTGCCTTGCAAGAATTATTTCCATTTCACCTATGTTGCAGAATTTATTGGTATGAAGTTGCTCATATGAATCCCCTTTTAATATTTTTAGAGTCTGTCCTCATTTTGACTCCTGATACTGATAATTTATATCTTCATTTTCTCCTTGAATAGTATAGGGCAGTTATTGGTTTTTTTCAAAGAACCAGTTTTTGTTTAATTGATTTTTTTCTCCATTTTTTGTCCATTTTCCATTTCTTTCCACTCCTTTCTTCTACTTTGGACTTAATTTATTCTTCTTTTTCAAGTTTCATAAGGTATTTTCTTAAGCTTATTTGATTTTAGTTCCGTTCTAACATAAGCACTTCAAGCTATAGATCTCCATCCCACAAAATTAGATCTATTGTTTCATTTTAATTTAGCTCCAAATATTCTCTAATTTCCTTTGTGTCTTCATGAACCCATATAATATTTAGATATATGTTAATTTTTACCTACTGGGGACTTCCACAGATGTCTTTTATTAATGTAATTTCACTGTGAACAGGGAACACAGTTTTTATGTTTTCATTTCCCCCCCAAATTACTGAGACTTATTTTATGCTGTGATGCATTTGTGGTATATGTTGCATGTATGCTTGAGAAGAATGTGTATTATTAGTGAATGAAGTGTTCTATAACTGTAGTTAAGCCAAGAAAGTTGATAGTATTATTCAAGTCATCAATATCTTTCTGACTTTCCTATCAACTTGTTCTATCCATTACTAAGAGAGGAATGTTGAAATATCCAAATATAATTGTACATTTTCTTGTTCACTTTCAGCTGTTAGTTTTTACTTTATATATTTTGAAACATTGTTATTCAGTGCCTAATTTAGTATTACCTGTTCTGTCTTCTTGATTGATTCCTTTATCATTATGAACGATTCCTATTTCTCCCTAGCAATATTCCTGTTTTTCTCTTTAAAGTTTATTTGAGAGAGAGGATGTACACATGAGTAGGGGAGAGACAGAGAGAGAGAATCCCAAGCAGGCTCCATTCTGTCAGTACAGAGCCCAATGTGGGACTTGAACTCACAAATTGTGAGATCATGACCCAAGCCAAAACCAAGAGTCGGACACTTAACCAACCCACCTAGGCACCCTTCAATATTCCTGTTTTGAAGTTAATTTTGTCCTTTGCTGAACATGTTTATATATCTCTTTCTACTCTATTTTATAGTGTTTTCCTTGTAGATAGCATTTAATTACTCTTGCGTTTAACTCAGAATAATCTCTATACTTTAATTAGAATGTTTAGACCATTTACATTTAATGTAATTGTTGATATACTTGGGTTTAAGTCTACTCTATTTTTTTTTCTTTTGTCCCATCTCTTCTTTGTTTACTTTCTTCTTTTTCTGCCATCTTCTTGATTAAATATTTTTCTGGTGTTCCATCTCCAATATTGACCTATTAGCTATAATTCTTTTAAAAATGTTTTTAATGGTTGTTCTAGGGTTTACAATGTACATCTTTAATTGATCACAGTCTATCTTTCAGATATCTTCCAAGCTTTCTTCCTAACTCACCAGCAACTCTTCTATCTCCTTTTCTGGGTTTTCCTTTTTTCCCTCTATCTATAAAGGTTAGAGTGGGCCCAATAATCAGGCCCCAGTCCTTTTCTCTTCTCTACCTATGCTGACTCTCTGGGCAATCTTATCTAGTCTCATGGTTTTAACTCCCACCTATATATTCAGTTGTAATTTATCCCCTGAGCTCTAGATACCTAACTGGTTAAATGACACTACTACTTAGATTTCCAAAAGGTATCTCAAACAGTATGTCTGAAGTAAGGCCTTTGATTTTCACTCTCAACACCTCCTTGTCCTCACCCCTGCATAGTCAGCATATTTCAGTTAATGGTATTGCTCCATTACTCAGGACAAAAACCTGGGAGTTGGCTGTGAATCCTCTATTGTTTTCCTCTCCTATATTTATCAGTAAGTCCAATAAGACTCTATTTCCAGCATAACTTCTTACTACCTCTGCTACTACCATCCAAGTCTAATGAAGCCACCATCTCTCACTTGGGCTGCCTAAAATAGCCTTCTAACTGATTTCCTTTCCTTCATTCTTGCTCCGTGTAGCCTGAGCTCCACACATTAGCTGAAATTATCTTAAAAAAAAAATACCATTCAGGTATTACCACTTTGCTTAAAACCTTCCAGTGTCTTCCTGTCACACACAATAAAAATCTAGAATCCTTTTGGTCTACATGGTCCTAACACAATTTGGCTCTGACCTACTTTTCTGGCATCATCTCTACCATGCTTTTCACACTAAATACACAGTCGTTCTTGCTGTTCTTCAAACAAGCTGAACTTGTTCCTGCCTGAGGGCCTTCCCATTGCCTGGTCCCCTCATGGTTCACTCCTTTTCAACATGTATATCTGTGCTTAAATGTCACTTCTGACCAACCCATCTAAAACACCTCCTCACACCCAAGCCACTACCTCCCCTTACTCTGCTTTTGTTTCGTCACAGCATTTATTGCCATTTGAAATTATATTCACTCACTTGTTTTGGTTGTCTTCCTTCTTAGAATGTAAAATTTTAGATAAAAGTGGGCATTTTGCTTTCTGTTCAATGCAGCAGCATCACATGAAGAACAGTATCTGGTATAAAGCTCAAGAAATATGTGTTGACTGAATGAATCCATCACATTCTGGCTTCTTAGTTTTTAAAGGAAAACAATCTTTAGGAGTCAGTGGACTAAAAACACCGGAATGGAAATTTACCTTCTCCTGGTCCCTTCTCTGAAAGTGAATTAAATCTGGTTGTTAGGTGCAATTCTCTTCATTAACAGGGTTCAGGTTCAAGTTGTATCTACAAAAAGATTTCTCTTACTACTAGGCTAATCCATCCAGAGTGAATGATGCTTCAGTCCAGGTTCTGACAGACAAAGTTCTGTCCTGCCCATAGTCTCACTGTGTACTTCTGAAGTGTTGTTGAAGCCTGAAGAAGGTAGAAATCACTCCTTAGCAAGTCCTAACTCAGAACATTTCCTAGTTCAGATGTTTCCTTTCTATTCCAACATTATCCTAAGTCACTCTTTACAGGAAGAAGCTGTAGCCATGAGACTAAAAGTAGCATCAATATGATATTAATGGATATTCATCCTATTCTTTTTTTTAATCCTTATTACTTTTGAAGAAGGGCTAAGATAAAACCATAAGATGCTATGCGAAGAGATGAAAAAATCCCTGCATCTCCCAAGAACTAGAGAAGATGGACTTAATGGAATCCTCATTTTGGCCAAGTTGTCAATACACTGAACCAAACTGGTGACACAAGAACAAGGCTGTTCAGAAAGAAATTATTGGGACTATATCCAGAAAACAAGGAACAGAGACTGGGCATAGGGTAGGCAGAAGGGAGGGGATGAAGGTAAGCCTCTCAGGATCTACTAGAGAAAGACTATTGGAAATCTTATCGGAGCTGCTGCCACCAATGCACAATTTTCGTTAATTACCTCAATTGTGGCTGTTATCCCCTTAATGAGAAACACAGCTTTACTTCTAAGCAGGCAGTGGGGCTGGCAGAAAGCTGAAACCTGAAAATCAGCAGATACAGGGCTACATACGGCCCTTACTATTGAAATTAAGCCACATCCAAAACACAGAGGGTAGGACTCCAAATAGCTTCAGACAGCAGCCAGCCACGCAGGGCCCTCACCAGGCACCGGATGGACGCTCTCTGGACCCGTCAAGAGGCCCAGATCCCAAGTGCTCATTTCAATAACATAAGAAAATAAACATGGGGCTTATTTATAGCTCAAGAAAGGGACTGGGGCAAAAGAACCACTCATTTGGTAATCCACCTTGACGGGGCCAGATAGGATCCAGACCCCGAAGCTCTCTGGTAACAGAGTGAGCAGAAATAGGGGCCGGAAGAGTGCTGGCTGCCAGCATCACCAGGTACAAGCTTGCAAAGGCCCTGATGAAGAGAAGGGGAGACGATCTAATGCATCATCCCATCTCACCATCCCGGGTCTGAGTGATCTTGCTACCTCCAGTTTCTAGTTGAGGAAACTGAGGCATGGGAGTGGACTCTCAAGACCAAGGCAGCCTCAGGGTTCAACTCAAGGGGAAGGTAAGGTGTGCTACAAGAAGAGGAGATAAAAAACACCCGTGCATCCTCCAGACACCGGAGAAGATGGTGTTAATGGATTCTTCATTTACAGTTGGGACTAAAACAGAGGTACAGAGAGTCCTTGGGCACTGATGCGCTTGTGCCATCTTACACAGCTCAAGGGCTCCCAGTAGAGATGGAGCGCCTTGAGCTCAGGACAGTGTCTTATTCAGCTCTATTTCCGGGACCCAGCACAGAGACTAGCAAAAAGCATACTGTGATGAATGAATGATTAGAAAAACTCAACGACCCAATAAATGTTCTCTTACATCACCTGGATCGATAACCAGTTGGTTGTGCTTCGGCCGTGATTGCCAGAAAATGGGGCGTTCCTGGAGTTTATTCTTGGGCATAGTTGCTAATCATGTAAGTTGGTGGCTATATATAAAAGCCCAAATAGACATATTCTGAAGGGAAGGCGCTTATGGAGGCTTCCATAGGAAAGCACTCTAGACGGAGTGGCGGTGGTTTGGGTCTAAGACATCTGGCCTCCAGGCCCTGCTCCGTTGGAAGCTCTCAGCCCATGGCCGTCCCTGAGAGGTTGCAGACAAGATGGAGCTTTGAGGAGAAGCCTCCGGCAGACACAGCCTGCCTGGCACCTCTTGAGCACCACACAGGCATCCTTCCCTTTCTTTGTCTTCTGCCTGACAGCTCTGTACCCTTCAGCGGACCGGGAAGAAATGCCACCGGGGGCCCAACCACTTGGGAACAGAAGGAAGGAAAAGGCTCTACCCTGAAAAGGTTGTAAATTTGTGGAAACAAAATGCCAGACACAGACGCTGGTGACTCAACTGTTGTTTCCTGAGAATGAAAGAGGCCTGGAATTAAAAAGCCACGGCACAGAGTTTCCTCCTTCCTGAGAACCTGGAAGTCACAAAGCCTGAAGCTGAAATCCCTGACAGTCCAATCGACATTGACAAAGGTGGATGAGAGGTTGTGGATTGAGCTTAGAGTACTCGCACTCTAAGGAGAGGGAAAGCCTTAAAATTGACAGTACAGTCCTGCCTAACTTTCCTCTGCCAGGAGATGGTCAGTGAAGCCTGTTCACAGATGGCCAGACCACGTTTGGTTGGCACAATGGGGCCACAAGCCATTCGTGATTTTAACTCAGAAGCAGGAAACAGTATCAGTGAATATTCTGAAGGGAAGGCTCGCATGGAGGCTTGGAACAGAGCAGGGCTGAGCTGAGCGGACTGGTCCCCAGTTTCACATGCCTGCAGGCCCTGTGGTGGGAAGCTCAAGTTGCTTCCAGAGCCTTCCTGGATGGCAGCTGCCTGCCAGTGTGGTGAGCACTCCTGGCAGAACGGCTCCTAGAAGTGGCTGGAGAGGCCGGGGGCCAGCTGAGCACTGTCCCCGCCTTGCTGTGCCATGGCCGCCTGGGGAGCAGCTGCTGCGGGCTCTGCTGCTGCCACAGAAGTCAGCCTGGGCCACAAGAGGTGGAGAAGGGAGCCTACTCCCAAGAGAAGCCGCCGTCCCCAAAGCGAAGGAGACCCACCACGCTCAGGATGGGTGGCTGATGGGAGACCTGCAAGTGCCCAGGCCTGTCCCTCCCAGCTGGGCTCCCACGGGACCCTGACTGCCCCTCTCGGCGCCCAGCCCCAAAGTCTCGCCAGAACCGAGCCACTTTCCAAGTGGCCTCTGCCTTCGGCTACTTATGAATTCTGTCAAAGGGTCTTGAATTGTATCTTCCGAGCCTGCGGCTAGAAACCTGCATCTTTTCAAACACTCCTGCCAGAGACGACCGTCCCAAGCAGCCACTGGGGTCACAGGGTTATTAGCAACTCCTTCAACAGAGGACAGCAAAAAGGCGCAGCTTGCCCCTTCGGGCGCCCAGTCCCGGTCAGCACACACCGGCGTGATGCGCATGTCTTCCCAAAGGCAGCGGGGAAACTGGCCCTAAAAGCCACAAGCTGGAAGCACAGGGTTTGGCAGACGACCCAGGTAGTCGGTTTTGAACTTCATGACACGGAGTAAGAAGAAGAGACAGTAGAGCATCATTTGCAGGAGAGAACCAGAGATTCTGAGAACAGAAGTTGTTTTCCTCTTTACTTTTTCTAGAGAGGGAGGTTTTCGCTTAAACACGTGTGAGGGCTCACTTAAACACGAGATAAGAATGTTAAGAACTATCTAAGGCCAACCAGCAAGAAAGTGCTTCCGATCGTGGCATTCCAAGCTGGCTCACCCCAGTTGGGTCCCTGGGGGAAGAGGCGAGTGACTCAGTGCACACACTGGGGCCAGGGCCCTGCCCAGCGCAGGTTCATCTTCTGTACAGGCCAGCAGGATGCAATTTCTTAAAAAAGATTTCTTAATCTAAAGCCAGCTGTTGTCTGCCGTAGGCCAGAACATGACATTTTAATTAGCATTATTGTTCCGCTCCTGAAACCCGGCTCCATGGCATCCCAGGGGCAGATGATCCCAACCCTGGGTTATGGGTGAGGCTTGCTGGTGAGCAGCAAATAAATGCACAGAGAAGGGGTGGAGTCCCCAGGCCCCTCTGAAATCATGAATCATGATCACCTGCTATATTCTTGCCCCCAATTTCTCCCTGTGACCTGCACCACCTGTCTGTTCACAGGATAGAACCTTTGAGGTTTGCTTCAAATACCTAGGATATAATACTCATTCTGCAATAGAAGTTGTTTTATGCTGTGTTGCCAGATCTAACCTGCAATATTTCTGGGGCAAGTGGGGGTGCCTTAAATGGAGTTTTAATGCCCTGGAAAGTCCAGTGACTCCTAAGAAGGTGATAAAGGTACACTAACAGAGCCCCCTGGGGCTCCCAATCGTCTCAGACTGAAGTGGTCCTGTTCCAAAATCAAAGGGCTAACACAGTTTTTAAAAAGAGAAGAGAAGGAAAATATTTACCCTCAGAGAGGGAGACCTGGCTTACAAGCCAGCCACTAAGACAGACGGTTCAGGGATGGGAAAAGAGCGGAAAATCTGAGGCGACGAGGCTGCGGGAACAATACTGAGGGGGACACACATGCGCATACACAATGTTCACACAGTTCTTAGCTGCCGGCAGGCATTCCAATATGAGGCCCAACCCTTCCGCCCACCCCGAATCTTGGAAACCCAGCTAGGGGGCCCCCCAGAAAGATTAGTAGTACTCACTGTCTGTGACGGCCGAAATCGCCTTCTCTTGTTTCTATCCTGCCATCTCCAGGATTGTGAACAGGAGACTAAGTGCCTTCCCATATTCCCTACTGACGAGAATGTAATTTTTCAAGTCAGAAGTATTTATTAGGCACCAGTGTTTGAATGCAACACGAGGAATAATCACAGCCTCCGTGTGTGCACCTGCACCATGAACAGACGGAGCGGGGGGCAGGGGAGGCATCTTGTCCCTTCCACCAGGATCAGTTCCGCGCTCTTGCTCCTCAATGTGAGACACTGAAACTCTCGTGATTCCCGCTTTTGATTTTGCTCCTTTCTGATGTTTTCTCTGACCTCTCAAAGTCTATAGGAATACACTGGAAGTCACTCTTGTTAAAACTGCACATTGAAAATCGATGGCACAGTAACTATTCACCTTCGTGTCACTCAAGAGAACAATGGGTGGCATATTAGTGACTTCAACTGGCACACAACTAGGTTTCAGTAATTATAACCATATTCCAAGCAAATTGTTATGTGTTTGTGTTCTGGGGACATATGTTATGGCTAAAGCCCAAACTGTGGCTAATCTTAATATTAGAGCCAGATAAATCTGTTTCGAATCCATAACATCTAACATTTGCCAGAGTAGATTTGTTCATCAACGGGGCTTAAAGAGGTATAATTCACACATGTGCAGTATTACTAAATGCTGAAATTTAACGATTTAAATATACCGGCAACTATTGCAAAGCGGTTGTTACAGCCGTAGTTAACATTAGCCAGAACGTCCCTGGCTAGCGTTACGTTTACACCGAAAGAATGAGGGAAATTTTGGCATCCCCTTGGGGTGGGGATCACAACCCCCTCAACTTTTACAACATGGTACCAGCTACAGCAACCCAGGGGATGGGTATTAGAGGCCCTCTGCTTTCCCCAAGAATGCCTATAATACATTGACTGGATCTAATCAAGAAGCAGAGTCCTTTGGAGGTTCTGGGGGATATCTTCTCTTAGAAGGTTTCCAGCTTGGGGATCCCCTTCCACTTGATGCACACGGCACCAGATAGTCCCCTTGGCTAGGTGTCCTCCTAAGGCATGGTAGGAGGTTTGGAAGTAGACTGGAGTTAAGGCCAAAAGATGGAGTTAAAATATACACAAAAAAGAAAGTTTCTTGGGTTACTAATAATCAGCATTTAAGACATAGTATAAAAAGGAATAAAAAAATTATCTCAATCATATCAAAAAGCCAAACCAAAGAGGAATGGTTCACAGAATTTACAGGATCCCAATTCGGCACCTGGTGCTCTGCCTATGCCTGGGCCCAGTGCCCCAGGTCCTAGGGCGTATAGCAAATCCCACTAAGCTGTTGGGATTTTGCGCCAAATTCTTGGTTTGGCTTTTCCTCCTAAGAACTCACTGATCTGAAACAGCTATGAGATATTTCATATTCCATATTTCAGGTGAGATGTGGGCACCATTTACACGATTCCCCAGATCTAACACGGTTGATAGGTCTGTCTGCTCTACAGCCTCAGGGTCAGTGGTGTTTCCTTTCACACTGTTCCCTGCAAACAAAGGGGGCCTGGGAGGGGGGGGGGTTAAACCCAGAGCATGTCTTCCATTTGGCATTTCCAACAAGAGCCTGGGGCTCCTACGAAACACCAGAGTAGGGCGCACACCGCTCAAGGTGCTTATGCGCTCTCTCTAGGCTCCAGTTCTTGAGGAAGCAGGTTGGGTGTCACGGTCCAGTATGTCAGTTGAAGACCCCCCCATATCCACGCTGACACCATGGTGCTGGGAGGCTGTGCTCTCCTACTTTGTCCCCGCATAACGTTCAGACCTCCCTCGGTGATCGGTTTCATAAGCTGCCGATGTTGGGGAAGCTCTTCAGTTTCTCAGGAAAGTCATCTTTGTACAGGACAGGGTCAGCTCGGTGCTCCACCACCTTGAGAGGCATCGTCCCAAAGACTGACGCAAACTTGTTGATGCACTCTGACCTGAAGGGTTTGGGGGAGGGGGCGGGGAGGCAGGTGAAGAGGGAAAGGGGTAAGGAAAAGAGAGAAAATGTTCAAGAAGCTGACAAATGAGAGCAACATATATGCTACTCAATATCAACAAAAGAAACCCAAGTATCTCGAGCCTGCTCCCAGGCTCTTAAAAAAGGTCGGGAGGGGGTGGGCAGAAGAAGTGACCTGGGGGTGCGGTGACTATTAGTTCAGGGGGAGAAAGTGAACAGGGGATGCTGTCTGGAGGCCACCAGCCTGTGCAGAGGTCAGAGTCTCTTTGCCCTTCCCCCTCGAATTCCAGTCATTCTTCCCCCTCAGTACAAGCAGGCCTCAAACCAAGGTGGATTAGCTGCCAAGTCTTAACCCCATCTCTGCCAGCTAAAGAGAAGGCAAAGGGTGGAGAGGGAAGAGGCACCAGGAGCTGAGCTCCAGCTCACTGATGTTTAAAAAGCAGAAGAGAGGACCTTACACCTGCAGCACTGGAAGGCAGAGAAGAACGGGCAGTGAGCCTCACTTTCAAACAATAAACCCTTCAGCCACTCAACCAATGTCTACTGAGGGTGATCCCAGAACTGCTGGCCAACTTCCACGAGCTCCTTTCTCCCTGGGAGCGGGTGCTCCATGCCAGCCGCTCCCGCGTCGCCAGGGGCTGAAGGACAGAACAGCCCAGCAGCTGCAGGAGGGGGGACGGCAGTGTCCTGGGCTCTACACCACCCCCCAGAAGCCCCTGAGCAGTGTCCTCAGAGGTGAGCAGGTCAGGCACGCTGGCGGGGAAGTGGCTCTGGTCAATCACGCCAACTGAGTGTGACAGCCCATAAACACCGCTTTTGAAGGGAAGGGGACCTCAAGGATGCATTTCAGAAAGGTCAGTACTCTCTCCCCTCCAGTCGGGCCCATGGCACCCGGCGGCTACAGTAAGAACAAACCAATCCGAGGCAGAACCATTTACCCAAGAGGGGGCTGAATTCCAAGACACGGACCGGAAGTCTCTGCAAGCTTTGTTTCAAATTATTTTAATCAGTAAGTTTTTAGTGGGTCTTTCGAGGTTTAGGAAGAAGCCAATTAATAAAGAAGCCAGTTATCATCGATTCCTTTCTCTTGTCATTATGTTTCTAAGAGGATGGGTTACTATTTCATTCTGAGCTCTTGTAGCTAATAATAGCCCTGTGTCCACCCCCATGAATCAACAATTAACACTCGCTATGGATTCCAGGCTGTTAAAAGTGCCCCACATGTATTAGGAACCCACTCCATCCTCCCAGCAACCCTATGGGGTAGGTCCTACTATTATGTCAGTTTTATACTGGGAAGATGGAGACAGAGAGAGGCTGAGGAGCACGTCCGAAGGTCAAATAACAATCAGAAGCGGAGTCAAACCCAGGCCGTCTGGCTCCTGAGGCTAAAAAATTATGAGATGACACACATTTATTTACGAACATAATCTAGAGTCCAAGTGGAGGGTCTAGAAATTAACAACTTTTGCGCTCCTATTATGTGCCAGATAATTTACAGAGACGATTTCATGGATTCCTTAAGGTATCCCCCTCGATGTGCCTCACGGCTGGTTTACAGCCGCTTCCGGTTATGGGCTGACAAGCTGAAGTGGAGGCCTGAGGCCCCAGGGCTGGAAAGTGCTGGAGCTGGGTATCCAGCCCGGGCCTGCACCGGCGAGAGCTCCTCTGGGCTTTCCATCAGCCTACTGAGACGCTCCCGCCATGACTTTCCCCCCCTGCTGCCAGTCCTGTGAGACTCAGGAGGTGGAGGCCGAGGTCCCGAACTGAGAGGCGACCCGGGAAGAGACTGAGGCGTGTCCACAAAGCAGTACCGGGGAAGCGCAACAGCCGCCCTCTCCTTGAAGCACAGGGCCAGGGCAGTGGCAGACAGCGCCAGTCTCTCCGAGGTCCTACTGCAGCTGTTCTGCCCATAAACATGTACAGATGCGTCCAGCCTCCAGTCATCATGCCTGCACACTCCAGCCAGCGAAGCCCAGCAGTGCCCGACACAGGCGGCGGCGAATAGGTATGAGAGAAGAACCATGGATCTGGGCAGAGGAGGGGGCTCCATGGCCCACTGGAGAGTACTGAGCACAATGTCTCCTCTGTACACAGGGCCGCCGACAGGGCCGGGCCACAGGCAGGAGGCCACCGGGGCCCAGGCCAGCTGACTTGTTGACAGCTACCCCTGGCTAGCCCAGGCCTAGCGAGTGCTTCTTTCTCTCCAGCGCTGGCTGCGTGGAGGGGTGAGGGGCCTTAGCTCCCCTCCAGGGACCGACAGTGTTGGCCACTTTCTTTCCACATGGGGGATCTGGGTGGGGGAACAGGTTGGGGTAGATGGCGAGTTTGGTGGTGGCTGGTGGCTGACCTGAGTTGCTCTGTCAGGGGTCCAGCAGTAAGTGCTCCCCTGGGTTGGTTTTATAATCTAGCACAGACCAGCTGAGCGCCGCCGATGTCTACCTCTGAAGTGCTGGAACTGTCTGCAGGAGAAAGGACTAACGGTTTTCTGTTCTCCTTGTAAGCACATACAATCACCTAAAGTAACCTGGGGCCTTTAGGACTGCTGCTGGGGAGACGGGTCGGAAATACTGTGGTCGGGCAGCGTGCCACATGCTTTCCTATGTCATTACCTCCTTCAGCCCCAGCGTATAACACCGTATTTGATGCAAAGAGGCTCAGTAGGTATTTCTGGAACCCATGAATGGATGCTGTAACTTGATAGACACTAATACACCTGTGTTAGGGGATGAAAAGATTGGAGTGTAGCATAAGGGAAACCAATTTTCTTAAGTCAGATAGCTACTAAGTGACAAACCCATAATTTGAACAGGGACTGGCCTGAATCAAAATACAATGTTCTTTTTCTTAAGATCAGCACTGTCTGCCAGATTCCCTTAACTTGTTGAAGCTATTGGTCAAAATGGACAGTTACAAAGTCTTCTGGTTTTCTAGCTCTTAAAGAATTGATAACCGATCCTGGAAATGGATGCTGGGCAGTAAAAGCTCCTTTCCTACACAACTGTGATTTCTGCTCCGGGACTCCAAATATAAGAATAAATAAGCTTACTGAACCACAAACCCCAACACAAGGTCAGAACTTGCAGAGTGGTTAACTTGTTTCACTGTTCTGTGCAAAAAGTGAATTCTGCAAAGGGATCTATTAAGAAAAAACAAGGAATGGACAATTCTACATTTGTGACTCTGCTTCTGGGTCTCCCCAAGATGGCTTAAATCATGCCTTCCTCCCTCCCGATCTAAGTGCCTTGTATGATAATTTAGTGATTCAATCTCTAATCCTAATAGTTTTGCTCCCAGTTTCTGATTTCAAGATTGATTTCCTCTGTTCCCTATCAAATTTCTCAAAGGGGTATTCTACATACACTAACTCTACTTCCTCACCACAGACTCACACTCCATCACCCTTCAGCCCCATTGCTCCATGGCACTATCTTTTTCAAAGTCACCAATGAGCATTTAATTCAAAGACCTTTTCCCCGTCTGCGCGTTCTCTGCTCCCCCCTTGCCCTGTGCACTATAGACCCCGGTTCTCTCCTGGCCTCGCCAGTGGTTGCTTCTCTCTTTTCAGTTACTCTTTCTGTCTCCTAAATGTCAGAATTTCTCAAGATTCTGCCCTTGGCTTTTCTTCAGTCGGTGGCCAACTTTGGGAAGATGTCTTTCAGATATCTACCTTTGTTTTCATCTTCTTCCTGAAGGCCCAGTTCCACGTTTCCAACTGCTTGCTCCATATCTACACCTGCACATACAGAGGGAAAGACCCCCAAATCTTCACCTACCTTACTGCTCTCCAACTTCACCCGTGATTAAAATCTCCTCCTGTCCTCGCTAATTACACTGTTAAAGGAGCAACCATCCAGCTTCCCTCCTCCCGTAACTGGTGTCTCCTCCTAACTGTTTATTATTCACACTGTTGACAGTCCTACCACTCTTCCTGACTTGACATCTAAGCTCCCTCCGTCGATTCCTTCTCCCTAAACTCAAGTTCTAGCATATCTTCCTTTGGAGGGAAAAAAGCATATCTGAATGTTTAATCCATCCCTTCCTTTCCACACTCAACTTAGTTCAAGCTTTCCATTTCCATGTGTGCTTTCTTCAATTTCTTCGCCTTCATTCCACTCTGCCCTACTTCCAAATTAATCTCAAAACAATAGTTTGATCAAGCTCTGTTGTTCAAAAACTTTCGACAGCCTATTAGAGCCTGACGACGTTTGTTGAGGCTCCTTCACTGGGCAGTCCTTCAGGGCTTGGCACCAACAGGCCAGAATTCTACACTCTAGCCACACTGGACTCCTAACTGCCTGCCAGATACACCTTCAACCTGATGCCTGGAACCTTCCACCACCGGTTTCCCCTGCCTGGGTCTCCTCTTCTTGCCCAGTGATCCCAGCGATCTTTGAAGGCTTATTTCAAGTGCCATATTTTACAAAATTATGCCTAGTAATCAACCTAGTGAGAAGCCACTTCTCTTTCCTCTGACCAATTATAACATTCTGAGCCTCCCTTATGGCACTTATCACATATAGCTTTGTGATGTGTTGTGTGTGTGTGTGTGTGTGTGTGTGTGTGAATTTGTTGTTGTTAATTATAAACTCTGACAGAATCTGATTTAAGCCTAACAACATCTGGGTAGTCACCTATTCTATTTTCAAAATCCTGTTCCCAAGAGGAAGCCCCCACATCTCCTTAGTTACTTTATTCAGTGTTTAATAATAATTAATTATATCTAACTTAAATCTCTCTTGCTGCATTTTAAGTCTCTGTACACCTGTCATCTCAGTGGTGCTGGAGAAGAGTTGCTTAGCCTTAGCATGAACTTCAAGGCTATTATCAGGTCAACGTTTCTCCCTAAAATTCCTATCTTATACCATAAAACCCCTGATTTTAACTCAGCCTCCTCAACAACCAATTGCTTAATGCTATGAATTCTCCCAAACGCAAAGAATGGAGGTGGGTTTAATAATAATTTCGTGTACTCCAATATAACTATAATTGGGGTTTCTTCCAAATGAGCTATGACAAGTTAATGTCACTGCCCTTGACTGTGCAATAACTATGATACCAGTGACAGATATTTCCAAAATCACAACGATATATTATTTCACACTGACAGTTGATAAAAGTCAGGTCATTTGGGTAAAATATTTATATATGAAAGAGATAGAGATTATTTAGAGGGTAGGAATAAGAAGTAGGAATAAGAAGGAGTAAAGCATTATAGAAGAATCCAGGCCAAGTGAAACAACTTTCTGTACAAAAAGATCCTCCAGGCTTTAAGGATTTGAATACGGCAGATGGATTTCAGACATGAAGACTGCAGGCAGACACAGGGGACCCGGGGACACCTGCGCTCGCTAGCCCATTCACTAAGGGCTACTGCAACATTCCCTGAGTGCACGCGGATCCCCTGACAGCACTGCTACGGGATGTCTGAGCTTGTTGTCTTACGGAAGGAGCTGCCTTTTGGAAGAATTGGGTCTGATTCAGGATATGCCAAGCTTGGGGGCCTTGGGGACACAAGTGAGGACGATGAGGTCTCCTGAAAGAGTATAATGATCCTAAGGGAAGATGGACGTTTCCCACTCCTTTTACACTCACTCCCCTACGAGGCTATTATGTTCCACACAAAGGTGTGCTTGTTGAGTAAGTGACTGGATTGACATAAAAGGAGGAGTTCAGAGCTGCCTGGCTCCTCTCTCTCTGTGTAAAGAGCTGTGTTTTCCATTCTGTTCTTGGTAGGTGTTTGGTCAGCAAAGGTGATTTGTCTCTAGGTTTTGTTTCATTCTCTCCAATCAAACTTCTCTTGGCACATGGAGACGCTACCCTGCAAAACAATGCAGTATTTTCTAGGAATTAACTAGCCTCCACTCAAATGGCCGTGGATGGCTGACTGATAGTCCGCATGGAGAACCTGACTTCGGGAGCTTAAGGCCAGCTATATTTTTAAGACCCTTCCAGCCATTACAAATTGAGTGAGTAGCATTCCAAATTAATTCTTTGGATGACCTGGGCTTGAACTAACCCAATTCCCACAGTGCACAGGGAGGTGACTATGGCTACCAGCTGCTGTCCTTACATCTCCAACAAGTCCCATAAACAGGCCCAAGGCAGGAAATGGGGATCAGAGGCGAGGCAGACTTTGGTTAGAGGCCCACTCACCTCTCCACCATGTGCGTCTGGTCTAGTGAAAGCCCGTCAATGGCTGTGCACTCAGGACACTTGAATTTCTTTCTTGGTGTTACCTGCCAGGGAAGTACAAAAACACACCTGACCATCAGTGCCAAGGACGATAAAATCACGCTTGTGACAACACCGTGCATGCTTCTCTTCTGTAAGCTGAGCTGCCTGCTCCCTCCACATGCACACACACGCGCGTGCGCGCACGCACACACCCCTCGCCGTTCCTCCATTCAGTTCTGTCTGGCTTGGCCAACGGCACAACTCACAAGGGCCCAATAAAAAAGGCTTGGAGGGCTTTTGCCTTCTGTAACTGGAAAGAAGTGGTGATGACAAGCTCCTTAATTCCTGTTTAATGACTGTTTTCTCACTGCCAAGGTCCTTGTATAAACACCATTTGTTCTTGCAGCCATAAGGGCGATGAAATACAGCTTCCCATAACTTTCACCGTAACCTCGGTTCCAACAGGCAGTCTTTTTCCTTCTTCCAGCTAATGGCAAATGCTGTGAGCAGCACCATGCTCTTGAAGATGCCAGCTTATTTTGCTATTCCCTTCAGTCAGGAAAAAAAATCCAATGGTCCCTCACCCTCTGACTTCTTTTCCCTGACTCTCCCTCACGCTCTCCCAAACTTTAAAACTGCTAATGATTTTCTTAGCAAACCCAGGGAGACTGTTATCAAAACCTAGGGAAGCTAAGTAAACAGGAGAGAGAGGTTGGGCGGCGGGGGGGTGGTGGTGGTGGTGCTAGATAACCGAGGCCAGGCTAAGAAGCACACAGATGTCAGAACTACAGTCCAGAGTGAGCAGGCACAGCTGAAATAAATACCTTGAAGAGCATCAAAAAGCAACTTTGGAGATGAGAGGGGTTCAAAACTAATTTCGTGATTTACATATTGGACTTTTTCTGGCAGTGAGCTGTGAAGTAAGTTAGAGAGCTGGGGCGGGGGGTCAGGGTGGGGGAGGCTGGGTCAGGTTTGCAGCGTGCAGACAGGGACCCTTCCTCTCTTGTAGTCACTTTGGTTTAATCTGGCTTCTGCCATCAATGAACAGCAGGAACCATCAGTGGGGGGCCATGCCACTCCTCCAAGTTCTTCCAGTATGGGGCTCTGTCCTAGAAGCACTGCCCACTTTTATATGGAATCCTAACCCAGAAGGAAAAAAGGTCAGGATGATTCCACCCATAAAAAGGAGGAAACGCTCTCTCTCTTCCTATCTGGGGATCTGGGTTTGTGCGAAATCTACATTTTAGGAACAGACGTCCCTCACAGATACAGAGATCCCCACGTGATCCTTATGTCCTCTCAGCTTTTATTTATTCATTTTTCACTCTCAGCTTTTAATATGTGATGGGAAAGGTCCTTTTAAAAACTGGTAGTTGATATTTTAAAATGTTGAGAAAAACTACAGTTATAATTGTACAAAGTGTACTATCTTCTCAATGTCTACAAAAAATAAAAATCAGCTACTTTAAGAAAGATGTAAGTTGCATTCTTTAACTAACAGATCTAGGTTCCCTATCAGCTTTGAGAATAAAGTTAAAGTTTTTTAAAAACATGATTTGTAGACCGACCATCATGGCCTTTATCTCGGATACTGGAGATTAAAAACGATGACTAAAGAAACTGTATTTAAAAAAAAAAAAGAAAATATGTTTAAATTATCAAAGCCTAGCTTCAATGTGACTGCATCTTAAAAGCTAGAAGGGAGCTTAAAGTCATCCAATCCAATTCTTCATTGATAGTTATGAGAACTTCTCAGGCTCAGAGAAACAGAGACTTGCCCAAGATCACAAAGTTAGTGGCAGAGCGGGACCAGGACGCCTCCTACCTTGATGACAGCTTTCCCCGTGACGTTGGCTACCAGGAAGTTCATGGCAATGTCTTCACAGTTCATATGAGCATCCACCCAGTTCTTGATATCCCCGGGCATTTTGTAGGTATACAGGTAATTAAAATACTGTCAGGTAAGACAAAAAGAAGAAAGATTCAAGTGGCAGTGGGCCATGGTTGATGGGGCCACTTAATGGTTGATGGTTAAGACAAAAGGCCACTTACTCATGGCGTGGAGACAAGCTTTCTCTCATAGGATTAATCATAAGGCTGTAATAAGTATTAGAATGCTTTCAGTTAGGTGATCAAGTATCTTTAATACTGTCATTCTTTTAAAATTCACCTATTGTTGGGGCCCCTGGGTGGCTCAGTCAGTTAAGCATCTGATTCTTGATTTCGGCTCAGGTCATGATCATGATCCCAGCGTCCTGGGATCGAGCACCATGTCAGACTCCAGGCTGTGTGGAACCTGCTTAAGATTCTCTCTCTTCTGGGGCGCCTGGGAGGCTCAGCTGGTTAAGTGTCCGACTTCAGCTCAGGTCATGATCTCACAGTTGTGAATTCAAGCCCTACATTGGGCTCTGCACTGACAGTGTGAGCCTGCTTGGGATTCTTTCTCTCCCTCTCTCTGTGCCCCTCTCTCGCTTGTGCTCTCCCTCTCAAAAATAAACTTGGAAAAAAAAAAAGATTCTCTCTCTCCCTCACTTGCATGTGCTCTCTCAAAAAAAAAAAACAAATAAAATAACAAATAAAATTACTATAAACAGCATATGTAGAGTGTGAAGACCTTGTATGATGCAGATGCTTCAGACTCATGTATCATGTGTTTAATAAATAAAGCATCAGTCAGAGACACACTATATACTGATCTCTACTGAATTCTTCTCCTTGAGTCACAGCGCTCAATCCTCTTTTCTACATTCTTTCCGCAGAATGAAAATAGAAACAGATAAATTAATGGTGGACTGACACTGCAAAGGTATGTGCTTTTTATTTTGTTTAAGTTTATTTTTATTTATTTTTGAGAAAGATACAGAGAGCAAGTGTGGGGGGGGGGCGGAGAAAGAGAACCCCAAGCAGACTCCACACTGTCAGTGCAGAGCCCAGTGCGGGGCTCAAACTCACAAACTATGAGATCATGACCTGACCTGAAATCAAGGGTCCAACACTTAACTGACAGAGCCACCCTGGCGCCCCAGTATGTGCTTTTTAAAGTAAAATACAAAATGAGGCAATTCTGGCATTGCCATAACCTCCATGTATGAAATAGCATGGAAATTCATGGAGAAAAAAGTGTATGCACTGTACTACCATAAACCTCAAGAATTATAAGCCTTGTTTATTTATTGCTAAGAACAAAAACCCATTTCTAAATCGAGAGAAATACACAGCAGTGCTGAGATGCCAACGAGCAGTCACTACACTGTAGCTCTGCTGGTGTAACTGCACCGGGGTGAGCAGGTCCTCAGAGGCTCCGCAGACACCGGTGCCCTTGTGCTGCTGCCGACAGCAGACAAGCTAGTACAGTCCAAGTACACCCCACACTCCCGGGGGTGCTCTATCATCAGACTGAGTATCCTAACGTCCACTGCACACTCTTCAACCTCTCCCTAATAAAAATAAGTCAGACACATGAGGTGGCAATTCTCAGAAGAGACGAAACACAGAAGGCACAAAAGGAGTTTCAACCACAGTAATCAAATCAGAGTGAAAAAAGTAAGATCCATCTTCACTTATCAAAACAGCTCAGTTGGATGTTCTCTTTTTACGTATTTCATGTGGGGGGGCTTATAGTAATATAGTTTTGTATTTTGCTAAGAGTGTTAATTGGCACAAACAACACTGAAAACAACAGATAAATATATATATCAAAACCAAAATATTCATTCCCTTTGATATAATTCTACTTCTAGAAATCTATTGTAAGTACAAACAATTATGAAAATGGATACTGATCACTATTTAAGCATTAGATTTAAGCTTATCTAAAATAGCAAAACAAAACAAAATAAAACACAAACCAAAACAAAACAACAAAAACCACAAAGGGGTGCCTGGGCAGCTCAATCGGTTGATCATTCAACTCTTGATTTCGGCTCAAGCTGTGATGCTGGAGTCGTGGGGCTGACCCTTGAGCTTGGAGCCTGCTTAAGATTCTCTCCCTCCCTCTGCCCCTCTCCCCAACTCATGCTCGCTCTCTCTCTCTCTCTCTCCAAAGAAAAAAGTAAAATAAATAAATAAATAAATAAATAAATAAATTTTAAAAAATAGCAAATAAAAAAATTAGGGACAATCTAAATATCTAATGATATGGGGCTCCTGGGTGGCTCAGTCGATTAAACATCCGACTTCAGCTTAGGTCATGATCTCACGGTTTGTGGGTTCAAGTCTCGCATCGGGCTCTGTGCTGACCGCCAGCTCAGAGCCTGGAGTCTGGCTTCAGATTCTGTGTCTCTTTCTCTGCCCCTCCCCTGTTCACGTTCTGTCTCTCTCTGTCTCTCAAAAAGAAATAAATGTGAAAAAAAATTTTTTTAAGTATCTAGTGATAGAATAGTTACACATGATTTATGAAATATTAATAGCATATTAGCAATTATGTTATGAAGAAATGTTAATGTTAAAGAACTCATAATATATGCAAAAAGCAGGCTGATGAAAATATTTACAACAGTCTGTACATGTGAATAAATAAATAAAAGGCAAACTGGAAAAAAACATCTATACAATAACAAGGAGTTATCTCTAAGTGATGGGACTACAAGTGACTCTTCTTCTATGATAAAATTTGTTCTGAATGTTCCATATTTTCTATTATGAGCATACACATTATCTGTATAATAAGAAATATAACTAAAAAAATCACACAACGTGGCCTTTTTTTTAACTAGTGTAGTTGACACACGACACGACACGGCCTTCGTAAGCCCGCTGACTAGAACATTTTTCCTAAACTCAGCAGAAATTCAACTGGGCCAAACAGAACAAATAGCATGTGCTCAGTTTTGTCACCTCAGACCCGCCTGCCCCCCGCTTACCTTGTGATAAAACGCTGCCCCCGTGAGCACCATGGACACCTCGTTGGTCCACTCTGACTCATACTTCCATTTATTCATCTCATGGTCCCAGAGATGCAGACGCCCTGGGTACCCCACCAACCGGTCAGGAAATTCCCGCCACACCTAAGGCAAGAAGTACATCGACAATCAATCCCGGGTTCAGACAACGACCAAGCACAGTGCTAAGTTATACACGTGGTATGCAGACGTCCCGGGCTGAACTCTTCACCAGCTCAGGTCAGAGTGGGCCCCTGAAGATGTTCAATTAAACAGATGCTAGTTATTCCATCAAGATTCAAAGACAGATGCAGATTCTAATTTCCTCCAAATCTTCCTGCGGTTGCTTAGAAACAGCTTGCTGAATTGGGCCAAGGTAGGTAGTCTCCTAACAGATGATTACGGAAATAGGTTCCATTCTTAATGAATGCACACATGAAGAACAAACAGAACCCTTAGAAAGTCTCTGTTTCTTAAAACAAACAAACAAAAAAACGATTTCTCCGGAGCACACGGCCATTCCTATGACCTTTTAGAAGCCTCATGTATAGAGAATGTGCCTAATTCTGTAATCTGTAACACACTGAAAACAAAAACTTGATTTCCACATTTGGAAAGGCTCTTAGATACAGTTTTGTGAAACAAAATTTGTATACAGGGGGTGGGGTGCTTCCAATTATCTTTCCCCGCGTATTTCTGTGTAATTCTGTTTCACCTTTAAAAAAGAGGAAGTGCACACCATTAAGGAGGACTGACAATTTACCAGCTGTTCATGCTGCCACTTCTCAGCACCATGATTCTTCCTCCTTTACCAGGCCGCTAAGGCTCCTGAGGATCTGGTCCTGTGCCCTATTCCTTAAAATCTCTAATTCCAACGAGTTTTCATCCCTTTAAGTACCTTCTATACTCTACTGACCTCTAAACTTGTTTGGCCCAGAATGTTCCAGAGATAACCAACTACTTACTTAATATCTTCTACTGGATAAACAATAGGCATCTCAAACTTAACAAGGCCAACACGTAACTCTTGATTCCATATCCCCAGATAAGCCGTTTTCTCAATCTTCTCATCTCAATAAATCAACTACCTGACTGCTCCAGCCCAAAAGCTACGAGACGGCCTTTATTCCTTCCTTTCCTGCTTCTCCACACCCCATCCATCAGCCAACTCCTGCTGGCTCTACTTCTGACCACCTCTTGCCAATTCTCCCACCCCTCTCTCTAGCCCAAACCACCATCCTCTCTCACCCAGACTGCTGTTAACAGGGCTCTAACTCATCTCCTTGCTTCCACTCTCACCCTTCCAAACCATTATTTATAGAGTATCTCTAAAAGGATATTCGTAAAAGAATATTACAGTACAGATGGTCCCTAATTTAGGATAGTTCAACTTACGATTTTTTTTACATTTACAATGGTGCTAAAGGGATTCGCATTCAGTGGAAACCATATTTTGAATTTTTTGAATTCGGATCTTTTCCTGGGCCAGCAATCTGCAGTACGACCCTTTCTCATGATGCTGGGCAGCGTCCGTGAGCTGCAGCTCCCGGTCACCGTAAAAGCACGGGGTCAACAATCTAGAACCATCTTGTACCCAGACAACCATTCTGTTTGTCACTTTCAGTACAGTATTCAGTAAATTACACAAGATACTCAACACTTTATTATTATAAGACAGGCTTTGTGTTAGATGATTTTGCCCAACTGTAGGCTAATGTAAGTGTTCTGAACACCTTTTAAGGTAGAATAGGCTAAGCGGGGATGTTTGGTAGATTAGGTTTATTAAATGCATTTTCAACGTACAATGGGCTTATCAGGTAACTCTATGGCAAAGTGAGAAAAATCTGAATTCTATACAGGGTAACTCAACCAATAGGCTATATCCGATTATGTATATGTGTGTGTGTGTGTGTGTGTGTGTGTATATATACTTTTAATTAATATCATCTGCGTTATATATGTCCCTGCATATGTCATATGGTCACATGCTGCAGCAAGCAGAGGCTTCTCCAATGCCCATGTGTCACTGAGTCCAGGGAGGATGTGTCATTGCTTGCCCAGAGGCACAATCAGTGGGCCAGCACCCCCCACCTCTTTTGTAGTTTGCCAGGGCCACTGGAACACACTCACACACCAGGCGACTTAAAGCAACAGAAATGTAGAAGTCTGAGGCCAAGGTGCTGGCAGGGCCATGCTCCCTTCTGACACCCAGAGGGGAAGGACCATTCCTTGCTGTTTTCTAGCTTCAGTGGCCAGCTGTCCATCTTGGGCATTCCCTAGGCTGCAGACGCATCACTCTTAACCTCTGTCTTTGGATGGCCTTCCCCCCTCTCTGTGTCGCTGTGCCTGAAATTTTCCTTTTTATAGGGACACCAGCCCAGCTGGATTAGAGCCCACTCTAATCCTCATGACCTCATTTTAACTTTAGTACCTGACAAAATCCTATTTCCAAATAAGGTTACTAAGGGTTAAGATGTCAACATATCTTTCTTAGAGGGACACACTTCAACCCAACACCCCCAGAATCTTTAAGAAATGCTCTAGGTCTGAAACTAAACAAAGAACAGATTCCCATGACCAGAGTAACAGCCAAATTCCTTAGCATATTCCGAAGGGTGCACCCACTCTCTGACCTCTTCTACCATGTTCTTCCCCATTTTGGTGGCCTTTCCGTTCTTCAACCGTAACCTCTGTGTCTCTTTCTTCTGACGTGGATACTGCCCCAGCTCTTCGAAAGGCTGATTCTTTGCTCATCAGTCAGGTCTCTGCTTAAATGTCGCCTACTTTTAAGAGGCCCTTTCACTTTCCTAGCCAAGGCGACACCTCTCCCACCCGGTCATTCTCCATCGTGTCCCCTCGCCCCATCTTTTTCTTCACCAAACTTTCATTTTCTGAAATTGCTCTGGTTATTTATCACTTCCTTATGTTTTATTTCCATGAGGACAGAAGTTTAGTCTTATTCCCTCAAGCACAGAGAAGAGCGCCCGCACGTGGCAGCGTTCCGCGTGCACGTTTTGAATGTACCAGCACGGAGGCTCAGCAGCAGGCAAAAGAGCTGAGACTAGGAGGGACTGCAGATCAGAGGCAGTGTTCTCCTTCGGTCAGAAAGTGGGCAACGGCACCGCTCAACAGTTACCATTAGTAATCATGGCATACCCTTTGCGTGTGAAGATCACAGTAATGATTGAGCATCACTGAAGCACATGTTCCAAACTGCTTCTCCAGAAGCAGGTGAGGGATGTTCACACTGTCTCACCCGGCCCTCCTGTGACCATCCACATGCTTTTATGGGCTCTCTGACCTGGGTCTTGAGCGTGGCCTGGGGTTTCCTTTGTGTGAAACCAGTTCACCTAACGGGCCTCTCAAACCCACAACCTTGGCCTCATTAACACCATGTTGTAACCAACAGAGTTAATCAGCCACAGCGATCGTCCTAATAGCTGCCGACGAACGAAGTCGTGTCAAACGCTTTCTCGGGTATGTAAGGCTGCTGCTGGGTGCCTGCTCTGGGGTTTGTATTTCAGCAGATTAAAATAATACGATGCTATTACAGTTTTATAGAGCCCAGAGCAACAACCCAGAATGTGAGCCGTGACTGCTGTTTGGTTTGTGGGCCCGGCGCCCCCCATTACGTGCACTGCCAGCTTCCTTCTGCCAGCCCCGAGCACCTGCTCGTCCAAGTCACACGGCTGCCGCAATCCCCTCAGTGGAAGTAAAGAGCTTCTGAAAGGCCCCGGGCACAAGTAAGTAACCTAAACACCAGGGTCGTCAGGCAGGCTGGTGGTGGGGGCAGGGGGAGGCATCCATTCGGCTGGCACCCCTGCCAGATGCAAGCTCTATCTGCCTCCACCCCGCATCTACTTTGAGTCAGCAAAGCTCTGCACTCCCTGAGCTTTCCCACGGGCCCTTCTCTGCAAGCCCCCATTTGCAGCATCCATAACAAGACGGGCTCCGTTTTAGGGTCAGACGCTGTCAGGATTTGAGGCTTCTTCCTGTTAGCTGAAGCCACTTATCAGACTTCTCTCCACAGGGACTTAATTCGGTGACACTGGGTCACAGAATGCTGAACTACGCTGTTGTAAAAGCGTCAGAGGCGTCCTGGGCTTCAGATTCCTTTGGAGCCGTTGGTGAGCGCTGTTCCTCAGGCGGGGGCCCCTCTGCCCTTGACTTGCTCCAGGCAGCTGCATACAATCAAGATACCATCCTTGTCACTTCATCTATAACTCTGCAGCTGACTACGGGATCAAAACGGAGTGGGGCCGAGAGGCATGGGCCCTCTCTAATCGAGCCCCAGCGTAGTACGATGTCGATTATGTAGACAGTAAAGCATCTTCCCAGCCAGGAGGGCGAGAACTCAAATTCCACCCCCTCTCCTCATGGCTACCCACCTCCCACTCTAATTCAACTTTTTTCTTTTTACCTCGGGGGAAATGCTCTGGGGTCAGCCTTTTGTCATTACTAACAGATGCCTTTATATATTGCAGTGCGGGCATCTGAAACGTCACACGATATCCCTGGAGTTCTGGTAAGAGTGCTTCCGCAGCTATGCTCAGGTCACTGGGCCATTACTCGATTGTTTGCCTGCACTGCTCAAGTCCTCTGTAGAGACTGTCCTCATCTATGTTTTTAATGTTTATTTATTTTTGAGAGAGAGAGAGGGCGGGGGCAGAGAGCGAGGGAGACACAGAACCTGAAGCAGGCTCCAGGCTCCGAGGTGTCAGCACAGAGCCCGACGCGGGACTCGAACCCACCAACCACGAGATCATGACCTGAGCCAAAGTCAGACACTTAACCGACTGAGCCACCCAGGCGCCCCTGTCCTCATCTAATTTTGATCACACAGAATTTTGAAGACAGAAGCCCGTGTCCGTTATAATAAACTCTATGCCTTGGTTAGGGACTTAGCAATACTTCAACAGTCCTGACATTTGGGCGGCTATTCCACATCATTATTTAAATAGGGACTGTAACAACATAAACCACGCTGTTTGCTCCCACTCGAAGGTTTACAAACTTGGTCCTGACCATCTCTTACCTGGATCATGGAAATTTGGTCTTCTCTGGACTCCCAGCTGTGCTCACGGAGCTGTTTGCAGCATTATCTATCACATCTCTCTCTCTCCCCGCAGCCCCTCAAACTCCCCAAGGTCTTCTGTGGCTTCCCAAAGCCAGCGGATCAAACTCCGACCATCTGCCTTTGTTTAAAAGGCACAGGAGGCAGCCTAGGGTCCCTGCTACGGAGAGTGTGCCAAGGGGACGCGGCTGAAGCAGCTCCAGGCCTAGCTCTGCCACTGAGGAGTTGTGCACACCATTCAGGCTGTACTGCTTTCGTTCTGCCATCTGCAAAAGGGGGGTCGGACTAAGTGACCTCTAATGTCCTTTCAGGGCTAAAGTCTTCTGTCTTCTTCCTCACTAACACACTCCCAAAGAAACTGACTCGTCAGCTGTGATCATGTGGCAAATTCTAAGTTTCTAAGTCCATGGCCTGCGTTACTGAACTTTGGTTTAAAATACCATTCACATATGGGCACCCAAGAAAGGTTCCTGAAAAGAGGCTAGCTAATGCACTATATTCCAAGGTAGCTTGGAGAGTGCATTTTAAACCCAGGGTGTGTGCTAACCATAGATTCAGGAAACAGATCGGGGGGAGCAGGGGGCAGGTGTAGCCACAGGTGGTGCCCATCTGGGATACACAGTTATGAAATCATGGGTCAGCCTTTGGAGAAAAGCAACTCTCTGAAGGGGCTGCTATAGTCATCACATTTTCAAAGGCACAGTTCCACAGGGATATTGCTACTGGGTGAGAGGGATACCACATGCATCAGACGTCAGGAGCCCAGACAGATGAAGCAGTAGTGAGGGAAATGCGGAGAATATGGACCCCAGGCACATCAGACCGGGCCCGGGTTTCACTTCTGTCCTCGCACATGCCTCCTGGGTTGTGTCAATCCCTAACCATCAGAGTGGAACAGAACTACGGGAACCAGCCCGAACCCCGTGGGCACATGCCTGGGTCAGCGGTGGCAGGGCTGCCGACTTTCGAACATCTTCGGATTAGTGGCCCTTCTGCCCTCAGGCTCGTCTTGCATGCTGCCCAGATGGGAGAGGGCTAGCTGGCTGCATTCCAATTCCTGGCTAGTTTCCACAGAGGGGCCAGTTATCGGATCCACTCTCAGCCCTCCGGGAACGAAGCTCACCTTTTATATTTGGAATTTCCTGAAATGAAGTAGAATGGGGCTTGAGTTGATTGGCTTCATTTTCAGCTCATGCTTTTTAATCACACTGGTGGTTGGTAGTTTTTGTCAAGGGGGCGTTTTGCAAAAAGCCAAGGAGCCTCCGTCTATGCCTGGGCTGCAATTAAATGCTAATGCTAGACATCGAGAGCGAGGGAGCCCTGAAGTTGTCACCTGGAAGTTCCCTAATGCTGATCGGTTTTGACAAATACATGTACGTGCTGTTTTAAGTATTAAGATTTACCTGTTAGATCACTTTAGTCTGCCTGAGAGACCTTTCCAACCCAAGGCAAGGGTTTGCTTGAAATAAGCCAAGCAGGAAAGCCAGGATCAAGGGCAGGCTTCTGGGATTTGGGCAGCAATTTCTATTTGCCCCAGTCCGGCTGAAGGTCAGTGGCTTGGTGCTGGGAGATGCTCTCCATTCCTTTCGAGTTCTTTCTTCGGACTTGGGTGATGAAGGCAAAGAGTCAGGCTGAGGTTGGCCAGAGCTGAGAGAATGGACTATTAAATCCCTCAACAGTAACCACAATTAAGAAGACACTGCTGGAGAAGGTGGCTTTAACGCATTCTCCTCATCCTTATCTGTACCCTCTCACCCGATGGCACAACCAGGTGCCGTTTGCACATGGAAAGGGGAAGACTCACCCTTTGGCAGTCTGAGCCACTGGCCCCTGCCCCGCCACCTCGGAGATCTGCAGCCGGAGACCATCTGGAAGGCAGAGCTCATTTGGCGCAGCTCCCTCACCGTCCAGATGAGAAAACAGAGCTGGAGAAGAAGAGGCCCTCCCTACGTTCCACTGTCAGTTCGAGCCCAAGCTGGAGCCTAACTCCCAGCCTGGGCATCTGCTCATGAAGGTGCAGGATTTCCCACTCTTCTGAGGTGAAAAGCGCCTCACCTCCCCAAGCTTAGTGCCCCGCTTGGGAAACAGAGAAGTCAGGTGGCACTGTCTGGGATGGTGCTCGGTGTCGGTGTTCTTTACCGGTGGGGACACGGGAAGAGTCACACACGCGTGCCAACCACGCTGAGAGTAGAGCAGGGTAGGGAGAGGAGGTGGCGAAACCCACAAAACCCTGTGCTCCCCCCTGGTATCTGTCCTCTAAAACCTGAAGGCTCTTCATGAATGCGGTTCCCATTTAGCAAGGAAAGCCGCATGCTCGCACCACAAAAAGAAGGAACTCCCGTCAGCTGTGCAGCAAACGAGTGAGACCCACAGATGACATCGTGGGCCTGCCGGAGCCTGGGATGAGGCTCAGGGCAGAGAAGGCAATACAAGCAAGAAGCAGCTGAATAAAGATGAAGCTCCACTACTACTGTTCATGAGGAAATGAATCTCCTGAGAGAGAATGACAGAGAAGGAAAGACGTGAGTTCGAGGGGACGGAAGGGGTAAGGGATGGGTCAGGACTGGGTCGTGGGTTTTCCAATCTCACACTCCTCAGGACACACTGAACATGAAATCATTTTTATTTCCATAACCTCAGTTCTGGGGAGCAGGGGATACTATTTCTAAGTCTGGCCCCCGGGGGATTGTTTAATGAAGTTAGAAGAAGAAAAGTGATCATAAGTCAAATGGCTACTCTCTTTAAATCCTGCACGAGTGGAGACAGAGACTTTGGTTTTTATGGATAACTGCTACTGAGGCTTCAGAATTTCCAGTTGATTTTGGTGAGGCTCAATTTAAAAGACGGGGGACCAAAGACATGAGCTCTGTCCAGCAAGGGGGAACTCCGCTTACTTCAAGTCACTGCCCCAGTGCCTTCCATCGCTGCAATCAGGGATACTACTGCAAAACTGGCCAAACGCTGTTTTCTTCTCAACTGTGCAAAGGGAAGAAGTGGCGCTGACCATGAACTCTGGCATCCTGGCTGAGGCACCACTGTGGCTCCCAGCAGGCTATACAGGAGTCCCTTCAGCATAATGCCTTCTGCACACGTCTGTTTAAACCCCACAACCTCCTGCCGGGGAATCAAGCAGCTGCGGGACTCTTACAAATTATTTATTTATACCCCATGCATTTCCAAAAAATGACTTGGGGTGGCTTACAATAAAAGGCAAAAACTAAGATAAAGTTCAAACTGTCAGGGAGCCTGGGTGGCTCAGTCGGTTGAGAATCCGACTTCAGCTCAGGTCATGATCGCATGGTCTGTGGGTTTGAGCCCCGCATCGGGCTCTGTGCTGACAGCTCGGAGCCTGGAGCCTGCTTCACATTCTGTGTGTCCCTCTCTCTCTCTGTCCCTCCCCCGCTCATGCTCCGTCTCTGTCTCTCAATAATAAATAAACATTAAAAAAAAATTTTAAAGTACAAACTGTCAAAACAAAAGATGTCCTCAACAGCATTTTTTAAAAAACTCAGATCCATTCCATCTACCGTAAGAATATTAATCCTAATATCAACTTCTAGAAAGGCAATCCAACAGCACGCTAAAATCATAAAGTCTAGGGATAGAGAGTTATGAGTATTCCTATTTGTTAATTCATCTGTGCATTCCATTCACAGACACTTACTGAGCCCCCGCTATTTTTTTAATTAAATATTTTGAGATAATTGCAAATTCAAAAGCAGTTGTAAGAAGTAATGAACAGAGATCCTGTGTCCTGTTTACCCAGTTTCCCCCAACGGCAACATCTCAAAACTACAGTGTGATATCACAACACGATATTGACACTGACACAGTTAAGATGCAGAGCTTTCTCCACCTGATCTTCTATGGACACTCTCCCTTTCAACCACTGGCAACCACTGTTGTGGTCTCCGTTTCTATAATTTTACAATTTCAAGAAGGTTATATAAATGGAATCACATAGTATACAACCTTTTGGGATTGGCTTTTTTTACCCAGCATAATTTTTAGGGGCTGTCTTATAATTCAAAGAATGAACACAAAAATAAAGTGTGTACCTTGTTATTAAGGACCTTACCGTTTAGAAAAGCTAATGACATATGCATAAAAAGCCAGATATGAAAGAAAGCAAGGATGCAGGAAAAAGCACAAAATGAGTTAAGAGGAGGGTAAGAGTACTTCTGGGTTGGGGGTGGGAGGCCAGGGGATAAGGAAAAGACTTCATGGATTTCACTTCAAGAAAACTACGAAGTGTGGGTGAGATTCCCACTGCCCCCAACCAGGTAAGTAATTCGTACAAAATTACTCTTCGCTAAGCGTTTCTTAGCAGGCCAGCAAGTAGACAACCTCTACTTGGATTCTCTCACTCAATACAGAATAGGGGATTGTTTAACTTTGAACAGCAACATGAAATTTTACTCACAGAAACTGTATGTTACAGAAAATTCAATGTCCAAACACATTAAGTGGACTCATTCAGTCAATAAATGTTTCCTGAGCACCTACTATGTGACAAGCACTAGGCGGGGAGCAGTAAACAGGGCAGCACAATCAAGCCTGAATGGACTGCTCTAAACCAGGGGAGTTCTTCCATCCAGCCCCAGAGATCTAGGCCGTGGGTGTAATCAGGGGCCTGGCAGTGAGAAGCGAGCAGAGTGTGAACATGTGCTCAGGACCTCTCCACAACCCTCACATCTTAACTCAAAGGCTGGTTGGGAACTGAGAAACTGAGGTTGCCAACGCCTGATCTAAACCCGTCAACAGAGAGTAGCAAACATACCACAATCGCAATTAATGTGAACCTTGGGCACCAATCTTCAAGCACCAAGAAACAAATCTGATCTGAGAGGGGAGCTATAAACATCACCTGGACTAGTTCACCTTGTTTTCTAAAGACTCCCTGTTCCCAGTCACGACCGTTCTAAAGTCAGGGGACTACTCTGATCCCTTAAGCTTGCTTTCTTTTTCTTCTTCCAAAATGTGGAATCGCTAGGTTTAATGCAGCAGCAATCAACAACCACTGTCTCCAACTCATGATTTTGCCAGCAGGTTTATGACCGGCAGTGAAGGATGCAGGTTCACACTGGGGAACAACACAGAATTTTCTTTGGAAAGCTACAGATGCTCCCCCGCCCACCCCCCCAGACGCTGGGGACCCTCACAGCCTGGATGCTGCTAAGGCTTCCCCTGGCCCCATGCCAAGCCCCGCCCACACACCTCCCTTAAGCAACTCTATCAAAATCAAGGCAGATAAGCAGCCCATGCAAGACAAATTCCCCATATCCCCAAATCATAAGCCAAATTCTGAAGCTCTGAATTCCTGGAGCAGTCAAAGCCTGTAATCAATCCCGAGACAACAGGCAGCTTTTGGAACAATAACCCTCGAACATATGGATCCTTTCAGGTTGGAATATCACTGCAGATATCTCCTTTCGAATGGGGGGAGGGAAAGCATGAGTTCTTTAAACCATCAAGTGTACCAACACCTCTTTAAAATAACTATCCCACATTATAAGCATTAGCTCTTTGAGGCACAGAGCCACAAGGCCAGGTGGGCCCGTCGGCGCCGCAGACGGGAGACGGGAGGGATGCTGAGGCACGGTGGGGAGCACGCGGGCCTGGGCGCGGCAAGGTCAGGGGAGCACCAGCACTACCCCGCACAAAATAAGCGCTTAGGGAAAACGTATGGAAACCGACTCACCTGCCTTATCTGGGATGCCAAGTCGGTGAGGAGGGGACACCTCGGTGGGAAGGTGTGCCAGCAGGAAGCACACTCCCCCCTCTTTGGGACAGGGGACGTTTGATGTTTCATCAATGGCTAGGTAAATAAATTCTGAGCTTGTCATTTTAATTTGCTCGGTGGGGAAGAAAAAAGTGTCACTTGATTGTAATTCCCAACTGGGCACTACGCTCAGATGTTACTCCAACGTTCAGCATACATATTCGATTTCCTTCCCTTAATATTTGTTTGACTTATTCTCCAGCGGGGCCTGAGTGCCTTAGAAGAGCTCTGAGAGGTCAAACTTCACCGCAGCTCCTCTCAGCACCTCCGTGGGCTCCTGGCCGCGGCTTCGGGTCCTCTTTCAGCAGCTCCGGCTGCAGCAGCGGCCCATATGCACGGCTTCCCCGGCTCCCGGGAGCCGCGGGTGTAAATCAGCGCAAGCTGCAGATAGGACAGACCTAACGGATTCCTCAGGGTTCTCCTCCAGGCTGAAAATGGAGCCCGCGGCACTAAGGAACACCCCGGGGACAGGACGCTCTATGGAAGAGCCACAGTCTACCACGTGGCCCCTCTGAGGGAGGCTTTGACTGTACCTTCTGGGCAGGGACAGTCACCGAAACAAGCCGTTTGGCCCAGTCCTCTTCTGAAGACAACGGTTTCTACGATGCCCACTCTTTGGGTCCATAAGGAAATGGAAAAATGGAAGGAAAGATGGACAGATGTGTCACTGAATATTCACCATTGTACTAGTATTATGGCCAGGCTCAGGAAATGTACTGTCTCTCACTCAGACATAATACACAGTCCCAAAGGGCTGACCGCCATCTGCTTCTCCAGATAACTGATGAGGAGGACACAGCACAAGTACTAAGAAACGTGCAATTCTAAAAAGCTCCACTTCGGCTCTCGCGACACTGTAAAGCTTGAGTGTCAGACCCAGCACAAATGCTGATCCGGAAGAGCTCTCGCAAGGTTTGGCTTTGTGCCTGCCCAAAGTGGGCCCAGCTCACAGTGAATCCTGGTGCTGGTGGCCATGTAGACAGCCCATCACCTAGAGAAGAGGAGGAAATACTGGAATCTCTCAATCCCCCACTAGGTCAGACGCTGTGAACGCTCAAGGATCTGAGTTAGCCAAGAGGTCAAAGAATGGAAATCTATGGCGCTGGTTCTTTCCCAAGGCTGAGACGGCTCCAGGAGTTAGATTACCCGCCTGCTGCAGGGCTGTCCCTTGCATTCTAGGCCCTCCTTTAGGGACGCTCTCTCTCTCTTTTTTTAATCCATCTTGGCTGTTTCAGAACTGAGTTTCTTGGTGCCCTAAATGAACCCAAAGGGTAAGCCTGCCCTAGAGCCCACGGCAGGGTGAGTTCCACGTGCCACCAAGGCAAACTCTGTTGGAGTCAGCCTCCGGGACTCCCAACAGACCTGAGCACGTCTTCAGATGTAGGGCTCTGGGGACATCTGGGGAGGAGAATGGGGAACCTATTGAAATGATCATAACCACAAGTCTGTGAGAGAAACGATCTTTGGACTCAGTCCAACACTTGTTTTACATTTACTTGTTCCCCAGGCCCAGTGTCTGTGGCCCTTTCACTGCCAAAAAGCTTGGAGAGAAATGAACAGGACAGAGATAGTCTTTCTCTTTCTCTCTCTCTAAATTATCTGCTGAAGGTAACTGTGAAGTCTATGCCATGATAGCTGTCTTCACTCTCAGCTCCTCTGGCCAGGAGAGGAAAGGTGGGATGGTTTACTTAGGATCACAGATTATACGGTCTGTCTGCTCTCCCTGGATGAATATACAAGTATCTCCAAATTTTACTAATTCTGTTTCACATGTAACTGTTAAACAGAGCCTCCACTCTGGAATTCTTCAATTAGCCAAGCTCCCTTATCACAAATGAAACACGAGCTAGGGGGAAGCCTGTCTTTTCCTTCTCTTTGGTTCTTTAGTCCATGTGAACATGAAGACTATAGACTTTCCACCTCTACCCACCTGGCCTTCGCTGTCTTTAGTGTCTGTCATTTTAAATTCATCCTGTGATCTGACTGCTTTGGACCAGACACTCCTACAAACCCACAGAACCTCTTTTTACCACGTTGAGCTTCTCAGCGGGCCCTACATTGTCTAAGCAAGCTAGCTTCCGTTGTTAACGCAGGCACGACTTCCACCCCCTCAGGTCAATCTGCTTCTCGCCGACCCCGTGCGACCACACACACCGAGCTCACTCTCTCCTTAGTGCCCTTCCTCTCGGTTCCTCCTGTACCAGGGGAGCCCACTCAGAGACGGTTTATGTTCTCCAGAAAAAAAGTAGGGCATTCTACGCTATCATGCGGTCTTGCCATGATTCTTTGAAAGTATGTACTTGCCAGTACCCCAGGGAGCTATCTACAAAATGATATAACTAAATTCTCAAAATTTATTAGCACCCAAGAGGGTCAGCCAGCCTCTGCCACCTATGGCATATCCAGCCAGAGAGAGGAAGGCATCAGCATTTTGTGCGCCTAACAAAACACAGCCGCTCTACGCCAACTCCCATCCACACATGAAGTACGGACTTTATAACCAGTGTTATTAGCCAAGAGCGTTTCACATCTCTCAGGTGAAAAATGTTCAGCACTTAAGTGCTACTAATAATTTTTATGGTTGGAAATGAGGATCAAAGTATGAAAGGAAAAATAAATTCATGGGTTCATACATTCAGCCAAGTCCGCCTGGCTCATTTTCTGCCACATGTTTGAAACTCTCTTAAAGGTGGGGGAGGGGAGGAGGAACAAGTTGCATTTTATGTCCCGGCTCTTTAGGTCTGAAATAAAAGCAGACAGACTTTGGGGGTCGGCGGGGGGCGGGAATCACACACTCAAGTAACACTATACACTGCTACTGCTCCCCCAGGGGTTCCTTGCAAATGAGTATCAAGAACTCAATAGATACTTTCCTGGTAAAATACATAAACAGATAAATAAATTATCCCAGGCTGAAAAGAATTCCCACATCTGGTAGCTCACTAGAGCTTGTCAAACAAGTCAGAAACACGCAAGGCCAGAGAAGAGCATTCTCCGGCTCCTGATTTCAGGGCTGGAGAGGGAATGTAACATTTCCCAAACCCTCAGCACTCCAACAGGGAGTGTGACCCACGTAAACAGGCAAGTGACCCCTGCGTTTTCTTCCAATTAAATAAATAATGATCCCCAGGATTAGGTCTCGAACCCGAACGTCTGTGGGCTCAAATCACAGTCACCGGAAGAAAAGACGGCTCTTGTACCCGGCCTGGCCTCTGTGCCCAGGACCTACTGTGTTGTACCTAGAGGGGGGCAGTCCATGTCCATTTCACACCTTAAAGAAGTCACTGCGCCTCTCTGCACGTCGGTTTCCTTGGCAATAAAGCATCAGGTGACAGGATGAGCCCTAAGGTCCCTTCGCATTCGGCACTGTGATTCTTTAAAACAGCCTTCCCGCTGGGGTGCTGTGAACGGTTGGTCACCAGGTGCACGGCAATCCCCACCCTCTCGGCCAGTCTACATGCCTCAGGGGACACGGTTAACGTTACCTAGCTGTGCTCTAGCGAGCCACCTTCTGGAAAGGGGTTCTAGATCCACCCTCTCTTCCCTCTTACGTTAGCCCCCCGGTTCCTTCTCCTACGCTGGGACGCGTGCAGCCTGTGAGCTGCCCTTTGGTCTCTGCTCTAGGTCCTCAAGCAGCCCTGGAGCCTGTCTCTCTAAAACGGTCTCTGCACATCGATGCTTCCGACCCTCTAACAGAAGCATTAAAAGGCCTTCAGATGCCCTCACGTTTGTGAAAAGCGTGCTGGAACTCTGTGCCCGAGTACGTGCGAGGTCTCAGAACCGCGATCACAGCAGGACCCCCCCCCCCTTACAGTCACTGCCGTGTTCTCCCCTGACTCCCGGCGCGCTGCTGGCCACCGCCCCCGGGCTGCCCCCGGGATCGTCACCCCTGCGAGCTTGCCGAGTTTCGCAGGGAAGCAAAGGGGTTTGTCACTCTATCTAGAGGTGCAGAAGTCTGACACTTTTCCACATGCAAGCCCACCGTACTGGTTTGCCTGTACTCTTTATCCCTCAGATTCGTTACACCCAAAGGGATTTCAGGAAGCCATCTGGTCTCTTCTTCTGTCTCCTGGCAGCATGAGTGAAACCACTCTGGAGACTGGAAAGACTGCTGGCTTCCTCTTTCTGAAAAATTCCCAAATGGGGAGATGCTTCTGTCTCTCCAGATTTCTCCCAAAATTCTTTGGAGCCACAGTAAGAAAGGTCTCTTGCGTGGTTTCTCTTTGGTTCTCACATATTAAATACTGCGTTTAAACTTTTTTTTTTTTTTTTAATTTAAACGAGGGTAGTGAATTTACTACAGAAACGAGAAAGGCTTTGGGAGAAAAATAACGGAAGAATTGGAGATGCCTATTTTAGAGAAGAACAAGCAGAGCGGTGATTCTATTAAAACTGAAAGTTTAACCGTAGAGAATAACTGATGGTTACCAGAGGGTGGGGGGTGGAAGGACTGGTTAAATAGGTGATGGGGATTCAGGAGTGCTGGGTGTCTCACAGGACTGTGAATCTATATTGTATACATAGTGTGTGACTACATTATATACCTGGAAATAATATTACACTGTGTGCCAACTGGAATTTAAATAAAAACTTAAATAAATTAAAAGCACCAAGATAACTAATCTTACCTAATTGGCCGCGTAAGATCATTACATCTACAACTACAGAGTATGAACTCATTTTAAATTCTTTTACTGTTTTTGTAAATTTATTTTTGAGAGAGAGAGACAGAATGTGAGCAGGGGAGGGGCAGAGAGAGAGGGAGACACAGAATCCGAAGCAGGCTCCAGGCTCTGAGCTGTCAGCACAGAGCCCGACTGCGCGGCTCGAACCCACGAACCGTGAGATCAGACCTGAGCTGAAGTCGGACGTTCAACCGGCTGAGCCACCCAAGCGCCCCCACTGAATGTAAACTCACTGTAGGTGCACACAGGATATTTACCAAAATAGACCTTTCATTGGACCATACAGTCTCAGTAAATTTCAAAAATAATGAAAACATACATTATCTCACCATAGTAGAATCAAATAAGAAATCAATTAAGAAAAAGATAACTTTAAACACTGGCAAAAGTAAGCAATATACTTTTATATAACTATGGGTCAAAGAAGATACAACAAAAAAAATAAGAAAATACTTTAAACTGAAGGATAATAAAAATATGAAATCAAGACTTGGGAATAAGCCTAAAGCAGTAATTACCAAGAAATTTACAGCTTTAAATGCATACATGAGAAAAATAAATACTGAGCTCTAAGCTATCAAAAGACTAGAAAATAACAGCAACTTAAATTCATGAAAGTACATGAAGAAACATCAAGAAGAGTTAAAGATAAAACAAATGTACAATAAAGAAAAATCAACAAAATCAAAAGCTGACTCTCTGCAAAGATTATGACCCTGCTTTACCTCTAACAAGACAGATCGAGACAAAGAAAACGAAAACCACCAACACCAGGAGTGAAAAAGAAAACATCATTCCAGATCCTCTAGACTTTAAACAAGGTAAAACCATGACTGACTTTGTAGCAATGCATTTTACAATTCAAATAAAATGAAGAGATTTCCTGAAAAACATAATTTATCAAAACGAGCACAAGAAGAAACAGGAGGTCTGAATAGTGCTGGAGCCGTTAAAGAAACTGGGTGTGGAATTCATATGCTAGAAAGCCGGCTGAGGACAGAGCGAACATAGAATGGGTGGTGTAAGGAGAAAGCTATAAATATCGACTATGCTCTCACGATCAAGCTACAGGTGCAGAGACTTGTAGCGATGCAGATTTTCTCTTTCCTTGCGAGTGTGTGTACCAATTTCTTTGTCTCCTTCTCCAATTACTATTTGACATAAGAATTACTGCCACAATTTACTCAGTTTGTACAATGTACGTAAATTTCTACAACTTAGTCTGTGGATGTCTGTGGCTTCTTCAGTTTCCTGAAACTGTGAGTTTAACGTCCTTTGCCAAACTTTGGAAGTTTTCAGTCATTATTTCTTCTAATATTTCCTTGGCACCACATTCTTTCTTTTCTCTTCTCCTTCTGGGACTCTGATGACACAAATGTATCTTCTGTGATTGACCCACGAGTCCCTGAGGCTCTGTTCATTTTTTTTTTTTTTTCCAATCTATGTTCTCTCTGTTGTTCAGATTGGGTATTTCCTACTGATTTATCCTCAGGTTCACTAATTTTTTCCTGTTATCTTCATTCATCTCCTGAGCCCATCAGTGAATTTTAAATTTCGGTTTCTGTAATTTTCAGTTCTGAAATTCCCATTTGGTTGTTCTTTGTATCTCTGTTTCTTTGCTGAAACTTTCTATTTTTCCATTTGTTTCAATAGTGCTCGTAAGTGCTTATTAAATCTTCTTTTATGATAGGGGTTTTAAAATCCTTGTCAAATAATTCCAATATTTGTGTCATCTTGGTGTTGGCATCTGTTGACTGTCTTTTCCCATAAAAGTTGCAATTTTCCTGATTCTGCTAGATGAGTAATTTTGAATTGTATCCTGAACATTTTGAGTATTACTATGAGACTCTATTCCTTTTAAATTTCCCTATTTTATCAGGGAGTTTAGGTTCAGAATGTATGCCCTGACCCACCTCTGTGGGCTGTGGATTCAGTAACAATTTAGTTTTCAAAGACTTGATAGTGCTCTTCTGGTTTGCCCAACTTGGGTGTTACCCCAATGCTAATTCTTGAAACCTGGTTGGTATTCTACAACCCTGTTCATTTTTTAAAGCTTTTGCTGTGTTGATCTTAATTAGTTCCATGCATGGGCTGCTTGGAAGGGAGAGGGGGAGTGCCCCCAGGACTTCACACACAGATTTAGAGAATCCCTTTTGCAACTTCCTCCTTTCCTTAATCTTGCCTCCACTCTCTGGCTGGGATGGGATGAGGTGCTACTTCTTTGCTCTCTGAACTACTAGCAAATGCCAGCCAGTGGCCCGTTGCAAAGGTCTAAGGCCCAGCACTGGGAAAGGGAAGGGCTCTCTTTCCAGCATGTAAGTTCTAATGACCCAACCACTTCCCTTCTTTCCTTTGTTCCTTGCTCCCAGGAGTTATCATCTCTTTATACTTTCAGGGTTCCTTCCCTTTTGCTCTCTCAAGCCCTCTAATACCCTGTATTAGAAAGTTTCATATATTAAATCCATTCTATTGAAACAACTAGTATTTTCCTGACTGATATGGATTCTTGCTTGTGAATATTAGAATAACAAAGAAAATGTTCAGGTGTTTTTATCTTCACCACAGGGAGATTTCAACAAATTGGTTTGAATGGTACACAGCCAAAAATAAGAACAGCTATATTATCATCATTAGAATTCTATATACTGTAATTGGTTTTCTCTCTAAGCCCAGTTATATAATGAAATCTTTACAGATGACATGGTAAAAATACCACTAAAATGAGTTTAAGCCCTATTAGTGCCAACTACTAACTGGGTAACACTGGGCAAGTCACTTAAGGGCTTCATACATAGCTTACGAATGGGCCTTACCCATAAGTGAGCAAGCTAGATTATCTCTAATCTTCTTTATTCTTTACTTTCTAATTTTCTTTCCAACAACTTTATTCTCAAGAAATCACCAATGAAACCATCTCAGCCTGGAGTTTTCTTTGTAGGAAGATTTTGATAACAACTGCAGTTTTTCAATAGACAATTATATGCATATTCTATCTAATTTTATGTAGGCTGTAATTTCCAAAGATTTCTTACTTTCATATAAATGTTAATAATATTCTCTAGTATTCATTTAATGTCTGTAGGATCTGTAATGTCAATCCTTCTTTAATTCCTTTTCATTCCTGACAATGATAATTTGTGTTCTCTTTTTTTCAGTGTTCTGGCTAGGGGTCGATCAATTTTGTTAATTTTTTAAAAAGGTCAATTTCTGTATCTGCAAATTTTCTCTGTTGGTTTGTTTTCTACTTCATTATTAGCACCTATTCTACTCTCCTTCTACTGGCTTTGGGTTTTATTTACGCTTCTTTTTCAAAATCGTTAAAGTTGGAACAAACTTGAGGTGTTGCTTTCAGACCTTTCGTCTTTCCTAACACTAGCATTTAACGTTATAAATTTCCTCTAAGAACCGCTTTAGTTGCATCCCACAAATTTTTTCAGCTTTGAAATGTACTTTACTTACAGTAAAATCACCAATTTTAAGTGTGTTTGGACAAGTGTATATAGTCATAAAACCACCATCACACTCAAAGTACAGAACATTTCCGTTGTCTGAAAAGTTCCTTTCTGTTCTTTTCTCATCAACCCCATCCACTACCCCTGGCAATACAGTTTTTTCTACTCTAGAACTTCATATACATGGACAACACATATAGGAAGTACTCTTTGGCATCTGGCTTCGTTCACTTAGCATAATATTTCGGACTTTTCCATGTTGCTCCGTATGTCAGTAGTTCATTTCTTTTTCTTGCTGAGTAGGATTCCATTGCATAGATATTCCACAGTGTATTCTTCCATTGGCCAGCTCATATCTACAGTTTGGGATCTTATGAATAAGACTATAAACATTGAGTACAAGTCTTGGTGTAAAGATATATGTGTTTATTTCTTTTGGAAGCTGCATCATATGAAAAGTATATGTTTAACTTCACGAGAACCTGCCAAACCGTTTTCCAAATTAGTTGTGCCAGTTTGCATATTTACCAATAACAAGTGACAGTTCTAGTTGTTCCACGGCCTCATCAACACATGGCACTGTCAGTCTTCTAATTTTGTTTTAGTCATTCTAGTGAGTATGTAGTGGTAACTCACTGTGCTTTTATTTTAGAGTAGCCCTAATGACTGATGTGGGGGATTTTTTCATGTTACTTTACATCTACATATCTCATCTTCCTTTGTGAAGTAAGTGCTCCAATCTTTTGTCCATTTTTTTCTTAAACTGACTTCTTTGCCTTCTTCTTCTTGAGTTGTGAGGGCTCTTTATATATTTTGGATACAAGTTCTTTACCATATATATGTTTTGAAAATATTTTTCCCAATATAGGGCTTTCCTTTTTATTTTCTTAGAAGTATCTTTTCAAGTGTTGTAATTTTGAGGAAGTCCAACCTACCCATTTTGGCTTCTTTTATAAGTCATGCTACTTGTCTCCTATTTAAGAATAATTGCTTAGCTTAGATACTCTATGATTTTCTCCTCTGCTTTAAGAAGTTCTGTAATTTTAGTTCTTACATTGAGGACTAGTTAAATTTTTATATACAGTGTGAGGGGAGGGTCATGATTTTTTCTTCTTTGACATAAGGATATCACATTGTTCTAGCACCATTTAGTGAAAAGAGTCTCCCATCTCTATTGAATGGACTTGGGTCCTTTGTTGAAAATTAACTGACGTACATGTGTGCTCTACTTCTGGACTCTTTAAATTCTGTTTCATTGATGTAGATGTCTAAGTTGACAATAATACCACAGTGTCTTGATTATGGTTGCTTTATAATAATTCTTAAAATGAGGCAGTCCTCAAACTTTGTTCTGCTTCCCAAAATTGCTTTGGCTGTTTCAGGTCTACTGCATTTCCATTTCAATTTTAGAACAACCTTGTCAATTTCAATTAAAAAAAAAAAAAGAAAAAAGAAAAAGCCTTCTGGGATTTTGACTGGGATTGCTTTGAACCTACAGAACAATTTGGGAAGAACTTACACCTTTGGATGTATACATACATCTTTCCATTTATGCAGTTGTACTTCAATTTCTCTCAGCAACACTTGTAGTTTTCACTGAACATATCTAAAACACATTAACTTCAATTTTCAAGCATTTTTTATGCTTTTGCATGAATATAATTTTTTCAGCCTTTTGGAAATAAGATTTGACCTACAATAAACTAAATCTATTTGAAGTGCAGAACTTGATCTGTGTAATTTGGTATGTATACATCTGTATACACCAGTAAAATCATCATCCCAGTTAAGATGATGAACATATCCATAACCCCTAAAAGCTTGTTTGCCCCTTTGTTATTCTCCCTCTTGCCCTTCACAGCTTGACCCTCCCCACTCCTAAGTGTGGCAACCACCGATCTTTCAATCAGTGCAAATTAGTTTGTATTTTCTAGAATTCTATGTAAATGTAATCATAATATATGTTCTTTTTCATCTTGTTTCATTCACTCAGCTTAATTAGTATTAAATACATCAATGGTATCGTATGTCTCCATAGCTCATTCACATTTATTACTAAGTGGTATTCTATTGAATGGATATACCACAATTATTCATTCAAATTGGATAGACATTCTGTATTTTTCCTCCAGTTTCCAGCTATTACAAATAAAAACTGCTATGATGATTGGTGTACAAGTATTTGTGTATACGTGTGTTCCTATTTCTCTAGGGAAAATCTCTATATGAAGAACGGGGGGGTCACATGGTAGGTGTATGTTTAGCATTTGAAACTCCAAACGGTTTTCCAAAATGGCTGGGTCCAGACTGTGGATCACGGTGGACAGGCACACAGGCCAGCGTAACTTGTTGCATAGCTTTCCCGTACATGCTGGTGATAAAGGTTTGTTTATTCATCAAATATTACTGAGTAACCACTGAATGGAATAAACCGGGTCGGGCATAGAGATATAGCAATGAATAAGACAGCCCTCATTCCTGCCCTTGTAGGGGTACATTCTAGAAGAAAAGCAGACATTAAACAATATACTTCACAATTAATTATTTGCTAACAAAGAGGTAGAGCGCTCTGAACCTAACCTAACCTCCCTGAAAGCTTCTCTGAGATAGCGACAATTGAGCCGAGTGCTGAAGGATGAGTAGCAATTAACAAGACAGATATAATCCAAACGCACTGTGCTAAGCACAAGGAAGTAGCTCTGGGTTCCAATGTAACTCCCCTAGGACACACATTTTTGTTAATGGATTTATTTATTCACTTCATCAGTCAAGCTTGCTCCCAATTCCTGCATGAAATAATCGTGGGCTTTGGCAGAAGAAACAGGATTCAGGAGCCCCATCATCTTCTGTCTTTTGACTCAAAACAAAAGTGGGTACCCTCTCTAGAACAGAAATGTCCCCGGAAGAATGGAAACAACAACCTTTCCCATGAAACACAGCAGATCATGAGTGGGATGATGGGAACAATAGTCAGAGTTGCCATTAGAGCAGCAGCCAACATGGTGCCTTGTAAAGTGCAGAGCCCACCACATAGCAGGAGCAGTCCCTGAGCATCTTCCTTCCGTGCAGTAGGCACTACGGAATTTTCTATGTACACAATAACCTAATGAAGTATATACTGATACTGTCACTTTATACAGGAATAAAATAACATCCAGAGAGATTAAGTAACTTGTCCATGGTCATGAACTAGTCAGTGAAAGAGCAGGAATTTGGGCCCAGAGCTATCCTAACTTTGTCCATTATATTAATTACTATGCAAGAAATAACTTTACAAAGTTACCCTAAAGCACTAACGGTAGGGATGCCTGAGAAACCTGTTTGTTTTCCTTAGCATCAAGATAACTCTGTGAGAGACAACTCATATGCTCATGGCTCTTTGTACTACTTTTGCGAACCAGCAGTCCCTGACGGTAAAAACCTTGGAAGACATCATAGTGTAGACAAACTTGGACTTAAATTCCAACTCTTCCACACATTAGCTGTGTGACTGTAGATGAGTTACCTAACCTTCTTAGTCTTAGAAAAGAATGAGAAAAGCAGTAAACTGTCCTGCAGGTTTGGGGAAAGATCATTAAGTAATGTAAGAACACCCAGAACATTCACTGGAATACAGAGGGTAGTTATGAAAGTTCACCTTCCATAACATCTAGAGAAGATTCAGATTAAAGTAGAGGAGGTGTTTTCCTGCCTGCAACTCCTCCGATAGGCAGGTACTTCCTTCAAGGTGATGTGAAATCAAACACAGGTCAGCATAAGAAGAGCAGAAGAGGCTTGAAACAAACTCAAGGTTGAAAGAAATCCCAGGTTTCAATATTCATGAGATCTTAAGGTTTCAACTCAAGATGAAAAGGAATACATTTAGTCTACCTTTCTTTCTTTTTTTTTAGAGAGAGAACATGAGTATGGGACAGGGAAAGAGAAAGACAGACTCTTAAGCAGACTCCACTCCATGACCATGAGACAGTGACCTGAGCCAAAATCAAGAGTAAAACGCTCAACCGACTGAATCACCCAGGTGCCCCAAGCCTATCTTTCTTTCACTAGACTTCATTTAGCCCAATTGAAAATACTGAAGAGGGAGCACTCTGTGCATCTTGGCTATATCATTCCAAATGTTCCCTTTTATCCACCTCCCTTTACCACAAAAAAAACCCACAGGAATATACTCTGAAGCCATTATATGCAACAAAGAGAGAAAACACTGGCAAGAAAAACAAAAAAAACGGTCTTTTTGCCATGAGTCTAGAGAAACAAGTAGGTAATTTGCTTTTTTAAAAAAGTGGGAATGATAGTGTGCTAAAAATCATCTAATATCCTAGATGTGATCATGTAAAAGACATCTCTGTGAATGAGAATAAACCCAGAAAGATGACATATGTTTTATCAGCCACTCTCACGCCTTTCACTGGCCAGTAACTATACTGAGTGTATTGCACACCAGCCTAATTCACAACAATTTCTTTTACACTCCAATGGAGCTACATATACTTAAAAAAACAGACAAACAAAAAAACTTGAGCTTTTAATTTTTGGTGGTGGTGACATAAGTTAGGGGGATTCCTATTTCCTCCTGCTAAAATCCACTTTTAGCTTAAGGGTTAGAAAATAAACTTCTATAGTAAATATAGAATACATAATATATATTCACTTAGTAAAATCTGAGTACCAAACATGGATTCATATAATAAAATTTCATGATTTCTTAGAACCTCAACTTCAGCAAACCCCGAGTCAACAACTACAGAAGACGGTTGCCTCTCTCATGGGCGGGACGAGTGGAGGGGACACCCCGTGTCGGTGTTGCTAATTGATGTATATACTCTCTGGGTTCGCTTAGGTCCGATGCCGCCGTCACATCCCCGCGCCGCGGGCCTCCGCCTGCCGCCATCCTGCGTCTTACGCACATCCTCCCTGACAGAGCTCATCAATTCCGATTGCTTTTCACCAGGCCTCGGCTCTGGCACTTTCCCCTGGGGAGACCTTTGCTGGTCTCCATACTTAACCCTTGAACCCAGCCTAATCCATCAGCCGCACTCAATGGACGGTGATAGAGCATGTTTCTCCTAAAGACAGGCAGCCAACCCCTCCACTTAAACCTCAGAAAGAAAGCCATCAACGGGGTCTGCTTTCTGTTTGTCGGTGTCTCCAGCGTCCCGGCTTATTGGCATTTTTACTGTTGCCTCGCCCAGCTGCTAGAGTCAGGGGAAGTGCGATTCAAGGAGACATCAATTAAGTGCTCGTTAAATGCTATAGATGCTCTTTTGAAAATATCCCCTGGGACTCTCCTTGGGAGTTCCCAAAACTAGTGGAGGGCACAGCTGTCATTCTAGAAGAGGGTTTCCCCAGAGTCTGGAAGAATAGCTTCATAACCCACGCTCTTACGCACTATCTCCTAGGGTGTAGAAACTATGACTTTAGAGCATGAAATCGAATACTCTTCGTTAGGAAAGACAAGCAACGCTAGGCAGGAAGTATTCGCTATGTAGACAGACCGTCTGAAACCTCCTTACCTCATATCCGAACTGCAGCTCATCGGAGGTCAGCATGATGATATCGTCATCGATAGCCAGGACGGCCTCCGTCTCGATTTCGTCGTAAGGGAAGAAACGGTTACTCAGTTTGTTTTCAGCGGTCCTCACAACTTTTAATGGAACCCGGATTTTGGGCCAGAGAGACTCTGGGGGGGAAAGAAAACAAGGCACGTATTACTCTTCTAACCTCTGTGAGGGATAAAGTGGTAAAAGCACCGCATCACAAATGCCATGGAACTTGCTTCCGCGGCTCCCATTCAATCCACACGTACAACTGCTTGCTCGAGGGGGAGCGCTTACAGATGCCTCGTTACACAATTTCGTAAGCGCTCTGTCCTCTCTAGGTCCACACACTCCTCATCCTCAGTGCTCTTACCCAGAATGCACAAACGGCCTCCACTCACAACTGAGAGACAGGAAAGCAAAGACTTGCCCAAGATCACAACAACACGAGGAGGGATGGAGGCCACACAGTCTCATTCTCAGGCCCGGGGTTTAATACCGGAACTCCGCCAGCTCCTCAAAATACCTCCGGCTCACCCCAGCTCACAGCACGCCTCTGCTCTGCCAGCAAATACAAGCATGCGCTCCAGGGGTAGGCCCCGATGTGCCGGCCGCAGTGTAGTCGCAAACAGAGATCAATGCTGCTAAAATCCACCCCACAAAAGCGGTCTCACTGAACGACGTAGGTTTCTTAACTTAGCACTTCAGCCCCTCAACCGCCCCTTCGCTCTGATTCACTGGGTTTGCTTTCTCATCATGACCAATTTACAGAGTAAATATCAAATTTCTAGGTCCAATTACGTGGGATTTTCTAGTATACTGAAGAAACACCAACCCATGACTTGCCTTACATTTTTTCCCATTCTACTCTGAAATGATTGAAGCAATTCAACCACAGGTTCCTTATTTGAAAACGGCGCATTTAGCATAGCATGAAATTAGTACGTCTTTGGAACAACACCCTTGTCCATAGACCTCCGGGTTCTTTACGGAGGGTAGTTTGTTCGTCACACAACATTTGTCAAATGACAACAGGAAAGCTAGGTATCACACTGCTTCCACAAACTCCATCGTGTAATTGTGGAAAGATCTAGCCCGCGTGGGTCTAGCTCCAGATGCCTGTGGCCACTCCCAAGTCACCACGCTAGAGAGAAGTACGGGGAGGACGAGTCAGAAGGGAAAAGGCTGTCTTTACTGCCTGCGGATGAAGTCTCTCATTGAGGTATATTTTACAGCGTACCCATGAAACACATTGTTGGGGACACTACCGGGGGCCTGGAAGAAGCCTGCACAAGTGGAGGCCCTGTAATTAAGGAAGGCATTCAGTCTTAAATAAGCACAGAGCCTTAAAAAAAAGCGGTCAACTCCAAAAGAAGCACGTTTGGGAAAAGACTGAACTGAACACCAAAGGAACAACCCTATGGGCCACTGCCTTTTAATCCATAACAGTGGTTAATTACAGTTTCGTTCTTGGCACAGAGGCACATAATAAATAACTGTGGAATAAAGGGATGGGCACAGGACTGGAGGGACTGAAGACCTGAGTCTCGCATCACCTATGGGGTCTCAGGCAACTCCTCATTCTCTTCTAAGAATAGGCAGGGGTTGGAGGGGGACACCTTTATTAAGCAACTAGTATATGCCACACACTTTGTAGATGCAACGTCGTCCAATCCTGACAACCCCACGGGGCAGAAATTACTTCCAAAGTAGTAGCAGAAGTTACAGGCTCATAGAGATTAAGTGATTTGGCAGGAGTTACAGAGCTAATAAATGAGAAGGCCTGTGACTGAATCGAAGTCTGTTTAGCATCAAAAACCAAACAGAACGTGGACCATCTATTGCAGCCTGAACGCCTCATGCTTGTCTAGATCTGGGACGAAACAATAAAGTTCAATGTTTCCTCCGGCAGTTATCCTTGTTCTTGTTTGCTTCCCACTCCCTCTTCCAGATAAATAAAACCCCTGGCATAAATCTACTGTCTAAATCCTTATAAAACATGAATCGTTAACGTCTAAAATACAAGAGGTTATATAGCCCCACCTACTAGACCACCAGTTCTCAAACTTTTTGGGTGTCAGGGTTCCTATAGGCTCTTAAAAACTGTTGAGAACCTGGGGTGGGTGTGGGGGAGGGGCGAAATGGGTGACGGGCACTGAGGAGGGCACATGTTGGGATGAGCACTGGGTGCTGTATGGAAGCGATGTATCAGGGGAATTTCCTGAAGCCCGGAGTGCACTGTATACACTGCATGTTAGCTAACTTGACAAAAAATTATATTATAAATAAATATATATATCATTGAGAACCCCAAAGAAGCTTTCTTTATATGGGATACACACACACACGCACACACGCACACACAATTTATTTAAGAGATTAAAACTGAGGAAATTTAAAACACAAGAATACACAAGCACACATTCCACTAGCCATTAGAGTGATGTTATCCCATGTTACGTAGTCTCTGAAAAACCCCTCGGTCACCTGGTGAAAGAATAAAGAGTTGGAAATGGAGGTGACTTAGTATTATTATGAACACAATTGCAGCCTCCCAGACCCCCTGCAAGACTCTCATGGAGGTCCAGGGGTCCCTGGACCACACTTTGAGAGCTTTTGTGTTCAGATTTGGGTATCATAATATGGGGAGAGTTCCAACAAACTGGAAAACAGTTTGGGAGGAGTGACAAGGGCAGTGCAGGCACATGGATCTAGGATTTCTCTGGACTGTTTGAAGAAACCAACTGTGCAGTTGTCAGTGTACTGCCTCTCAGCTTCAATGTCACCCTTCATTGCCCTGTTTCTCATACTGGAACTAGATCCCGTATACATTTCCCTTTTGCCAACTAGCTCTATGCTAGGCTTTGTCCGTAGAGGGTGCTGGAGGGACACTTGGGAGGGAAGGGGCCTTTCTTCCAGGTCTCAGTGTGCCTCTTTCACTTCTTGCTCCTTCAGTACTTGGCCAGAAGACAGATGGGCAGCAGCGCTTCTCCCCAGCAAGTGCACCTCCGAGGAGCAGCTTTGCGACAGGTTCTGCAGAGACTCCCCGAGGGCAATTCAGCTGAGGGTCCCCCCGTGGGTGGTTCCAGGGGAGCTCACTGAAGCCCTCAACAGCTTCCTAGCAAGTTCAAGAACATGCCCTGGGTAGCTTCCTATGGAATTCCACGGGTACCAAAGGAGAGCAGTAGGTTCCTCGTTCACCAGACTGGGCCTGCGCATGCCCACACACTTCACCATGTGGTGGACTATAGTCACACACTCGCCAACAAGGTGTGAATCTCACACCTAGCTGGGAACGGGGCCCCTGCTGTCTTCACAGTCTTACTTCTTAGTCACCAATCACCCATTACTAGTTAATAATTCTTTATAGTAAACTTTTCCTGTTCAGGTTACTGTGTGGTTCAGTCTCCTACCTAGGCCTTGACTGACACATCAGGCTATCAGGAGGGGTCTCAGGGGAAGGGGCACTTGTTCTCCTTGGCCTCTAAAGTGAGAGCCATGACCAGGGGCTGCGTGAAAGTCGCAGGGAAACTGATTAGGTAAGAAACTTCTGACGGCAGAAACAGTTTTAGATAAAATGAAATGCCTTCAGCAATCCAATGTGCTCTTTCACTTGAAGTGTACTGACTTAGGTCAGATTTCTACTTGACATCATATGAGAAACCAAACAAGATGCTCTAAGGTCCAGGATCGCATCAGGCAGTAATATTTCATAGAAAGAACGGTCTCTGGGGGGCACCTGGGGGGCTCAGTCAGTTCAGTATCTAACTCTTGATTTCAGCTCACGTCCTGATCCCAGCCCAGGTCATAGGATTGAACCCTGAGCTCACCTGGAGCCTGCTTGGGATTCTCTCTCTCTCTCTCTCTCTCTCTC
>CM053575.1:17437625-17592558 GCA_028646485.1 Cryptoprocta ferox
TATGTGATCCTGAACCAGCCAGTCGCGTTTAACCAGTTTCTTCAACTATGAAGACAGAATAGTAACACTATCTTCCCATCACGGACTGAGAGAATGAACATGAAGGCACTTAGCAGCACAGCGCCTGGCACATGGCAGATATCCAGTAAACGTTGGCTGCACCTTCCTTTGAACTTTTGTGTCTGTTTACAGAAACAGAGGACTTCTTTTGAACCTTAGGGGTGGCAAAGTGGCATATGTTGGACCTAGTACATTACTCTGGAAATCCAGTGGCATCACCCAGCTTGTACCTTCCATATCCACGTTTATTTATTTATGTTTTTAAATTTATTTATACATATATATATATTTTTTTGAGAGAGAGACCAAGAGAGCGCGAGCCGGGTGGGGCAGAGAGGGATAATGCCAAGCAGGCTCTACAGGGTCAGCGCAGATCCCCATGTGGGCTTGGAACTCACAAACTGCGAGATCATGACCTGAGCGGAAATCAAGAGTTGGGCGCTTAACCGACTAAGCTACCCAGGCGCCCCCATATCCACTTTTAAATAAACAGGCCCCTTGCCATTATGAATCCTCTAGAACTGAGACAATGGAACGCACAAAGGAAACAGAAGAACACAGAACCTTGTAATCTCACAAAGTAAAGAACAGCTCCTCTTTCTGCAGTGTGTACAGACAATAGGCTAGCTGCCTGAGTTAAGTATGAACTTCCCTCTACCCTGGATGGGATTTGGACTTGCACTTGGTGAACGTGTACCGCATGAACAACGTTGCATGTTCAACCCACAGACAGCTTTCCACATGTATCACCTACATAGCCAAAGAATTACTTTGAGACAATATCCATGGAGAACGAACTTGCCCCCCATTCCCCCCCGCTCCCGCTCCTGTAAAGTCTTTGATGGGGAAGTTTTAGGGAACGGTGAAGGGCCAAGGAGGATGATATGGGGTGAAGACGGAAATATGATTAGCCTTCCCTGTTCTGAGTTAGGCTGAGGTAGCCAAAAGTCAGCCAGGGAAAAAGCAGACTCCATCTCAACACTTAGCTGCCCAGACACCATCATTACCACAGACAGGGCTCTGAATACAATTCCCAGTTTCTTACTTCTACATTTTCAAGTAAAACAGGCCTCCGAGAAAAGGCACTACCATTCATCCGCCCAGGCTTTCGCATTCCTTCTGTGGGGGGCAGCATCAAAAATTAGCATTATAAATTATCCCCTGCCCTTAAACTAGATAATTCTGACATGGGATTTTGATTGTTTAAAAAATTAGGACAGAAGCTCGAGGTAGGGAGGAAAAATACGGGTGAGATAAAAAAGAACTTTTTCTCCCCTTTCCGTTAGTATTTTCAAAAGAACGGATTTACTTTTCTGTCTCTCTTCTGAGTCCCTGACAAGCACCTAGTTCTTCTTCACAATCCCAAATCAGAGAACAGACAAAGCATGATGGTTTTCCCACTACTAAGTGCTAATCCAAGTAGGTACAGTGGGGCTTTGTGCAAAGGGCGTGAGCTCTGCATCTGCATCCACAGAGACCCATGTTGATCTCTGGCTCTGCCATTTGCAGTTTTGTGATTCGGGCAAATTACACAACTAATCTGAGTTTCATTTTTGTAACATGTGATTAAGAACAGCTTCCTTGCAGGTTTGTCACAAGGACTAGAGATAGTATGTGTAAAGCACTGGGCACAGTTCCTATGCCTGGGATTTAAAAGGTATATAATACATGGCTATAAAAACATCATATCGTTTTCATCTTTATAAATGGGTTCGTGTAAAGTCTTACAAAGTTCACTTCTCCCCTGACAATCTGAAGAGGTATAGACACAAGGCTATTGGGGGGGGGGGGGTGCTTAGGATGCAGAAGGACACAGCAGCATAGGCAGAGATCTCCTGGCTCCAATCCCGCGGCTGAGCCCAAATGGGGGGTCTCTTTTTCTGTACTCCTTCTAAATTCTAAATGAAATCAAAATCATGTACCTGATGTCCCATCCTGTGAATCTGCGGCTGGCAAAATAACAGCGTCACCTTCTATTCACACTACCAAGTAGTCTGAAAAACAAGGGTTTTCCAAGCACATTGCTGAATTTTGAAAAACAAACAGCTGAGCCAGGTGACCTGATAACTTCACAGTTAGGAGCTTTAGTCTGGCTCTAAGGAGAAAAAGAACTCCTTGTGTTGAGGATTTTTTTTTTTTTAATGTGTACTGATTAATGGTTTTCTCCATGTTGGATGCCAAGAAAGACGTGAGCAAAGAGAATTTGTCCTCCAGCTTGGCAAAGGTACTGTAAGATGCTCAGGTTGACTGAAGATGACCCGAAGCCCATCCCGGCCAATGCTGTCACAAACACAACCACACGTCCATAAGACAAATGGTCAGATCATCTCCATACAAACCGTGAGCGCGTTTCAGGAGTGCTTAGGCTGCTGGGTATCCAGCTGTTCCCCATGACGATAATTCCCTACCGTCTCAGAATTCGGCTCCAATGCAAGGTGGCTGGCTGTTACTTCTGCTTCTCTGTTGCCTCCTCTGGGTTGACTATCCCAATGCACTCAGCCCAGCCCGCCTGCTAACAGCTATGAAAGTCGCAGGCTGAAGCCTGGGAGCTCCTGAGGTCAATTCAAATTGAACACTGACATCAGCTAAAACAGAAGGCTGAGCTAAAACCTATCTGAAATGTACAGTGTAATAACTTCCTTCACACGGAGGCCAGGGGCCAAGCCAAACAACCTCTATATCTATCAAGTTTGGAAATTGAAGAGTTGGGGAGGAGGAAGGCAGTGGCTTGCCTTTTTTTTCTGACAGAGCTCAAAACCAATGTGACGAAAGCTCACTGGAAATTTCTATTGCCTAGTCTAAGTATTTACTTAAACTTCAAACCCAGCAATTTAGACTGAAATGTAACCAAAAAGCAAATAGTATATGGTTGTGTTGGAGAGGGAAAAAAAAAGGCAGGGGAGGGGGCGGGGTGGGGTGGATTTCTGCCTACATTGACCCTCCCAGCAGCAGACATGTTCACCACAATATTTATTTTAGTAAATGTAGAGAAAGTGAAAAACATCACTTTTGCCTCTAAAATTTCAAAGCCTTGGACCTCCTTTACAAAAAAATCTATATGTTACTAATGCCATCATGCAGACTCAGATGGCTTTGCTGGCAGGAGGACCAGAGCTGACAGCCCCATTTACCAACTGAACAAACACCCCCCAGAAGATTAAACACGGTTCATGCTCTCCCCAAGCAACCACATCACCAGAGCCTGAGTGCAGACCTAAAAACCACCGTGAGGGACCAAAAAAAAAAAAGCTGGCTCGGTCTCTAAACGTGTCAAATTTGGGGCCTCATCAGTTGACGGCTCGCTCTCGTCCCTAGAGCCAAAATATTTCAAAAATAAACTAAGCTCCTGGTCATAAAATTAACCACATTTTAGCAGCGTCTACCAAAAATTAAAACTGAACACCCAGCTCCAAAACCTCTAGGTTTGTGCTACTGCCTCCCATTAAACCAGTGCGAGGGCTTTGACCAGGAGGGCAGAAAATGATTCCTCCCTTCTCACGGTCTGCAAGGATACCTGCCCAAAAGAAGCGACTCGAACTCACAAGAACTCATTCACCTGAAGCCCAAAGTGGCTAACCGAGGTTTCTAAGGAAGGAGAAGCCTCTTCTGCATTTAGCTCCGGATCTGCACCTGCGCCTGTCTGGGCAGGTGGGGCCTCCCTCTGAAAGCTGGCGGCCTGTGTGCACGGGAGCAAATGCAGGAGTGTGAATGCGGCACGACGATGCAGTGGGCTAGCCCAGATCCGAGGAGCGACCCACAGCCTTCCTCCTCAAAACAGGCTTCATCCTTTTCAAGCGCCAGACCCACGAGCAGCACAGCAGTACCGGCCGACTCACCGCCCTCCAGGGCAGGCACCGGGCGAGGCCCTCTCCGCGTCCCTCCCTGCGCAGCTCCTGTTTACCTTTGCCTTTCCCTTCCTTTCTGCCCAGTTCTTCCTCTCCCCGGCTCCTTCCTTTTCCTTCTGCCCCCTTCTTGAGAGTCTCATAAGTGAAACAAACAAAAATCCAGAAAACTGGTTGTTGGGAGGAAAACGAACTTGGCATAAAGAGATATAGTTAATAAGAAAGAGCACTGTTCTTTGGAGCGTAAAATAGGATCGTCGTTTAAATTTTTTTTTTTACATTTATTTATTTTTGAGAGACAGAGAGAGACACAGTGTGAACAGGGGAGGGGCAGAGAGAGAGAGAGGGAGACACAGAATCGGAAGTAGGCTCCAGGCTCGGAGCTAGCGGTCAGCACAGAGCCCGACGTGGGGCTCGAACCCATGACCCGTGAGATCATGACCTGAGCCGAAGCCAGACGCTTAACTGACTGAGCCACCCAGGTACCCCATGGACCATCATTTAAAGTAGACATTTTGTTTACTAAAACCACGGCTCCCTAAATCTAGAGAAAAAGTATAGGATCCTCTCAGGGAAAAAAATCCCACTAAGGAAAATTTCTTAAATGTCTCAGGAGGGTACTAAAGAATTTTCATGGGTTAAATCCTGATTTGCCAAACAGAGAGAAAACGTTCTTCTTCCAGCCTAAACTACAGATGTAATCGGGGGTAGTTTCCAGGGCCAACTATCCTGACTTCAGTATTACCAATTAAAAGAGAATAGCCATAAAAAGCGCAGATACTACTGTCAGGCAATAAACTAGACCTTATCAGTGATAGTGGTGCACATTACAAACTTCAAACTCATTCCTTGCTCTAATCCATCAGAAACTTCCTGGCTTTAATAGGCTATAAAGGGCAGGAGCTTTGAAGTCCCTGGGATTAGGATCAGTAATAGACAGACTGAATGAGAAACTAAATGCAAGTGGAACATACTCTATGCCTCCTGAATGAAAAAGAAATCCAATTAATCAAATAGTCCTCAACCCCTAGCTGCCAGCACCAGGCGGCAGCTCACACGGTGGCCAAGGCAAGGGACAAAGCGATTAGGGGTGAACCGACGGGGACTGTGGTGCACACTCACTTTAAGGAACTGCTTCGAAGCCTGGAGAGGCCATGCTCTGCTGAGTTGCCCAGTTGGAAGTGAGGCTGTCCTTTTTTTTTTTTTTTTAAAGGAAAGCCCAGTATCAGAGCCGAGATAAGGAAGGAGAAAACTAATGCCTTTTAAACTGAGTTTTCATGTAAACAAATCAGCTGAGATGGCGGAGGGAAGCTGAGATCTGTTTTCCCAAGGCTGCTGGCCTTTGATCCTCCTGATCCCTAAGCTCTCAAACCCTTGTGGCCGCAGCACAGGCCCTGGGCGCGCAGTCAGCTGGGCCACCCCAGAACGAGAATGAGGTGACCGACTAAACTGGGGTCACGCTGCCTCAGAAACGGCACTGCTGCTGACAAAGCAGGAAACTTCATGGAAGCCTAAGGATGCAAATACCTGGGCCATCCCAAACCGACCCGGCGGAGAGGCACGCTCACACCCAAACCAGGCCTTTACACCACCTGCCCGCTCTTTTTACCTTCTGGGGGGTTTTTGTTCTGATTATTCCAGACAACGAGCAGCTTGGACAGACTGGGCACCTTGGACACTTCGGTGATGACCCGGAAGAGGCTCTCCACTCGGTCGTAGGTGAGGACGATGGCGGTAAAACCTTGGGACTGCGGTGGAATCAGCGGAAGGAAGAGCGGGTTGCTCACGCTGCCCCACTTCTGTAAGAGAACAGATGAATGTGAGTCGGCGAAGGGTCTGGTGACAATGGGGCTGATCTCTTCCCCACTGCTGTCAATAAGCTAGAACGTGGGAGATTTGGCGGCTTTTACCGTGACCGGCCCAAAAGCTTTTGTATGGACTCTCTTTAATTGACTTTAGCTCTGATGCCATGGAACAAGCAGAGAATTTCTGCAGCCGAGAAGAGATTTCTAGTTAAACACAGCAGATTCAACACATGCATTATCTCCATTCTCTCCTCTCAGGTCCACAGAAGTGATAGGAGGTCTAAAATATAAATGGACAGTGGCAGTGAAATGAGAGAAGACACACGGCTGATGGGCATTACGGACGGGCTTCCACTCCTCCAAAGTGGTAACGGGGCAGGAGACTGAGAGCAGAAGCTAAGGACCTACACAGTAGGAGGGCCATCAAAGGCAAACACGTCCACACTGTGGAGCCCCCCAAAGGCTCAGAAAGAAGTTCGGCAGGAACCTTGTGGGGTAACAGAAGGGGCGGGGTTGAAAACAGGAAGACTGATTAAAAATATGTATAAGGAGCAAAAGAAGACCCAGATCCACAAACCTTCCCTTCACCCAGCCACTCAGCCAGAAAGCTCCTCATCCTGTGCACCCCTGCGGGAGGAGGGAGGTATATTCTCCGGGGAACTGAAGCTCTAGGTTTGGAAACGTGGATACAGTTGAGAGGAAAATGCAGGTGCAAGTCCATATTCTGAATGATGAGCCCTACAGCCTTCTTGCCCTCCAGCTCCCCAAATGCCGGCAGCCAGGTAGCCACCTGCCCACTGCCACCTCACAGCCCTCCACCACCTCACGGCCCTCCCCCATCTCAGGGCCCTCTGCCACCTCCCAGCCCTCTGCCACCTCACTGCCCTCTGGGAAGTAGGCTTGCCCTCACACACACACACTTTCCTTCTGATCAGTTTTCAGTGCTTCCCTGGTAATTATGAACAGATCCTAGAATCACAGCCATTTCAAGAGCATCTCCAGCATAATGACAGAAACCAAATGAACAAATTGAAAAGCAGGAACTCAGAGGAAACAGAAAAATGGAAAAGCAGAAGGATATTAAAAAAACATGAACAACAAATTATATCCTCAGAAAGAGAATTTTTTATCCATGAAATAAGAATAGATTGCTATTTTTATTTAAAAGATCTATCAAAGAACAGGAAAGAACTCTTGAACATGAAAAATATAGCTTAATTTTTTTAAAGCAGGATTGAAAGAAAAAGGCAACATATTCCAATCTTGTGAACAAAAAGGACAGAGATAAAACATAGGATAAAAAAAGATGAGAAAATCCAGGAGGTCCAACATCCACCTAACAGGTTCCTGAAAAAGAAAACACAGAATATAGAAGAAACAAAACTATCAAAGAAATAAGTTCCTAGAAGATAGAAGAGACATGAATTTTCAAATTGAAAGGGCCCAAGAAGTAATTAGCACATTGAATTTGAAAAAAAAATAATAAACAAAAAGCAAAACAAAATAAAATCTATCAAAGCACATCACTTCTGACACTGGGAATAAAGAGTATGAATACATAAAATGCATAAATCTAGGCGATGAGTTCTAGTTGTGTGTTCACTGTACAATTCTTTCAACTTCTCTGTAAGTTTGAAATGTTCTCAAAATAAGGTTGAAAAAGTACTGAAGGAAATTCAAATTCTTTGCTACCACTAAAACATTAAGTAACTTTTGGTACAGTAATATAAGCAAAAATATTTTTGTACTGATAATGAGAGAGTTATTATCAGTATATAAACAACTTTATATTTTTAAACAGCTTTTTTGAGATAAAATTCATATAATATTCAATCCACTCATTTAAAGCATAAAATGGCTTTTGGTGCATTAATTTTTTTTAACCATGGTCAAATATAACATGAAATCAGCGTTCTAACCATTTTTAAGTGTACAGTTCGGTGGCATTAATTACATTCACATTCATATGCTGTTATGTGAAAAGTCCAGGCCCAAACTTCATCTCTGTCAGAAGGTGGCTGAACATGAAATGTCCTATCTGTTATTCTGGCTGCTCACCCTTCCCTAGAGTCTCTCCTGCTCTGGCATTCGCAAGGTCCCCCTTCAGCCTCCTCCTTATCACTGATGGACACCCATCACCACGTGGAGGACAACAGCTGTTTGCCAGATGTAACAGTGTGGGACAGGAAATGTACACAAACACATTGGATACACATGGGATGGGAACTCACAGAGACCGAACGGGATTCCAGAAGTCCTAATGTAATCAGGATATTAAAGCCAGAATGTCCACAACAGGCCATAATTAGATTTCACGGCCACGAGACACAATAGGAAAGGCTATCTACTCAGTGTGGACTTTCTGTTTCTATGACCTCACGCTCTGACATTAAGCTGTAGTCTTAGGAAGGTGCCTGGGTTTTAGCACTCCTACCCCAGCATCTCGTTACATTTGTAGGAACCCCTTTTACCTTTCTGCCCCAAATCTTATTCTTTATATCCCCCCGATTTTTATGGGAACTGAAGTCAGTCCCGTAGCCTTATGCTTAAGTCACGGTCAATCCCGAGGGTGCACGTTCTCTGTGCCGTCACCATCCCGACCCAGTCATTTACTCCCCCCAACACAGTGCTCTCTGTGCTGGAAAACACCATTTTAAATGGAAAAGACAGAAAAACAGATCTTTTGAGGAAGGGTGTAAAATAATGTGATGTGTGATGAAAGATTTACCGAGTATTTACTAAGCGTTAGGCATTGGGCTTTACACGTGTTATCTCACTGGAGTCTCACTCACAACAACCCCCAAGATAGATACAGTTAGTCTCATTTTACAGATGAAGAAACTATAAGATTAAAAATAGGGAATGATGTCTAATCATTTGCTTTACCAGAAGGAAGGAAAGAAAGAAAGAAAGAAAGAAAGAAAGAAAGAAAGAAAGAAAGAAAAAGAAAGAAAAGAAAAGAAAAGAAAAGAAAAGAAAAGAAAAAAGAAAAAAGAAAACAGAAAAAAGAAAAAAAGAAAAAAGGAAAGAAAAGGAAAGAAAAGGAGGGGAGGGGAGTGAATGATGGTTACGTAATGTATAAGCCGTCTAGCTCCAGAACAGTGCATGGTGGAGTTTCACGGCCCTTCCCCACACCTCCTCCTCTGAGTCCAAGGTAGGCATCACCGTTTTATTTTATGTATTTATTTTAAAAAATTTTTTTAACGTTTATTTATTTTTGAGAGAGAGAGAGACACAGAGCATGAGCGGGGGACGGTCACAGAATCAGAAGCAGGCTCCAGGCTCTGAGCTGTCAGCACAGAGCCTGACGTGGGGCTCGAACCCACGAACTGTGAGATCATGACCTGAGCTGAAGTCGGCCGCTCAACTGACTGAGCCGCCCAGGCGCCCCTAGGCATCACCATTTTATAGACTCTGGAAACTGGAACTGCGGGGAATGCCAGAGTTTATTACTTCTAACTTTTCTCTGAGACAAAAATGTTGGAAGTTCTTTATCCTTGATAATCACTTGTGGGCCAGTAGGCAAGAGCCCACACCAAACTCTACCATTTCCAAAGGTACGTGGAATAAATATGTAACCCTGACACAGCGGAAACACATAAATTAAAAAAGGTAAATACATCTCTAACGCAGAAGGAAAAACTATTAAAACCCCAACAAAACGAGGTCTGTTCTTTGGGAGGAGTGGGGAAGGCTAACACACTTGAATGCCTGTAGGACATTAAGAGGAGAGGAAAGTTCCCCAAGAGATGCGAAGCTTGGTTTTGGAAAACGAACCCGTTGGAATTTAAACTGAGGCACCCCCTGAAGGGCATCACAGCTCTGATTTCAAGGCTCTGCCAGGAGAAGGAACCAGAGTCTCTGGCAAGATGACAGATCGGTTCTCATCCCGTTGGCCCGCTCCATCCGGGAAGTGGATGGCGGCGGAAGGGGAGGAGAAGCGGGGAATGGCAGGGAGGGGGTAGGACGCGGACGGTAACTTGTCTTGCTGTTCTACTTTTCCACACTACTCCCTTGCGCACCAGGTAGGGCTTGAGCACTGCGGCAGCAGAAGAGGCAGCATAAAGGGGAGACCGAGCACGCAAAGGAGAACACGGGCTGAAATCTTACCAACACCTCCCCGGGAAATTCACAGGTTGAGATGAGCACAGACATTAACACCGAAGCGGCCGAGCCACTGGCCAGTGTATTTACTGGGATATGGGCTCAGTCCTTTGCTGTAGGATATGCCGCCAGGGTTATAGGAGGCCGGTGGCTTCAAAAACTGAGTTGACATGTTTGGGGTCAGTTGGGAAATCGTGTTGGTTCTTTCACTTAGCAGCTGTGTGACTGGGGCAAAGCACTTAACCTCTCTGGCACCTCAGTTTCCATAATTGTGATAATACTTTTCCAGGTATGAGAAATAATAATGATAGTAATAATTTCTTATAATGTCGATTATTTACATTTCTTAAGTATCGTTGCTTAACAACCCAGAGGTTAATAAAAGTAAATAGTTAATATATGCAAAGTACCTCACGCATACAAGCATTCGATGAATGGTAGCCAATGGCTGACCTTGCGGGAGTAATCATTTCTCTGGGCTTTACTTTATATGTGTCCTGAAAGTGGGATGGCAATTGTGAGGTCTCTTCCAGTAAGAAGTCGAGATGAAATCCTTCTTCCTCTCTACCTTGACCTTATCATGCTTAAGGGTCCTAGTTTATCTGGATTCTCTACCTCTACTTCCTCTCCAAATACACTTTTTAATTTCAGTTTCCTCTTTTCCTTCCTATTCTTTATATTTTATCTTGAAAGCCTGTGGAAGAGAGAACCATAGCTCTTTGTAACACCCTAGCGCCAAGCATAGTGCCTAGTGCTACTCAATGAAAACCTGTTTAAAAATGAGTAAGTTGGGGCACTTGGGAGGCTCAGTCAGTTAAGTGCCCAACTTTTGATTTCAGCTCAGATCATGCCCTGCATCAGGCTCTATGCTGAAGGTGCAGAGCCTGCTTGAGATTCTCTCTCTCCCTCTCTCTCTGCCCATCTCCTGCTCGTGCACACACACACTCTCTCTCTCTCAAAAATAAATAATAAACATTTAAAAAATTTGTTATGAATTTTTTTTAATGTGTATTTTTGAGAGAGAGAGAGAGAGAGAGAGAGAGAGAGAGTGCGCGCGAGCATGATGATCTGAAGTGGGTGCTGTGCTGATAGCACAGAGCCCGATATGGGGCTTGAACTCACAAACTGTGAGATCATGACCTGAGCTGAAGTCAAACACTTAACCATCTGAGCCACCCAGGTGCCCCTTCCAAAAAAGCTTATTAATACAAAAAAAGTAAAATGAGTAAGATTGAATTAAATTCCATTATATCCAAATGGCCCAGGTCATGCTCTTTCTGTCCTCTACACGTATGGATGTGAACAGTTGATGTACACTCGAATGAGTGACGTCATGAGTTCTGAGGTCACTTCCAACCTAGTTATTCATTTGAAAGCACTTACCGAGAACCTTCTTGTGCCAAATATTCTGAAGGAGTGCAGGATAAGGATAGTTAGCAGAGAGCTTGAAGCTAGGTCCTGCCATTTACTAGTGTTGTGATGCCTAAAGCTACTCCTGTGTGAATTTCCTCCTCTGCAAGATGGTGATCGTGAAGGTAACTATCTCCTGGGGCGATGATGACTCAGGGAGACAATGCACACAAGCTCTGAGCAGAGGGCTCCGCACAGAGCTCCAGGAGCTGGAGTTAAAAACAAACACAGAAGCGTTCGCCTTGCCCAACTCACATCCTTCCTGCTGCCCAAACACGGGTATCAGCAATTCGGCGATCATCACCACCAACAGTATTTCTGATGCTCCTTCAATTCAGGCAACGTCTCGTGAGCCCACCCCATATTCCTAGAAGAAGGCTACAGATGCCGAGGCAAAGGCCTTCCCCTCGACATGCTCGTAAGCTGCTGGGGAAGACAGCTGGGTACTAACAGAAGGTGTTCAAGTCCGGGGCGGGGGACGCACAGGTCTACACAGTGGCCTCTGCCTCCCTGGACGAGGTGAGGAGGGGACCGCTGTGTACTGGTCAAGGGTAAGCAACCGCGTGCTGGCAAACTGAGTAGCAAACAAGACAGGCTGAGAAGGATGGAGAGCAGAAATGAGAGGGACCAGCCGGGCTGGCCAACGCCACAGCACCAAAAGCCTGGAATGGTGGGAGGGGTTATTTTAAGTCACATGATTAGCTTTCTGTTGATTTCTTGCGAGACTTTCTTTTCCTGAGTATTGTTTTCCTGAGAAGTGAACGTGGCTGCCTTTAAGTTCTTTCTCAAAAGGTCAGAAATGGGAAATGCTGATCTGCAGCTAGGCTTCTGTGCCAACTGCTTTTCCCCCTCCTCGAACATAATCCCATTTGCCTTTGGAGCACAGGGACAGCGTGGAAAAAGGCGAATTTAATTGGGGTGTGTGCCTTCACACAGACACTCCACTCCACTGGGGTAAGGTCAACAAGCCAACCCCCAGGGAAACAAACAGCGGAGAAGGACATTTCAAAACCGGCATTTAGTCTCCTCTGAAATACCTTTAAGAACTGACCCCCTGCTGGCTGACCAGAGAGAGTGTCTACAGTCTGGGACCTCTTGACCCCACTTTCTGCAGGAAATCAAGCAAATTTAAACCTCCATAATTTACTCAAGACACTGCCTTCTGCCAGGGAAAAGGCAAACAATGCTGGCAATTAACTCCGTTGCCTGAGTAAACCTCCATCAGGGCAGGACAGGGCCTGGGACCAGGCACCCGGCAACAGTGCCCCGAAGAAAAGGCGAAGCCCACCGCCTGCAGCGGCACCGCCAGAATCTGGGCTGTCGACACCGCCTTCAAATCTCCCCGATGAAACCGTCTCCTCTGATATGGGAGGAGAAGCCAGGAGGAGAGGTGTGCATCATTGCGGCAGGGTCCTGGCATGTGGCCAAAATACCTTGTCCATCTCTCGCCCATCCTCCCAAGCTTCACGTCTCACTCCCACAACCGCTATTCATTCTAGGAGCTTCAATAAGAAATCCAGATTGTTAAACTGCAATCACATAAAAGTAATCCATAATAGCTCCGAAAACTGCCAGGTCACAATTCCAGCTTAGGAAAAGTTCTTTCATAGTGCTTATGCTGGAAAGCCCCAGTGAGTGAGCAGTGAGCCGACCAATCAGCAAGAGAGTCATGGCTTTGGGTTTCAGGATGCCCGAAAGAGAGGCACAGAGTCCACCTCCAGTATAAAGGGGTTTTCCCCTTCAAGAAAGAAATTCAAATTCCAATTAGGTGTGCCTTTGGCAATCTCACACAAGGAAAGTTGTCTGGGGCTCTCCTGCAATCTCATTTTGCCTTTTTTTCTTTTTTTAGTTGAAAGGTCATGGTAGGCCGACATGAGCCTAGCCAAAACCCCTCTAGCCAAGGTCACCTACCATACAGAAAGCAGAGGAAGGTGGGGAGCAAATACATGGCCCTTGCTAACCATTCTGAAATGTTCTTGTTGGCACTACTGAAGGATTATAAAATCAAGAGTGAGGAAAACCCCACATTCCGTTACTAACTAAAGGGCTCTTTCAACCTAAACCAACCAAATTCCAGACAGAAGAAAACGGCCTCGAAGCAGGATGATTCAAAATTTAATTCCTATTAGTCACCATATCAGCGATTTTTTTAAATGTCACCGCGTATAAATTCATGTGACAAGAAGAGAACGAAGCACACTGACGTGGACCGAGACTTGATTTAACTGAGGGTGTCTGCCTGAGCAGCAGAGTGAGAATTCAGAGAAGAAAGGAAGGGAGGAGCGGACAGGCTTGTTATACAGAAGCTTTTGAGCCCTTGGTAACGAGGAGCCTTACCTATCCCTACCTTGACAGAAAGGGCAGTTTCCCTGCTTGTTTTGAAGTTATCAGCCCCTACCTCAATGTGGTTTCAATTATGAATTACCAGACTAAAAGGGGGGAAAAGCTTTGATTTATTCTTTTTTGCTCCAATTATGCATGATGTGTTTCCACTGAAGATTTTGAAAAGTATTTCATCATGCCTCTCATCCTGAAGTGGTCAAAGGGCAAAACCAAAAGGAGTTAACCCCTTCATTTCCCGAGGTTCGCACAGACCCCCCCCACCAATGGATGCGGAGCAAGGCCTCTGAGGCAAACAGAGCCAGGAAAGGGTTAAGCATTAGCATCATATTACGAACGTGCATAAGGGTGGTGTCCCCTGTCCCAAACGGTGAGATGATATTTATGTTAATGGTGACTGGGAGATTTGAAAGGGGCAGTCAGTAATGTGGCCCATGTTACCTTAACCATTAAACCTCCACAGCCCCAACTACTGGCGGCACACACTCTGGCGGGCATGCGCGGCCTCCGGAGCGACCTGGCGCTGTCTTCAGGCCGGCTCTCTTAGATCAACGGAGAAAAGATTCGGCGACAGGTCTGAAGTCTACTTGCTGTGTTATATCTTTAATTCATTCCACCCACAGAAAATGACCGATTGTTCACAAGTACAAAGATAACCCAGGTGGCGAACATCTCACTGACTTCACGTTAAACGGACACACGGAAGATGAAGAAAATCAAAGGTTAGAAATCCTCTTAGTGCGGCAGATGTAATTAAGTAAGGGAGATAGTAAATTATCAACTTAGAATTTCTAGAACTTCCTTAGGGCAATTTGCTCTTGAATACATTTTCTATGGTGGGGCTGGAATGAGTCTAACCGCATGTGAGTGTACCAGAGTAAGAGGCTGGGCGACTCGTAAGAGGCTGGGCGACTCTCTGAGACGAACCCAGGGTCACGGGAGCACGGGGCAAACCATTTCTACTGCTAGTCTGTCTTTCTCTTCTAGATGCGTTTAAGGTCTTCCCTTTTTCTTTCGTGTGCTGTAGTTTCCTTATATCATCCTGCTTCATGATTTATATATAGGTCTTCCTGAATCTGAAGTCTGGTGCCATTCAACAATTCCAGAAAGTTCTCAGCCATTACCCTTTCTGAGGGCCTCTTTCCATACTCTTCTCCTTCTGGAACTCTGACAAGACATCCTCTGCTCTCCACGTCACTTCACTTTTCTGTCTCTTTGGACTACATCTCAACAATTTTCAAAAAAAAAATTTTTAAGGTTTCTTTATTTTTGAGAGAGAGAGAAAGACAGGTGTGAATGGAGGAGGGCAGAGAGAGAGGGAGACACAGACTCCGAAGCAGGCTCCAGGCTCCAAGCTGTCAGATTAGAGCCTGACGCGGGGCTCGAACTCACGAACTGTGACATCAGCCTCAAACTCATAAACCACAAGATCATGACCTGAGCTGAAGGTGGAGGCTTAATTGACTGAGTCACCCAGGTGCCCCTCAACAATTTCTTTGAATCTAATCATCTAATCCAATAATCAAAGTCCTTGAAGGTGCATTTCTGCTGGTTCTCAGTCATGATATTGCCTTATTTCTTTATGGTCTTGTGGGTTGTAACTGTGAGCTGCTCATTTTCCTTAGACACTTTTATTTGTAAGAATTGAGACCCAGATTGAAGATGCATTACTCAGGAGAGGGTTTGTGTCTACTTCTGCTGGTCGCTACCAAGTCAGGGCCACTGCCAACGAAATTCTCCTCTGAGGGTGTATTTGGACCACACCTACTGTATGAAGTCAGACCACGAACATGGGAAGGTGGCTTAAAACCATAGTTCTCTACAGCAGGATCATTACAGACCTACTTCTCTTCCCCTTTAACTGAAAATATAGTCTTTTGGTTTCCTGGCTTCACCAGGAAGTTCTTTCACCCAACCTGCGTAGGCCACAGGCTGTCTATCCCGCTCCCCGGCCCTATTCATTCTTCAGAAGCCACAGGTCATCAAACTGCAAAAATGTCCACGGCAAAGCTGGCGCTGGCTCCCATCACCTGCCAGGACACCTAGTTTCCTTTTGTTTAGTGAGTCAACACATAGCTTACTTTCATGCCAGCTTAGCAATAGGCTAAAACTGCTTTATAATATTTCATTCAGTATTTTACTTGTTCAGTTGGGAGGGTCATTTAGCATATCTAATCCATCATAACGCCGGTGGCAGAAGTCTTTATTTATGTTGTCAATCTAATTATTTGCTATTGTGTTTCCTACTTAATCTGGGAGCCAAGTTTGTGTGCAAGATAAAAACTCTTATGAAAATATGGCAGTATATTATAATAGATGGAATGATGGACTGAGAATCTTCTTGAGTCTCCATTTCCTCTTTTATAAGATAGAATGATGGAGAAGTGGCTCTTAAGTAAGTCTCACGTTCTTCGTCTCTAAGAACGGAATGTTAACTCTTGGGATTGTAAGGATTAAACAACAGAAGAAACATAACAGAGCCTATATGGGTACAAAAAACAAAAACAAAACAAAAAACCACTGTCCTGTGAATTTCGGTTTTTGCCATCAGTGTCCTTCACAATTCTAAAATTGGTGCCATGTGATAAAGCCTTATACTGTCAGCCGTATGTTAACAACACTTGACTTTTTATACTCCTACACTACTTACAATACGCTTCTACATATGTTATTTCATTAAGATCTCATAATAATCCTGTGAAATAAGTAATATCCCCATTTTACAGATTAGGATAACAAATGTCAAAGCATAAGGTCAAGTTAATAAAAGGTCGTGAACTCCAAGGTTTGATTCCAAACCTTGTCCTTTTCAGTGGTCTCTATTAGCCATTGGTCATCAGTCACCATGCTACACTATTCTTCTGAAGCTGTTATTATCCCTAAACCCAGTCCTACAGAGGAGCGAACTGCTGCAAAGAGAGATCTGGTAAGTAACCTCCGGTCACTCAGCTCATCACCAGGAAAGAAGGTATTAAAATGTGCACTTCGGGAATTTCTGAGCTATGGTTAGCTTACTGAAGACTCAGGTCAGACCCATCTGAGTGCGTCTCTGAGAATTCCAGCTATTATCCGAGTTTTAGCTACTTTCTTCTTTATATAGCACTGAATTGCACATTTGGCTAAATGCCTACCCTCTCCTATGAAGCCAAACTACTGTCAGGAAGAGCAGGGAAGGTTGCCACTGATTGCTTTTCAGGTAGTGGAGGAAAAAGCTGACATTTCATCCTCCTTTTGCTTGGAAAGGAAGCCAATCATTTATAAGAACCTTCATCTGGCTGTGGCTTCCATCGGTGGGATGGATAGAAGCCAGTTAAATTGCTCAACATAAGCCATATTAAAAGAATTTGGAATGAGGAGAGAGTGGGGTCCATGTGCTGATGCTTTTAATAATTCATGAGTTATATCAGCCTGCAACTAATAAATTTTGCTAAATTGTCTATGGTATAGTAGTTTAAGGCACTGGCTGATCAATTAAATGGGTGAACACAATACAGTAGGGGCAAAACCAACGCATCATGGATTTTATTGGTTCACAATTTGATATATTAAAAATAACAGTTCAGCTATGTGACATAGTTCAAAAGATTTGGATTATTTTTAGAACATAATTATCATCCCCGGATCTGTCACTTACTAAGTATACTGAAAACACTTGAAAGATGTGCTTTAATGAAAACACTAGTGATTTATTTGATGCAAATAAACAGAGCTGATCTATCATCCAAAGCATTCAGGAATATTAACGGCAGCTGAAACAGCTATTTCTCACGATAGGTAAAAAAAATTTATCATTTCGTCTGACTATGCTGCACTTGAAATTTTCTGACAGTTGGACAGAGAAGTCCATCCTGTGGCCCCGGCATGAACATGTCTGCTGAGCCCACTGACTGTAGGGCCCGCCATGGTTCGGGAGCCTTCCCGGGCAGGGTAAACAGAAACTCCTGAAAAACATGGAGCCGCAGCTGTGGTTTCGAAGCACAAAACACCACCGCCGTCACGAGCAAGAAGAGCAAAGGCCCATGTAGTTAGTTCTGAGCGGACAGGAGAGTGACCCCGCCAGTAAAGTTGGTACAACACGGGAAGAACAACCTCTACAATGTAGTCTTTTCTTAATTCTTCATTCCTCTGGCATTCCAGTAAGGCACAGGTTTTGTCTACTCTGCTTTATCTCCACTTCCTTCTGGAAAAAAGAAAGGCAGCACCCAAAAGCGCAGACAGAACAGGCAAGGCGACAGCGGTGCACAAGAATTCAGCTCATTTTGGGAGGTGACACAGACGAAGTCTCTTGCTAAATGACACACGGAGATGTAGGATAAAATATAACAAAATCCTTTTAAGTACCTAGCTGAGGTCACAGGAAGCGGACGTCCCCAGCACCAAAAATGAAGAGAAAACTGCACTCGGGGGCTGAGAGCACAGGAGGTGGTTGGCTCTGCGGCACCCTGTGGAGGGCGGAGGTAGTTGCTGGGCTTAGTGACGTCGGGTTTCAGGTCACTGCTGGGAGAGGGACAATGTCTTTGGGCACAGGAAGTGAGGGAACTAGAAGTGGGACAGACACACAAAGGAAGAATCTCTCAAGGCCTGCACAATCAATGAATAGGTGGTCCAGAACATCATCCCCCAGGAGATGGAGGCAATAAAAACACTTCTTTTTCGAGGCGCCTGGGTGGCTCAGTCAGTTAAGCGTCCTACTTCAGCTCAGGTCATGATCTCAGGGTTTGTGGGTTCAAGCCCTGTGTCAGGCTCTGTGCTGACAGCTCAGAGCTTGGAGCCTGCTTCAGATTCCATGTCTCCCTCTCTCCGCCCCTCCCCCACTCATTCTTGGTCTCTGTCTTTCAAAAATAAATTTTTAATGTTTTTTAATTTAAAAAAAAAACACATTTCTTTTTCAACCTGAGTTTAGGTTGGGGTGCTTTCAACAGAGGCCAGCCCTCATACAGGTTTGGGGTTTAAACGAAATCTACATCTGTCATGTAGAAACCTCCTACTGAGAAATTAATGTTAAAAACTGATTTATCTCCAGGTACCTCTGGAATACCCAGCAGAAGCCAAAACAAACAAACAAATAAGAACAAACCAATCCTCTGGAATAATACCCCCTTAGCCCAGGTGGCAAAGATTACCACAAAAAACCTTACTGAAGATCAACTCTCGGGGGGCGGGGCGGGGGGATGGGTGGCTCAGTCAGTTAAGCATCTGGCTCTAGATCCCGGCTCAGGTCACGATCTTACACTTGTGGGACTGAACCTCGCATCGGCCTCTGCTGCGCTGACAGCATGGAGTCTGCTCGGGATTCTCTCTCCCTCTTTCTCTCTCTGTCCCTCCCCGGCTTGCATTCTCTCTCCCTCCCTCTTTCTCTCTCTCTCAACATAAATAAATAAACATGAAAGAAATAGATGAACACACATTCCAAAGTCATAAAACATCTAAGGAAACAATGCAAGAGAAGCAACAGGCAGGAGTAGACCTTGTAAGAAATTTAAAAATTGGGTAATTGGAGAATATAAAGTATCTCAAATAATTAAAGATATAAAAGAATGGATTATAAACATATTTTTTTTTAAAAAAGACACTACGAAAAAAAGACCAGGCTGACTTGAAAAATAATTAGAATTTCTAAAAATAACCACTGAAATTTAAATCTCAATGGATGGGTGAAAAAGAAAATGGGTCACAGCTGAAGGGGACAGCAAAATCGATGTGAAAACATTATCCAGCGTGCAGTTCAAAGAAATAAAAATGTGGAAAAAGTGAGGGGAAAAAACCTGAGAGACAGAACAACAGGATGAAGGAGGTCTGACATACATTTAATAGGAAAAGGAAAGATTAGTGAGAATGACAGATATGTAATATTCAGAGAGAAGACAATGGAGAATTTTCCAAAACTGACTAAAGACATGAACTCACAGGTCAAAGGGAAAAACAACAATCCTCTCAAAAGCTGAAAGAGGATGGGATTAGAGGACAACCATTCAGCAGCCACCGTAATGACTGGCACAGGTGGGGAGCCGTCGGTGGGCGCTGCGACCAGCCTGCAAACTTTCAGAAGCAGCAGGATATTTACATGGTCTCAAAGCATTTCCCCGCCAGACACAGTAAGAAGAAAACGGTCATGTGACATTGGAGAAATCCAGCCAAAATCTGTGATTGAGGTCAGAATCACTAGTCATGGGACAAACTGACATGATGCGTCCTCCATCACGATGTACTGAGAACACACTACTTTTGCAGGATTCCTATAAAAAATGCGTAATTTGAACTTCAAGAATTTGAGATTGAATGCATAAATTGGTATAAAAGTATAGGACAGAGCCAAATCAAGAGACATCTTACAAAATAACTACATGTTCTCTTAAAATGCACCAATGTCATGCAAGGCAAAGAGAGACTGAGAAACTGTTCTAGAGTAAGGAGATGAGAGAGACTGATAACTAATGCATGCATGTAATGCATGGTCTGGAATTTTCTTTTGCTATAAAATGGACATTAGGAAAATTGGCAAAATCTAAATAAGGTCTATAGATTAAATAATAATATTATATCAGTATCTGTTTCTGATGACTTTGACAACTGCACCGTGACTCTATACGAGAAGTATTTAGGAGTAAAGGTGGGTTGTATCAGCAACTTTCAAATGGCTCAGGAAATATATATATACACATACGAATATATGAATATAAATGCATATACACACGTACACAGGAGAAAAAGAATATGGTAAAATATTAACATTTGACGAATATGGTGTAGCATGTACAGAGACTCTGTACTATTTTTGGAACTTTAAATTTGAAACTATGTCAAAATAAAAAATTAAGTAAAAGCTACAGAGAAGTTTAGGGCTGTTGAAGCAAACAAACAAAAAGCAGACAGAGCAACATAAACTACCAAGCAAAGCAAAAGAAAAAAGCTAAACTGTCCAAGAATTCCAGGAAGAAGGGACTCTGAAAGGAGACATAAGGAACACTGGTTCCAAGATCGCTTAAACTGAGAGGCATAGACAGGCCAACCCTCTCCCAGTCCTCCCTTCCCCTGTGCTCCCACCCCGGCCCCTAGCCCCACCACCTTTGCAGGAGAAGGGAAGTTTATTCTCTGGAGAAAATGAAATAGAATCCAGAGACCTCAGGCATGGTAGGCAGGGCAAGGCACCACACCGAATACAATGCATTAAATGATTATCTATAAAATGAAGAATGAGGAACTCTCCCCCCCCAACCCCGCCCATTCAGCTCCCCAAACACTTAGAGCCCAAACATCATACATCCTTCCCCATTCCCATAAAGAAGGATTATTTTCTGGATCAATGAACGAATTCAACAGAAATAACCCATGAATACGGACATTTGGGCAAACGACTAGGTCATCCCCTTCTTAACCTAAGTAAAGCCCACCAGTTGATGATAAGCCTTATCCATGTACACGAAGCTTCCAATCAGCTTTCAGAATCTCACCCTTAAATAAAAGAAGACTGCTGAAAGCCTCAGGTATTTGAACAAAGTTTCCAATACGAAAGATAAAAAACAAAGAACTGAAAGATGAGTTCAAAGGACACGATACAAGGAACTAAAACAAACAAACAAACAAAACAAAATCACAGTATCTTTAGCAAGAGAAAGGACTGTATCCTTGCAACAATAGGAAGCTATAGAAAAAGATTAATTAGAAATCAAGAAAAAACTTAGAAATTAAAAGTGAACAAAATTTTAAAAATCAAAAGAAAGGTTAGAAGATAAAATTGAGAAAATATCTAAGAAACTAAAACAAAAAGATCATTGCAATAAAAAGAGATGATAGGGGCGCCTGGGTGGCTCAGTCAGTTAAGTGTCCGACTTCAGCTCAGGTCATGATCTCAGGGTTTGTGGGTTCGAGCCCCACATCGGGTTCTGTGCTGACAGCTCAGAGCCTGGAGCCTGTTTGAGATTCTGCGTCTCCCTCTCTCTCTGCCCCTCCCCCACTCATGCTCTGTCTCTGTCTCAAAAATAAATAAAACAAAAAAATAATTTAAAAAGAGATGATAAACAAAAAAGAAATGATAAGGAAAACAAGGCTCAATCTAACACATTCATCACTTACGTAACGTAAGTTCCATAAAGAGAAAAAAGAGGAAAACATGAGAAGAAAAGAATCAGAGATATAAAACACGAAAATTTCTCAGAATTGGACATGAATTTCCAATTAAAAGGCCCCAAATCAGTATCCACTGAACAAAAAAAAGCACTCATACCACAGCATATCATAAAATTTGAGAACAGAATTTCCCGGGAAGATAAAAATGTCGCATAAAAGGATCAGGAATTAGAACATCTCATTTTTGAAATTAAAATGGGAAACTTCAAGGACAGTGGGACTATGCTTTCAAAATTCTGAAGAAAACCCACGTCAACCAGAAGTCTACACTAGTCCAATTATTAATCAAATGTGAAATAGAATACACTTTCAGACATGCAAATTGATCTCCCAATGGTCTCTCCTTCTCCAGAAGCTGTTGGAAAAAATAAACCAAAAAAGAAGAAGATGTTAGACCTTGGAAACAAAGAATCCAACAAAGGAGAGAAAAAACAGGAATTCCCAGAATCCATAGTGAACTTAAATTTTAGAATGACCACTGCATAGGAAACTCCGGGAGCAATCAATCCAGACTGGAGCTTAAGATGAATCGCTATAGGAGGGGCGCCTGGGTGGCTCAGGCGGTTAAGTGTCCGACTTTGGCTCAGGTCATGATCTCATGGTTCATGGGTTCAAGCCCCACATTGGGTTCTGTATTGACAGCTCAGAGCCTGGAGCCTGTTTCAGATTCTGTGTCTCCCTCTCTCTCTGCCCCTCCCCCACTCATGCTCTGTCTCTCTCAGAAAGACAAAGAGAAAGAAAAGAAAGAGGTAGAAAAATCCTATAGGTTTTTATGCTTGACCATTTTCCTCTTTTGTTGGAGAACTGAGTAAAAATCAATTCGTGAGAGGAACATGTAAAACTAAGAGAAAAAAAAGAGGCAGTTATTAACTCCCTGGAAAATAAAAAGTTGTACAAGAAAAAAAGCCATAATCATGGTTTACTACTTGATTCAATTAAAATCAATATTTATATAGTCCTAATGATGCATATAACAAATACTGCTTTAATGAAAATGGTGAGAAAGCCCTACTGGTAAGATGGAAAAAATGAAACGTGTAAGGGAAGAGGAGAGAATAAGAGACACAGTCCTGACCCAAAGGAAGTAAAAAGATAATATCTAGGATTGCGAAATTAAAAAATCGCACTGTAAGCATTTTGGGGGAGATAGGAAGATTAAATTCCAGAGGAAAGCTAAGAGTTGAAAGCAGTTGCCCCTTGGGACAAATTGAGTTGCCTCAATTTTAGTTATACACTTTATTTTACTATTTAAATTTTTAAACCATACATGTTCGTGGGAATGCAAACTGGTGCAGCCACTCTGGAAAACAATATGGAGGCTCCTCAAAAAATTAAAAATAGAACTACCCTGTGGCCCAGCAATTGCACTACTAGGCATTTATCCAAAGGATACAAAAATGCTGATTTGAAGGGGCACATGCATCCCAATGTTTATAGCAGTGCCATCAACAATAGCCAAATTATGGAAAGAGCCCAAATGTCCATCAACTGATGAATTGATAAAGATGTGATGCGTGTATGCACGCACGCGCACGTGTGTATAATGGAATATTCCTCGGTGATCAAAAAGAATGAAATCTTGCCAGCTGCAACAATGTGGATGGAACTAGAGTGTATTATGCTAAGCAAAATAAGAAAAAAAAGACAAATATCATATGATTTCACTCATATGTGGAATTTAAGAAACAGATGAACAGAGGGGAAGGGAAGGAAAAAATAAGATAAAAACAGGGAGGCAAACCGTAAGAGGCTCTTATATACAGAGAACTGAGGATTGCTAGATGGCAGGTCAGTGGGAGGATGGGCCTAATGGGTGATGGGCAGTGGGTGTTATATGTAAGTGATGAATCACTAAATTCTATTCCTGAAGCCAATAATACACTATATGTTAACTAACTTGAATTTAGAGTAAAAAAAAAAAAAAAAAAGTAAAATGAAGCAAAATAGCTGAGATAAAAAAGAAAACCAAAAACCAACAATCAACCTCTCGTTCAAGCAATGGGGAAATTTTTCTACTCTGAGCTGTAACGACCCATTTATTAAGAAATTACACACAAATATTTAATTGGGATGGATGTAACTTTCATAAGATATTAGAAATGAAAACAAAAAATTCATTATCCTGATGTTATAATACCCAGCAAGTCTAGTTTCCTGGTAACTTGCGCTGCAGAATCATTTAAGCAGACATCAAGGGAGGACTAAAGCGGCCCCTCAAAAAGGGGAAAGGGAATTTGTGCCAGTAACTGATAGCTAGGGCACGTCCCAAGGATGACTGTGCCGAAACATTCGGTATGTTCTTAAGCGGTCGTCAGACCAAGCTTCCCCAGACCCTGGAAAACCATTCTACTCACTGCCCTCCTTCCAGCTGTGTGATGGAAGGAAGCAGGCAGGGTTGGATCCATGGAAGCAAGAGCCAGAAAAGTGGACTCTATGAAGGCAACGGAGGCAGGACCACATGCAGGGAAGTGGTGGGTCGATTCACCCACCGCCACCTCTGTGGCTGCTGTGTTCCACAGGAATACGTGCCTCTTTAGGAAGGACCTAGGGTTAGGGTGCTCATGCAGAAGGCCTAATTGACACAATCACCTTGGCCACATCCCCAGGCTCATCTCTTCTTCATATTCCTTACATGCCCTCTCTGTCTGGACCTGGCTCGTCTTTCCCGTTTGCATCTGACCATCAGCCAAGTTCTTTGCTTGGCGCCCCAGAACAAGCTCTCGGGATCTTACGCATCTGCCCACCACAGACCTAACTCAGCCTTCTTTATTCCCTGGCTACAGATGGTCTGAGACTCTCTAGCTTTTTCCACGGAAGCCACTACTGATACGAAACAGTTCAGTGGCAAAGTCTACGTTAGGGAAGGTATGAATTCCCAGTAGTGTACAGGACCCCTTGTGCGACTGTGATCCTACAAATGTGATACCTCTAAAAACAAGACTTCAAAAAGCTTACATGTACTTAAAAAATCAAGCTTAAATTTCTAAATTCCATACATACTTTAGTTGTATCTAGGCAGTGGGAGGAAGAAGGGGAGAATAAGCCAAGAAGGCCTCCTGGGGGCAGGGTAGGCTTTCAAATTCCAGAGAAACACTCCGCAACCCGGAAGTTCAAGGGCACTGAGCAGAGTTAAACAGACTGTTAACATGGTATCGCTTCAACTCAGAGCTCTGTTTCATGCACGTGAGCTGGCGCTCCTTCAGCCTGCGGAGTGATTTACTGCTTGGTAGTGTGTACAGGGGAGTGACATTCTCGGCTGCTCCTACAACCACACTGGTGAGTGGGGGCTGCAGCCTGGACACTTCGGTGTGGCCAGCCCTGACTACTTCATGTGGCTGGGACAGAGGCAGTCTGAACTGTCTCCGGACGCTTTGGATCCAGGCTCGAGGAGTCCAGAAGAGGAACTGGACAGGAGCGTGAGGGCCTTCCTCTCCAGTGGGGGAGTCAGGACACACACGGTGCACCAATCCCATGTTATAAAGTACGGTCCCCGGACTAGCAATATCGACACCATCTGGGAACTTGCTAGAGATGCGAATTCCAGGACCCCACCAGACCCACTCAATCTGTAACTAGGGGTGGAGGGCAGCAATGTGTGTTTTAGAACGAGCTTTCTAGGAGAAAGAATGCGCTCACCTCCCTGAGACCTTATGGGACTCTGGCAGGCTCTGCCATCTCTTACCCACACCTCTGACCCTGCTCCTCGAGAGTGAAAGGTGCCAATCAAGCACTCCGATGCACACTGCCCTCTGCCAGTCCCTTGCTGAGGCTCAGACTTGAGGCTCGTAGAAGTCCAGCCAAGTACATGATCCTCGTCTGATGTCCTGCTCACAGCTAGGTCGCCCCTCTGGCTAGATTTCACAGGAATAAGCTCTTGTTTTTCAACCTCATTCTTATGCTGGATACAATAATTCATTTTAAGTCATTTCTGTATTTTTCTCACCAATTTTTGTCAAAGGCCAGCGGACCATTGTTCTCTCTCCTTTCTGCTCTAGGGCCGGCAGAGCCCTGCAGAAGAGGGAGAAATCTGCAGTCTCTTTATCAGCGTTACCTAGGAAGGCAAACTTGAAAAACACTAAGTGTCTGTCTAAAGGAACTGCGTAAATAAAGTTATGACGTACTCATAAAGGTGGAGTATACAATCTTTCAAGTCATATCATAGAAACATGACCTGGAAAAATACTGTACTCTCGAACATGATTTGAGGGCCATATTATACTGAGTTTTTGAAAAACTGTCACCAAGAGGATATGGTTTTGGTCACACATGCCAGAGACCCAAAGTTCACAGTTGTTGGCCAACTGCATCCCCAAAGCACGTGGAACACTCACTTGCCGGTGTCCGTCCACTACACATGCTCACATTGGGCAGAGAACCAGAGGTAAGGCAGGAGAGGGTGTCCAAGGAGTTCCCCCACAACACAGGCAAGGCCCGGATGTATGGTGAGGCCTGCCACGGCCAAGACCAGAAATGACACTAATGTTAGAAGTGATACAGGTATGGAGTATTCGGGGAGATGATAAAGTTTTGCTGCTATCTGCAGAAAAGGGAGAAAGATGAAAGCATACGGGAAGACTAAAAAGGCAAGGAAATACAGGCAGCCTTGCCATGAGGAGCTAAGAAAACTATTGGTAAAATCAAACATGTTGTGCTCTAATAAGGAACCTTAACTTGGTGAGAAATTCCTTCCAAAGAGAAGAATCAAAACAAAGGGCCAATCTCTCCAAACCAGATATATCTGCTGCTTCAAAGTTAAGCTCAAGAATTATCTTGCCAAACTTGTTCAAGTTTCAAGAGTGTGGCCCAACACGGATAATGTAATGTGCTTCCTACCTAGCTAAAGATAAAAATGGCAAAGGTCATCTGGTGACACAACACTTGGTTTCTACAAGGCCACCCCTCACTATCTTTATCTCACATACACACACACACACACACACATTGTTGTTGTGTTGTTGTTGTTTACATTAAACTAAGGCAGTAGCATCTGGCAAAACAGGACTCTGCTCTCACTCCTTCCTCTCTGGCTTGAGCAAGCTGAATGCATGGCCGGCTGGAGGCCCTGACAGCATATCCTCGAAAACACCAACCCGTCCCTTGATTTACTGACCAAGAGCCACACCTTCTCCCACCTCGCGGTGTCTGATACTGTAAATTTGATGGAATCTAGAGTGGAGACTCCCCTGCAGGCTGGGCTCATAGAAATCACATCTAGAGTAGGTTAAATATTTCCAAAGGGCAGGGGGAAAGTTAACTATAAATAAATCAGTGCTACTCAGACCTCCTGTCAGTTGCCTTCACCGAAAATGCAGAAATGTACAACCGACTGCTTTAAATCAGGGCTCTCATCACCTGAGCTCCTAGAAATGTGGTGAGCACTAAATTCCCCTAAAAAGAACTGTTTAAGAAGTTAAAAACAACACAAAATACATAGACCATGTTTTCCAGTTGCATATCCACATTTAAGCTTTTTGTACGTACATTCTTTTCCAAATTGACAGTCTAGCATTATGACCATTTTGTCCTGCATTAAAACACAACTATTTCAAAACTATAAATTTCCATGTACTACTTTCTCCTGGCCCCATAGTCTTATGAAAAACAGAGAATGAAAATTCCAACCATTTATTCTCATTGGACTTTTCTCAGCGTTTTAGATAAAAAGTGAAGAAATAAAGTCCCACTCTTTCCATACTTTCTGGCTGGGTCATGACATCCCACCTGTAGCGTTCTTCTGTAGAGGAACAGGATGGTTCTAAGTCTCAAGCTTATGCCATATAGTTGGAATAGTGGAAACGCTTCAGCCCAGAGGAGGCTCAGTGGCACCTACAAAACTCCAGAAGCATTTTGAGATCATCAGAAGATCCAGGTTCTCACTTGTGTATACAACTTACCAATTATATGACTCCAGCCAAGTCATTACGCACCGTGACATTCATCATGTGCACTTAATAGAAGGGAAAGAATATACCACTTTCCCCATCTTCTCAAAAGGGTTTAGGTCAAATAAAACAATGGATGTCACATCAGCATGTGAGGAAGCCCTGGATGGCTCATGTCCTGGGATCCCAATGTTCTTCCTTTCCTCCCTCTGTCCTTTATACATAAGGGCCTCCTGTCTGAATTAAATGTCCTAGATATTACAAGAAATGACAAGATAACTCAGAAATTCCATCAAGAAGCTTAAAACTCTACAGGAAATTATGCTTCTATGCATGTTAAGTGACAGGAAAGAAATACAGAAATATGCTCTAAGAGTCACAAAGAGGACAGATTACTTTCTATTTGAGGGGTCTAGGAAAACCTCCTGGAGGAAGGGGTATATGAGCAGGTCACTGAAATTTGGATAAAATATGGACACTGGAGGTGACAGTGGAGAAAGGCATCTCAGGGGCACAAAGAAAGAAAAGCATGGAGCATACACAGGAGGGACAAGATTGTGTTGCCAGAAACCCAGAACCCCCTAAAAGGGAAGAGAGGGAATAAAACCAGAGAGGCAGGCTGGAGCCGGACCGGAGAAGTCCCTACAGTCAGACTGAGATTGCACTCCAGTGGCACCCTTGCCCGTGACCCCATGTGCCCACACTCCCTATCTGCATAAAATACCCTGCCGGGGTGCCTGGGTGGCTCAGTCGGTTAAGCATCCGACTTCGGCTCAGGTCATGATCTCACGGTTTGTGAGTTCGAGCCCCGCATCGGGCTCTGTGCTGACAGCTAGCTCAGAGCCTGGAGCCTGTCTTTGGATTCTGTCTCTCCCCCTCTCTGACCCTCCCCTGCTCACGCACGCGCGCGCTCTCTCTCTCTCTCTCTCTCAAAAATAAATAAAACATTAAAAAAAAAAACACCCTGTATGCCTCACTCCCCCTCACCGCTCTCACTCGCCAGCCAGTTAGCACAGCCAGTTCTCCCTGCCGTCCCTCAAACTGCCCCCTACTCATTCTCACCTGGATTCCTGAACCAGGCCCCTGCCTCCGTTCTCGTCCTGTCCCCCTGCAAGTGATCCATTCTCCTTGAGGATGTCTGACCGACCCAAAATACAATCTCACCACGTCACTTCCCAGTTTAAATGACCCACAGATGACATGCCAACAGCTTCGTGACATGCGAGGTGTTCTGTGACTGAGGCCCTCTCCAGGCTTCATCTTCGGCCTCTTCCTCATGAGCCTCCTCCAATCCTGCTACACTGACCTCCTTGCAGTTCCTTAAACCCGCACGTTCCTCAGTCCCTCTGAATCTGTGAATTTGCCATTCCTTCTGCATGGGACCAATACCCCCCGTTTCTCGGACTAGTTTACAGCTCCCTTCTCTTTTAACACTCAAATCATCATTTACCATTGTGCTAGAAGTACTAGCCAATAGGTTTAGATAAAAAATAATAATAATAATAATACAAGGTTCAGGTATTGGGAAAAAGAGGGAAAGTCAGCGTTTGGACATATGATTGTAAATTTGAAAAACACAAGAGAATCAACTGAATAAAAGTGAAACAATTATAGAACTCAGTAAAAGAACAGTTATAAAATTTATATACAAAAACCAATAATGTGTCTTTATACAATGGTAACTAGTTAGAAACTATATCGGAGTGTATTCCTTTATAGAGAGTAAGAAAGGTAAAATAAAAAATTAATCAGGAATTGTGAAGGACTGATATAAAGAAAACTTTAAAATTCTGGGCGCCTGGGTGGCTCAGTCGGTTAAGCGTCCGACTTCGGCTCAGGTCAGGATCTCACGGTTCACGAGCCCAAGCGCCGCATCAGGCTCTGTGCTGACAGCTCAGAACCTGGAGCCTGCTTTGGATTCTGTGTTTCCCTCTCTCTATTTGCCCCTCCCCTGCTCGTTCTCTCTCTCTCTCTCTCTCTCTCTCTCTCTCTCTCTCTCTCAAAAATAAATAAAACATTAAAATTTTTTTAAGAAAACCTTAAAATTCAACTAGAAAGATAAATCTTGCTTCCAGATAGCAAGACCCACTGCAGTGTAAACTCCCCAAAGGCATGGATCTTTTCTGCTTTGTTCACTGACACACTCCAAGTACAAAGAACACTGTTTAGAAGGTAGAAGGTAGTAAGCACTCAATAAATACCTACTGAATGAATAAATACCTAAGACAATCTAAAAATTCCATGTGACCAACAAAATACAAATAGGATTTATATTTGTATTCTGGGAGAAACTAACAGAGCTATCAACCTTCCACTTGAAAAATACACACATGTAAGATCATTTTTTACCTAGCAGATGAGCACAAAGTCAAGCATTCAGGGTTACGGAAGGCACAGAGAGCCCAAATAACCAAAATGTTACTGGTAGAACTATGAAGTGGCACAGTCCTTTGAAAGGACAATTGTGAGCAAGTCTTGACTGTGGCAATCCATAATGTCTCTAGATCCCTTCTGCTGATTATTTTCCTCACACCGTGAGGGCAGTGTTAATTGAAGTCATCCATGTAAATAAAGCACTTACCACTGTCCCTGGCAGAGAGCAAGCACTCAAAATATAAGTTACTATTATTAAGCTGCCTCTAGAATCTTTTCAAGAGTTCTAAGCACTACAACTGCAAAAGTCATCAGGAAGCGTTGGATTTCCAACAAGAGCCAGGCCTCCCCATCCACCTCTGCAATAAATAAGCATACTGTCTTCTTTTAAGCACACTGAAAACAAACTAGAAACTGCTGCTTCTGTGTTTCTTACTTCTGTTATCACTTCAAAATTAAGCTGACTTTGTCAGACCCCAAGAATAGCCTCATGTTAGGAAGTTAGAATTTAAATAACCTTTATAAACTCTGGATGTCTTTCTTTGTCCCGTCCTGACATCTGGACCATGGCTGACATGGTTAGCACCGGAATCACTCACCACAGTGGGGGGGTCATTCCATTCTTCATAGGAGAGGGCAGCATAAGGATATATTCGGTCATTGATGATCTGCAGAGTGGCCAGGGCAATGGCTTTAATTGACTGGAAGTATGCTTCCCAGAACCACCGTGCCTGTAAAGAAAACAACACTGTCTTAAGTAAGCAAGCAAGTGAGATGGAGTGCAAGAACTAGATGCTCTATCACAGGCAACTTTGGGTCTGGGCAATTCCTTTATTCCCAAAGGGAGAGAGCCTCCGGCAAACGTTCCCTGCTGTTCAAGCCAGCTGCAGCGGAATGGTGCATTTATCAAATCCAGTCAAAACAGAGCGGGAGCAAGTGAAGCGCACGTTGGATTCGATCTGAGTATACGAAAAACTATGTCTGATGAAAATATCAACGCCTTACAGCAGAGCACGTTACAGTCCTTTTCTAGATAAAGTTTATAATTCAATGAATTTTTAGGTATGTACATACTCATACCCACTACCCCTATAAAAGTACAGAACGTTCCAGCACCCCAGAAGATTCCCTCATGCTTCCCAGGCGCCTTCTCAATCATCCAAGAGTAACCATTATTCCGATTTCCCTATTGTGCCTGCTACTGAATTTCATACAAATGGAATCAAAACAGTATTTATTCTCTTGTGCCTGACTTCTTTTGTCAACAGTTAGAACATTTAAGTCAGATTTTGCTGCCAAGGTTACGCTGGCCTCATAAAATGAGTTGACAGGGTTCCTCCTTTTTCTATTTCCTGAGAAATTTAATGCAAGGTTGGCATTCTTTCTTTCTTGAAAGGTTTAGAAGAATTCACCCAAAAGCCATCTGGGCTAGGTGTTTTTTGGTATGTGAAGGTTTTAAATCATGGATTAGTCCCCTTTCATCGACACAGGATTATGCATATTTTAATCAGTGTGTCGGCTTTAAAAGTAGTATTTTTCAAGGAATGTGTTCATTTCATCTAAGTTGTTAACTTTATCAGAGTAAATCTATTCAATGCATTGTAGAATTTGCCATAATATACTGCTTTTCATTCCTGATATGATAATCTGTATATTTTCTTTGCATTTCTTCTTATTAGAGGTTTATCAACTTTATTAATCTCTTCAAAAAGCCAATGTTTGGTTTCGCTGATTTTCTTTATCATGTTTTCTTTTTTTCCTATCTTTCTATCTTGTCTGCTATTATTTTTATTTCCTTCTATTTGGGGGGACTTGAATTCATCTTGCATTTAGCTTCTTTTTTAAAACTTTTTTTTAATATTTATTTGTTTTTGGGGGGGGAGAGCGAGAGCGAGAGCGAGAGAGAGAGAGAGAGAGAGAGAATGAATGAACAGGGGAGGGGCAGGGAGAGAAAGGGAGACACAGAATCTGAAGCAGGCTCCAGGCTGTCAGCACAGAGCCCAACACAGGGCTTGAACTCACAAACCACAAGATCATGACCTGAGCCAAAGTCAGACACTTAACCGACTGAGCCACCCAGGTGCTCTGCATTTAGCTTCTTGAGATTGAAGTTTAGACTGCTGATTGTAATCTTTCTTCATTGCTAATATATGCATTTAAAGCTATACATTTACCTCTATGCATTATTTTAAATGCATCCTACCCAATTGTATGGCATTTTCATTATAGTTTAGGTTAAAAAAATTAATTTTTTAGAAGTATACCATTTAATCTCCAAACATTTTGGGATTTTCCACTTATCTTTCTGTTATTGACCTCCACTTTAATTGCACTATGGTCAGAGACCATGTGTTATTTCAAAACTCTGCCCTTTCTTCCTGATTACATTTGGGCTTGCCTCTGTCTGCAGCTTACAGCAGCCCGCCTATGACGTACCCAGGTGTGGCCCATTGCATTAACCCCATTGAGGTTCGAGCTTCTTTACTCTGTGGTTTGACGTCTTTCACTGTTTTTAGAAAAACCTCAGCCAGTATTTCTTTAAGTAATGGAGTCTCCTAGGACTCCAGACACAGACACAGAAATGTTTTCACCAGGCCCCATAGGTCTCTTATTCTCTCTCCTGTGCTGCAATCTGGACATTTTCTACTAATTTCTCTCCTGGTCTAATAATCCTCTGTCCTTTGTGTGTGTGTGTCTATACGGCTTTTATACCCATTTATTCACTCCTCAATTTAGTTCGTATGTTTTTCAGTTACCGAATTTCCATTTGACTTTTTTTAAAAGTAGATTTCATATCTTTGTTGAAATTCTCTTTTTTGGGGCGCCTGGGTGGCTCAGTCCGTTGAGCGTCCGACTTAGGCTCAGGTCATGATCTCGCGGTTCGTGAGTTCGAGCCCCGCATCGGGCTCTGTGCTGACAGCTCAGAGCCTGGAGCCTGCTTCAGATTCTGTGTCTCCCTCTCTCTCTGCTCCTCCCCTGCTAGCGCTCTGTCTCTCTCACATACAAAAATAAACATTAAAAAAAATTCTCTTTTTTATGGAGCATGGTTCCTGATTGGTAACCCCAACATCTGAATCATCTGTGGGTCCCTTTCTACGATCTGTATTTACTCTTCATTTTGGCCATCTGGTTTCCATTTCTAGTGTACCTCTTAACTGCATTGGACACCAAACATTCTATATTAAAAACTGTAAGAGTTCTGGATGTACCAAATTATCTTCCTCCTAAGAGTGTAGCATTTCTTCTGGAGGGCACAGGGAATGCAGTCAGCCCCCTTTAATCCTATCAGTGGGTGATTTGACCTTTTGTTAGGGCTAACTTTTCTTGGCTTTCCCCCACTCTTCTTGCAGTGTGGCCCTCTGGGGCCTTCAGGTAAAGCCTGGAGTGGCCACCAGGCCTGGAACGCCACACTCCATGTCACCAGTACTGTATCTGGTGGCTGGAAGGTCTGCACAGCTCGCCGGGCTCCCAGCAGCTGCTTTCTGCAGGGATTCCTGGAGTCTTGCTCTGCTCACCTCAGGAGCCGGCAAACACTTCAAGGGGGAGACCACAGGCCCAATTTCTGCTTAGTTCCTGTGGTTCCCGCCTTCCAGGGATTTTGTTCTTCAAGTCCCGGACACTTTGGGGTATCCCTAATTCCCACCTCTCAGCCCTAGGGGGCTGCTGCTTTCTGCTCGGACTCCAGAGGCACAGACCGTGACTGAGAAAGGGCCCCCAGGGAAAAAGCCTGAGGGAACATGTCGCTGGGCGTGAGTCCCTTCCTTCAGGAATCACAGCCCCTCAAGAGCGGACTGTGTTGATGGCTGTCCAACGCCTCTAAACTGTTGCTGTATCTATTTTAGCAAGCTCTGATACTCCTTTTTCTTCTCCTGGAAGGAGAGTTACTCTAATACCAGCTACTCTGTCACAGCCCAATGTGGCTTTTTGAAAGAAGACAGTTTTCTTGTCCAAGCAGAGTTCGGATTCAGTCCCCAAGAAAGCAAGACACTGGTCCACGTGACCTGTCCAGCTCCATTCAGACCTGTGATTCCACTCAGAATCAGAGGCCCATGAGGATTTCTGCAAGAGAGGGGCCACTTGAAAATGGGACATGAGAAATTCGAGATACAACCAAAACAGGGGGAGGAAAAAGATACCTTCTGGTCTATACCTGCTGACTTCGGTTCTGTTTCCCCGGTAAGTTCTCCATTCATTAAGGGAAGTGTATGAGAACTACTCTCTCCACTAAGTATAAGAATGAGGCAAAGCCTCACAATGAGAGTTTCTGCTACTCAAAGAATAGCTGGCCTGGGTTTAGCTCCCAAGGGCACCTGGCATATGCTGTCCCACAGTCTGCCCTCTCGGTGCAGCCGCGTGGCTGGCTGGCTGCCTGCCACTGCTTCTTAGCTACACCCTGCTCACTCCAATGTCCTCCCTGCCTAGTCATGTTGCTGCCATCCTGCCCATCGTCCAGTTGAAATATTTACATTTTATGAGACCTGACAGAATCCATCTTCCCTGTGAAACCTTCACTATCACCCCAAGTACCAAGAATCTCTCCTTACCATGAAATCCCACACCACCTATAGCCTTTACCTTACAGGTTGTCTCTGCTACACACTGTTCTAGAATGGTGGTCCTGTTATTTCAGATGATCGCCTTCCCCTCTCCAGCTAGACTATGGGTTCCTTGCAGGCGTTAGGATGTCTGACCTGCTGCAAAGCATTCTGCACGCATGACCTCATTTGCTCTTTCTAACCAGCATGTCGCTTATCTGGGACCGTTTCCTGTTCTATGCAAGGAAACCAAGATCCAAGATGTTAAAATGGCAGAGACTCAACTCAAGCCCAGGACTTGTCCCACCTCGTTCTAGAGTATAAGGGGTACCAGCCACACCAAGTTTTAGGAAATGATCCTTTCTCAAGAAACAGAAAGGTGTGAAAATTCACTCAGAAGCATGAGCCCCCCCCCCCACATACACATCTTACATATTCACTCCTTTTCTACCCCAATAAGTCCTATGTAGTCTTTCATTTTAAATCATACTCAAACTAACTCACACTCAAACTTAAGCATTCCAGAGCTTTAGGTTCCCATTCAACCACGGTGGAGACAGTAGCCTTTGGGATTTATAGGAAATAATGACTGGTAACAAATCCCCCTAGCATACCAGCCAAAGGCACAACTGTAGGACAAAGCTTCTAATTTAAGATGTCTCAAATCATCTCGTCCTGTCCACCAAACTGTAATTCACTCGGAAAGGAAGCAAGCTTTGCAAATGATCACAGCTCAAGTCTCAGCCTGAGGATAAGAGAACATCTCAGGCTTAATTATTTCTGCAGGGCCTCGCTAACACCTTGTAGTATTTAGAAGGCACTATAACTTATGGCCCCTCCAGGACTCAGTATCAGCCACTTGTCGGCAGTGAGGAAGGCGTTTTCAGCTATGCCGGCAATGCACGAAAGCACCACTGCTCCCGTCCAGGAAGCAAATGCTTATTATGTTTTGGTTTCCTTTCTTCCCCCCAAACAGGGGCCACACTGATCACTGCCCGAAAAGTTAAATGAGGGTCTCTTCAGCACCTACACAAACTCCTCAGTCACTTAAGCTGCGGGAGCCACACAGTTGGAAGAGTGAAGTCACCTATGCACTGGTCATATCAACATGATCGTGAACAAAGCGTCTAACCTTTCTTCTTTAAACATACGCCTCCGTAATTTTATGAAACATGCAGATTTCAAGGCATAAGAACTACAGAGTTCTTATGACGCTTCCAATCCTGAGATGACAAAGCTCCTACAGACCAGGAATTGGGCCAACTTAAAACTATCGTAAGTATCAAATTAAAATTGCTACCTCGGTTTATACATCAGTTAAATGTGATCCGTTGCTTTGATTTTCAGCAACATAAAGCCAACAGGAGGAGCGATAACAAGTGTTTAAAGGAAGCCAGTGCAATACTGTTGAAAAGCCACGGCTATGAGCACAATTCAAGTGACTTAACCTCTGGGGTTTCTGCATCTGTAAGATGGAGAGCACGCCACCTAGGTCACGAAGCCGGAAAGATTCAGTGATGTTGACAAAGTTCCTCACTCCGTACTAGTGCAGAATAGACAACTGGAAAATGTTAGCTCTGTCCTCAGTACTCCCATCCATCCTGTCCCCTTAGGGTCTCTGTCACTTACATTAGAATACGTTCCACACTGTTTTGGGGTGAGAACAGGGGGAGGGGAAGAAGAAAGACAGAATGGGACCCCAATGTTGCACTCCACTCATCTCAATTCTTGAAGGCACTGAAGAAACCCAACTGATCAGAGAGTTAGAAATAATAAAAACACATCAAATGGGAGTGACAGAGCTTTATACTGAAAAGTACAGCCATTAACATGTCCCTTCTAGCTTAACCTCCAAGCCTCCAAGGAGGAGGACCTTCCTTCTCCAGAAACTGGGAGAGAGGGCACACGTCCGGCTTTGCTCACCACAAAGTCCCCGCCTTCAGGGACTTTTGACAGTGCCTGCCAAAGAGGAAGCAGGCACACACTTGCCAAAAGACCGAATCCACCTGGCACCACCCCTCAGAGGCACGAGGCAGCACGGGGACCAGAGGCACCTCATGGAAATTTCCAGACCTTGTAAGTGCCAACCCATCATTTCATAATAATGATCACATCTTGTATACAGAACTTTTTTAAAAGGTGAGAGATGGGGGATGTGGATTTGAGGAAAAAGAAGGCAAATTCATTCCTAGGTGGAACAGCAAGGCAGAAACAGGACTAAGAGTGTCCCACACATTATGCTTAGTATAGACTACACAGACTAGGTACAGACCATGAGGGAGATAAACAGGTTTTAAGACTAGACCACGTAGGGGTGCCCGGGTGGCTCAGTCAGTTAAGTGTCCGACTTCGGCTCAGGTCATGATCTCACAGCTCATGAGTTAGAACCCTGCACCGGGCTCTGTGCTGACAGCTCAGAGCCTGGAGCCTGCTTCAGATTCGGCGTCTCCCTCTCTCTCTGCCTCTCCCGCTCCCCTGCTCATGCTCTGTGTCTCTCAAAAATAAAACAACATTAAAAAAAAAAATTTAAAAGAACCACGCCACGTAAATTTGCTGCCTGGGAGTGGTCAGGATAGCTAAGAGTGCAAAGTGTACGTAGACAAGCCCCCCAGTACCCTGAAGTGGGCCAAGAGCATCTGCACCCCAAAGTACAACGCTGGCTCTCCAGGGCCTTCTCAGCAACCAACCAACTTTGAATGGCCCTTTTCACCAAAACCTCCAGAATGTGACCCATGTCGATGGCTTCGTTCTAATGCACTGGAGCGTTCTAATGAAAACCACACACACGCACACACAAAACAAACAACAAACCAGCCAGTTATGCTTCTGCCCCAAATTCCAAGTGGTAATGCTGTCCAAACACCCAACAATAACATGTACCTGTGGATCAGAACTCGCTCGAATACTGCTCTATTCCCCTGCCCCCAACAACATAAGGTATTGGCTTCTGCGTAAGAGCTAGAAAGCCACAAGAACACCAATGAGAAAGAGCCACCAATAACCCACCAACATCGTAACTTGTCTTAGGCCCATCAGGGGGCTGTGGTCATAAGGCAATCAGGGAACCCGAATTTCAAAGGGTGACAGGCTCCTCTAGGAAAGGTGGGACAAATCACTCCAGCTTTGGAAGATCACAGAAGGCAGAGATGCTGCAGTAACAGCCACCAAAGAGAACAGCTCAAGTATTCACGAGTCCTTAGAACTGAATGTGGGCTGGCAGCACTGTTTGGAAGCTCGGGGCACAGCGGGAGTCTGCGTTCCCTTGTAAGTCTTTCCTGCTGGGTGTTCTTGAGAGAGACTGGGGCAGGAAAGGAAATTAAAGAGAGGCCGCCCCAGCGGCACACAGGCACACACTCAGCCCATTTCTTGGACTTTTTTCCACCCAAAGCAAAGCCTTAAACCGCTGGGGGAGGAGCAGGAAGCCCTCCCATCCTTGAGATGCTGTAGGAGGGGGGTGGAAAGACAGCCAGCCACTGGGGCTGGGTAGGAACCCCTCTAGCTCTCTCCAGACCTCCACTGAGGGAGGGGTCAAAGCAAAAGCTCTGTCCCTATGGGAGGGGCAGGAAACTCTCTCTAACCCGAGACCTCTCCCAGGTAAAGAGGAAAATAGAGCGGGGGCACCTGGGTGGTTCGGTCGGTTCAGCGAACCGACCTCAGCTCAGGTCACAATCTCGCAGTCTGTGAGTTCGAGCCCCCCATCAGGCTCTGTGTTGACAGCTCAGAGCCTGGAGCCTGCTTCAGATTCTGTGTCTCCCTCTCTCTCTGCCCCTCCCCTGTTCATGCTCTGTCTCTTTCTCTCTCTCAAAATTAAAAATAAACATTAAAAAAAAATTTTTTTTTAAAAAGAAGACAATAGAGCTTCTACAAGGGAGAAGGAGCAGAACCGGAGAAGCCCCACCTCTAACACCCTGGCAAACATGTGTGCCCAAGACTGCCACCGGACCAGGGGAAGGGAGAGTCCCATTGTCCCCACCGTGAGCCTAGCACCGCATACAAGCAGCGGTGGTCCATCACTGAGGGCACCGGCAGGCAGGGCCTGCTCAAAGCGGAGGGTGAGGCTAACTCTGAGGAAAACCTCAGTACGCGGGCCCCACACTGAGCACAAGGCAGTGGATGGCCACCAGCAACACCTGAGGTCAAGGTGTGTGAAGGCAAGCCAGGCAGCAGGAAGCCCAAATGCGGCCCGTTCTGCACTAGGCCCATCAGCCTCGTGCCCGTTTCTGCATATGACATTTGCTTCAGGGCGTTTTTCTACACACAATATCCATCATTCAATCAAAATTTACCAGAAACAATCTGCTGCCATAATATGAAGCTGCCAAGAGAACCAGACCAAAGATGACCCAGCTGTTGCGGATTAATACACAGGGACTTTAAGAGAACTATAATTAACATGTTAAAGATTCTGGGGAAGAAGGGAGACAACTTGCATTAACAGACGGGGAATCTTCAATAAAGAGATGGAAACTATACAAAAATGACCAAATGAAATGCCGGAACTAAAACTGTAGTGTCATAAATGAAGAATTCCTTGGACCGGCTTATCAGCTCACTAGAAACAGCAGGGGGAAAGAAGAGTGAACCTGAAAATGGAAAATTATCCAGACTGAAATGCATCGAAGGAAAGGTGCGGAAGAAAACTGAGACCAAGAACTGCAGGATGGTAGCAAAGTTCTGACATGCCGGCTATTGGGAGTCCCGGAGATGGGGTGGAAAACAAGGAAACAGATGTATTTATTTAAAGGATTGTCCTAAATGAATGAAAAACAACAAAACAGAGGCTCAAGAAGTTCAGAGAAGCCAGACATTAAATAAAGCATTCATCTTCTCCCTCAAAAAGTTGAAGAAACAGCCATACCATTTAAGATGCGAAAGCGCTTCTGCCTCTGAGCACACAGAAGACTCAAGAGACCTGAGCCACGGGAGGGTCTCTCTGAGCACACGGACACCGACCCAACCATTTCTTTCAGGTGAAGGGCTGCAAGGTATGTTCACGCCTCGCAGATTAAGTTCCGAAAGCCATGTCTGAAGATGAATCTCAAAACTTCCCCAGTCTTTCCAAACACGCGTACCAAAGGCTCACTATCTCCTTTTCGTTTGTTTGCTGCGACAAGACGGACCCCACGGGCGATCCTGCCTTTCCCAAGCGTCCCGAGCAGCACACTCAGGGCTAAACGGTTCTTTCCCTCACTGCCTTGCAGGAGAGGTGACGGCGCCAGAGCAGGGGGCCCGATGCCCATCCTGGACAACCCTGTCACATCCCGGAGGCAGCAGAGACAGGCTCAGGTCGTCTCTGACAGCTGAAAAAACTCAGCAGTGATGTCAAAGGATAACCCAAGCATCCTGATTTCTAGTTGACAATTACCGTCAGCAGGACTAGTTTTGTTTTTCCTTTTGCTTACTCTCCATTTTTATAAACCTAAGAGTTACGTGAAGAAAATATCAACCAAACCCCTTAGAGGCACTTGTCCAGGACTGAAGGTTTTTCTAGAGCAGAGGACGTTCACAAACAGGTAATACACCTTTGCTCAATGATTCAACAAACAATAATAAATAGAATTTATATTCTATAAAATAAAAAGAAATTTCTGGGGCACCTGAGTGGCTCGGTAGGTTAAGTGTCCAATTTCGGCTCAGGTCATGATCTCTTGGTTCATGGGTTCGAGCCCCGCATGGGGCTCTGTGCTGACAGCTCAGAGCCTGAAGCCTGCTTCGGATTCTTTCTCCCTCACTGCGACCTCCCCCCCTCCGCTCACACTCTGTCTCTCTCTCAAAACTAAACATTAAAAAAACTTTTTAAATAAAAAAATAAAACAAAATTTCTGATGCACAAGGGGTTAATATACCTAGGATTTATCAGCACTCCATTTTTTCCTTTTCTTAAAATATTTACTTTGTTAATTTCATTGCATTTAGGATACTTTACAACATAAAATATGAGAGTGCTTTTTTCACTCCCTTGTTCATGTGCTACTGTATTTGCTCTCTGGAGATGCATCCTCCACCTGAAAGTCCACCACCTCTGGGACATTCTCCCACCATCCAGTGAAGCTTCCTAGTCCCATCATCTCAACTACCTGAACAGGCACCGTAGGAGCCCACATCTATCATGCTCCCCAAACCACAGACATCTGTTTACGTAACAGCATCAGAAGTCATTCTATGTTTTTTTGGTAGGTGTAATTTTTTTTTTTTGTTTCTTTAGCATGCGAAGTGGTAACTGCTTTCTTTTTAACTTTATTCTGAAATAATTTGAGACATCGAGAAACAGTGGAGTACAGAGGTTTCCCAAACATCCCTGACCCAGCTTCCCCTTTCATTAACCCGTGACATTACATGGTACAATGATCAAAACTAAGATGTTAACATGTAGTTAATTCCATTCACTAAACTATAGACTTTTTCTTAATGGATTTCCCCAGTTTCCCCCTAAGGTCCTTTACCTGTTCCAGGACCTAGTCCAGGAGACTGCGCTGCATTTAGTTGTCATGTCTCCTTAGTTTCCTCCAATCTGAGAAAGTTTCTCAGTCTTTCCTGCTCTTTCTTGACCTTGACAGTTTTGAATGGTACTGGTCAGGCATTTTGCAGAATGTCCCTCAATTTGGGTTGGTGTGATGTTTTCTAATCTTGAGACTGAGGTTATGGATTTTGGAAGATAGGCCAGAGGTGATGTACCCTTCTTCTCACATCATATCAAGGGACATACGCTATCAACATGACTTATCATGGGGAAGTGTACTCTGATCACCTGGTTAAGGTGGAGTCTACCAGCTTCTCCACTGTAAAGGTATTGCCCCCATTCCGTATTCTATTTGTTAGAAGCAAGTCAACTATGTTTGTCTGTATTCCCAGGGAGGATAATTAAGCTCCACCTTCTAGGTGAAGAAGTACAAAAAACTTTAAGTATTCTTTGAAAAAATTAAAAACTTTAAAATTGTATTCACTGAGAGGCGCCCGGGTGGCTTGGTCAGTTGGGTGTCTGACTTAGGCTCAGGTCATGAACTTGCGGTCTGTGAGTCCGAGCCCCACATCAGGCTTTGTGCTGACAGCTCAGAGCCTGGAGCCTGCTTCAGATTCTGTGTCTCCCTCTCTCTCTGCCCCTCCCCCACTTGTGGTCTGTCTTTCTCTCTCCCTGTCTCAAAAATAAACATTAAAAAAATTTTTTTAAATGTTTTTTATTTACTTCTGAGAGAGAGAGGAGAGCGTGAGCAGGGGAGGGTCAGAGAGAGAGGTAGATACAGAATCCGAAGACAGGCTCCAGGCTCTGAGCTAGCTGTCAGCACAGAGTCTGACGCGGGGCTTGAACCCACGAACTGCGAGATCATGACCTGAGCCGAAGTCGGACGCTTAACCAACTGAGCCACCCAGGTGCCCCTAAAAAAAAAATATTTTTTAATCGTATTCACCGAGTATTACTTTTTCTTATAAACCTGCTTAAGATTCTCTCTCTCTCTCTCTCTCTCTCTGCCCTTCCTCCACTCCCGTACACGTATGCACATTCTTTCTCTCTCTCAAAAAAAAAAAAATCCCTTAAACCCATGGGGATTTGTGGCTTGTGGAAAAATTAAAACATTTTTCCCCACTAATAATTTTACTAAATAAAAAACCTGACATTTGCCTTAAATGCTAAGTAAAAGCCCGATCATATATCTCATCTATTTAAAAGAGAAAAGCACATCGCTTTTATTAAAAAAAAAACATTTCTAAATTTCAATTGCTTCTAGTCTCATATTTAATTTTACTCTGCTGTATACATGGAATTACTGCTCAAAAATAAAGCAACCATCCAATTTGATCATCTGGAAAAGAATGAAACAAAGTTCAGAAAACAAGTAGTAATTAATAAGAAAAAAGAAAGGAATTTGAAAAGAAATCCAAGAGCTTTCCATAGATTGGCTATTAATAAAACTCAGAGAATCAGCTAAAAACCTATCAGAGCTAGTAAGGAAGATCACTAAAGTAACCGCTACAAAATAATTTTTTTCATGAACAAATAAAACAACCCCCCCCCCCCCGCCCCCACTGTTAAGTCTCAGCAACACTCAGTGAGATTTTACACACATGAGTTAGAGGCAGGGCCCTTCCCATTACCCCAAACTCTCACGGTCCAGATGACACTTCGTCCTTGTGATGCATGACAGCTGCCTCCCCAGCATCCTTCACCTTCCACATCTTTACTAACAAAACAGCCCAGACTTTTCTGCGGCAATGCAAACAATGTGTGCTTTCCTAAATAAAAAAGATAAAGTCTTGCTACAACAAGCCTTTGGGTCTTTTCCCTTGGCCCTCTCTCTTCTGCTTGCCTGGAATGAAAACACGGCTGGCTGGGACTGAAGCAGATGCACTGTAACTGAAAAGAAAACGCCAGCATGCTGAAGGTGACAGAGCAGAAATACAGAAGGAAACCTGCTTCCCTCATGGCGTCCTGGAATCACTAACTTGTCCTGGATGACCCACTTCTGCTTTTCTTTTAGCGTGAGACATGTAAACCCTAATTTCCTTAGTCAATAATTAGTAGAGTTTTCTTTCATATTCTCCTAAATATCCTCCTGATACTGTCCTCTTATGTGAAGACCAGAATATGAACTTCATGACCTTAAATAAAGCAATCATTATTTACAGATGATAGGATTTTATATCTAGGAAGAATCAAGAGAATGAGCTGGAATTCTGCAAAGTAATGATAAAATCCAGGAAGGTGAATAATTATGAAATACATATAATAAAATCAATGCTTTGATTCTACTTCTAGTTAGGTTACAGAAGATCACAAAAGACTACCATCTATACCACAAGAAAACACTGGACAAGGTAAATATCTGTATATTCTTTAGAGCCAAATCATGTGTATTCTACAACCTTGTTAACTTCACCTATGAGTTCAGTAGTTTGTAGATGACTTTGGCTTTTCTGATTATACCACCATGTCATTTCCAAACGAAGGTATGTTAACTTTTTCTTTTCTAATTTTTATGTCTTTATTTTCCTTTCGCACTGCCTGGGACCTTCAGTACACTGCTGAATGTAAGTGGTTAGAGTGAGCATCCTTGGCATGATCCCAGTCTTAGGGGAAAGCACTCAATATTTAATCACTAAGTAATATGTTAGATGTAGGTTTTTCATAAATATCCTTTACCAAATTGCATAAGTTCCTTTCTATTTCTCATTTAGCTGAGAGTTTTTCTCAAGAATCGTTGAATTTTATCAACTGATTTTTTTTTCTACATTTAGAAGATGATCCGATGGGTTTTCTCCTTCATTTGGTTAATGTGGTAATTTACACTCATCAATTTTTTTTCAGTGTCAAACCAACTTTATGTTCCTCATCTCAGTCATGATACAGTATCCTTTTTTTAAATAGGGCCAGATTCAATGTTATTATTTTGTTTAGGATTTGTGCATCTGTGTTAATGTGGGATAGCTGCCTGCCACCAATAATTATAAGATGCACTATTATTTTATATAACCCTAAGAAAGAAATATTTCTCAAGTAAGGTATGACACAATACTAAAACATTATCAATTGTAACACAATGCTGATGTCAGAGACTTTTTATCTTTTTTTAGGTTTATTTATTTATTTATTTAGAGAGAGAGAGAGTTTGTGTGTGTGTGTGTGTGTGTGTGTGTGTGTGTGTGTGTGTGAGAGAGAGAGAGAGAGAGAGAGAGAGAGAAAGGTGCGGAGACAGTGAGAATCCCAGGCAGACTCCACACTGTCAGCACAGAGCCCGATAGAGAGCTCGATCCCACAAACCATGAGATCATGAACTGAGCCAAAATCAAGAGTGGGATGCTTAACCAACTGAGTCACCCAGTCTCTGAGCACCCTGTGACATCAGAGATTTTAAAATGTGAAAAACTATGGGTCTGAGAAGCATCAAGTAAATATGGTTTATACTTTGTCACTTTATCCTCCCAACAACCCTATAATTAACCTATCTCTACAGACAAGAAAACAAGGCTCAGAAAGATTAACGGTAACTTGTCTGTCATCACAAAGCTTTTAACTTGACAGATCCAGAATTCAAAACCACTTTGTCTGACTCGGAAGTCCCTGTTCTTTTCATCAGAGTCCTGACGAAACCACAGACTGCTTTAAAGCATAACTCCAGAACTGTACCCAGGCTTCGAGTCAGGTTGGATTTCACCTGTTAAGGCTTTTCTCCAATACAGGTTTCTCTGAATGTCATTAACTAAACAGAACATGATTCTCAATCACCAAGGCAAGTATCCATTAATAATACCACATGTTCAAATTAAGTGAAAGAGGCCTTGTATTAAATGATTCCAAACTGCATGAAAGCAGTAAGTCTTCCAGGGAAACTAGGGATTGTGCTGCATGAGTAGTGATGTAAGTATCAGCTGGAGGATGGCTCACAACTTATGATGCTTGTCTGCAGCACCAACTTTAATACACACAGAAGAAAGAGTTCGAGAGTCCAACAGATAGGATTCTAGTTTGGGCTTCTGCCACTAAGGAATAAATAAACGTTGACAAGTCATTTGACTTTCCAGACCTCAATGTTCATACATACCTTACAGTTGAGAGAGGACTCTTCTACACTCAAAACTCAGATGGATGGAAATTCTAAAAAAGAATCACAAATGCTAGAGATCAAAAGCTCTGTTAGAAATGAAGAAGGCCTATGGCGGGCTCATCAGTACGAGATGGACAGGGCTGAAGAAAGAATCTCTGAGCTTGAGATTAGGACAAAACACCAGAACAGAATATCCAAGACCTGTGGGACAACCATAAAAGGTGGAACAGACACACAAGACAAATACCAGGAGAAAAACAAAAGGAAGAGAAGCAATATTTAAAGCAATATTGACCAGTTTCCCTCAAATTAATGTCAGACACCTAACCACAGATCCAGGAAGCTCAGAGACCACCAAGCAGGAGAGTGACCAAAACCACTGTACCTGTTCCCCGTCCGTATCATACCAAAGCTTCAGAAAATCAAATGTTTTAAAAAATCCTGGAGGTAGGGGAAAAAAACACCTAGCCTATGGAGAAGCACAGGTGACAATTACGTGCAACTTCTCCTCAGAAATATTTAAAGTGGAAAAAAACGCCCGCCTAGCTAGAATTCTGTACTCTGGAAAACTACCCTTCAAAAGTGAAGTTTGGAAAAATAAATAAATTCTCAGACAAAAACTGAGAGGATTTGTTGTCAGGAGTCCTGCTGGCAAGACATGTTAACAGTTCTTCAGAGAGAAAGAAAATGACATGGGTCAGAAACTCAGATCTATATAAAGAAAGGAAGAAAATCAGAGAAGAAATAAGTGAAGGTAAAATAAAAACCTCTTATGGTGTTTTTTTTTTTTTTGAAAGAGAGAGATCGTGCACACATGCAGACACACGAGTGGGGGAGGGGGAGGGGAGAGAGAGAATCTTAAGTAGGTTCCACACAGAGCCTCCCACGGGACTCGATCTTGCAATGGTGAAATGACCTGAGCCAAAATCAACAGTCAGATGCTTAACTGACTGAGCCACCCAGGCGCCCCAAAACTTTTAAGTTTCTTATTCTTAATTCATCTAACAATTTGTTCAAAGTAAAAAGGCAACAAATGTATTCCATTACGTATGCTTATGTATAAATTAAATGACAGCAGTGATAAAGGGACGAGAGGAAGGAATAAAAATTCTACTGCTAATATTAGATGTAGACAGTCCCCTAGACTTAAGACGGTTTGACTTAACATGTTTTTGACTTTACAATGATGCGAAAGCAATACACATTCAGTAGGAACCATACTTTGAATGGAGAATTTGGATCCTTTCCCATGTTAGCGATCTGTGATACGGTGATGCTGAGCAGTGGCAAGGAGCTCCCGGTCAGCCGCACGGCTGGGAGAGTCAACGACTGCTACACTTAACGACCATTCTGTTTTTTACTTTCACTACAGGATTCAATACACTACAAGATATTGAACACTTTAATATAAAATATGCTTTGTGCTACGTGATTTTGCCCCACTGGAGGCCAACATAAATGCTCTGAGCACATTTAAGATGGGCTAAGCTGACCTATGATGGTCAGTATTTTATGTGTATTAAATGCATTTTCAACTTCTAATACTTTGAACCCACTATGAGTTTATAGTACATATTCCCATCGTAAGTCAGGGAAGATCTATACTTCTATGACCTATGAAACAATAAAGTGTTACATGAAAGTGAATTTGGGGAGTGCTTGGGTGGCTTAGTCGGTTGATCATCCGACTTCGGCTCAGGTTATGATCTCACTTCTTGTGAGTTAGAGCCCCAGGTTGGGCTCTGTGTTGACATTTCGGAACCCAGAGCCTACTTCAGATTCTGTCTCTGTCTCTCTGCCCCTCCCCTGCTTGCTCGCGCACTCTCTCTCTCTCAAATATAAAATAAAACATAAAAAAATTAAAAAGAAAAAAACAAAGTGAACTTGGATTTGATGGCTAATGTATAGTGCAAACTTGAGGGCAACCACTATAAATGTTTTAAAAAACAAGTGCAATTGATATGCTAAGAAAGAGAAAATGCAATCATGTAAATACTCAATTATAACCATAAAAGACATAAAAAGTGTGGAAGTCTGAAAAAGGAATGAGGAACACAGACAACAAATAGAAAAGAGTAATAAATATGGTCAATATGAATCCAACTATATCAATAACCACTTTAAAGGTTAATGGTCTAAATATACCAATTAAAAGATTGTCAGAGTGGATCAAGACCAAAACCCAACTATGTGTGTCTATAAGAAACCCACTTAATCTCTCTCAAAATAAATGAATAAATTTTAAAAATAAATACAAGAAACCCACTTTAAATATAAAGACACATAAATTAAAGGTAGAAGGATGGAGAAAAATACACCATGCTAACACTAATCCAGATAGTGGGAACAGCTACATTAATTTCAGAGAGAGTAGAATGCAGAGCAAGGAAAGTTATCAGGCGTCACACAGTGATCAAGGGGTCAATGCTCCAAGAAGACAACAATCCTGAATACGTGTGCACCCAACAAAAGATAATCAAAATACGTAAAGCAAAAACTGACACAACTTCAAGGAGAAACAGGTGACTCCACTATTAAAGTTGGAGACTTTGGCATCATCTATCAGAAATGGACAGATCCGAAAGCCAGAACATCAGTAAGGACACAGTGGAACTTAACAGCACCATGTAAGTGACGTCTGTAGCCGATGTTCTCCAACAACAGCAGACTACACAGTCTTCTCAAGCTCACCTGGAACATTCACCAGGACAGACCACATTGTGGGCCATAAAACATACCTTAACAAATTAAAGACAAAATAGAAGTCTTATGTCAGCTGGAATTAAATTAAAAATAGTACCATGGTGAATATATGTCACCGTACATTTGTCAAAACCCACGGCGTACACAGCACCAAGAGTGAACCATGATGTGAACTGCTGACTCTGATACTGAGTGCCAGTGCAGGCGCAAGCGTTAACAAATGGGTTGCTGCGGTGCAGGACGCCGACGCAGGGGAGCCTGAGGGTCTGTGGAGACAGGCGGGACACGGGAACTCCTCAACAGTCCACTCAATTTTCCTATAAACCTAAAACTGCTCTGAAAAACAAAATTTAGGGTCGGCTGGGTGGCTCAGGCAGTTGGGCACCTGACTCTTGACCTTGGCTCAGGTCATGATCCCAGGTTCACGGGACTGAGCCCCACATCGGGCTCTGCACTGAGCATGGAGCCTACTTAAGAGTCTCTCTCCCTCTCCCATAGTCCCTCCCCTGCTTGCACTCTCCCTCACTCTAAAATAATAAATAAATAAAATAAATAAATAAATACCATTTATTAACTTAACTATCCTTCCAGATTCACCTCCTCCTTGAAACTATACAAGGCCCTTCTTTTCTAATTCATCTGACAACTTTTACACGAAAGTCAGCATCTATCCTCTGTCCCACTGTTATTTTGTAGAGGGAAAAAACTTAGCTTCCCAGTTAGACTGAAAAGTCTTTGCTGGTGGGCCCACACATCCTAGGCCCGACCTACGGGCAAGCATTCAAGAAATCAGCCCATAAATCCTACAGACTTGGGGCAGTGGGTGTCTGTGAGTTCTCACAGCTTCTTTACACTGGTATCCTGCAGGAGGGTCCAAGCGGCTTGGAAAACTGGAATGGATTAAGGAGACAGAATGCCATCCACCACATCACAACTCCTTTTTCCCAAGAGCCACAACAAAGCAGGCTTAGGCTTCGCGGAACCAGTAGGGTTAACCAGGGGAACAGCTAAGAACCACTAAGTTCTAAGAACCACTTTAAATGCAGCCGGTGCCCAGTGCAAGATTTCAGGTATCACACCCTAGTGAACAAATTTTTGCTCTTCTAGGATCTCACACAGAGCTCACTAATTCTTGCTAGGAATTAATCTCAATTTTATTTTCACCTTATCCCTCATTCTCAGCCTTCCAAAAGAACAGTAGGATTTAGAATCCACAGTAGATTTGCTGTTATTTTGTCTTGTTTAAAATAGCCTCTATCCAGGGGCGCCTGGGTGGCTTCGTTGGTTGAGCATGCAACTTCAGCTCAGGTCATGATCTTGCGTGGTTCATGAGTTCGAGCCCTGTATCAGGCTCTGCTGGCATCTCAGAGCCTGGAGGCTGCTTCGGATTCTGTGTCCCCCTCTCTCTGCCCCACCCCCATTTGCACTCTGTCTCTGTCTCTCAAAAATGAATAAACATTAAAAAAAAATTTTAAATAGTTTCTATCCAGCACATAAGTAGTGAAAAGGAAAAAGAATCACCTTAATGTTAAGAAACACGGTTATGAAATTCTGCCATACTCAATGAACCCTTTTTTCTCTTTCTTGCCCCTCTTAGGGCTTTGAAAACTTGCTCACGAGCTTTCCCCTTGGTGGGCTGCAGAAACTTACTCCTTTAAATCCAACTTTCTCCACTCCTAGCACTTTTGTTAATCATCTCTTAATTTAATCCCATTTCCCTGGCACTGAGATGAGGAAGTCTTAACACAGTCCTCCAACCCACGTCTCCCTAGCACGCTCCCAAGAATTTCTGAAGGATGGCAGCAGCAGCCACATCCCTGTGTGAATACTCAAATACACAGCTTCCCCTTCGTCTAGTTTATTTATAAAAGTTCTAGATCTGGGGCGCCTGGGCAGCTCAATCAGTTAAGCATCCAACATGAGTTTCAGCCCCAAGGTGGGCTCCACGATGACCTGCTTGGGATTCTCAGTCTCCCTCTCTCTGCCCCTCCCCTTCCCCACTCATGCTGTCTCAAAATAAAGAGACTTAAAAAAAAAAAAGTTCTAGATTTTATTCTCACATCCACAACTATGAGTCACTCACTCAAAGGCTAGGAAAACAAGCAAGCACACGGACCAATACACAAATCCTACTCTGCCACACAGCTGGCTGGGAATCTCCAAAAGGCCCCTACGTAAGTGCATGTCATCCGTTTTGAAGCAAAGACTTCCTTCTGTTCATCTCCGGTCTCAGTATTTATACTTACGGGCAGCAATTAAAGAATTAACACACAGTTAGTTCCCCTTTGGTAAGCAAAGAAGACGGCCAGAGCGAATATTCCCCAGCAATCACAAAACTGTAAGGAACGGTCTGAAAGCTGAAGTCAAGGGCGGTACTTTCTGAAGGCTGGACAGGGTGCTTGCCTAAGTCCACAGAGTTTTCATCAGACAAAGTGTTTTTTCCAAGGGCTAATACACATTTACAAGCTCCTTATAACCTCCTGTGGCATCATGCTGCATGGTGGATTCCTATAAAAAGCTGAAACACCAGCGTTATCATCAGAGAAAGGATAGAGAGAAAAAACTAGAAACCGTGGGATGAAGAGAAGAAAATGAAAAACGGAGCTGCCAAATGTCTCTCTTTCTCTAGGTCACGCAGTGGGGTTTAGAACGGGAGAAGTAAATTTGCAATGAGGTGGAAAGTAGAAAACAAGACAAGAGGAAGCAGCCTATAAACCATCATCAATAGAAGAAAGCCTCAAAAGACTGCCATGTTCTCAGTGTGAACGGCAAGTGCCCCAGGAGAAAGGGTGAGAGAAGTAAGAACGGAATGCTGTGTCCAATACTCCCGACCGGAGAGGGGGACCGTCACAGCACCGCCCGACGTGAATCGCCCCAGTGGCGACTGCACCTATTTTGTTAACGGCAAAAGGTGCCCCTGCACCCCAGCCTACGCCTCGGATAAATACTGCTGCTTACACCAGGCACCGTTAAGTGCTTCCCCTGCATTAACTTACTTAACCCTCACAACCTGAGGGCAGCATCCCTATTTTACGGATGAGAAAAGGGGGCCACTGAAAGGCTCCCGGGGGGTTGCTGGTCCCACTTTTCTCTGGACTCCCGATTTAACTCTGGTGAGACTGGAGCACCAGCTGCGCTGTGGTTCCCTGCAGCTCACGAAAGCAATCAACGCACGGCCTCAAGACGCCCACCCCTCCACGATGCTCAGCTTTTCCGGAAGCCTCCCTTTCCCAGCCACATGCCTCCATGCTTTTCGCCAATTTAAGAGAGGCGTTTAAATTCGGACCCAGAACAGTGGCAAACACTGTTGTAAGTTTATCCTGAGTGAGGCTGGAAGACTCCTCTGAGAATAACTGTATAACCCAGAAGCTTCCTCAGCAACAGGTAGAGGGTTGTTGTCTAGACAACCTAACGCCCGCCTTCCCCCTGGATCTCTTTCACTGGTTATTATAACACAGTTGAAGAGTTAGTTAGTCCTTACGAGAGACTATGAAAACCAACGGATGATAAAACGGAGACAGCTGAAGGCAAGTGACTTACCCCCAGCCACACACTAAGCCTCAGTGGAAAGGACAGGAGGAAAACAGAGCACACCGTCCCACCGCCTCTCCTGCCTCCTCCTGGCACTCAGGCGTGCGTTCTCCAGGCCTGCTGCTCGGCTCCCGGTTCCCCTGACGGTTACTTTCTTTGGAGGGAAGGGGTCCCACATCACCTGAAAAGTAGCCTAACTGCTCAGATGGAAGAAACTAGTTCATTAAAGAAAAATGTCGTCTCTCAGGTCCCAAGATATAAGATGTTAAGTGCACCAATAATGTCAACAAGTTTGCTACAGAAAACCAGTGCAGAGAGAACAAGAAGAAAAAAAGCAAAAGAGTCAATAAAATAAAGACGTCTCCTCCCTCCCCGGCCTAGCCCATTAGAAATAAATGCGCATCGCATGGCTGGCTTTTTAAAAGAGTGGTAATAGCAGACTCTGGTTCGCTAAGAGACCAACAGAGAAAACTTCTAAAGAGATTATTTACATGCTTTACAAAAGACAAACTTAGAAGCTCTGTGTCTCCTCAGTTTCCTGAAAAACGTGTGCTCTGGTTATTAGCCAAGGAGAAGCCAATGCTCTGAAAAACACACAAATGGTGTAGTTAAAGGCTATGAACTTATCTTGGCCAAGCACGTAAGGTTTCTGTCATTAAAAATAAAAGAGAAACAGAAGTCAGTCGGCTGGGCGTCCGACTTCAGCTCAGGTCATGATCTCGCGGTCCGTGAGTTCAAGCCCCACGTCAGGCTCTGTGCTGGCAGCTCGGAGCCTGGGGCCTGCTTCGGATTCTGTGTCTCCCTCTCTCCCTGTCCCTCCCCTGCTCTTGCACTCTCTCTCAAAACAAAAAAAGAAACAAAAACAAAAAAACTGAATAAACGTTAAAAAAAAAAAAAGAAAACAATTGTTGAACAAATGCCTTCTTTACTACAACTCACCACTAAACTAATAATCTACCTGGTTCTGAGGCCCAGGCTGTACCTGGAGGAGATGGGGTGGGGGTGGGGCTGGTCCAGATGACACATTTAAGCGAGGCAAGCAGCAGTAGGCACGTACGGTTAGGAGGATACGTGAGCAAGTTCTCCTCAGGGACGGGAATCCATTATTTTCATACGCCTGTTTCTTCTACCACACTCCATTCCTCCTGCCCCCAAACCAACCATCTTGAATGACACAGGTTTTATGAAAAATGAAGAAATCACTTTCAGCACAAATAAGAGGTTTTCTGCATTATTAAATCTTTTTAAAATTCCCAAGTACTTTTAAAGTCATCAAGTTCTCAACCTAGCACACAATCCTATACTCTCAACCTTTCCATTCTATAGGTAAAATAAGAATTGTGATATTCAAAATTTCGATAAGAAAAACCATCTCGCCTCTACGAATCTTTCCACTGATCCCAGCCAAACAAGAGAAAAACTGAGCTTTTATAGGGCTTAACAAACTCTTTCATGAATATCCTTGTCACCCTGTTGTGATGAAAGAGCACGACAGAAGTCCCACCTCACTGACTGGCGTCCGGGGCAAAGGCGGTTTGTGGATTCTGAGTGGAGCCACACAGGCCACTTCTCAGCATTCTGATGTGGATGTGCAGGTGGCACTAGGAGCAGGTTACTCTTCACACTCTTGCACCCCCTTTCCACCCTCTTACCTGGTCAGGAGTTGAGATTGGGATTAGGAAAAAACAGCCTTGGACGTGGATTCCACAAAACCCAATTCAATGGAGCCAATTAAACAACTACTAACTGGCTCGTGTACCTTATATAGACACTGAGGGACAGAACCGTGTCCCCTCAAAATTCCAAGAGGGACGACATGTAAAGAAGCAAGAGGACAGCCATCTTGAGCCAGGCAGAGGGCTCAGGAGAAAACAACCTTGATGACACCTTGACCTTGGACTTCCAGCCTCTAGGACTGTGAGAAAATAAAACTGCTGTTGTTTAAGCCGCACGGCCTGTCATGTTTTTTTATGGTGGCTGTAGCAAACTAACACAGACATTACGTATCACCCCTTAAGACTGTGGGCTGAGAGGGGCACCTGGGTGGCTCAGTCAGGCTCAGGTCACAATCTCACGGTTCGTGAGATCAAGGCCTGAGTTCGGCTCTATACCGACCTTGAAGAGTCTGCTTGGGATTCTCTCTCTCCCTCTCTCTGCCCCTCCCCCAAGCACAAACACACTCTCTCTCTCTCTCTCTCTCTCTCTCTCTCTCTCTCAAAAAATAAGTAAAGAGAGGCGCCTGGGTGGCTCAGTCGGTTGAGCATCCAACCTCGGCTCAGGTCATGATCTCTCAACTCTTTGAGTTCGGGCCCCACATCAGGCTCTATGCTACCAGCTTAGAGCCTAGAGCCCGCTTCAGATTCTGTCTCTGTCTCTGTCTCTCTCTCTCTGTCCCTCCTCCACTCATGCTCTGTCTCTTTCTCAAAAATAAATAAACATTTAAAAAAAAAACAAGAGCAGCTCTGACTCATGTCCAGTACCTTACCCAATGTGGGCATTTGATAAATATTTTAGGTTACTATAATAGTTCAAAAGATGCTCTAAAGAAAGAAAATTAAAGCTTTATAATAAACGTCATACTTTTCAATCACATTGCCACAAATTCTTCCCGATCCTGAATCTGCCACTTATGCCGTGTAAGCTCACGCTGCCTAGTAGCCTCTAAGATTTGCTCTCCTCCTTTATAAAAATAAGAGTAACAACCACCTCACCAGGTTTTCCTAAGGAAGTTCTTAACACAGCGCCAAACACAGGAGTTAACGTAAGTGTTAATTCACCCCTTCCCTTTGCCTGCTGGGAAATGTAAGCTCATGACCACAGAACAAGACACAGGTGAAATGAGGCCTGGCTCTTCCAAGGCCTAAGTCTCTGCTAAAAACTCAACCTTTGCTCTGATGCAGAAAAAGACCTTGCCAGACTGTCTCTTCTGCTAAAGATGATCAGTAATATTCTATTTGAATTCTAGAGAAGCAGAGGACCTCCAGAGAGGTCATTTGCTACTTTTCCCAGGCTAAAGGCATCATGAGTAGAAGAGACATTTTCTACTCATTATTCTCAGAATGAGAAGTTTGATTTCTTGCCATAGAAGCTATATTGACATCATCTCGTATCCGTGGGTCCCTGGATTTGCCTCTCAGTAATAGAGCTTTTACTCCTGCTCCTCTGACAGGAGGCCAGGCAGATGCGGGAGGGTGATCGGCACTCCTTCTACGTCTCCTTGAAAGACCTGGCTTCCCCAGAAGGTGGGATGGAATCAAGCAGGCAGTGAAAAGTGCAGCTGAGCCGTCTCACAAGGAGGGCTCGTCAGAGCATGGGAGCCCTGTGACATGCGTCCTGTCCATCTTTACCATAATTAGGATCCCAGACACCAATGACGGCTAGGATGTGCATGTTTCAGTGCTATTTAAAAGAAAACTTTCAAAATAGATGCTACTTGGGGCAAGTCGTAAGAAAAAGGAGTAAAAGAGCTTGAAGGAAGGGGAAGACTTTGTGAATACGGGTAGGGAACGCTCAAGTGTCATGATCTCCTGTCCTACGGGAGACAATTTGGGATCCAGGAAGAAAAAGCGGCAGTCTGAGTTGTGTTTCTTGACATTTGACAGACAGCTCCTGAAACAGAAAGCCATAGGTTTCAACTCTCAGGGGTATCACCTTCAAATATATCAGTGTTCTAAGGGTGGATCAGTTTTCCCAACTGCTGACTCCCTGCTGTGAGGAGAGATCCCGAGCAAAACACAAGCCTCTAACGGGGAGCCTTTGAGGTGGCAGGAGCCATGAGGAGTTCAAAGGCAAGGCCGGCCAGTGGCTTGTACCTCCAAGAGCCATGCGGGTGAAAGGTTACTAAAGCAGGAGCCACTGACCAATAAAACTGTGCTTGGTCAAACCTCCTCCACAGAGAGACTAGAGATTAGAGAGCCGTTTCTTCTGTGCCCAGTTTTCTGAGCGACCCACGTCTCTGAACCCCACTATTCCCTCGGTCAGATCAAGGAGCTTCTTTAGTGATGAGCGGGACACCAGCTCTCTCCCCCGGCTGCTTCTGCGGAATACCTGAAAGGTGGACTGGAAAATCTGAATCAAGATCTGTCATCGAAAACAGATAAATAACAGCACAACATGGGCCAACTACTTGTACAGGAATCTGCCTGGGGTGAGATTGCCCATGTTTGCTACGCTAAAACCAGAAGAACACGGGTGTCAGTTTGTTTGATTAGACACCAATGTGAAAGCAGCCCCACTCCACCCAGGCACACCGGAAGGGACTGCCCCCCCCTTTAATTAAGACACACGCAAACCCAATATGCAAAGGGACCAAGAGGGCAGATGTGAAGGCTTAGTTCATCCCTGAGGCTGTTACCATGTCAGCGTGATCTTCTCCCCGCTGCTCTGTTTCCCACATGGTGACAGTCAAGCTAGAGAAAACTAAGAAGACATTCTCCTATTTGGGCTGTGGACACTAACTCAGCAGACAGGTCTCAGGTGAGCCCTCTCCACTGTCCCCACATATTCCCAGCAAAAGAGAAATTGAGAATAGTGTGGGTCCAAAGCTGTTTATCACTTTTCCACCTGACCAGAGGCATGAGTCCTCTGTAAGCAACTTGCTTGCTGCTGGGACATCCCATCTTCTAAGGATTTTTTTTTTTTATTTTTTTGGGGGGGAACGTTGATTTATTTTTTGAGAGAGAGACAGAGTGCAAGCGAGGAAGGCTGGAGAGAGAGAGAGAGAGAGAGAGAGAGAGAGAGAGACACACAGAATCTGAAACAGGCTCCAGGCTCTGAGCTGTCAGCACTGAGCCTGACGTGGGGCTCGAACCCACAGACTGCGAGATCATGACCTGAGCTGAAGTGGGATGCTCAACCTAGCCACCCAGGCACCCCCTGACTGAGGATTTTTTTTAAGTTCATCTTTTTATTTTTTTACCATTTTTTTATGTTTATTTATTATTGATAGAGAGAGAAACAGAGCATGAGTGGGGGAGGGGCAGAGAGCGAGGAGACACAGAATCGGAAGCAGGCTCCAGGCTCTGAGCTGTCAGCACAGAGCTCGATGCGGGGCTCGAACCCACAAACCATGAGATCATGACCTGAGCCGAAGTCGGATGCTTAACCGACTGAGCCACCCAGGCGCCCCTAAGGATTTTTAAGACAAGTTCTCCTGTTGATTCTGCATGGAAGCCCCAATGTCCAGTCTCCAGTCTCCAAACTGGGACTCTGAACAGAGGGGAAGCTTGAAATAGCTACACTTGCTATGTCAGTGGTTCTCCGTTCCCCCCACCCTCCCATCCCTTCTCACCTAAAGGATGATGTCCACCCATGAGTAAGAGTAGCCGAGGTTCGGGCGCCTCGGTGGCTCAGTCGGTTAAGCGTCCGACTTCAGCTCAGGTCACGATCTCAGTTTTGTAAGTTCGAGCCCCACGTCGGGCTCTGTGCTGACAACTCGGAGCCTGGAGCCTGCTTCAGATTCTGTGTCTCCTTCTCTCTGCCCCTCCCCCGCTCACAATCTGTCTGTCTCTCTCTCTCTCTCTCAAAAATAAATAAAACATTAAAAAATATTAAAAAAAAAAAAAAGAGTACCCGAGGTCCATCGTGGCAGGGACTCTCAACAGAAATTCATGTCCTCATCCCTGCCCCCAACCCCACGCCAGAAAGCAGTTAAGAACTGAGTGGGAGTGAGACAATTACGCGAAGTTTGAAAATCCCCACAGGGTATCCTGATCCCTCCCTTGCCTCACAGTTAAAAATCACCATGGTAGCTGATGAGACCGTTAAAATCTTTCTACTCTGTAGTTTCCAATCTGCAGGTTACACCAGAAAGATTCCCAAAGGCTGTGCTTGCTGTTACGTCATATCCAAAGTTACCTACAACTCGCCAGGCAGAGATTTGGATTTGCGGTCCTTCTAGGCTCCAGGGAACGCACTCAGGGCCTCCGCTCCTGCACACGCTGCACCACAATCCTTGAGTGTGTCATCCAGACCCATCGCTGTGTTGCCAGCTTCTGGGTCTTTTCCTTCTGGTCAAATGACAGAGTTCAGCCTCGCTGCTGAACTCAACCCTCAGTCTATAGCTTGAAACAAAAACTCCAAGCTCTGTGACACATGCAGAAGATCATCAAGACCTGCTCAAGTTAATCTGAAAGTTAAAAATACTTCGATACACATATGTACTGCGCATAGCTGAAGAGAAACCTTTTAATGAAAAGTACTGGAATCTGAAAGATGACAAGCAAACTGCTGTCCTATTAAAGTCCTTATCAAGGACTTTAGAGATAAGCATATGGCTGGAAGTGGTTTACACGGAGCTACTTCTGTACCAATCCTGGTCGGATTTGGTATTAAATGTCTTTAAGTGAAGAGAAATGAAATAAATATGTGCGACTGTTGTCTCACATTCCCAAGAAGAATAACATGGAATTGTAAGATCAATCGTGCTATTATAAAGCCAAAACTTATGCCATGCCAAAAATAATTATGCAACTCCAAATGCTCTCGACCTCTGCAATGCTGAGACAGACCGTATACGTATATATGTACGTGGGCATAATCCCTATTAACATTTACAAATATCGACAGAAACCCTATGGATCACCTGAACCCTTACTGAAGACCTGAATACAGTGAATTCTTTACCAAATGCATCAACACTTGATCACTCACAAGTCACTGCTTTGTAAACGAACCTAGATATTTTTGGAAGTAGGTAGAGAACAAATCTACAAGAGCCGCACTGGGTTTCCTGTAATGAGCAATCATTTCGCAGAAATGCTTCACCAAGAGTCCCACTCTGTGGTTAAGCTGCCCCAAAGAGTCAGACAATTCTTATACAGGCTGCAAATTAATATCTAACACTTTTATGAGAGAGGCCATTTCCTGAAGCAGTGTCCCATACTGGGCACTCATTACAAGGGATCACCCCATGTTACCTGTAGATACAGCTCTTCACCAATGCCCAGAGGAAACTGACCATCCCATCTACCCTGACCCCTTGAGAAGGCCATGCAGTGATTGTTCATCATCACGTACTTATGGAAAACGTCCAATATACTTCAGTTATTTTTATATAACTTATCTTCGATAACTTCAATATCTTCAGTACGTTTACTATAATTATACTATAAGCAATACCATCCAGTTCGTTAAACTTCTTAACTAACTACCGGGTATCAATGTAGTCCCCAGAAAATGTATAAAAAACTAGTTCTATCGTTTTAGAGCTTGGGGTATTTTGTTTTACTGCTCGTTTGGCTTTTATACCTAATTACTCTCCCCACAGGAGCTACATGAGCAATAAAACAAGCCAGTATTTTTTTATTGTTCGCTCAATGAAAATCATTAATCCTAGATCAACAGCCATATAATTTGACTAACTTGCTACAAGAATTGCTTGCTTTTGCCTCAACCTCAAGTTGAATGGCTATTTTAAATTGAACACACTTGCAGAACTGCTCACGTCCAAAACCATTCGCAAAAGGAAAAATAACGTGTGCGTGCCAAAAGGGGGCAGAGCAATTAAAAATCTATGTCCACTGGATTTTGCTTCTCTCCACTAACCTCTTCCTAAATGCTCCGGTTACAAGAGCAGGCAGATATAAAGTACATCCTGACAGCAGAGTCCACCCGCCCCATCTGCTCTGGAAATCAAGGCTGGAGAACTGAAGGGAGAAAGCAGGGCAGGGACGCGCTTTTTGAAATGCCTGGAGACACACTCCTGTCCGGTCAGGAGATGCCCGAGATTCTGAGGCTCCTGTCAAGCCGCTGGCCCTGCTCCAGGTAATGGGTTTTCCTTCCCCGCAGGTGTCTGCTGCGGGAGTCTTCCAGCAAAGAAAGGAAAAGTGGTAGAGAAGACGGAGGAGCCGCTCCCAGTCCATTGCTCGGTGGCGGAGAGGGTGAAAAGGGCCAAGCATCGCAGGCTGACATTTATAGAGGGCCTGGCGTTTCCAGGGAGCGCTCTGGGAGGATTACTGAGGGTTAGCAATCTAAAAGGGGCAGCAGAGCAGACTGATGAAAGTCCACTTTAAATCTGATAACTGATGCCGCGGGCACAGAGACAGCAAGCTGGCGCTGGCGAGGACACGCGAGCAGAGGCCTAGCCAGTCAGACGGCCTTTAGAAACCAAGTACATCGTAAACCTGGCTCCCCTAGCCCTGCAGGGCTGCCCAACTGACTTGCTGAGGCTTGAAAGCACAGACTGCCAGCGGAACGGCATTTTCTAATCAAGGGATAAAAATAAAAGCCCTTGGAAAAATCCTCTCTTGCCTAACCCTCACCGCCCCGCCGCCACCAACCACGGGAGCGCTTCATCCGGCCAGCGGCAGGGTTCTGGACCTGCGAAGGTTAATGGTCCCGCTAGTCTGCTACCTCCGAAGAACGGCTGCACCACCCAATCCGTCCTGCCTGGCATTTTTCTTCAATTTTAATATCAGAAGTTTCACACGCCTGCCTGAGCTCCTGGACTCGGCAGAAAGACCCATATAGCTGTCAGCAAACTGATAAGAACTTTAAAATGACTCCGCGGGGCCTCTTTATAAAGAAGAGCCAAAGAAGCCCATAAAGAAAGAGGGCAGGGGCCACAGAAACCAGCCGCTCACACTGTTTTAACGTGGCATTAAAATGAGCTGCAGATTTATGGCAGTGTTTTAGCCGCTGGCCCAAATCATCTGGGGGACAAAGCTCTCATCCCCGCTCTCCAGCGGGATTTTAATTCTGGGATGGAGCCGGCCAGGAAGGATTGGGGGAAGGGAGGCATGGGTAGCAGGAGGAGGAGACGAAAGAGGAGGAAGCAGAGAGTACCAGGAAAATCCTACAACAGAACTCGGCCTCTTTCTGGCGAGATGTGAGCAAGAGCTATTTCAAAAAGTTATCTGACCGGTCCTCTTAAGTTTTCATAAAAATGCCCTTTATTTTTAGTTCTTACTCCGTAACTCAAGTTCTCCAACTGTTCATCCCCCAAATGTCATTCTCACGTTAACCTTTAAGTCCTTTTTAATTTTTCAGTCCAAAAAAATGAATAAAATCATCATTTGGCAGAGAACACATTTGAAGAGGGGGAAAAAGACTCACTGTAAAATTTTTTCTCACTGGAGAGGGGAAAAAGTAATAGTACTTTATCCAAATGTGCCAATGAATTTTGCAGCTAGAGAACCACTGATTTTAATCAGTCATTCTGATCCCAACAGAAAAACAGAGAGGTGAACCACCTTCCGTGCCAAGATGTAGAAAGTACACCAGACCCACAGGAATAAATTCCGTTTCAAGTTTCCAAGCCCAGAAGCAAATGCATAATACATCCGTGTTGGTAACTCACTGTGGTTCCTTAAGACCAAACTCCGCACCAGAAGGCTCCTTCCGATGTCCAGACACAGACCCAGGCAGGGCAATCCCAAATGAGCGCCAGCCTGGGGCAGGCAGACCAGGACCCAGATGGCTTAATGACTGCCTGTAATCAGTACAACTGATCTGCAGTGTTATTAGCCCTAGGTCTGAGATAAGGAAAGGGAAGCTTCGAAAGTTAAGTAACTGGACCACAGTCACAAATTAGGATTTGTGGCAAAGTTCAGGACGTGAATTCGGGTCTCTCCAATTCAAAAACCCCTGTGCTTTCCCCTACCAACATTTTTCCAACTTTTTGGACTGGGACCCACACTAAAAAACATAAATACATTTTATACTGCAACTGAGTATTCATCTATATAGATATATAATTGAAATAGAGGTTTCTGCAACTATTTATCTTTACTGTATAGTATGCTGATATTTTCCTTTCTGTTCTGTTTCATTTTAAAATAAAATAAAATGCCAGTCATTACACAATGAGTTGACTTCGTGATCTACTAATGAACGAATCAAGAGCCTCAGTCTGGAAAATAATGCAGTGCTCAATGCCCAGCACCGCCCCCCACCCCAAAATCATCAGACCAGGAGTCAGGAGACCTGGGCTCCAGTCAGGCTCAACCCCAGCCCTAACAACTCATTCTCAAGATCACCTGAACTCGAGGGCTTGTCATTTATAAAATTCAAGGAACGGGTTGAATGGTTTCGAAGGTCCCCTCCAGCTCTTTGATTGTGTTTCTCAATCTCCTTCATGAATACTGCTTTCCCCTTCCGTCAGTGATCTTTTCATTACTCTCCACTTGTCACTGACCTTCCCTGCCTTCTAACTCTCTACACGGGTCCTTGCCACTAGTATTCAACGTCCCTGCTCGTGCTCCATCTTACCTATTGAGTCCTTCTCACAGAAGCCATCTCCAGGCGGAGGTCAGGACCTTCCAGAGCATCTGGTCTTCCTATCTGAGACTACCTAGTCCTGAAGATTCCCTTCACCTCCAATCCATTCCTGACTCTCCGTAGCACAACTGAGTGACAGCACTTCTGGCCTTTCAGTGGGTATATTACCGAAAGTACTCTCCCCAGCAACCTCAGGGCCTTTCTTACAGATAGGATCTGTGTCGTGCCCCCTACTTTAAAAAAAAAAAAATCTCCCTCAACATGCCTACGTAATACGTTAAGAGCAGGTGCTTGACACATATTTATCTGACTGGCTTGCATTATGAAATTAAAGACTCTAACTCTCCTAAGTTTCGAGAATTTTTAGGTGGGCTACTCTGCGAAAGGCACCGAACTCATTAAAACTGGCACCACAATAAGGCAAGCGAGCATTCACAGACCAGGTCCCACGCGTCGCTCACTTCTGTCTGCCCGGGGACAAGGGCTGCCAGGGCAGCCAGGGAGAGAGCTTTATGGCCTCTCCATCTGGACTGCGAGGATCTAAATCTCAGAAGCTATACAAAATAACTGCAAATCAGCGCAAACCTTAAAGACAGGAAAATTTATTTACAGGCCCTAGTGCACTATAAATTTGAGACAGTTCTATTAAAATGCTTTTCTTGGCTTCCCATCAGATACTTGGCAAAAGTCTTTTTCCAATAAGGTTCTTAATACTAAACTTGGGGGGAAAGAAGTGAAACACATAAAAATGCTCTTCCTTAAGAGTTCCAATTAAACGAGTCCTTATTTTATCCTGCTGTAAACAACATACATTAACCAATCTCCTTCACAATGAGGATTTATACGTGCAGGAAAACTCAATAGCACAGAGAATCCAGTGCTATCGAAAAGAAATTATAAAATTCAAAATATCCCATAAAGTGATCATACTCAATCCCCAAGGCTCTCCCATGGGCCAAAGAGCCCAGCGCTATGTCAGAACCGTGGTTGTCTGCTTCACGGGAAGAACGCCAGGGTCAGGTCAATGTGTTTCTTTTAAGGGCAAGCAATCCAGTAGCTTTTTAAAGGGCAAGTACGAAAGCAGAGATCAGGAGACACAGTTTGGAGTGACTTGTTGGGGCCAGAGAGTGGGGGAGAAAAGGAGGCCGGGAATATTTGGCATTTTTTTAAAAAGCCATGAGAGTTCAGTTCATGTACATAAAAAAAAATTTCAACTTCACAGGTGGAGGGATAAAAATGACAGACGGCACAATATTGATTCTGGAAATTAGAAGTGAAATATTTTCCATATTCTTCATAATATATTTCCAGGGATGCATCCAGTCCTAAATGTCTCAAGCGACGACTTTTTTGAGAAGATGATCCAGTAAGCAGTCATCTTGAATTATTGGCAAGTTCATCTGACTTTTTGCCTCAATCCAGGCCACACAGCTCTGCGATTTAAACAAAGTTGTGGGCAGCGAAAGAGAGTGTGCTCCCTCTCTGCCCCTCACATGGTGTGGGGTCTTGGGAAGATTACTTTACATCTCTTTATCCTCAGTTTCCTCACGTTAAAACATTCGGATTACTCGTCTGACTGCCTATCTCACTAGTCTGTTTAAATAGTTTGCTTTGTAAATGGCGGGGGAGGGAGAGGAAGTGGACTCGGACAGCTGTATAACTGTCAATGGACAGGATGGGCAAGCCACCCGCACAGGGAACCTTCAGAGAACTGGGCTGTCGAGGTTTCTAGACATCGGAGAGTTTACACCTTTAAGTAAATCACTTAAATATTTAAATATTTATATATAAATAAATATATATATATAACTGTTTAAATATAAAAACAGTTTCATTTTCTTCATTTTTATTCAGTTTTTAATTTCTTTTAAATGTTCATTTATTTTTGAGAGAGAGAGAGAGAGAGAGAGAGAGAGTGCGAACAGAGGAGAGGCAAACACAGAATCTGAAGCAGGCTCCAGGCTCTGAGCTGTCAGCACAGAGCCCTACACGGGGCTCGAACCCACGAACCACAAGATCATGACCTGAGCTGAAGCTGGACACTTAACTGACTGAGCCACCCAGGCGCCCTTAATTGTTAAATTTAATTCCAGTGTAGTTAACATACAGTGTTCTAGTGGTTTCAGGTGCGCAGGGCAGTGACTCCACAATTCTACGTTACTCAGTGCTCATCATGATAACTGCACTCTTTGGTCCCCATCACCTATTTCACCCCAGCTCCCCTCTGGTAACCATCAGTTTGTTCTCCGTATTTAACAGTCTGTAAAAACAAACATTCTAGACAGAAGGCTTTATAAAGTACATATTACATTAAAAGCGACTATATTACACACACAAAATATATACACTAAACAAAATTTAAACTTTCACTTAAAACTTCAAGGGCATCACCAAGCATAGCGATTTCGGTATCTCCTTAATTTTAAGAGACCCCATCAATGACAGCTTTAGGGGAAAAAAACAGAAACGATATTCAAACTGACGGTAGGTCTCATTTGGATGTCAGAAATCCAAAATATGAAGAGCACACAAGCACGTACTTCTGTGAATGAAGGAAGTCGGCCATCTTGTGACGGCTCGCCCAGGATAGCGCAAAGCCTGCAGGGCTGTCTGCCGCCCGTCCGAGACGCCGGGAGTTCTGCTGTTAAACCAGCTTCCCCATCTTGGCTATCCACGCTAGCCTGGCGCATCTCACGGGCCCTCCCTCATAGTCTTCTGCCCTTCAAATCTGTGACTTCTAAGCTACTATGGCCACAGTCACCGTGCACACGGTACACGTGAGTAGGATAAAATACAAGCCTCGGCTGAGAGGCTGTCCTGTGGACGAAGTACGCGACCCCTGGTGCGCACACACACACATCTGCTACTCTGTGTTCTTTTTTGCCTTTTCTTTCGTCAGAGCAAGCTGGCCGCCTAACTGTAGTCCTGGTCGGTGAGGGTGCCACAGGCCTGGAGTTTTATTTTCTTAAATGGAAGTGTTTTGTCTTTTTCCCAATCAGCCAATTATATCTTCGAGGACTCCTCAGCAGCGCAAATATTCCCTACGCTTAGTAGGAAAATATGAAGGCAAAGTGAGATGGGTCGGTGTAAGAGACTGAAAGGAAACCGGTATCTTAACTCACCCAAGCTTAGAGGCCAGGGAGAAAAGAAGATGCTGACTGTTTCTGCCACCTCAAAGGCTCCCAGTCAATTGAGTACAAAGAAGAGTTCAAAGGCAAAGCAGGCTCCTGACTTCCACCTCCTAGTGTGGCTGAGGTTAGAGGTCACTCCTGGTGGAGCCACTGACCAATAAAAGAATGTTTGGAAACTCCACTCAACAGATAAACCAGGGATCCATTTACGCCTTCCTCCCTATCCACACAAACATTTCCAACTCTACAGTCCGGTGTCTACCCAGCCTTCCAAGATCCTAGATTGCTTTCTTTTCCACTGTCATTCAAGGGAGACGGGACATGAATGTTGCTTCTGACTACAGAAAAACATTCAGCTGCATACTTCTTCCTGTCTGCCAGTGTAGGAAAGGTGCTTGATAGGCCTCTCCTTCTTCAGGGCCTCTCTCAAATGCCACCTCCCCAGTAAATCTGTCCCTGACAACTTTAGCCCATAACTTCTCCCTTCTACTTCAGACCTCTAATGTACTTTGGGAAACGTGCACTGTCTTCTCAGCTTTCTTTGTGCTTATGCCCCTACAGCCCCAAGATAACAGGCCTTTGTGAGCGGGGATCACAGATTTATTATTATCTCCCACCATCTCCCTTTGAAAAGACAACACGTAATCAGGGTTTCGCTAAATTACCTAGTTAATTGAGCTCATTGGACGATAAAAGGCCGACTGGTAAGTTGGCTCTATACTGTTACAACTCATGCCCTCTACCAACTACTCACATTCACACACATCCAGACACACGTGCACAGAGACTCACACAAACCTGTGAGTCCCGAGCGTGTCCAATGCCCCGTAGGCCAGCCCTCTCGTCAGCTTTCAGGAGTACATAATGGAGACAGAGGTTGTACTTGTCTTCAAAACCCTTAGCTTAACCCCCACGTCCTTTAGGCTCTAGCCTTGTACCTGACTTCGTGGTTGCTTTGATGTCATGTCTGGGGTCAGAGGGCAAGTTTACTTGTCCTCGTCAGGCAAAATGCCTCTCCCTTGGTGCACCCCAACGCCCAGGTCATGATGAGGACTTTCAGCACTTCACCCACCAGTTACACTGCAGCCTCCCTTGTCCCGAGCTCTAAGCTACAAAATGTCACTGCAATAGCTTCATCACCAAGACCCCATCCCCACAACACTGGGGTCAATTCAGAAACTTTAGCTGTGTCCCATCTAGACACAGCAAAAATCCTACACCCGGCACTATTTTCTCCTCATTTTGAAGAATTCATCGCTGGAGACTACGAGGACAATGCCAGTGAGAAGTACCTTAGGATTTCTTGGAAACATTTCAATGGTCCCGAGGAAAAAGAGTCACTTAAAAGTAGATGGAGACCCCTGCTGGCTGCAACTGTCCATGCAACTCCTCGAGCTGGTTTTCAACTGCTGAGCAAGAAAATCAGACTGTTCTCAGCCTCAGCTCATTCGGATCCAGCAACCAGAGGCTCTAAGGAATCAACTACTGATGCAACAGGTTTTCCTCTAAAAGTTTATGCCTGTCTTACTTACAAAAAGATCCAAATCGGAACCCCCTAAAGAAAATTCACTAGGTATAAAAACTTTCCAAAACCAAGTCTGTATGTGCTATTTTTTCAGCTACTTCTGCCGAGGTCAGATTAAATCGATGGAAAGTATGGACAGAATGACAAGCATATTCTGCAAAGGGTCCTACGGAGCAAAGGAACGCTCTCTAATCTGAGACGAGATCATCACCATCGATAGAACAGTGGTTCCCAATCAAAGCACTGTTGCCCCCCACGGGACAGTTAGCAATGTCTAGAGACACTTTTGGTTATCACAACTTGGGAAAGGGGTGTGCTATCGGCTTCTAGTAGTTGAACCTGGTCCTTCTTTACATCTATCTGAGAATTATTTAACCAGATAATCTCCCTTCTAGTTGACATCAGTCCATCTAGAGAGCTTGGGGGACTGGGAGAAGAAAAGAGGTCATTTTTAGAACACAGGGTATTTAGGGAAAGGGGAGCAGGACCACATAGGGAACTGCAGCGGAATGCTTGAGAAAGTCTGAAAGCAGCAGAGAAGGGCAGGAGAAAGCAGAAGGAAGACTTGGAAAGGGAGGCAGGAAAGTGCCAAGACTGCCTTTCTGTCTAATTACACAATGTGGGGCACTCACCACCCCAGGAGGTGACTGGTCCTCAGGCCTAGAGGCAAACAGCAGAGAAGAGATAGCCACATGGCCATTAATGCTGTCAAGGACAGTGACATTCTTGCTAAGGACAAGAGGGTCACAAAGTTTTTAAACAGATGAATGGAACATGAGAGAGGATCTAGCCAACCCCATCATTTCGTAAAGAAGGACATGAAAGCCCAGGGAGCCCTGGTGACTTACCACCGTCATCCAATTCATACGGACAGCGCCAGGGCTCTGGAGTCTTTTGACTCCAAGTATATCTATCTAAACTCAAATAACCTCGAAGTACCCTATTTAAATGACCTCTATTCATTCTGTCTCCACGGTTCTAGAAGCCTGAGCCTGGACTCAAATTTAACCCACTGCGCTGGTCTCGGGCATTCGGTTCCCCAGCCAGGCTCTGTGGAACAATGGTGTTCTAGAAGCCGGCATAGGAGCTCTGCTCCGAAAACCAAATGAATCTCCTGCCCAACATGACGGTGCAGGGTGCTTTCTTGGCCTTCTCAGACTGGAATCTTAAGATGGTATCTGATTCAACAGATGATTCTCTCTTTGGTTGTGTTACTAAATCCAGATGCCATAAAAGAAACACAAGGAGCTCAGACAGCAGGACTCTTCTATGAAAAGGAACATTTTCTCCTACACAAGTTGTAGGAACCAGAAGTTTAGATGAAGAATCTAGAGAACTCTAGATGGATTTTCTAACTGACTAAACTCAGACGAGGTCAGTAGTTAAGTAACCACTGGGAGGCCCGGAAACTTAAAATGGACATGAGCAGTCTGTGAAAATACTACGGGGAGGCTAAAATCAAGCTGTGATTCGTTTTCCAAGCAGAATGCCAGCATGTTTTACGGAGGAGGTTACTGAGGTCCACAAACGGCAAATCCCTGGCCAAGGACAGAGCCGCGCATATCCCGCACAGGCAGTCCAAGGTCAGCGCCTATATACAGACTAATTACCGCATGATGCCGCCCTCCCTTGGTTTAATGAAGAGGGCAGGCTCAGCACATCCACTGATTTTCACTGCCTCCTGAAAACCCAAAAATGACAATTAAGACAAATTTTTAAAAACGAAGGCATAATCACTCCGAGGTAAAGAAAATGGGAGACGAGATGACAGCACCAAAATGCAGAAGCTGAGGGGCAGAACGAGACTGGGTAGCTGACTCCACAGGCCCAAGGCGCCACTGAGAAACATCAGCTGAGAAAAACCTGAGGTCGGCCCCTGTGGAACCCCAAGTGGGGGCAAAGGGGAGCCGAAAGCAGGACAGACTGAACATGGACCTACAAAGCGGTCAGAAGCCCAGACCCCGCCCCTCCCATTGGCAGGTGACCACGCTGCCGTCACCCAGACAGAGGCCTGACACCCATTCCCTGGACAAGGTCACATGCAGGCTCTCCGCCCGGGGTGGGGGTGCCAAACCAAAAACACAGGGTGCGTGGAACAGTTACATAATTAATGCTGAGCACCCTCCAAACCTCTCTCCCAGCATCTCCTACAGAGGTGATTTTGACAAATGTAAAAACCTTAAAAACCCATTAAAAAGAAAAGAAACAGAAACAAGCACAGTAACAACTTAGGATAATCTTTTTAATCTTTTTTTAAACTTGCTTGACATTTCAGCCCAACTAAATTCCTTTCTAGTAAGAGAAAAGAAAGAGAAGCAGGACCACCCGAGGCCCCCAGGGGCATGCTTCAGACTGTCGCCAGCAGCCCAGGGGAAGGGCTATCAGAAGGTGGAAGGGAAACCGGGAAGTGAGGCAGGGGCGTGGCACCTGCTGCAGGAGCCAGGGAGGGCCTCTCAGGGAGGAAGCTTCTGGTACCGCGACTGGAACCCCAGGCCAGCTGACATGACATTCTCCTGGTCAGCAGCTACTCAAAAGCGTCACCCTGAAATGTCCCCACTTCCAGGGCTGCCTTAGTCACCACAAGTACCACGTGCTGTGAACACAGCCACCCAGAAAGGCTCAGCGCTGCCTCCTGACCTCACTGCTAGGCTACGGCCCTAGAAACTGGCAGGCTTACATCGGAGCGTTCAAATCTCTGACAGTTACCATTTCGATCCTTATTTGACGGGACTCACCTGGGCCGGCTTTCCTGGCTTCCGCGTGGCCAGCTGACAAAGCGGAGGCCACAAACCCCGCCACGCGCCAGCTGTGATGCGCACCCCGCCATGCAGGCCGCCCGTGTCGCGTCCCCAGTGGGCCAGCTGGCCTCTTACCTGCCGCTGCATTTCTTCAATCTGTCTCTGGGGGATGCTCTGCAAAATACCGTACACTTCGGACATCTTTTCTTCCGGCACAACCACAGATGCCCTGGAGACAGCAGCAAAACAGCTGGTACACACACAGCCCTTCGCACAAAGCACCTCCACGCGCGTGTCCTGAGTCCTTCGCAATGGACGGACGTGGACACCCGCACCCCTCTCCGCCCGCATTCCTTCCGGTGAGGGCCTCCTCCTCCTCCCTTCCTCGGGGCGACCCTCTCACACGAGTTCCCTCACCCCCCTCCGCCCCACCCGCGCACTCCAACCACACAGGTGCCCCTTCGGTCACGCCAACAAGCCATGCTCTACCCGCCCCAGGGTCTGTGGCTGTGAGCCTCCTCCTGCCGGTTTGCTCTCCCTTCCCGGGACTGCCCACTGGGAAGCACAAAGATGTCTGTCCTTCAGCTGCCTCCTCAAATCCATCCACTCCCTCAGCATGTGTTTATGGAGTCCCCAGCACGTGCCAGGTCCTGGCATCACAACAGTGACCAGGCCAGACAGGGAAGGCCGGGGGCCGAGCGCCGCGAGAACAACCGTGGGAGAGCCGTCCGGGCAGAAGGGCTGGCGAGCCGCACACCCTGGGGAAGCAGCACGCTGGCAGCGCTCTGGCACCAGCAAGGAGGCCGGGGTGGCTGGAGTCCAGTGAAGAGAGTGCAGGAAACCAGGAGACAAACAGGGGAGGGAGGGGCTCGGCAAAGCGCACGGGGCCTTGCAGGCCATTGTGAGGGCTCAGCTTCTACTGAGAGGGAAAGCCATCAGAAAGAAGGGTCTAGGAAGAGCTGGCATGATCTGATTAAGCTCCAGCACTAATGCCAAGCCTAAAGCACTAGAAGAAACTGCAGAGAGCAGAACAGCTGGAGACCATCGCACACTACAGTGGAAGAGCTGGCGCAAGTGGTGCGGACAGAGCCGGCAGGTGAGACGCGTGGGTGAGAGAGGGACAGCGCGGCGATGACCCGCCCGCCGTGGCGTTTGGCAGGGCTGGCCATGACAGCTGTACAGACAAACTTATTAAAATCCGAAACCCCCTCCCCAACAAGACCCATCCGTTAGGATGGACCCACGCCCAGCTCCATGCCCTAGCGCCCTGAGCACTTGGTACCATGTCCGTGCACACAGCTGGCACTTAGTAAGTATTGGCTAAGCCAGTCCATGAATGTACAGACGGCAAAACCGAGGCTCAAAAAAAAAAAAAAAAAAAAAGATTTGGCAAGACCAAAGTTAGCCAGCGATGGTTATGTGAACCCAGGCCTTCTGGCTCCAGATTCAGAGCTCTTCCGCCACTTACCCCTAATTAAAAGTACCCAAGCCAGTCTGGATTCTCACAGGAGGATCCTTCCTGTGAGATCAGGGTCACTGCCTCCATGGAGCCCTCACCAACTGCACTGCCAGCAATGGTGTGTGCTGCCGCCTCACCCTCTCCTAGCATCCCACCCAACCTGGGTGGCATCCGCTCACAGTGGCCACTGCTGGTCTACCGGTCTGCCTTCCGCCACTAGGCTAGGACCTTCCAGGGGGCCAGGTCTGACCTTGCTCACCCTTGTATCCCCACACCTAACACAGCCCTGGGCAGACAAAGGGCCCTCAACAACTGTGTCCACGTACGCATAGAGGCCGGGACGTGGCTCAGCACTTCTCTGAGACAGAAGGAACTACACAGCGTCCCCTTTCAGGCTGAGTGGGGCTCCCGCTCTGTGCCAGGCTTCCACCGCCCCCGGTGCAGGCCTCTGCCACAGCACACGTCACATGCCCTGAGAATTCTCGGTCTGTCCTCCCCACTAGATCCCAGCCTCCTTAAGCGCAGAGACTGCATTACTCAGAGGAGACTCTCCAAGAAGTACAAGATGAATGAATGCACACATGAACGAATGCTACTTACGTTGTTTGAATACCTATCTAGGTGGTCAGACACAAATAGAAATATCCAAACAGTAGGGAGAGGGGAAAGCAGTTAAGTACCTGAGGCAGTCAAGCCAGAGAGGTAAACACAAGGGGAGCTAATTTTCAATCATCTTTAACCTCCAAAGTCCTAGGGAAATGAAACGGCAGGAGACCGAAGGGCTCCTTGTCCATTACAGCAGTGGCAGCCATAGCCAAGCGGAACCTACGTTCGTCCGTCTGTTGACTGGGAATGCTTCCAAGTTTCCGCCCATGTGGAGACATTCCATCTCCAGCTAGTAACATTATGCGGATTCAGAAGTCTCTAAGAGCGGGGGGTCACAACTGTGGCTACAAACCACACCCACGGAGCTTCCGAGTACAGTGTTCCTGGTTCCTGAGCGTGAGGCCCAGGCATCTTTCAAAGCCCTTCAGGTGAGTATGTGCTGCAGGTATAATGGAGAGTCCGTGCTCTTGCCCAAGTTTGCTAAACGTCTTAGATAAGAAGCTAGATAAGTAAATATTTTATGCTTCGTGGGCCGTATAATCTCTGTTGCAACTACCCAGCTCTGCCACCTTAGCACAAAAACAACCAGTAGACAATATGTAAATGAGTGGGTGTGTTTTGATAAAACTTTATTTACAAAACCTGGCAGCTTCCCATATTTGACCCCCAAGTCCTCAGTTTTCGAAGCCCTGCTCTAGGCCGGCAGACAACCTTACCTGATGGAAAATACAGCAAAGCACTCCTACAGGAGTAGTTCTCAAACCTAGGGGTGCGTTGCAATTTCTTAGGGGGCTCTCCAAACCCAGACACACAGAGCCACCGGCATGAAGTTTACCAGAAGGAAACACTCACCTCTTCCAGTCAAGAACTTCAGAGAAAGGCAAAACGTAAGAGTCTGCAATGACAACTGGGACACAGCCAGCGCGTAAAACGTCACTCAGTACGGCCTGGCCCAGCCGAGCACCTCGAAGGACCGCACAGAAAGTGGCCTCCTGCAGGAACACAAGCAGAGGTAGGGGATTACACGCCAGTTTCGCCGATCCGCTTACTCTGATCGCGGCAGACGACGTTCTCTCAAGGGCTGAAGCCAAGCAACACTGAGACGTCCTAACAGAAAATGCCAAAAGGTAACAGTCGACCCCAGTGGAAGCTGAAAAGATGGCCCAGGGGGTGCCTGGGTGGCTCAGTCAGTTAAGTGTCCGACTTCGGCTCAGGTCATGATCTCACGGTTTGTGGGTTCGAGCCCTGCGCCGGGGTCTGTGCTGACAGCTCGGAGCCTGGAGCCTGTTTCAGATTCTGTGTCTCCCTCTCTCTCTCTCTGCCTCTCCCCAGCTCGTGCTCTGTCTCTGTCTCAAAAACAAATAAACTATATAAAAAAATTTTTTTGAAAAGATGCACCGTCTGCAAACCTTCCGTGCTACATCACTGCCTCCCCTGGCGGCGTCTGAAACGTCCAAAACCCAAATCTTCCTCGGGGCACTCAAGAGTGTGACCCCCCACAGCCTGGTCCCCTGCAGCCCTAGTGTGCAATGCAAACACACTGCGGCACAGCGGCTGAGCGTGCCTCACAGTGCTCGCCTCAGCCTGCCTCGGCACAGGACTACCGTTGTCTGGGCATTCCGGGCTCCCTCGAGGAACTCCCGAGAGGGAAGCCGCCAACCCTCCTTCCATCTTCCTGCCCCTCATGGCATCTAGCAGTGTGCTTTGCACACAGAAGATATTCATTTCGTGAATGCAATGCCTTTGAAAACACACTAAGACAAAAAGGTTCCTCATAGAACAATAAATCAAACAGGAAGCAAAATCAAAAAATTTATTCTCCCTTCACTCCCTCAAGCCTAGTCAAAGTGGGGAATGTTTTGGAAAATGAAAGACGTACAGGAGAACAAGCAGTTGCAACAGGTAAACCAAAATAAGAAATGACCCTCCCTCTAACACTCAGTTTCTCCCAGTGTTTGCCCGTTTGGGAGGAAAAAATAAAAATAAAAAGCAAAAGAAAAAAGAAAAAAACCAACCCACTGTTTAACCTTTACAGCTAGAGTAAAGGAAAAGTCCAGAAAAAAATACAAGGAAACTCGATATGCCAGACTCGTCTGGGGATAAATGAGAAAGCAGCCAGGGCCCAAGAAGAGAACGCATCCTGACACCAGGAGGGGCTGGTAGACAGCTCGCTGCCCGGAGGAGGCGGCATCCCAATGCAGACACGCATGCTGATAGTCATTTTTCCTGTCGAGACCAAGGTTACTAGAAATACTCCCGCTCGCATCACCACTGCTATCAGTCAGACATTCCACAGGACACGCAGCTCTTTGAGAGAAAGTATTTTAACATGGGCCAGGTCTCTGAGGAGATTTAAAAAAAAAAAAAAAAAAGTCACACCAGCTCCTTGCTGTTTCTCCTTGAACTATTTTAAATATTCAGTGAACAAAACTCACTTTCTCCTTTCCTAGCCCCCCTGCCCTTGGAATGTCAAGCATCCCGCTTATGCTTAAAACATCCCCCGAAGGACCACTCTGCCCATGGTTAAGGAAGTCCTGCCAGGCCCATGACTTAAGGAAAGGACACATTACCAGTAGGACATGCCAAGAGTGGCAAAACACCAATGGACAAGACAGTAACAAAAAATGAAAACCTCCCACTCCCAGCAAAAGCTGACTGTGACCTTGTGGGCCAGCATGTCAGGGATACAAGCAGCCTCCTTAAAGAAGGAAATTTCCCTGGACGGGCTTATGAATACAAGCATACAAGTAAAAGACTCGTGCCCGCTTTGTCCATGTGGCTTCTCTGTAAATCTGTCAGATTTGCGATTCTCAAGTACCATGAATACTGGAAAGGAGGAGGGACACGCATAGGTCAAGCGGCTGTGCGCGAACAACGTGGCAGGCACGGACGCGCCTGCAGGCCTGCGTGTCCGTTAAGGAGCAGTGTACGTTTTCTTCTCCCCTTGGGTAATTCTCCCGGCCACGTGTGGAACCCAGCCTCCTGCACTGGGGTGCATGTTCCTTTGTGGAAGTGACCTGTACCGAGGCTCGGCAGGGGACAACAGCCACTCACCTGTAGCACCTGGGGGTAATCGAAGACCTGGTGCTTGTGGCAGCGCTTGCGGACCGAGAGGACGCCCTCCGAGAGGTTGGTGCACTTATCCAGGACTAACACCGACTCGCCGTGTCTAGCCTGGAGGGCCTCCAGGTCTTCTCTGTACTCAGGGTGGACAGCCATCTGAGAGGACAGGAGGAAGTACCGCCGGGGACTGCGACAGAGAAAAGAGGGTGACTGCAACGCTGCCGCTGGCGTGCTGGTCAAAGTGAGATGACCTCTGACGTTAAACTTACGTCACGTCACGCTGGTAAGTGTGTCCTCACCAGTCTTCACACCCCTTGATTTTCTGTAGCATTGCTGAATGTTTACAGTATTATAACCGGTAAGAACATAAGGTAGGACTCATTCATGTGCTGAAATATTATGCGATCACTGAAGATTTTATTTGGGATAAGTTCTTCATGTTTTGAGGAAATGCTTATAATATGTCAAGCTTGGAGAGCACACCATAAATACGTGTGTGCGTGCGTGTGGGAAAGAGAGAAACTGACTGGTTGACTGTTTGGAAGAAACATCAACCTATTATCATTAGCTATATCTGAGGTCTCTGATCTGAGAAAGAGCCAAGAGCTGCTGGCATCCTTCAAATGGGAAGGGAGGCAAACAATGGGCAGTAGTGGCTATAAAACCGGAAGAGGTGGAGGACTGCTTCCGGGTGCTGAATGGCTTCCTCCTGCCACAGAGACGCTGCAGGGAAGACAGCCCCCACCCTCAGCCACCTGGACACAGGAAGATGGAATTGGTAGTTGAGAACAAGTGTTAAAAACTATCTTCACCAAAGTATGCCACCAGTCTTAACATCTGGAGAGCAAGGATGTCTAAAAGAAAATGGAGGGGAAGAAAGGATCTCCACGGGTCTAGTACCATTTACATCTCCACAAGAGATAAAAACTTGAGAGATGCAAAGTTCATGAGACGGAAGTTAAGAGGGAAATTCGGGGAAGGCCAGATGGTGGGTAATTCTCTCCTGGAAGGCAAGAGTCCCACGGGGCAGAGAGGGTCCAGAGGATAAATGCTATACAGGTTGAGGGACCACTAGTGATCACCATCAAGGACGTAAATACGATAAAGCAGGTTCCAGGAAGACGTGGAGCCCCCATCAAGCCTAGAGGCGGTACTCACATGAATCTACCCCCAATGTGTACATCAGGGGAAGTCCCAGGGGTCGGTACATCTCACAGGCGATGCCACCAGGCAAGCTGATGTGAGTCTGCATGTAAGAAAGGACCAAAACCTATACTTTGTGACCCCATCTCTGTCTCTCTCTCTCTCTCTCTCTCTTTTTTTTTATCTTGCTTTGGGAGAAAGGAAGGGTAATTGTTTTTTTAGTTTCTCAGACTTACTTGGAGGTTCTAGCTAGAGAACACCTATCCCACTAAGTACCACCATCCTCTAACTTTAAAAACCATCATGTTCTACCCAGCACTGCGCTTCAGGTCCCGAACACATAGAGTAATGAGTGGAGAAGGGGAATGCTCACCACCAGATCAGCTAAATAAATCCAGAAAATAGAGCCGCGCATACCACAGCCAGATTGCTTTCAAATCCTCAGAACCATTTCTTTTGGTAATTTTTTTTAACATTTATTTTTATTTATTTATTTGAGAGAGACAAAGTGCGAGTGAGGGAGAGGCAGAGAGAGAAGGAGACACAGAATCCGAAGCAGGCTCCAGGCTCTGAGCTGTCAGCACAGAGCTCGATACAGGGCTTGAACTCACGAACCATGAGATCGTGACCTGAGCCGAAGTCAGACGCTCAACTGATTGAGCCACCCAGGCGCCCCTTTTGGTAAGTTCTGTAAGCAGGTAAACTAAAAGCAAAGGGTACGTCCCATGCCACAGTTAGCAAAGAAAGGGATACACACATTTCCTAAAACCTCACTGTCTAATAGCAATTAGCCACGAGGCCATTTAAAAAAAATTTTTTTAATGTTTATTTTTCAGAGAGAGACACACACACAGAGTGTGAGAAGGGGAAGGCCAGAGAGAAAGAGAGGGAGACACAGAATCTGACGCAGGCTCCAGGCTCTGAGCTGTCAGCACAGAGCCCGATATGGGGCTTGAACTCACGAACCTATGAGATCATGACCTGAGCCGAAGTCAGCTGCTTAACCAACTGAGCCACCAGGCACCCCGAGGCCATTTAAATTAAATATAATATCCAGTTCCCCAGTCACACTAGCCACATTTCAAGTTGTCAATGGCCATACATGGCTGGCTAGTGGGTACCAAACAGCACAAATACAGATGCTCTCCCCGCGGCAGAAAGGTCTGACAGAGCTGCCCTCGATGGTAGTTCTGACCCAGAAACCAGGGTAAAAGTAAGTGGAAGTAAGAAAGATGTGGAATAGCAACCATACGGAAGTCAGTTTGGATCAGCTGCACAGGTCGGTCCTCTCATCCCAGGCAACTTCCCCCTAAGTTATGATTTATTGAACAATATGCTGACTACTTGTAGCTAAAAGGACTCCTTGTAGACACTGAAACAGACTCTTGGGTTCTACTTTCAGCCCTGAGTCTCAATAATTTTTCTTCTGTAAAAGCATTAATTTTCAGGGGCGCCTGGCTGGCTCAGTCCGTTAAGCATCCGACTCCTGATTTCAGCTCAGGTCATGATCTCACAGGCTCCTCACTGACAATGCATAGCCTGCTTGGGATTCTCTCTCTCTCTCTCTCTCTCTCTCTCTCTCTCTGCCTCTCCCCTGCTCTCACCTCCCTCTCTTTCTCAAAATAAACTTTTTTAAAAAAGCATTAATTTTCAGAGGGATGATATTGTGATGACAAGATCACATATTAGAGCACTCACAGATCATTTTGAAGTGAATACCATTTACTTTGAAATTATTTCTGTAATCGAACTGGTCTATTTAAACAAGAGAAAGATTTATAGGCAGAAATCACAAGACAAGCAGGGTTTAAAACTATCTTAACAATTAAGGCTATCTGAAAATGAAATGGACTGGGTTTTTTTTTATTCCAAATCAGAAAAATTTTCATTATCAAGTTATAGTGAAACCAGCCATGCAATCAAGTTAGGGCTAAATGGCCTTTAAAGGTCTTTCCAATTCCTAAGACGCTGATTCTATAATGGATCTCATCAGGCCCTGATACTTGCTGGATGTTTCTAGAGACTTTCTGTTGAGGTAGAGCTGCTAGCATAAAACCCGCATGCTCTGTGCCAGCTAGAGTAGGAGGAGACGCGCTGGTACCCAGGAGGGTGTCCGTGCAGAAGGGCACAGAGTGCTGGCAGTCCTGGAGGGAAAAGAGTGTTTCTATCTCTGCAGGGCGTGGGTGGGGACAGAAATGGCCCACACGGAGTGTTGGAGCCTTTCTGGGGTGAAGGCTTCTACTTAGGGAAGAGCTAGGAGGTGACTCAGTGCAGGGGTGCCCGAGGTTTCTGCACTGGGGGCAGGGGAGAAGGTAGCCACGACAACCCAGTGGGATGCTGGCGCACAAGCCAGGTTAGCAGGGCATGTGGGAATTCCAGGACAGAGTGTTAGAGCCTGGGCAGGCTGAAAAGGGTGCCATGTGTGGGGAGGGTGATAGTAATGGTGCTATCATCCCAGTGTGGGGTGCTGGAACCCAAGAAGGCTGAGGAGGGTATCCGCTGGGGCGGGTGGGAAGGAGACAGCGGCAAGAGCCCGGTATGGGGGAGTCAGGGTCTGAACAGGACTGAGGAGGCCACCTGTGCGGTGAGGGAGGCAGTGGCGGCACAGAACTTTGGTTACACACAGAAGAGGGTTGGTCGACGCGGAAGACAGTTGGTCAAATAAGTGAAGATATTGAGGATAATGGGAGCCAGATTTCTCACTGGCAGAGAATGGAGTTGCAAACAGGCAGGAAGAAAAAACCAGAACGCTCGTGCGGTGCTGGGGGTACCTGGAGATTCTGATACGCGTGCATGTAGATCATAGAAACTATCCACCTAGGTAACGTGTGTGGTGCTCAAAGAAGCTCCTGAGCAGAGGACTCTGGCTGAGATTTCACTGTTGAGAAACCAAGTTCTTTTTTAGACATTCGGTCACCAGGATCACTGGCTCCCTGCTCTACCATTACTGCATTTTCAACATAAATGTGCAGATGTGCACAGAGTCTAAAAATGTTCCCTCTGCCTGCCGGCCGGCTCTCCCTGACCTGACAGATGGTCGATGGAGTGTGCGCCCATTTTAGTTTTAAGCAAACAAAATGGTAAGGTGGATTTGTTTTTCTTTTAAGGACTAGAATTACTAGCTATGACTTTCATGTTTCCTCCCAGCAGTGCTGAAATCTAAGTTTAAGTAAAATCATGCTGAGAACTTGAAGTCTCCCTCAATAGGAACAGTTGTAAACTCCCAATTTAGTTCCTTTTAGAGAGAAAATGACAAGAATTCCAGCTGGGACCAGCACAGCTGTGAGAAGAAGCTATCAATAGCAACAATCCTCAGCTTCCCATTGAAACAATATTGAGAGAGATTTAAAACAAAAATAAAAACAAAGCTCTCACTACTCCACGTAGCCCTCAAGAGATGTGGGAATTCCCTTAAAAAGCAACTCTCACAAAAGGCAACAAATCCAAAGCAGGGCCGTGAGGTCACCCACCCCACCTCCTCCCAGGTCCCTGGAAAGGCTGATGAGTCTGGAGCCTGTTTTTGCCCTTTGTTTCTTCTTTTTTTTTTTTTTTTTTCTTTCAGAGACAAGGGGACTGCAAGCTGGAGGGAAGGGGCGTGGGGGTCTGGCTGAGTTGCAGAAATCCACCGACTGGCCAGCAGGGGGAGGACCGTGCCCCGCAGCCCTTAGCTTTCCTCCCCTCCGTGAACATCCACTCTGCCTCCACCTACCTACTCAGTGCAGAAGTTCACAGGCTGACACCTTAAGTGGTCTGGTTAAAGATCTCAATTTCAGTCTCGAAATACGTAAAAACCAGGGAGATGGAGTTACTGAGAAAATAACCACCAGCAGCAGCTCAAATCTCTGAAAGTAATCGCCTGAAAATAACTTTTACTCGTCAGAGGTGGTTTGTGCTCCTTTGTTTTTACTAAACCTTTTCTTTTCGGTAGGTGTTCCCCCCTGTAGGTCAAATCTGAAGGGAAGGAAGAGTCCTAAACCACCGTGAGAGAGCTGGGTCACACACCAGAGAGATTAGAGAATTAAGAGAGTGGACCTCGAGCAGTCTTAAGAAAGAGAGGCCCGGAGGCAGCCACGCCGAGGGGACAGACCCGGTCCCCAGCCGTTCACCTTGGCCTCGCCCAGACTTCTCCGCCACAGACCGCTGCCCCCTGGGCCCGGAAGTCTCTGCTGCATGGAGTGCACTGCAGAGGTTTAATGGCACCCCCAGCCTCCCCCGCACTGGATGCCAGGAGCACCCTATGCAGAACAGAGTCCACACAGCAGGTCCGAGTGCTCTTCTTCAAAAGGCTGGCCCTCGGCTGGCGGACGGGAACTCTGGCTTTGGGAGCATTCCCACCCTCCCCAGAACCGCTGGGCATGGCTTACTGGCCCAAACTGTACAAACAACATGGCTTATGTTGAACACCTGCTTTCCTTCTGGAAATCTGAAACGGGGGCACATGTCAAGCAGAGACTGCATGTGATTAGCTCCCATTGAAAACTGGGGGCATGGAGAGTCTCTAATGAGTCCCTGGTAAGTGACATTTCATGCCTGCTGTTGTCACCACTTGTCCATCCTGTGTGACGGTGTGATGCCAATGGGAGAGGACCTTTGATAACTGTACCTGGTTTCCTTGGGCTTCAGTGTACCTTCTCCCTTTGCTGCCTGTGCTCTGTCTCCCTCTGCTACAGTCACAGCCCCGAGTATGACCACATGCTGGGTCCTGAGCTCTCCTGGCAAATCATCAAAATTGGAGGTGGCCTTGGGGACCCCTGACACACACACTTCTCCGTCACAACGGTCAAAAAGGCTCCACAGATTGCCAAATATCCCTGGGGAGACAAAATCAACCCCCTCCCATGGTGAGAGCCACCCACCCAGCTATGCTTGGTCCCAAGAGGGCTTCAATAAAAGTTTGACGAGAACTGAACTGAATTAAACAGTTTCCAGAACAACTTCAGGGGAGGGAAAAAAAGCAAAGGGTTAAAAATCAACTTTCAAAAATCACACAGCCGATTTAAATTTAAATGTTCACAGAAGCAGAAGAGAAGTTGAATCTTTTTTCTAAGTTCAGCGGACTTTTCTCCACTATTATAGTTCCATATTATAATATCCATCATAATATATTTATATTATACTAATATCTACTATATCTTATATCTAGTGCTACATAAATAAGTCAAATTAGGATCCTAGATACACGACCGAAACCTGTACCACCCCAATGAGTACCAGCTGGGCTTACACAGATCACACCTTCTAATCACAGAAATCTAGTCTCAAAACACAGCACCAACTATATACTTCTCTCCAGTCTACAAATCCTCTGTAAGATTTTGTATTTTCATCTTGATGATGATCCAAAAAAATTAGTGTAGGCATATTTTTGCTCATATTTAATGATAAGTACTGCTAAGAGTTCCTCAATGTCCGGGGTGCCTGGGTGCTTCAGTCAGTTAAGCATCCGACTTCAGCTCAGGTCATGATCTCACAGTTCGTGGGCTCGAGCCCTGCGTTGGGCTCTGTGCTGACAGCTCGGAGCCTGGAGCCTGCTTCAGGTTCTGTGTCTCCTTCTTTCTCTGCCCCTCCCCCACTCACACTCTGTCTCTCTCTCTCTCTCTCAAAAATAAACATTAGAAATTTTTTAAAAAACCACCTTGTCTACACATGATGATGGCAGCATTAAGAATAGCTAAAAACTGGAAATAACCCAAACGTCCATCAGCTTATAAAAGGTAAACAAACTGAGGTATATCCATGTGATGAAATGGTATTCAGCCAAAAAAGGAACAAAGTGCTGATTCCATGCTACAAAATGGATACAACCTGAAAACACGATGTTACGTGAAAAGACACACAAAAGCCACACATTATAAGACTCTACTTTTAGGAAATGTCCAGAATGGGCAAAACCACAGAGAAGGAAATGTAGCTGAGTGGCTGCTGCTGGGGGTGGTGGGTGTGAAGTTTGAGGGCAGGGACAGAAAGTGACTGCTAACAGGTATGGGGTTCATTTGGGGGGTGATGAAATGTTCTGAAGTGAGACAGTAGTGATGACAGCTGTACAAATTTGCGAGTACGCTAAAAACCACTGAATTGTATCAAATCATGGACACCTTAAACTTACACACCGTTCTATGTCCACTACATCTCATTTAAAAATAAACCCACTGAAGTATATTCTTTAGAAGAGTGAACTTTATGGTAACTGCATTATATCTCAACAACAACAACAACAACAACAACAAAATCACAAAATAACAAAACAAAAAGTCAGCTCTGGGAGTCACTAACAGAGGAAAATCCAGAAAGCTGATCTAGGCAATAAGTTCATGAACGATTTAGTCTTTCTTTGCACTTGCCTAAGGATAGAAAAATGTTTCAATCTTGTCTAAATAACAAAATTTGCTATGTCTAAAGAAAGTTCCAGAATTTGATTACCAGGCCACACAGTAGGACACACATACACAGGAGAATCCATAAAGACTTCTAAGGGGGAATCTGAGACGGTTTGCAAACTATTTCCTTGAGACTCGTTTCTGCGACCAAATGCTATGTGTGGGTTTTTAAATCTCCCCCTGTACGAGATTTCTGGTGTGGCAATACACAAATCCGTTGCTTTCATACCTGAGCACTTGGCTCACAAAAATACTATTATTATCATATTTGTTTAAAGCTTATTGAGATTCTCACTGTGAATTCGGACAATATTAAATACACTACTACCTCAAAAAAGCCTAGACAAAATGCCCTGCACATCCATGCTGTCAGCTCTTTCCATTTACTCACTCACGGGTCAACAACATCAGCCAATCATGTGCCAGGCACGGCGAACTTGGCCGTTAAAAAACAGATCTGGGGGCGCCTGGGTGGCTCAGTCGGTTAAGTATCCAACTTCAGCTCAGGTCATGATCTCACAGTTTGTGGGTTCGAGCCCCGCGTGGGGCTCTGTGTCAGCTGTCTGTGCTGACAGCTCGGAGCCTGGAGCCTGCTTCAGATTCTGTGTCTCCCTCTCTCTCTGCCCCACCCCCGGTCACTCTCTGTCTCTCAAAATAAAGACATAAAAAAAATTTTTTTTAAAAAAAACAGATCTGGCACCAGCTTTGCTGCACTTGCAAAATCCAAAATCGCAAGCAGAGAGGCGGCGAGCAAGCCGTAATGACACGGCCTCGCGAGTCAGGTGCCCTGCCACTCTTGGGGCGTACGGTACAAGAGCCGTTCCAGGGCCTATGAAAGTGCCCGTCCAGGGAGAGGCACTTGAGTGAAACCCCAGAGGACAAGCTGGTCACCAGTCTGATGAAAATAAGGAAAAAGGCTTCCAGATAGTGGAGAATATTTGCAGCCCAGACTGAGAGAGCAAAGCTCATCCTAAGAAAAGAACTAAAAGTGGGGGAACATCTAGAGATGAAAGAGTGGTCATGTGCCAGAGGGTCTTGAAAGATTTTTTAAGGGGTCTGGGCTTTATCCGAAGGGAAATGGGACGTCAACAATCAGGCTGTCGGGGCAGCAGGACTAGAGGCAGGGAAAGCAAACAGGGGTCCGTTTCCACAATCCACAGGAGAGAGGACAGTAAGCTGGTGTGGGATGGGAGCCGAGCAGATGGAGAAATAGGGCGGAGCTAAGACACATTTAGGAGGGAGAATCAATAGGCCTTACTCTTCTGGTGTAGGAGGTAAGGGAGAGGAAGGAGTCAAGGATATCACAGAGATTCCAGATTGGAAAGCTGAGTAGACGGCACTGTATGTTCACTGAGCTAGAGAAAAGTGGAGAACACACAGGACTGGGTGGGGTGGGGTGGGGAAGGTGGAGACTCTAAGACCCTGGCGTGTAATCGAGGCTTCCGTTGCTGTGACACCCACCAGACTAAACCTCACCGGCATCTCCCAGCACACCGGGCTGAGCCGAATGCCCCTTACCCCGGCCCTTTCTCCGGAAGGTCCACCTCGGCTGACAGCGGACTGTAGACGGGAATGCTGACATCATAGCCCTGCCGGTAAGTCCACGTAGAAAAGCCACCACCAGCCAATAGAGCCCTGAAAGGAAAGGATTTTGTCAAACAATGAGAAAGGAAGGTCTTCATTCTGAGAAGCTCTGTGGGAAGGAGAATTGAGTCTCAATAATCATATCAACAAACACTTGTTTACTGACTCACTTTTCTATAAAGATACAGTGCTATGCCTTTTACACTCACATCTTCCGCAAGCAGCTGCGTTCTATCCCTGCGTGATCAGCCTTCTTCTGGGGTCCTAAGTGGTCTTTCCTGATTTTCCATTTTGTAAAACACATCACAGCCCAGAGGACACCCTCTGCTATGAAGAGCCCCTCTGCTACCCTATTCAGATCCTATTCACCTCTCCCCAAAGTCATTCACAACATTCACAAGAGCAGGAATAAACAACAGCTCTGCATGGGAAGACTGTCCGGGGCAGTCACTTACCCACCCTCTGGCCCAGTGGGCACAGAAAGCAGCAGGGACCACCTAGGGTCTGGTCCCACGCTGCATGGGCCCCGGCCCCTGTGCCACTGCTGCCCCAGGCAGGGCTTTGGGTGTTGCCCGAGCTGCGTGTGTGGCTCATGTGGCCTCCCCCAGCCCTCACCGTCCATTCCAGCTACTTGGTCCCCATTCAGGAAGCAAGCATCCAGGACAACCTTTACTGCTTCTCTTGCAGTTTGCATGTACTAGCTTTTATTCTCCTTAATTAGGAAGCTGTGAACACACTGCTTTAATTGGATCCAGCAAGGAGTACAGTGACACTTCATCAGGGAAAGGAAGCAGGTGTATATCACACCAACTTTTACTGTTATTCTGTCCCTGGGGCCCCAAACCCATCAAAATCACTTACTGGGGCCGAGTTTTGCCAGTTCCACGCACTGCACAGTCTGAGCCAAAATGTCTGAACTGAGAAACCACATTTTTTGCAATATTGATTGCTCCCAATCCTTTCCCTGCCCTGATGACAACCTGCATTCCCTTCTAACATGACCGGTTTAAGTTCAAAGATTTTCCAACCACCCCTGGGAATCCCAAGCTGTTTGTTTAAGCTTTATGAAACCAAGAATTGGTTAGTGAAGTAATGTGCAGGCTCCAAACCTCTCTAGCTGCCAGCCTGCTCTGTAAAACTTAATGACGATCCTTACTACCAGCATATGGTCTAATTTTCCCTGATTAGCATTCGGCAATGAATCCATCCAACATGAATTTGGGCCGGTTCCGTGACGGCAACGGGCCGTATGGGGCCCCGTGACCTACGTACAGAGAAACAAACGTGGATCCAACAGAGAGGCACCAGGCAGTCCAGGGAAGCCAGGGTGGTGGGTGATCAGGTAATTATACCCACAGCCCCAGAGGAGGGGACTGTGTATGTGGCAAGGAAGGAAGCAGGTGTGTATCACACCAACTTTCACTATAGTTCTGTCCCTGGGGCCCCAACTGTTACTCTGTTCCAGGAGAGTTGGGGGAGGTGGTTATGCATTGCTAGGAGGAAAGCATGCCATCTGAAGCATGGCTTTTGTCACCCATCATACACCCAAGATCTCCGCTTGTGACCTCAGCAAGAGCCAGGACTGCAATTAGTCAAACCAACCTCACACCAGCCCTGCTACCGATAAGACTTCAGGTCCCTATATCATCTTCTGCCAAGGGCTCCATAATATTTTAATGGACACAATACAGTAAGCTTCCCTTGCTTTACAGAACATGTGTTTTACATTGAGCAAACAGTGCATTTCTGAAAAGCACATTCTGTTTTCCCATTTTGTATCCCTAAAATCAGAGATCAGTTCCAAAGCTGCCCTGCCAGAGAGTGAAGAGAAAACTCGCAGCTAAAAAAGCATTAATCGGATGATTAGACTCATGCCCGGCCAAGTGTTATGTCACTGAAAGTGTCCTCCAGCATTTTTAGCACATGGCAGGCCTTTCTGAGGCTAGGACAGCTCCTCTGTCACCGAGCCCCCTGCGCGGTCTCATGCACCGTCCCTGCTCTGGTCTGTCCTCAGATGTCGCCCCAGGCCTCCTCCTCTCTGAGTGTCCACGGGGCCTAAACACGGTTCATCCGCAAGGTCAGCCTTTGCATGTAATCAGGCCTGCAAAGTCCTCAAACAAAGCCTCAAATTTCGCCAAAAAACAAAACAAAACAAAAAAACCCCACAACTGACCAATTCTATTAGTCATCCTTACTTGTTTACTGAATCAAACAAACTGTAAAAAAACATATGCGACAAGTAAATCTGAACAGGGGCTAGGTATCTGGTGATATTAGATTACTATTAATTGTTTAGGTGCAGAAACAGTACTATAGCTATATATTTTTAAAATCCCTTATCATGCAGAGATTCAAATGGAAATATTTACAGATATAATCATATAACGCCTGGGATTTGCTTCTAAATAGTCAGGTAGGGCAGGGGCAGGAGTACATACGAAAGGAGACCAGCCTCGAGTTAACGACTGCTGAAGCGGGACAGGGGCACACGGGCTCACTGTGCTAGTCTCTTCTTTTATGTATTTTTTATTTTTATTATTTTTGAGAGAGAGAGAGAGAGAGAGAGAGAGAGAGAGAGGGAGAGAAAGCACCAGCCAGGGGGAGGGACAGAGGGAGGGAGGAAGGGAGGGAGAGGATCTCAAGCAGGCTCCACACTCAGTATGGAGCTGTACACAGGGCTCAATCCCATAACCTGGGGTCATGACCTGAGCCACCCACATGCCTCATAGTCTCTTCTTTTATAGAGGTTTGAAACTTTCCGTAACAAGTTAAATAAAACCCACACAAAGTAGAAATCTGTGAGATATGCGCAAAGAAATGATAATAAAAATCCAAGGTAGTAATAATATTACAGAATATGAGAAAACAAAGATTGGTAAAGTAAGGCATTGAAGAGGTATAATTCGTTCCCACTTAAATTAAAATGGGTGTACGTAGAGGCACCTGGGTAGCACAGTCAGTTAAGCCACTGACTCTTGATTTCAGTTCAGGTCATGATCTCCTGGTTCGTGAGTTTGAGCTCCGCGTCAGGTTCTGTGCTGACAGCATGGAACCTGCTTGGGATTGTCTCTCCCTCTCTCTGCCCCTCCCCCGTTCACGCACATGCAAGCACTCTCTCAAAATAAACACACACACATACATACATACATAAAATGGGCATATATACAGGGGTACCTGGGTGGCTCAGCCAGTTGAGCGTTTGACTCTTGATTTCAGCTCTGGTCATGACCTCACAGTTCTGTTGGTAGGTTCGAGCCCCACATCGGGGGGCTCCATACTATTAGCATGTAGCCTGCTTGGAATTCTCTATCTCTCCCTCTAGCTCTCTCTCAAAAAATAAAGAAAACTTTAAAAAAAGGATGTGTGTATATGCTTATACACACACACACATATATATACACACATACATATATACATGTTTATGTATAAGCCCATAGGAAAAGGCTAGAAAAATACATAGTACTTAATTATCTTTCAGTAAGGGAGTGAAAATAGAGGAGGGTTTGAAAGCATATTTTTATATTTTACTCTTTATACACTTGTATATTGTTACAATCTTGTACAAAGAAAGTACACGTTATCATCAGGTATATCATGTGTAGGATTTTTAAAAATTGAAAGAGAAATAAAGACAAGTTAAGCAGCATGAAAGATTATATGCGGGGACACCTGGGTGGCTCAGTCGGTTAAGCGTCCGACTTCAGCTCAGGTCATGATCTCGCAATTCGTGGGTTCGGGCCCCGTGTCAGGCTCTGTGCTGACAGCTCAGAGCCTGGAGCCTGTCTTCGGATTCTGTGTGTGTGTCTCTCTCTCTCTGACCCTCCCCTGCTCGTGCTGTCTCTCTCTCTCAAAAATAAAATAAAACATTAAAAAAAGAAAGAAAGAAAGAAAGAAAGAAAGAAAGAAAGAAAGAAAGAAAGAAAGATTGTATGCGGAGCAGACATTTCGTTCTGTCCTGGTCCTTGCATTTCCCCAAGTCAAATCTTTCTCAAGTAATCACTTGAGACCTTAGACTTCAGGAGACCCTAAGAAACACTCTAATCTAGCCTGCCTGCTTTCTAATTTCCAAATAACCTGATACGCAGCTCCTGCTCAAACCAGCATGTACCCAGGGTTCTTGCATCCTCTGAATCGAGGAGCAAGGACGAATGATAAGAAAAACTAACAAAACATCTGCTCTTCCTTCCAACCAGAAGACCACCTAGGTTTCAAAATGAAATTTCCCATGTGCAGAGATAAAGGAAGACTACACAGTGATTCATTACTTGCTATAGGATTGCCTCTAATCACTTACAAAAATACATGCACGGGGAAAAAGATTGAACCTTCCTGATCCTTAACACCTAAGCGCTAGCAGGAACTTAAACTTCTTCCTGACCACTTGACACTTTCCTGCAGAGAAATGAAACCCCATTTCACATATGCACTTGATAAAAATAAAATTCTTTCCCATGCAAATACATATACCAAAATGTCAGCAAAAAGTGAAATGTCCCAAACAGAAACAAGTCCTTCTCAAAATAAACCCAGAACAGCAGGTGGAGACACAGCATTCCTCACAGCTCTTTCTTCCCTTCTCTGTTCCCTAAAGCATTTCACTTTCCCAGAGCAACCAAATCCACACAACAGTAGCCTACTCGGGTCGGCTGGGGCTGAGGGCCAAACCGGGGCTCGCCTGGAGTTCAGCTGGTTTCTACCGAATGTGTGGGGCCTGACTGCCCTCTAGCGACCAAAACAGTTTCTACACCAAAGGGGAAGAGTGGTCCTGGGGGGGTAGGTCTCCCGTAGCAGTAACAGTATTTCCAGATCGAAACACAACACTGACCCCACGTAATCACATAAAGCGAGGAGAACTTGGGTTTAATCATCCAGGGAAAAGCAGTACTAAGCGCAGATTTTCATAAATGACGACAGTGTCAGCCTCTAGGAAGCTGAGAACACGGGGGGGCCTCGGGTTACTCTCTGACCCTCGCCAGTAACAATTTTAAGAGTGAAACATCAACCATAATAAAATTACTTTTAAGTGAGTTTTACGTAGTAAACAACAATCCTGTACCTTGAGCATTGCCCAGGAGCCCTACGCTGGGCCTCACCTTTCTGCTCTCCTCAAAGCCTTGAATCAAGTACCAGGAGAGGAAGGCCAAGTGGCACCTCATTCCCGAGCCTTCCGGGAAGCCCCCGGCCCACAGGGTTCAGCCGATGTATGAAAGGGCTGATGAGTACAGGAAGTGAACTGAGAACCACGATCCTGCGCTCCCGGCCACCCCATACCACACATGGTGTTGGGAAGGTTTCATTAGGAAGAAGGGAAGGAAAGAAATAGGGGCGAGGAGGGGAGAGAGGAAGGAAGAACCCCACTGACTGAGGCAACGGACAGAAATGACAACCAGGCTGCCCCCACCCCGTCCTCTAAGGTGACAGGCCGTGGGTGTCACTTTCACACCTCCGCACCCCCTCCCACAGTGAGCTGTGGCTCCCCTTTTGGCCAGTGCTCCCAAATTCAGACAGAGCACACACCAGCCAATCATGATCCCGGCCTTGGGTGTGGGGGCAATGCACTAAGGACACCATAGGTCAGACTGAGAAAAAAAGACGGTTTTTTCAAAATGCGATGCTACAGGGGCATCTGGGTAGTGCAGTCGGTTAAACCTCTGACTCTTGATCTCAGCTTAGGCCGTGATCCCACAGTTTGTGGGTTTAGGCCCCACATCGGGCTCTGGGCTGATGGCGTGGAGCCTGCTTGGGATTTTGTCTCTCCTTCTCTCTGCCCCTCCCCCATTTGCGTGCACTCGCTCGCTCTCTCTCTCTCTCAAAATAAATAAATAAACCTTAAAAAAATTTTTTTAAAGAAAAATAAACTAAAATGCAATGCTACAACGGAAGTTCTGGCCAGTTCTCCACAACAGACTTAAGTACGTCAGGTCTCACTACTGCTGGGTCTTGAGGAGGTAAATGCCGAGGACGGTTTTTGTATTTTAGCCAACAATTCTGATGACACAGTCTGTCCCACTAGGCTTAGAAATGTGACTTCACATGAAGGGAAGGGTCTTGCGTGTCCCTGGTCGTCAGAAATCCATCACAGGGCCAAGCCCAAACACGCTCACCTGTCTCTGGGAACATCCAGCGCCGTGTTGTAATCGGGGGGGCCGCCAGGCAACATGTTGAACAGCACGTGGTTTGTACCTCGATCCCACCTATTAAAACATCACACACATAGGGGAATTCACGTCTCAACTCCCAAGAAACAAAACCAAGCGTCAGTTACTGGACGGCAGGTAGCAAGGACCCCCAACCCAAAATAGGGCCACTTCTCAGGTGTGCAAAGGAAATTCCTAGAAACCCCAAGAGGATGTCACACACCAGCCTGGTCCCTCAGAAGAAAACAGGGGGTGGATGTGCACTTCAAGCCTGTCCACACAGCAGTGCCCGTGATCGTGACAACCTGAAAACTGTCTCAATGTTCACCATCTGGTTAAAGAAACAGAAAGTACGTCAAGTATAGAAGGCTGGTGTAAATACAGCACAAAACGTGTAAAATGGAATGCTATACAACTCTTAAAATTATATAGCAAAAGAGTATGAAACTATTTGGAAATAGATTCATAACAAATTAGGGGGAAAAGGCAGCACAAGAATATATAACGTGCATTCCTGTGACAAAACGTATAGGTACACTCCCATACGCACATATTTCATACAAAAATGTACATATACATGCATATGTATTTGTTTTTTATACAAAAGTGACTGGAAGGGGCGCCTGGGTGGCTCAGTCGGTTGAGCATCCGACTTCAGCTCAGGTCATGATCTCATGGTTCATGAGTTCAAGCCCCGCGTCAGGCTCGCTGCTGTCAGCCTGTCGGCGTAGAGCCTACTTCGGATCCTCTGCCCCCCTCTCTCTCTGCCCCTGCCCTGCTAGCACTCTCTCTCTCAAAAAATAAGTAAAACATTAAAAAAAAAAACAAAAAAAGACTGGAAAGTAACATCAGAGCAGCGGCACGGAACAAATCTTACGTTCTCCTTGCTTACTTGTATTTTCAGACTTCTTACAGTGAACATGAGTGTGTAAGTAATAAAGCTGGGGGGCACTTAAATATAAAGGGAAAGGCATGGGGGGATGAGCCATCCTTAGATTCTAAACTCTGGGATGCTGGGAGCCCACAGCAACAGCGCCGACGGCAAGCGGCTCATCACGGGCACAGAGGCCGGGTGCTTATGGCACTGGCCTCGTTCTGCAAGTGAGTCACTCGCACACATGCCCTCCCACCAGGAAAGCGACCGCAGCTGGAGCCAGATGAGGAGAAGAGCCACTCCCTCTCTCCGGCCTTCCCTTCAGCTCCCCAAAGGACTGCTCCCGGCTGTAAAAGTACTAGCTACCTAGAGAGCTGGGCCAGGGCTTGTGCCGTCTCCTTAATGCGGAGCGTGTTCTGGTTAAGGACGTCGATGGACGGGACGAACAGGCAGGCCCGGTTGATGTCATCAGTGTAGAAGTCGCTGTCGGAGATGGCCGTGAGCAGTTCGTTGTACTCCCGGGAGATGGTGTTGCTGACTGGGACACCAAAGTCGTCCACGTACTTTTTCAGAGAGTAGATATACACCTTGATTTTGTTCTTCGGGTTGAAGCCACAGCGGTAGACATCGAAGCACGTGTGCATCCTGCAGCTGAGGTCGCCCCGCTCGGGGACGGGGCTGTCGGCGGGCAGCCTGACCACCGGCACGTCGCGGACGCTGCGCTTCTCTACGCCCCAGTCGCTGGAGGACTCGATGGAGTGGGGCCAGAACTGAAACATGCCAGTGGCGATGAGGCCCAGCAGGACAATGGAGAAGAGGCTGACGTAGTAGATTCGGTGCTTGGTCTTCATTCTCGGGATGAGGGCGGGACCCCGGATGTTGTACTTGACCGAGGCGCACATAATGGCACAGACAGCCTCTTCCTCACACTCCTAGTTCCAGTGGGAAAAATGGGAAAAATGGGAAAAATGGAGTCTTTAGGGCAGCAAATGACCCTTGAAAGGACTTTTGACTCTTAGTGTACCTATGTCTTTCCCTAAGTGATCTGAAGAGATACTAAACAGGGATTTTTGACCCTTCTCATAAACATATACAAATATATACTGTGCATTAAATATATGCTACAGGACACATTCAACACTATACATACTTAACATAGATATTGAATAATATAAAAGTAGAACTGTACCCTATAAATACAGATGCAAGGAAAGCATCAGTGGTAAATGTGTGGGGCCCAGGAAGAGGGGCTCTGACCAAGGAAGAAAAATCAAAAGTAGACGATTTTTTGACCAGTAGATAGCTGGTCTGTTTTGATCACACTTGCCTAACAGAAACGGACGCTTCATCTGGACAAGCTGACTCCTGGTTACTCTAAGCTCTGCTTTCATCCACTTAGTCGGTCAGCCCGGGTGAGCGAGCACCTACCGCGCGCTGGGCAGGAAACCGGAGGAAAGCGGAGGCCCCACCCCACGGGAACAGATACTCTACTGAGGGACGTTAAGACAAAACTCTAACCAGAGGCAAAAGGTAAAAATATCACTAGGAAAGCATCAATGAAGTGTCAGGGGTTGTTAGAGAAGAAAAGATTACTCTTTAATCTTTAAATAAAATATACATTGGTGCTTCCTAATGAAGGTGACACATGACACACTCAGATGGAAGGAAGGAAGAAAAGCACAGGGAAACAGGGAGAGAGGGAAAGAAGAGCCAACGTGGTGGAACAACTTCCAAGGCCTGACGCCAGCAACGCTTTACACCTTTGAGCACACATGCCACCGTTCTAATCAAAGGGCAGAATCTGTGTCCCTTCCCCCTGAATCGGGGCTCGCCTCGTGACTTGCTCTGACCAAGAGAACGTGGCAGAAGTGACATTCCAGGGCTTCTGAGCTCGGGCCCTAAGAGACTGTCAGGGGCTGCTCCTCTGGGAACCCGGCTGCCAGGCCGCAAAGGAAGCTGGGCTCCCAGCCAAAGGCCACTGCAGGGAGGCCCCAGGGGAAACTTCAGCACAGGCTGCAGAGTCCGCAGCAAATGCACGGTTGTCACTGTTGTTGAAGCCACTACGGTTTGGGCTGGTTTGTCACGCAGCAACACGTAAATGAAACGGCCGACAACCATCGCTGACTGATAGAAAATTCTTAGTCCTCAACTGAAAAGACAGACTTTCCCTGTAGATCACAACTGAAGATCCTCACCAAACAAACCTGCCCCATCCGGTGCCTAGGCACCCTGCAGGGAGGGCGGAGCCATGTGCGATGGCTTCACGTGTCACAGACCCACCCGGTCACCGCCGTAGGCTACTTTGGCGTGTCGCCTGTCACAGTCCCAACCTATGAAACGGTCTCATTCTACTCAGTGGTCTTGCCGAAAAGCTATTGATAAAAAGGGAAACAACTGAGAAGTTCATAGACCGTCTTAAAGGTTAACAACCATTTTTGCTTTGACTAAACGGAGCTCTTCCCAATCGCTGCCCACACTGCAAACCTGCCCCCTGCCTGGCTAGCAGAAAGCTGCCAAGCTCTGAGTGTCGTGATCCTTCTCAGCTTTTTGGGCAAAATGTAAATAGTCACAAAAGATTTCAGCTCTTGAGACCATGAGTTGGAACCTAAGAAATTTGCTTTTCACAGACTAACGCATGAAAGCGCATACATTTTAAGCTTAAAAATTATCTTTGTTGGGGAACCTACATCAGCCACTCAGTATATACTCCCTGATTCCAGGAACACGGGTTCCAAAACATGGGAACCTGAGAGTGAGTTCACTTTTCCTGCCGTTCTAACAACCAGCTTGCCCCTACTCCCTACCACCTCCCGGCCCCCCCATACCTTCCTGGCCACACTCTGTGTCTCTGCGGGACCTAGAAGACAGGAAGCCTCAGGACGAATGTGTGCCAGGCGCTGCAGGCGGCACTGCCACAAGTTAGAACATCCCCAGGGTCCCCAGGTATTTGTACCCTGAATCAGTGGTTCGAGAACACCCAAAGGGTGAGAATCACGGAGGCAGGTCCTTATAAACCAGTCCTTGGCCCCTGTGTTGGAGCTCTGTACCAGCAGGTCTACAACGGGGTCACAGAATCTGTCAGTGTAGCAGGCCTCTTGGGGTTCACGTGGCACAAACAGGTTTGAAATCTTTACTGAAATTAAACAAACCACATTTAACACAGTGGCTTTCAAGCTTTGTTGTTTTTTTCTTTTCAACTAAAACCTACCATAAGGAATACATTTTATAATGACCCAATACAGACACAGGTGTGCGCATGTGTTTGTATCTGAAATAAAAGCTCATTAAACATTTCATCTTAGTACCCAGTACTAGCCATAGAATATGTAATGAATACTAAATTTTTTCTATTCTGTTTTTCTACTGCTTTTTAAAAATGCTGGCCTTATCTACTAGATCAATTCAATCACCCAAAAATGGGTCACGCACAGTTTGGAAAAAAAACTGATTTCATATGTAACAAAAGTGCGATTAATGGAAGAAAAATAGAATCCACACATGAACATTTGGTTCACAAGTTACAGACTATGAAAAAGACACTATCACAACAAAATAAACCCAAATAGAAGAAAATAAATAATAAAAACTCAGTAATTAACTATAAAAAACAAAATAGAAAGGATCAACAAAGCTAAAGTTTGCTTTTCTAAAAAGATGAATAAAATCGACATTTGATATAATACTGGAAGGATTAATGAAGATAAAGAGAAAAAAGCACAAATAAATGTCTAGAATGAAACGGGAACATAACTCTAAATGCTGCCTATATTTAAAAGATAAGATGATATCAATGACCATATGCCAATATATTTGAAAACTTAGATGAACTAGAAAAAGTCTTTAAAAACATAATTTCTCAGGGGCACCTAGGTGGCTCAAGTCAGTTGAACATCCGACTTGGGCTCTAGCCATGATCTCGCCGTTGATGAGTTCAAGCCCCACATCGGGCTCTGTGCTATTAGCGCGGAGTCTGCTTCTGATCCTCTGTCCCTTTCTCTCTCTGCACTTCCCCTGTTTGTGCTCTCTTTCAAAAATAAATAAAACCTTAAACAAATTATATATAATTTCTCGGGGCACCTGGGTGGCTCAGTTGGTTGAGTGTCTGACTCTTGATTTTTGCTCAGGTAATGATCTCATGGTTGTGGGTTTGAGCGCCACATCGGGCTCTGCGCTGACAGTGAGGAACCTGCTTGGGATTCTCTCCCTCCCTCTCTCTCCGTCCCTCCTCAGCTCGTTCTCTCTTTCTCTCAAAATAAATAAATAAACATTTTTAAATATATATGTATATAATTTCTCAAGGAGAAATAGCAAACCTGAATTATTTTGTATAACATTAAAGAAATCAAATCAAAAGTTAAAAAATCTTCCAGGAAAGAAAATCCCAAGCCAAGAAAAATTTCCAAGTTTTACTACACATTCAAGAAATGTGTAATAATTCCGATATTACACAAATTAGTTCCAACTTCAGAAAAACACTGAAACATTCCCCAGCTTATATGAGGAGACTGATAACCATAATACCAAAATCTCACACAGGTGGTTTTCAAAGTATGAGAGCTCCAGTGAGGCCCCCAGAATCCTTTCAAAGGCTCTGAAGTGTTTTTATAATAATAATGATAAGACAAATTTTTCGAGGCCCCATGATCCATGGTATTGCAAAGACTGACGGCAGAAATAGATATGAGAATCCAGCTGTCTTCGGATAAGTTTTTCCTAATATAATGAAAGATACCAACTCACAGATTCAAGATCTCAAGTCCAAGCAGAAAATACACAAAGAAAACCCCACCTAGATATGTCAAAGTAAAACTACTGAAAAGAAAGCCAAAGAAAAATGTTAAAAGCTGCCAGAGGGGAGAAAAATCTATCCAAGGTAGATTAAAAAGCTACACGTTAACAGGCAAAACTATAAAATATTTAGAACAGAGATCTCTATGGCTTCTGAGCAGAGAATGCCTTCTAAAGCAAAATAAAAAAGAGTGCAAACCATAAAAAGACAAAATGATAAATTCTGTGTCACGATTAAGAATTTTTGTTCATCAGGCACCTGGGTGGCTCAGTGGGTTAAGCACCCGACTCTTGGTTTCTGCTCAGGTCATGATCTCGCAGTTCGTGGGTTCAAGCCCCGAGTCAGGCTCTGTGCTGACAGCATGGAGCCTGCTTGGGACTCTCTCTCTCCCTCTCTCTCTGCTCCTCCCCCACCCCCACTTGCTCTCTCTCTCTCTCTCTCTCTCAAAAAAAATAAAATCAACTTTAAAAAAAAAAGAATTTTTGTTCATCAAAAGACACCATAGGGGAGCCTGGGTGGCTCAGTCGGTTCAGCGTCTGACTTCGGCTTGCGTCATGATCTCACAGATCGTGAGTTCGGGTCCCGAATTGGGCTCCCTGCCGACAGCTCGGAGCCTGGAGCCTGCTTCAGATTCTGTGTCTCCCTCTCTCTCTACCCCTCTCCCGCTCACTCACACACACACTCTTTCTCTCTCTCTCAAAAAAAATAAACATTAAAAAAAAAAGACACAATTAAGAGGGTTGCCGGGTGCCTCGGTTGGTTAAGCACCCAACCCTTCATTTCAGCTCAGGTCATAATCTCACGGTTCAGCTCATGAGATCGAGCCCCATGTCAGGTTCTGTGCTAAAAGTGTGGAGACTGCTTGGGATTCTCTCTCTCTCTTTCCCTCTCTCTCTCTGCCCCTCCCCTGCTCATTCTCTCTGTCTCTCTTTCTTTCTCTCAAATAAATAAATATTAAAAAAAAAAATACAGAAAACTGGACAAAAGACTTAAACAGGAATTTCACAGAAGAGGAAACAAAAACGGCCCATCGACTTTTGAAAAACACGTTTAGTCTCATTAATCAGGGAAAGTGTAACCACAATGAGACACCACCCACCCGCGAGCACAAGAACTGTAAGAATCAAACACACCACCCGGTGCTGGCAGGGACCCGGAGCCACCGAACTCCCCTGGGGGGAATGTGAACAGGCTCCGGAGTCCCAGGTGGTCAGCAGAAGTGCCGGAGAGAGGAGGAGCTGATGCCCCTTCGTGAGATCCTAGGCGTCACATTTTGCTTCTACTCGTCAGTTTGGTCCCTCAGCCCCGCCCCCCAAAAAAGAACCAGAGACAAGGATGGGGGTGCAGGTAGTTTCCTTACTCGGGAGGTGATCTCAGAAAGCCAGAGTCGCTAGCAAGAAGAGAGAGACAGGGAAGGAGGGAGAGCGAAAGAGAGGGGTGCGATTTAAGCCGGTCAGTGCCGTGGGCAAAGGGGCCCTTAGGAGTGCTGGGAAGCCCTGAAGAACCACGTAGACTACCCCGTCCCTCCGAAGGATGAGAGCCTAAGGCATTTACCTCCCAACCCCTGCCCGCTACTGCCTGAGGGTTGCCTGACCTTATTATCAGCTCATCCTCTGTACCCAACCACCCCCAAAAGATCTGGGTACTAAACTCTCCCTGATGGACCGTTAGTCGGACAAAGAGCTGCAGTTTCTTGAGGAAGGGCTGCGTGGACATCTGTCTATATTTGCAGGGATGTCGCAAAGTCCTCTTCAAAGAGATCCACAGGACATGAGTCTGAGCTCATGTCTGAAACCTGAGGGTGAGCAGCGATTTTTCCATGACAACGGCTGACATCGGGCTTCGACCTGCCCGCTCTCGGGTCTTTTTTCTGATCAAACAAGTCAAGCAGCACCCTAGTTGGCTGCCCACCTATACTGCCCTTAAGAATACCATACTCTAGGGGTGCCTGGGTGGCTCCACTGGTTAAGTGTCCGACTCTTGGTTTCAGCTCAGGTCATGCTCTCATGGTCCATGAGTTCAAGCCCCACATCAGGCTCCATGCTGACAGTGTGGAGCCTGCTTGGGATTTCTCTCTCTCTCTCTCTCTCTCTGCCCCTCTCCCCCAAAACAAATAAATAACCCCCTCCTCAAAAAAAGAATACCATACTCTATTAGCATCGTTGAGGGTCAAGACACCTCGGTTGCGAGTTGGGCCTTATGGCCCACCAAGAGTGCTGGCCTACCACGCCACTGATGGTTTTAGTGCCACCACCTGGCCTCTGCCATTTCAAATCCCATCATCCTCACAGATGCTTGGGAACCCAATTCCATGTCACACCTTCTGAAGTCAATTCTGGTCCACAGGGGACAGCCGACACCAAGCTGCTCAAAGATGCTGGCCTCCTCTGGGTATTAGTGTTACCAAAGAGAAAGGAGTGAGCCCTCCGGGGAATACCAGCCTCAAGTAATAAGTCGATTTCAAATCTCCACCTCCCTACACCCCTGATCCCTTCCTCAACACCCTGCCAAGACAGCTCTGGCACCTCCACCTGCTCCGCTGTAGGCCAGGCCCTCCCGGCACCACTGACATTTTGAGCCAGATCATCCTTTTCTGCGGGGAGGCAGAAACAACCCCCAGTTCTGACAACCCACACCATATCCAGACATTGCCAAATGTCCCGTGGGAAGGCCAAACCACCCCTAGCGGAGAAGCAGCAGTACCGATCCTTGTCAGGTCCAGGTTTCAAGGAGTCTGTCCAGCAGACTGGCTCCAGCCGCTCTTGCAAGATCGTTAGTTAGATCCTGAACCCCGAGAGAACACTCCCAAAGCAACACAGCCTGTCCCAGCCAGCGCTGGTGCACCGCCACCCCGCTCCTCCCCTGACACCCTCAGGCTCACGCCCTCGCGTGCGTCCCCAGCCCGGGTTCCTTCCTGGGGGCCAGGTCCTGCAGCCCTCTCCGTACAGATGCTACATCTCCCGGCAGCAGGGGCTGTACTTGCCCGCTTGGCAGCACTGAGGTCAGGGTGGGGGGGAGGGAGGCAGATCGTGAGGAGGATAAACACCATCCTGCAAGGCAACAGCCTTAAGCAAGGTCTTTGCAGAGTGTCCACAAAGCAGTGGATACTGCTGCTAGCCCAGAGGATCCAAGGAAATCTGGGAGCGCGACGTTCTCGGCGCTCCTCTCAAACATCTCCATGCCGGTCTCACGCCCGACTTTAGCAGAGGCCACCTGCCAAGGCTGTGCGTTCGGCCTCCTCTGCAGCTCTGCCATGATTATGATTTCTGGGCCTGATGTTCAACCGTGCAGGAGACGCTGCCGCAGGGCCTGCCGGAGCTCACGGTGTATCCTGAGTTGACACCTGGATGATCTGGCCTGACCCTGCCTCGAGGCTCCAAGGAAGAAGACAAGAGACAGCCGAGTCCGCTAGCCTTGTCATCACCATTGTCCGTACGCTGCTCAAGTGCTAGAGCCCCTGTGCCAGCCCCTGCCTCCCCTCCTACCTGAACCTCATCCCTCCTGCCGTGGGCAAGAGTCCCGTGACGGCGACGCCAGAGGGTCCCAGCGGTCACCGACACCAACCACCTGAGCGTGTAGGACTCCAGTCTCACAATACTAGTCTCAGGGCCGGCTTTCCAGAGCCACTTCTGGCACCGGCGGTCTTAGCGTGTGTTCTGCCACACTAAGGAAAGAACTTGAAAGCAGGTAGCTGGCAGAGTGGCAGTCCACAGAGCCAGAGGGAGGCACCAAGGAGGGAACAGAAAGCCATTCGGGTTACCGCACCGAGCTGGGAAACGGGCTCCTGTCCTCCGCAGAAGGGTCTCTCTGCAGAACTATCCAGAACGCACCTCCGAACCGTCGCTTCGAAGGACCGGAAGCTACGGCATTCATCCCCCCCAGTGGCTGAGGGCTATTCCGAGATACAAACTCACATTTCCAAGGTGTGCCCTGCACAGGCTAAGCGAGCTCCCACAAGTTTTTGCCAAATAGCTGAGAGATACCATGAGCGCTTGAGGTAGAATAAAAACTATTTTAAAGTGGGGGGGGGGGAGCCTTAAATGAAAAAGAAAAGGAAAGAATGAGAGATGGGGGGAAAAGTCCCGAACTCAGTAGTGTTTCAGAAATAGAGAACCTTCTTGGTGAGCACCCACGTACCTTTTCATACCTCATCACAGTATCTGCCACGTTATATTAAATATCTGTAAGTCTGGGGGGCAGCTGGGTGGCTCAGTCCGACAAGCGTCCCACTTCAGCTCAGGTCATGATCTCATGGTTAACAGGTTCGAGCCCCACATTGGGCTCTGTGCTGACAGCTCAGCTTTGGATTCTGTGTCCCCCCCCCACCCCTCCCCCAGCTCACGCTCTGTCTCTCGAAAATAAATAAACATTAAAAAATAAAAATAAAAATAAGTATTTGCCAGTCTGTCTCTTCTGCTGGTTGTCATGTCCTTGTAGTCAGTTTCCACAACACTGACGCACAGAAGGATGTATTCCCCAAAACCATCACCCAAGGAAGCAAGGAATAATCTTTCCATCCAAAGAGGACACGCACTACTACCTCCATGTTCAAAGCCCCTGATGCTGAGTTCCTGGGAAGACGACAGACTGAAAGGAGTCTTCTGCTAAGTAATGGTCCATGTCATACCAGAACCCGGATGAAACGAGAATTTCACAAGAAAGCCCTACAAACTTTATCATCCCTGAAACACATCAAACCTGTCCCTGCAAAACACTGGAATCACCTGGCTAGCTGTCAAGCACTGAGTCACTGGAAAAATCTTTTAATTGTACTCTACTGTCAGGATGAGCTGCATTTTCTGTTCCTGGAACTATTTATTCCTAAAATGTGCCTGGAAAACTGGAACTCAACCCAACTGTGCCTGAAAACAAAAGAACCAAATATTAGCAAAGGCAGGAACATCTGCAATTCAGTGCCTTACCTGATCGGGGTCTTTATCATTAAAGTTATATCATGGCTGGCCATCCCTAAAAATGGTTTTCAATGGGGGAAAAAGTGCTTCTTTGCGGGAATTATAATACAGTACACATACTAATAACTTTATTGAGGACTTACTACGTGCGACAATCTGTTTTAAGCATTTTTGTATTAATTTGATCTTTCTAACAGTGCCATGTGACAAGCTATGATAAGCCTCATTTTACAGACAGGGAAAGTGCAATGGGAAGGCTAAGGAACTTGCACAATGTCACAAAACTAGAAAATGCCAAGGCGAGGCTTTGGAGGATGGCAGTCTGGCTCTGGAGCCTGAGCTCTCAAGCTCCACTGCTCCCCTAATTACCTTTAAACCCCTAGATTAGATCTACCCTTTTCACTCCTCAATTAGCAAAGCCAGCATAACTTGACGGACCCAAACCTATCCAGACCCAACATACGCAGCCAAAAGGCTTAAGTCCGCGGGAGTGAGAAATGCTGGAAACTGACTCATAGCCTACCACCGATAGCCGCTGAGCTCTGAAATTTACAAACCAAGTCCAGCGGAAGTCCTTAGAGCACTCAGCTGACTTCTAAGAGTTAAAATTGGCATGTTCGGGGCACCTGGCTGGCTCAGGCGGTTAAGCACCCGACATCAGCTCAGGTCATGAGCTCACGGTTCGTGGGCTCAAGCCCCGCGGCGGGCTCTGTTCTGATGGCTCGGAGCCTGGAGCCTGGAGCCTGCTTCCGATTCCCATTCCGTGTCTCCCTCACTCTCTGACCCTCCCCTGCTCACACTGTCTCTCTCTCTCTCTCTCTCTCTCTCTCTCTCTCTCTCAAAAATAAATAAACATCAAAAAATATTTTAAAAAAATAATAACATTGGCATGTTTCTATTTCAAGGCATCTTCAGACAAGGAGCAAGTCAAGGACCCTTCCGGATTAGCAGCTCCCAGTAAGTTACACCGAGCGATCATCTGAGTCCCGAAACCGTACACATAGATCTGGCTCCCACCGCCAGTAGTAAACCTCCAAACGCCTCTGAGCTGCGAACCGACGCCCAAACTCAGGGCATCCTTGGCCACCGGCTCCACCAGGCTTCTTTCCGCGCGGGGGCACAGTGCTCCAGAACCTGCCGGGATGCCACAGGCCACCGGAGAGCCCCGCGCGCCGGAAGGCGCCCTGCGGGGAAGCAGAGCCCCGCGGCTCGCGGGACGGAGGTGGCAGCTGGATGGCAGAGGTCACCGCGCAGGGTGGGCCCTGCGGGAAAGGAAGCTGCGGCGTCCGCAAAGAGGAAAGGTGCGGGCGGGGGTAGGCGTGGGCAAGGGAGACAGGTGGGCACCCAAGCGCGGGGCGGGCCAGGGGACCGGCGAGAAGGCGGCGCGGAAACCAAAGCGCTCCCACAGCTGGAGAAGTAGCGAGCGACCCCGCCGGGGGTGGGGTCGCCTCTCACCGCCCTCAGGCCTCCGCGCGGCCCGCGGTTCCCCGCGGCCGGGCCCGACTCCGCCGCTGCCCCCGAGGCCCTTCCGAGCCGCGCTTACCTCGGCCACGGTTGCCTCCCGCTCGGCCCCGCGCTCGGTCACCGGCGCATGCCGCGGGGCGCGGGCCACGGCCGCCCAGGAGGGATCGCGTCGAGTCTCCGGCCGCCACCGCCGGCGGCGGGTCTCCGCGAGCGAGCGGGGAGCGGGGCGCCAGCGAGCGACCAGGCTTGGCGACGTCTGACACCGAGCGCACTGCGCATGCGGGGGCAGCCGGGCCCGCGCCCCCTGCTGGACAGGAGGAGTCAGGGCACCGCTTAGAATGTCTCCCAGGCAGGCAGGCGCAGCTCAGGCTCCACCCTGGAACTCTCACGCAAAGGCCAGCAGGCTCGTACGTAATCAAAGCAACTGCAGACCCAAATAGCTAGGCACCATGCTTCGCTTATAAAACTGACACAGACGTAAACGTTTTAATCCAGCGTGAAGATTTCTGGAGAACAACTTGGCAGTATCCATCAAACGTGCAATGCCCGCAACCTTGCCCCTCCAATCCCTCTGCATGGATTTCCCCCCACAGGTATTCTAGACAACATTTACCAGAATTACTCATTAAGCATTGTTCCTAATAGTAGCTGAAAACCGGAAACCAGCAAAATAAACTATGGAAAAAGTTATGATTACATTAGAATCATGTGAGAATGCGTATATCTGTCCGGATAGAAATAATTTCGAAGGTGTGTTAATATGAAAGCATGCTCTAAAACAGTGGCAAGTATGATCCCTTTTCTGTAAAATATATTTATACAAAAAACAGGAGAGAGAAAATATACATGTAGATGTTTATATTCCGGCGTATGTATGATTTTTTTTTTTCTGGAAGGAATCCATGAACATTTTGGGGGGCACTAATTGTGAAGGTAGAAATGGAGGAATGAGATTTGCTTTGTTTTCTGTATGATTACATGATCTAGCCTTATAAAGGCACCGTGAAACCCCTGTCATAAGGCATAAGGGGAGTCTAAAAATTAAATCAAAATGCAGTGGTGTTATTGAGAGGTTAATGAGATGACCCCGTCGAGCTTGTGCAGTTGACAAATAACTGGCGGCAGAAGCCAAATCCATTTGAGGCCCAGCTATCCCTTAGCGCCATCTGGTGGAAGTTGTCACTTACAGCTTCGATATTCATGGGAATGTTTCTGAGCCCGGAAACTGGGGGTTTCTACAGCAACAGTGATCCGGTGGATATTCTTGTGAGTTAATGCCTTTTTGTCACAGATCCAGGGAGACTGGGATGAGAGTATTCTGAAGACGGGAAACCCACATTCTGCTTCTCCACATCCAAAAGAGTATTGCTCTGCCCTCCAAGTCCACATCTTCTCCAAACCATGAGAAATTTGGCACAGGTACGTACACCCCATTTGATAAATGGAAAGATGGAAAGTATTTTTTTCTTCTTTGCCTTCCTCTGCATTAAATATATCTATAATATATATACTTTTCATTAATCGTTATTCTTTCATTAAATGAGGACTTTCTGTGTTAAAGACCTGTGTTAGGCACAGCCTCTGAGGAACCTGCCTATCTTATTTACTTTTTATAACCCTAGACATGTATAGTGCCTGGCACACAGTAAGTGCTCAGTGAATTGAATAAAGGGTGCCCAGGCACCAGGTGGAGCTCAATAGAATAAGACAAGTACACAAGCGACATTAGCCAAAACAGAGGGTGAAAAGTGGTGTGGGAGAATATTCACAAAGTGCTACAGGGCTCAAAAGAGAAAGCAATCACATCCAGTTGCAAAGATGTGGGAAGACTTCACCCAAGAGTTAATATCTTTACTGTGAATAGGGCATTCCAGATAGAGAAAAAGTCATGAGCAAAAGCCCGGATGAGAAGGAGATGTAAAAGAAGGAGAAGCCATCAGAAAGACCAAGTGTTTTTTTAATCCAGTGTAACTGGAACGATGTGGCTACATTTCTAGAAACCATGCCAGTGAAGGGAGGTAGGAAAGCACAGAAGCTGTGACATTAGAAGCCATATAAATGCTAAATAAAGCAGCTGAGGAGCACAGCAGGGAAGAGTGGGGAATAAAACTACAAGCCAGACCTGAAGCTCTGAGAAGTGGTCAGAGGTTAAAAGGGGAGAGGCTGTCGAAAGATGTTTCGTTACTCACTTTGAAGTACAGAAAGAAAAAAAAAGCAGAGACCGCACCACTCCCCACCTACCCAGGGAGTCAGGGAAAGCAAAGGTGGGAGTTAGAAAAGGGGTGGCTTTCAAGGACAGTGGCATCATCAGGGGAAAGCGAGGTTACAAGCAGGAAGAATTGCCTGTGTGCAGCTGAATCCCAGATTTGCCACTTCCTGTAAATGATAGCAGTTTGCAAAAAACGAAGAAACGTATAATCTCCAAGGAAAAAGACTCTGAAAGAATCGTTCTGTGGTATTTTATGTAGGCTCTGCTTAAACAACACTGGCAGGCAGCCTGGAGGAGGAGAAAACACCTATTAACACCACATCGAATATAATGAACACTCTGTCAGGTGGGCAGCTGAGCTCACAAAAATAGTAGAGAATACACAGGAGCCAGAAACGAAGTACAGTGAGAAAAATTAGTGTTGAAGCTACAAGTTGGGTATACAAGGTGCGGAGTTGGTACCGAGAAGCTCATGCAAAGCTAGGATGTTGAGATGGAAGCCTGGAAAATTGACTCAGCTTCAGTAACAACAAATCAAAAAGCTGACTTGTCCAGAGAGTGGAAAAAGAAGAGTCTCTGTTGAGAATGTTTAACACCAGGCTTCACGATGATGTGGGATTTGAACTTATATTACCAACATGATCCAGAAAGCTCCAAGCCTAGAGAATAACATGAAGTGTCACCAACCCAGATTGGCGGGTCCTGAAGAAGGAAATATAAATCCCCGCCACCCACCCCCACACCGAGGGTCATGCCTCCACATTGACTGCCCAGAAACCCAAACAAATGTAAGCTCACGATCCAGAATGAGCACATGAAAAGTAAGCCCATCAGAAGAAAGGTGCCTGGGGCACCTGGGTGGCTCAGTTGGTTAAGTGTCCGGCTCCTGATTTTGGCTCTAGTCATGGTCTTACGGTTCGTGAGACCGAGCCCTGTGTGGGGCTCTGTGTTGATAGAACAGAGCTTGCTTAAGATTCTATCTCCCTATCCCTCTGTCCCTCCCCTGCTTGTACGCATTCTCTCTCTAAAAAGAGAAGGAAGGAAGGAAGGAAGGAAGGAAGGAAGGAAGGAAGGAAGGAAGGAAGGAAGAAAAGAAAGAAAGAAAGAAAAAGAAGCCAGTCAGAAGAAACTACAAGCAGCACAAATTTTACACCTAAGAACCACAGATAATGGGATTATAAGAAGTAAATATAAAATAAGTTTATGGTGCTCAAAGACTTGAAAGATGGAACTGTAAACATTCAAAAGAAATAAGATGGTATTTTTTTCTAAAGATCAAGGAGACTGAAAAAGTACTAACCATAAAACTGAAATCAAGAACTCAAAGCCTAAGTTAAACAATAGATTAGACACAATTAATGAGTTGGGATCTGAATAGACTATCCAGCGGGCACCTGGGTGGCTCAGTTGGTTAAGCAACCAACTCTTGACTTCAGGTCAGGTCATGATCTCATGGTTTGTGAGTTCAAGCCCCACATCAGGCTCTGTGCTGATGGTATGGGGCCTGCTTGGGATTCTCTCTCTCTCTCTCTCTCTGCACCTCCCCTATTTGCTCTCTCTCTCTTTCAAAAATAAACATTGAATAGACTATACAGAATGCACATCGAAGGGGAAACAGAGATAGACCAGGTGTTAATAGATGGGGAGGACAGGGGATATAAGACCAGTATATATCCAGAAGGAGGGAACAGAGAGAAAGCAGCAGCAGTATCCAGGGAGAGAGCAGCAGAGAATTTTCCATTATTGGGCAGAGATGACCATCTGTAACAGATGGACAGTTAGACTAACAGCAGACTTCTCAACAAAAACAAACAGAAGTCAGAAGATAACGGAAAAGGGGCCAAGAGCAGCTAGCAGTCCATGTAAATTGTATACCTAGTGAAGCCATCTTTGAGGAATAAGAGACACAATAGAAAGAGACAGACACAAATAGAAAGTATTTACCATCAGTGAACCCTTCCTAACAGAGTTTCTGAAAGATGTATTTCAGGAAAAAGACTGTTAGAACCAGAAGAAAGTACCGAGATGAAGTATGGATGGCAAACAATGAGGCTGATAAACTCACGGGTAAATCAAAACAAATACTGACTAAAGCAACAATAACAAATACTGTATAAAACTATAAAAATAAAAATGACAGATTTGGAGATTAAAAACTAGATGTTTACCCCCATGTTCACTGCAGCTTTATTTACAGTAGCCAAGATATGGAAACAACCTACTCGTCCATCAGTAGATGCGTGCATAGAGGAAAGGGGATATATACACATACAATGGAATAGGATTCAGCCATAATAATGAATGACATATTGCCACTTGTGACACCTTGGATGGACCTTGAGGGCATCATGCTAAGTAAGTCAGACAGAGAAGGACAAATACTGGGTGATCTCTCTTACTTGCAGAATCTAAAAACAAAAACAAGGGGCGCCTGGGTAGCTCAGGCCATTAAGCATCTGACTCTTGCTTTCGGCTCAGGTCATGATCGCACAGTTCCTGAGTTCAAGCACTGCGTTGGGCTCTGTGCTGATAGCATGGAGTCTGCTTGGGATTCTCTCTCTCTCTCTCCCTCTCTCTCTCTCTACCCCTCTGTCACTCATGCTCGCTCTCTCTCTCTCTCTCTCAAAATAAATAAATAAACATGAAAACATTTAAAGTAGAAGTTCTATTTTGACTGGTAAAAAATTTAAAGTAGAAGTTCTGTTTTGACTGGTCTTTGCCTAAACTGGGGTTGTCATGCGTCTTCAAAGCATAGTTTCTGGAGGAACAAGGAACAAACCAACCTCCTAGGCATTAGCTAAGATACTAGTCAACAATGTCACAGGAGACGAAAATAAAGGAGTAAGAGTTAAATGTAAAGGGGCATTTCCATGCTCAGGAGAAGGATAAAGAAAATAATAAAAGTATAACGTTGGGGCGCCTGGCTGGCTCAGTTGGTGAAGCATCTGACTCTTGATTTTGGGCTCAGGTCATGATCTCAAGGTTCATGAGTTCTAGCCCTGCTTGGGATTCTCTCTCTCTGCCCCCTCTCTCTCTGCCCCTCCCCTGTGTGCGTGTGCTCTCTCTAAAATAAATAAACTTTTAAAATAAATAAATAATGAAAGTGTGAATGTGAATACGTTCAGAGTATCTGGCAAAGTGCTCACTTGGAGAATATGTAAAGAACCCCTACACATTTGGAGCCTGACAAGTATCTTTCTTATTTATTTATTTATTTATTATTTTTTTAATGTTTGTTTCTTTTTGAGAGAGAGAGAGCAAGCAGGGAAGGGGCAGAGAGAGAAGGGGCCAGAGGATCGGAAGCAGGCTGCACTGTCAGCGGCAGAGCCCGACATGGGGCACGAATCCACAAACCAAGAGATCATGACCTGAGCTGAAGTCAGACACTCAACCGATTGAGCCCCACAAATATCGTTTTTAAATGAATGAGCGAATAAATGACTGAAATAAAGCGAAAAGGAGGCACCAGAAAACACACGCTCTTCTCTGTCTCCGGAGGCGCTTGGTGAGGAGGTGGCGTGTGGAGCGTCTGAAGCCAGATGGAGACGGTGAGGAAGGAAGCCCGAAGGGGAAAAGCCAATGCGTTAGGACAGCAGAGTGGGCAGGGGAACAGAACCTGGGCTCCGAGCACCGCATTCCCCTGGAATGAGCGTGACTGAGGTTAGGCCACTCCTGAAACAGGACAGGCATGAATGCTGAGGAAGAAAGGATATCTAGCCTTCGAACACGCTGTAGGTGTCTGCTACAAGGAGCATGGCGCTTGGAACTGCCTGGAAGCCTTCTCGCCACCACCTAAATGGATCGTGTGTGAAAATGAGGCTATATAGAGGAAACGAGAGCGAGCACGAAATCTGATAGCATCATTGACCTCCTGGCTAGAGTCATGCCCGAAACATCTGCCCTCCCCCTTCCTAGTTAATTCAATAAACCCACTACCCTTTTGTTTAAATGTGAGCTGTGTTTATCATTTTCAGTCATTTGTAAACAAGAGTCTTAAGTAAGAGAGTAACTTCGGAATTCTCATTGATTGAAAAAGGGAAATATATTATTTCCCAGTGAAAAACCTTTCCCCCTGCAATTGCCAGTGATAGAGCGTTTCCCGCAAAGACTCTCGGAAGTCCAATCACTTTGGTGCCCAAACCTGGGCCTGCATCTCAGGGTTGTGGGGAAAATAGCTTGAGCTCAGAAAACACACGGTGGATGTCCTTCACCTGTCGCGTGTACTCTGTCTTGCCCTTCCCGGAGACAGCGAGGCTTGCTGCAGGTAGCTGTTCTGGGAAGCAATCTTAAGGGAATGGTGAAATCGGAATGAGTCCAGGAGAAAAGAGAAAGCCCATCCAGGGTGCGTTACAGAGCAGGCTACTGCCCGGGGCACCCGGGGCTCACTCTTGAAGGAGCCACGCAGAAGGTCAGAATCTTCTCCTGCACGGACGGATACTTACCCATTGGTTCCTGCCCTCCAGTGCTCAAGGATGAACTCCCTCAGACCTCCCGGTGCGCATGTGCCCCAAGAGGCTGTGCGAGAAGCCTGGGACAGAAAGTGACGTTTGGAGCAGCTGAGGTGCCCTTGGGCTACGCGCCCACACGGCTGGCTGCAGTGATGAGCAAAGCAGAAAGGTAAGCAGGGAGGACGTGAGATGGGTGTAGACTATGCCAGACCCATACTCTGCAGAGATGCGTGTGGAGCACAGCCCTTCAGCACAGCCCAGGCCAGCTGGGATTGTAGGCTCCCCTTCTGCCTACTGAAACGTAGGGCCAATTCCCGGTTCAGTCCGTCTCCGCTGGGAAGCCAGCTTGGATTCCCTCTAAAGAACTCGGGAGTCATTCTTCTGAGATTTCTAAATTGGAATGAATCACCTGGGTCCTTCCCTGGGGGACGCTGAGCGATGCCAGCATCATGACAGAGGCTTTTGAAAGGGGTGCAAAGGGCTCTCAATGTGGCCATTCTTTGACTGATCCTCGTAAACTTGAAGGATTTCCAGTGAATCAGCAAATCCTAGTACCAGTGTTTCCTGGAAGTGGGAATAGACAGGAGCAATACTTAGCCAAGGACACTGAAGAATAATTAAAGGGGATGACGATGACAACGCGAAGCCTGATTCTCAGGACTGGAGAGAGTCAGAGCATCCTTGCAGGCACCTGGTTTGGCAGAGCAAAAACAGCACAGGATTTTCAACCAGACCAACCTGACTTTTTGAGGCCTGGCTCTGATACTTTTTAGTTATGTGACGTTGGGAACATCATTCCATCTCTTGGAGACTCCATTTCCTCATCTCTAAAATGGGGGATAATAATGTCAGCTTCCCAGGGTTGTTACAGTGAGAAGTGATGCAGAGACACTGCCAGCGCAGCGTCTGGCACACGGAAGGTATTCAGGAAAAGACAGGGAGAAGGAATGAAAACACGAAAGGCAGAAAGACAGGAAGAAAGCAAACCCTAAACCGAATACCATGGTTTACAGAAAGGAAACCCTGATTGCACGGACATTCTCTCCAAACAGAAACCTGGAAAGAGACAGTTTTTCTTATCAGGAGTGGAGACACTGGAGAAGGGTTCTCAGCACAAAGCTTTAAGAGCAGTTCAGAAGACTCATCTGGGCCCTGGACTAAAGCACCCCTGGAGAAGGGGTGAGCGGCCCTTTGCTTGCGTAGGGTGGAAAGGCCAGCCTTGGTTCAAGGTCCAGTCCGTATCCCCCCCGCCCCAGTCATGGCTAGAACACTCAGGCGAGAACATCTCAGCGGGCAGCTCCTTGCCAGGAAGGAGGAACGAATGAGCACCCGGAGGTGGAGAAGCGCTTCCCGGTCACCGACCCGGGGTCTGGTTCATGGCGGCCTGAGCAGAGGCCTGTCCCAGGTCCCAGGTGCACTGGGGGCCCACACATCCTAACGTGGGGAGGACAAGCTGAACATGCAGAATTAATTCCCTTCTCCCGGCAGTTTGGGGACCGTCACTCTTGTTTATTTCGGGGGCATCTTCTCTCTCGTGTGTGTTGTCCCTCTAACTGGTTTCCCTGGCAACGAAGGGAACGAAGAAGAAGGAAGAAAGAAAGTACACGTTGTTTTCTTTTCACGTCCTGGGGGCGGGGGCGGGGGGGGCGGTAAGGGCTGTGCTTGGGAGCAGTCACGACTCCTCCATTCTGCAAATTACTCACAACGGAGGCTTCTAGTTTCTCCCGGTCTGTTTAATAGACGGGGTGGGGCCGTGCCAAAGCGCGGCGGGAGGGGTCTCTCGCTGCCGAGGAGAGGCAAGCGGTGGTTCTTCTCCGGGGCCAAGGCCAAGTCAGGTGCCCTCCCGGCAGCTGGCTCGCCCGCCGTCAGTCTTCACAGCCCCAGACGGTCCGGGTCGCCGGTGGCCGCCAGGCCCCGCCGTCACCAGGCACCGACCGGCTCACCTCCTGGCTCCGACAGGAAGGGGGTCTTCGGGCACTCGGGGTTTGCCCTCCAGCACCCGCCGGACCCGCTGCATTCCTGGGAAGGGACGGGCCGCACTGGCACTGACTGCTGGGCGGGCCGCCGGGGCGCAGGCGGGACCCCAACAGGGAAGGCGGGTGGAGGGGCGTGGTGAGGGGTGACATCGCTTACCCAGGCAGAGCCGGTGCGCCTGGTCTGAGAAGACCAAGCGGAACCAGCCAGGCTCCTTACACTCGAAGGCCTTGCCACAGGACAGCAACACCTTGTGGTCCAAAAAGCGGCGCCAGAGCAGCATTTCCTCCTTAAAGGTGGCCTCGCGCAGGTACTGGGGGGGTGGGAGGGGCTCGGGATGCAAATGAGGCCGCCCCGCCCCGCCCCCGCCGAAGGAGCCTGAAACTCCCCCCAGCCTGCGACATCCCCCTGCCCCCGCCGCCTGCGTTACCTTCCTCAGGTCTACCCACAGGAAGAAGCCTGCCCCGCCGCTCAGGAAGGGGATCCCCAGGGCCCGCAGCTCTCCTGCCACATAGGTGTGGGCGGCCTGGAGCCGGGCATGGTTCGCAGGCAAGTACACCTGGTTGATCCAGTCTGTGTGGGTACAAAGATTAGCCAAAAACCAGAGCTCTCATCAGTCCTCCACTCTGTCCCACGAGTCTGAACGCTGACAAGATGAAGGCCACTGAGCCGGCCTGGCCGCTGCGGACGCGTGGGGCCTTGGGCAGCTTCACCTCCCCTCCCCATCCTCACCTTTTCTATTAACTTTCTGGGGGGTCCTGTCTGATGAGCTTTAACATACGTGCAGATTTGTGTAAACGTCCCCTCCCCCCACGAGCAGGACACCCAACAGTTCCCTCGCCCCACAGAACACCCTTATGCTGTTTGTAGTCATGTCTCTCCCATGTCCCCCACAGCCGCTGCTCTGTTCTCCGTCACTCTACTTCTGCCTTTTCTAGAACGTCACATAAGTAGAACTATATACATCGTGTCATCTTTTGAGACCGGCCCCTTTCCCACAGTGCCTTTGAGCCCAGCCTGTGTTGCCTTGGAGTTTATCCCAGAGCCGTATTCCATTGTGCGGATGGGCCAGTCTGTCCCCCCATTCATGCCCGGAAGGACATTTGGGGGGTTTCCAGTTTGGGGTGATTGTGACTAACGCAGCTATAAATATTCACGTAGTGGGTTTTGTGTGACCGTAAGGGTGAAGAGCTGGGAGAAGGATTGCTGGGCCATTTGGTAAGCGTGTGCTTGACCTTGTAAGCAACTGCCAATTGGTTTCCAAAGTGGCTGCGCCTTCCTGCATTCGCGGGGCGGTGCATGAGAGTTCCAGCCACTGCTACCCTCGCCAACACTTGATGGTGTCACTATTTTTTTAAATTATAGCTATTTATAGCAGGTGTATGGGATCTGGTCCTCATGTCGTCATCTATAAAACATCAGGGAAAACACAGAATATCTGCCTCCCAGGACTCAGGGGAGGGATGAATGAAAGTGCATTGAGAACATCTAGCAGGGCTCAATAAACGGTGGCAATTACAGACCACCTTTGCTATCTAGACTATCTGAGATCCTCACGGAGAGAGAGACTTCCCTTTAACCTTTTTCCCCTCTGTGGCTTCTACTTTTTTAAGTGCTCACAGCCAATAATAATGAGTTCACATTCTCCCTCTCTCTCTGTCCCTCCCCCACTCATGCTCTGTTTCTCTCTGTCTCAATAATAAATAAACATAAAAAATTTAAAAAAAAAGGGGTGCCTGGGTGGCTCAGTTGGTTAAGCGACCGACTTCGGCTCAGGTCATTATCTCACGGTTCGTGGGTTCAAGCCCCACGTCGGGCTCTGTGCTGACAGCTCAGAGCCTGGAGCCTGCTTCGGATTCTGTGTCTCCCTCTCTCTCTGTCCCTCCCCCACTCATGCTCTGTTTCTGTCTCAATAATAAACATTAAAAATTTTTTTAAAAAATGGGTTCACATTGACCAAGTGCCTCTTCTGCATGCCAGGTCCTATCATTAATTGACAAATCACAGTAACTGAGGTTTGGGGAGGTGAAGGAATGTGCCACACAGCCAGGGAGTGCCCAAGCCGGATCTGAACCCAGTCGTGGGCCTGGGACTCCCAAACACCACGCTAAATTCCTTTCATGCGAGAAGCACCCATGATCCCTGGTCAGTCCCCAACTGACTACAACCTTCCCCCCTCCCCTGCCGATTCTCAAGGGACCAGGGCCAGGCAGTCACCACGGTCCCGGAGCAGCTGTGCCATCTGGTGCTGGACCAAGCCACTGAGGCCGTGATAGCGGCAGAGGGAGGCCACCGCAGCGGCCACGTCCCGGTTCTCTGTGTACAGCGTGCCAAAGCGGAGCCCGGACATCCCGAAGTCCTGCAGGAGAAAGGCGGCCGGTGGCCCGCCCGCCACACAGGAGGCTGGTTCCACCCACCTCTCTGCCCTCTCACTTCCCTGACACCCCCCGCCCCCGCCCCGACGCCAGCCAGGAACCTACCTTGCTGGTGGCCCACATCACGTGTGTCCTCTGGGGGTCAGGCAACCTGCAGAGAGCACAGTGTGGGAACAGAGGTGACACAGATCTGCACAAGCTCATGTGTGTTCAGCTGAACAAATGCGGAGATGGATGCATGGATTTGGTTCTAGTTCTGTGGGAAGCTCTGGTCTCTTCTCTTGAATCAGCAATTCCGACACATCCTTTAGACCAAGAGTCAGCAGACTACAGCCTGCAGGCTAAACCCAGCCCACTGCCTATTTCTGTAAATAAAGCTTTATTGGAACACAGCCAAGCTTTTGCATGTACGTACCGTCTATGATTGCGTTCATGCTACATGGCAGAGCTGAGGGAGACAGCGTATGGCCTATAAAGCCTTAAATATCTGCCATCTGATCCAAAAAATATTTGCCAATCCCTTGGCTAGAGTGTAGCTCACTTCTCTGAGCACCTCCCAGTAGACCGGGCCACTGGGAGCCCCTCAGCAGATCCCTTCACAGGTCCCCAGACTTCTTTTTAGCACTCATCACGGCCACAATTGAAGGACTGTGTATTTAGCTGCTAAATTTTTTTTTCCTGGCTAGAAATAGAAGTCCTACCCAGGAGGGGCCTATGCCTTTCCTGCTCACTGCTGTATCCCAGCACCCAGCACAGCGTCCAGCACAGAGGAGATGGCAAGTCACTATTTCCCTGTGTCTCACTTTCCCGATCCATGAACAAAGGGGAGTGAAAACGGTCTACCTGACCTCAGGAGGACTGGCCAAGAGAACCAATGGAAAGGACTTCGCAGGGTCAAAAGGTCTGAGCAAATATCAGGATAGGTTATAATCTCCAAATGTCGATTTACAGACTTTACAGATGATCTGGACTAAGAGTCGCCAAAGCTGTTTTCGACACAAATGCTTGGCTTAAACCAAATTCAGTGAAAAAGCCCAAACAGCTCGAAGTGCTTGGCACAGGCTGCAGGAGGATTTTCTAAGAGAGTGAGTGAGGGAGTCTACGTAGGAGTGAGTGAGCCAGTGAGCAAGCAGGCGAGTGTAGGAGTAAGCGAGTGAATGAGTGAGTATAGAAGTGAGTGAGTGAGCGAGTGAGGGAGTGTAGGAGTGAGTGAGTGAGTGAGCGAGTGAGGGAGTGTAGGAGTGAGTGAATGAGTAAGTGAGTGTAGGAGGGAGTGAGTGAGCAGCGAGTGAGGGGGTGTAGGAGTGAATGAGTAAGTGTAGGAGTGAGTGAGTAAGTGAGGGAGTGTAAGAGTGAAAGAGTGAGTGAGTGAATGAGAGAGTGTAGGAATGAGGGTAGGAGTGAGTGAGTGAGCAACGACTGAGGGGGTGTAGGAGTGAGTGAGTGAATGAGTGATGAATGAGTGAGTGAGGGAGGGAGTGAGTGAGGGAATGAAGAGGGAGGGAGGGAGTGGAGGAGTGAGTGAGTGAATGAGTAATGAATGAGTGAGGGAGGGAGGGAGTGAGTGAGGGAGTAAAGAGGGAGGGAAGCAGTGGAGGAGTGAGTGAGTGAGCAAGTGAGTGAATGAGAGAGTGTAGGAATGAGTGAGTGAGCAAGTGAGGAGGTGTAGGAGTGAGTGAATGAGTGAGGGAGGGAGTGAATGAGGGAGGAAGTGAGGGAATGAAGAGGAAGGGAGGGCGTGTAGGAGTGAGTGAGTGAGGGAGTGAAGAGGGAGGGAGGGAGGGGATGGATAAAGCTAGAGCTACTCTGGAAAACAGAAAAGGAGGCCAGTTCCCACCCTCGCAGCAGCAGCAGCAGCAGCAGCAGCAGCACCACCACCACCACCACCACCACCACCCAGGAATCCTACGGCCTGGCCCCTCCTTGGGGCTCTTGGAAACCCCACAGAACAATGTGAAAATCCCTGATGCAGCTGGGCCCTCCCATCTTCTCTCCTCAGGGGATCTGAGGACGGTGGGATTAGTTGGATGTAAGAGGCAATGCCCTGGGACAGGCCATATCCTGCGGGCCAAGCCACAAGGGGCCAGGGCACTGTGGGGTTCAGGGGGCTGGGGGACTCGGGGGCTGGCAGCATCAGCTTTGGTGGGGCAGCCTCACCCTTCCAGGCTTAGGACACTGTGGTACCCTGCCGACTCCACAAACACGGACAGCATGTAGACCTCATCCACCATCACGTGCAGCTTGTGCCTGGAGGAACAGGTGGTGGGGAAGAGACAGCTTGGTTTGCAGGCCAGCTAGGTCCCCCGGGGTGGGGAAGCAATGAGTCAGAAATCCAAGGGGACCATGGTCTAGCCCAGGGTTACCAAACTTTTTTTCCAGAGACACCCTTCTTGTGCCTGTTTTTTCAAACAGGAAGCTGCACACACAAAGCAGATGACGGGCTTTGGAAGCACTGTCTGGGAGAGGCAGAGGGGCCGTGGACACCTCCACAATGAAGGACACGAACAAGTGCAAAACAGTTATGTACAGACAGACCCAGGTTCAAGTCTGCTCCGCTCCTCGCTCTAAGACTCAGCAAACGGGGGGTAATGACAGTGTGATAACTAATAGGGTGAACGGGAGCATTACGTGAGACACAGCACGTGAAGTGCTCAGCAGGGTGCCTGGCCCCTAGAGTGTGTATACTAAATGACAGCTGTTCTTGTAACAAGAGAGAGAGAAAAGAGAAGCAGCATCCCACACATCCCTGCTTCCCCACCCCACTGCTGGGGAAGGCCCAAAGCCAGTGGAGGGAACGGCCTGTACCAAAGCCTGCATCAGTTTCCTGATCTGCCTGGACATTTCGTGGCGGGGTGGGGGGGGTTTACAGGGTGCCTCACCTCTTGGCAAATTCCAAGTAGTCTCGCAGCTCTCCTGCGGAGTAGACATCACCCAGAGGGTTCTGAGGGTTGATGAGGATGAGGCCTTTGACCTTCACACCCTGAAACCATCAGTGGGGTGGGAAACCCTTAGCTTCTCCTGAAGACCAGAGTCACACGGTCCCACTGGATGGGGCTGGCTGCGGGGCGGGCTCCCGGGGAAATGGGATGGGAACGTGCTCACGACACAATGTGAGAACACGAACAAGGGCAGAGAATTACGTTACCTGTAGCATGCTGTCAACCAGGAAAGGAAACAGAGGCAGAGAACAGAGCCCAGAGGAAAATATGCCCAAATGGTAAAGGTTGCCTTCGTTGGTAGGATAATGGGTGGGGGGTTTTGCTTTTAGAATTCCTACAGTGGGCAGGTACGGCGTTAATGACCATGGACTAGAAGGAACCAGAGGAGTAGTTCTTGTCTCTTTCTTCAGGAGGTCCCCTCAAGGCAAGAGGAGAATCATGTCCTCAAATCATCAGGGAGACTGTTGGACTACACACCGCTAGGTTCCACACTTGACCCACCGAATCAAAACAGGGGGGTGGGGGTGGGGGGGTTAAGCTCCCTGGTTGACTCTTTGTACACGGAGGTCTCAGAGTCTTTCTCTAGTGAGAAGACCCTCCTTGGGCAGGCTCCTACTTGACTTCCATCCCCATCAGGGAGTCCCATCCCACACCCAGGACGAGATCAGCCACAGGAAGTCCGTGTCCTGCTCCCACTCCCAGCCTTGAGTTTGATTTGACCCCCAGACCTCGGAATTAGCTCTTTGCAGGGCCATCTCCAGCTTCTCCACTGTGAGCTGGAAGGGACGTGTGTCCAGCCCGGTGGCCTAGAAAAAGACGGAGAAAAGCCAGCAGCCAAATTCAGTGATCCCCTAAACCTGAACTTCTGGGGCCTCTCCTACCCCTGTCATCTCTGGCCTCCTCAAAGCAGTCTCTGAAAAAAACACAGGTGGGCTCCCTCTCCTCATTGCCAGCCCCCATCCCTACCCCACCACATCAGGGACACCTCACCACTCTTAGTCGGGAAGAGGCCCCAGAGGTGCTCTGATTGGGGTCCAAGAACTTGCATGTTGAGGTCTGCTCTACCCCATCCTCACCCCACCATTTTGATGCAGTCTCCCTGGGGCTGCCCTTAGCTTCTACACTGACCCCAGGGATCTCAAAGCCAGGATTGGAGAACCCCTGGGGAACCCAGGTATGGACAGTCATGGGCTCTACTCCCCTTGCAGCCGTAATCCCAGAGCCCCCAGCATGGACTTCCTCCCACGTCCACCCTCAAATTCATAGAGAGAAAAGCCTTCGTCTATAGGAAGGCGCGGGTCCTACCTGGGGTGGCAGGGACTCTTACCTCGCTGTCCAGATAGACACAGACCAGTCGGACGCCGCCGTAGAGACAGACGTGCTGTGTGATGGCTCCGTAGTAAGGGGCAGGGATCAGGAAGGCCTCTGTGGGCAGGCATGGGCCAGGGCCTGTCACTCGCTGGCCAGAATGCCCAACCCCCCATCCACAGGCTCCACACCTCTCCCAGCCTTCCATGTCCCCGGGAAGACACTGGAGGAACACTGTCTCTCAACTCCCAAGCTCTAATACTTGGATCCGCTGAGACCAGTCCCTTTGCTGATAATCAATAGCTAACACGTACTGAACACTTACTACGTGTTGGGAACCGTGTTAAACGTGCATTTGCGCGTTAGCTCATTTGGTCCTCGCTATCACTCTTTGAGGTAACTTTACCGATGAGCAAACAGAACCTCAGTGGATCCCTCTAAAGCACTCGACATGGGTCCCTCCAAGGACAGACAGGGATCCACTGAGTTGAAGCTGCAGGGTGATGTGGGCTGGACAAATGGACACACCTGACAGCATACAGAATTGGCCAGAGATAGAGTGTGTTCTCAAGGAGTGAATTTTCCCCCTCTGGGCACATTCCAACCAAAGGCTGAGACCGCATGCTGGGGAGGGGATGTCATCCAGGAGACCCCAGCCGTGGATGGGGGGTGGGGGGGTTGGTGATGACCGCCAAGGTCTACCCTCACGCAGAAGCAAAGGCATTCCTCTGATTCTGAGGAATGTCCACATGGTTAGGCTGCCTTCCCTTCCCTGTGTCTGCCCCACTCACAGCTCTGGGAGGGACAGCCTTCGTCCTACATGTTCCCTACCCCAGCCACGGGGAGTGGACCGGAGAGAAACAAGGGACCCAAGGGAGCCCACCCACTGGCTGGCCAGAAGCCCATCACGTGCTCTCTCTCATGACTTTGCTCCAGCAAGCACAGAGGCTTATCAGAGGAGAACGCACACCTGGACGAAAGGTCACATGCAGTTGGAGCTGGGGCAGCTACACTGGGCCAAATAGGAGCTAAGGAAGGGCCAGAGAGGCTCGCATATAAAAAGGGGGAGGAAGAGGAACTATATACCCCAGTGAGAGAATGGGTAGGAAATTGCCTATTATATCCTTGCAATGAATCTTCTTTTTGTGGTTCAAATCCTGGATACTAGCTCTGTGTGCATGTGTGCGTTTGACAGGTAACTTAACCCCCTGTGCCTTAATGTCCTCATCTGTGAAATGGGGCTGACATAGAACCTGCCTCAGAGGGATGGACTGAGGATTAAATGATAGACTATGTGTAAAGCCTTCAGCCAGGGCCTTCGACACAGTATGTGGTCAGTTAGCTTTACCAGTATAATTACTACTAGTTAAGCTACCGGGAGTGGGTCTGGTCTCTCTGTTCTGGCAACAATAACCCTGACCATGACCCGTTCTCAGTCGGACCATGGCTCCTGTAGCAGACGCTGCTGGCTGCCTACTCGACAGCCACTCCAATTGTCCTGTGAAGAGAGCATCAGACTTCCCAGATGTGACCAGTCCGAGGATGGTGGGAAGGACGGAAGGATGGCCTTGCCCCAGCCCCTGAGGATAAACCACGTTTGGGTTAAACCAACTGGGGTTCTTATCCTGTTTTCCAGGGACTGCTTTGGGAGTAGGTTTGAGAGTCAGTGCTGGCCAGTAAGACATAAGGGGAGCCCTGCTGGGCCTTTTTTGGGAAAGTCCTGCACCCTCCCAATAAAAAAGATGCAAGTAAGGCACCATCTCATCCCTTCCTTCCTGCTTTGGGACACACCATCACGTAAGGATGCAACAGCATCACGCGAAAGGAAAAACCAAGGTCATCGCAGAGAGAAGCCCAGAACGCTGGCATACATTGAACTCCCCAGAGACTGCCAACATCCGGGCATCTTGTCAAAGTGCTAATTAAGCCCCCTGCCATCTAGTAGTCCATTATGGCCCAAAGCCTTCTGGCGCAGCCTGCAAAGACAGACCTCGGTGGACACTGCAGGCGGAGGGCGGCCCCCAACGAGCAGGCTGCAGGTTACTTACCCCCCACCTCACACAGCACCGTGGCCAGAGCAGAGAAGAGAGAGGCACAGCCGTTCAGAACCACCACCTGAGGGTGACACACCCACACGAGAAGGATGAATAATCTGGGCAGGTGGGAGCGAGGACCTATGGCTGTGTCCAGGCCGGCACGGACGGAGGGCCAGGCGCCAACGTGGGGCCCTCCGGGGCTCTGTCACAGCACAGCCACCAGAGGAAGGCCAAGGCCCCTCCTGACTAACAGCCAAGTGCATTTGTGTGACTTCTTCTTTGGTCGATGCTCTAGATCAACAGAGCAAGGAAGAGGGGGCTGGTCACTTAGAGGCTCTTGCCCGAAGATGTCGAGGCAACAAGGGACCACAGAACAAAGTGGAGCAGAAATTATATCCCAATTATCACCTAAATATCCAGGATGAGGAGGAAAAGAGGGAGGGGGTATTCCTAATTCCACCTGGGAACAAGTCAGAACGGTGAAAGTCAGGTCCCAGCCCTACCTTACCCCTGGCCAGTCGAAAACTGGGGGAAGTGGGCAGAAGAGCAGGAGAAGGCAGAGGAGGGGGCTACTCACATTCTCTGGTTTCAGGGGTGCAGGGCTCTTGCAGTAGAAAGACAGGAATCTGGCCACTTCCTCCCGGAGGCTAAAGTTGGGACAGAGATGGACGCTTGTCAGAGCGTCCCCAACCCATAGTCCATCCCAAAGGTCCCCTGGTGAATCTTCAGATGGCTGCCATTATCCTTCTCTGCTTCCTCACAAGGGCAGTGAGGTCCAGGCTGTCTCCACATCTCGAGGCCCACCAGCCCCCCACCCCACCGCTACCCACACACATTAAAACCTGCCTTCTCTGTAGTTCTAGGACACCCGACCCACCTGATTAGCGAGCCTGGGCGGGGTAAGGGGGAGAATATCAAAAGTAACAGTCTATCTACACGTAGATCTAGCTGATAATAATACTGTAACAATAACTGTCATCATAGTTACTGTTGCTAACAGTCAGTGAGCACTTACATGACGCAGGAGTTACTTGGGGGAATTTTACTCATTTAATCTTCATGACAACTCTATGATATTATTATTATTATTATTCCCATTTTACAGACAAAGAAACTGAGGCTTGAAGGAAATCAGTCACTTGCTGGGAGGTAAGTGGCACAGTCCACACTCATGCCAGTGGTCTGTCTCCAGGGCCCACCATCCTAATTACTAGAAGAGCGTGCACTTTAGAATTCAGTCCTGCTTGGCCGCTAAGGCCTTAGAACAGCAGGTGGCCCCTAGCAAGGGCTCAATGAGTACAAACTCCAATTAGTATTACGTACCATCTCCCATCTTGCCAGGAGGAAAATGCCTTAGCCAGCCCCCTGCCGACTGCCCTCCCCACCCCCGCCAGCGCTGGCTCTGGTTCCTCTAAGACTCCTGAGAGAGCAGGGACAGAGACTCCATGCCTGAAGGCCCTCCTCACACCTCAGACCCAGGGAAGCCAGGCTAGGGAGCTCCTGAACTGGGCTGGGACTGGCAGAGGTACGAGTTCCCTGCAGACGCTCCCGGAGACCGCGCGGTCGCCGCGTCTCCAGGACTGGCCCTCGGCCTAAGGCAGGCTTGCTCCACCTGCCATATTCACTTTTTGGGCGTGATAATTACTTGTCGTGGGGGCTATCCTGGGCATTGTAGGAGGCCTGGCAGCACCCCCTGCCCCTCCCCGATAAACGCCAGTAACACCCCCCTCCCAGTTACGACCACCAAAAATGTCCCCAGATGTCCTCTGACCCTGGGGAGCAAAACCAGCCCGGGTTGAGAACACAGGCTCATGGCAACTACTTACAACAGATGTCCCCTCCAGTCAGGGTACTGCAGCAGAGACGGCTCCACCCGCAGCATGTCGCTCTGACTCAGCTGGGGACAGAGCAAAGAGCGGGTCACACATCCTCATGGTGACCGCCAGCACTTCCACCTGCATCCACGCAGCACCAGGGCCAGTAAAGCCTGGGCTCGGTCTGCTCAGCAGAGAAACCATGACACGGGCAGCACAGGCACAGCGCTCTCCTGCCCATGCCGCAGGTGAGGAAACTGAGGCTCAAAACACGGAGATGACTCAGCCAAGGTCACAGAGCTAGCAAGTGGCAGAGCTGAGACAAAACCCAGAATGTCTGACTCTTAATCCAGTGCTCTTTATACAGCACTGCCATCTAAAACACCCAGACGGGTGGGTTTGCGGAGGCCGTGGTAGGAGATGGTGCTACTCTGCCTCTCCCTGGGGTGACAGAAGGGGTCCCAGAATCGGGTGCCATCACCTTGGTGTTGGCTCCAACTTCTGGAGGGACTCGGGCCACTCGGGCCTCCTGGAGGCTCAGCTCCACATTATGTTCTGGGAAGTGTGGCTGTTTCTAGACCATCCCCACCAGGACCAGGTGCTGGGTTAGGAACGTCCGGCGCATCACATACACAATGTCAAGGAAAGGTCGGGGTCTTGGGGAGAGGACCCAGAGAAAAAGGGCAATCAGCCCCTGGTATATAACCCCAGCCGTTTCCCTCTCCTTCCTCCTGGAAGAGCTGTGCTGTCCAGGACGGAGTCCGCCAGCCACAGGTGCCTCCCGAGCACGCGGAACGTGGCTAGCCTCCACGGAGACACGCAGGATTTTGAAGGCTTCATATGAAAACAGTGTGCAAAACAGCTTCATCTTTGTGTATTGATTACATGTTGAAATGGTCCTATTTTTTGGATATAACGGGCTAAATAAAATATATTATTAAGATGAACTTACCAGTTGCTTTTTACTTATGGAAATGTTTAAATTATATATGCGGTTCACGTTTTATTTCTAGAGGACAGGGCAGTGGGGTCCTGGCTTCAGGTAGAACGCGCCTTTGGAACCCGCTCCCTACACTCCTTTTCCCTTAGGTGTTGGATTCGTCACCTCTGGAAAGAAGTTCTTTTGGGTTAGGCGTCACTCTCTCTACAATCGCCCACTCTGGCCTTGGGAGACACATTTCCTAGGTATTTCCAGTGGTTTGCCAGAGAGGGCTCACACCAGCTCAAGAAATCCGCTTCAATAAGTTTCCAGGACTTTCATGAGCTGTGTTTAAAAAAGTCATTTAAAAAAATTTAATTACATAAATGCATAAGTAAGTAAAGTACATTAAAAACAAAGGTAATAACTCGAACATCACTGCTTCTGGTTATGTTACTACATTTTAATGTGTGCTCCTGAGGTTATTTCATCTATGTGTCTAGACGGTGGGGACACTACATGACACGTGCCTCTAACACCTCTTTTCCCACTTTGTGTGAGGGATGTCACACCCATAGCTTGAAATCAGCCACTGTGTGTGTATTTACACTATGGGAATTGGCAAAAGCCACAAATCAGAATCCTCCTGACCCCAGAGCCAGGTGTTAAATACGGACCGCACCCTGCTGAGTGCTCCCCACTGGGAGCAGGGACCCAGCCAGCAGGAGGCACTGAGTACTGAGAAGGGGTCTTCACGAAGCAGGGTCAGAACAGGGAAGTGACCTGCCCAAGATCAAGAAAGTTGCCCCCGAGGCAGATCTGAAAGCCGGTCTCCTGGCCTCAGGTAAGCAGCAGACTCTTGTCAGGGAAGCATTCCGGGGAAGTCCAAGAGCGGACAGCCCCCTGGGCACCACTGACACCACCCAGAGGAGCACCGGGACTTACCCGCCTGGATAGCAGGTCAAAGCAGAGTTTGTTCTCACTGGTGCCCATGTTAATGATGCCCTGGAGACAGAGATATGGAGGCAGGGTCAACATAGCCAAGGGGCCCCAAAGGAAGGCCCAAGGAGCACACGGAGGCAGCAAAGTGGGAGTGATCCTCCCCTTCCAAACACCCTTCCTTGCCCTTGTTCGAACCCTACCTCCACTCAGCTCCCTGGTCCCATCTTCCCATTTCTAAAGCTCCATTCAAATGCCATCTCTTCCAGGAAGCCCCCTGACCCAGAACCCCACCTAGAAAGGATCTTTTGTTGGGGGAAGGATCCACTTCCAGACTTGGTCACATGGCTGTTGGCAGGCCTTGGTCCCTCGCCACACCGGCTTCTCCACAGCACTGCCTCATGAAATGGCAGCTGGCTTCCCCCAGGGCAGGTGGTCCAAGAGAGGACAAGACACCATGGGTACCCAAGATGGAAGCTACAGACGTTATAACCTATTCTTGCAGGACGTTACATCTGCCTATTCTGTTCATTAGAAGCCTTGAGGGTGGGCTGGACCTAGTGGCCTGCACCCGATATGACGCCTAACAAACAAAGACTATTAAGGGATTATTTGTGACAGCTCTCTGCCCTCTGAAGGTAATATCAGTCCCAACTTATACCTGGGACAGATAATAATAATGGCTGCTACCATGTATTGAATGTCCTTTGTGGTAGCGCTGTGCTAATAACTTCACGTACCTGATCGCATTTCATTGTGACTATTCTACAGAACAGATATCATTATCTCCATTTAGAGGTGAACTGAGGTTCAAAGAAATTAAATAAATGAGTTCAAGAGTACACAACCCAGCGATTAAGTAAGTAGCTCACGAATACACAACCCTGAACTCTAGTCGTGTCCCAGCTCTGACGTTGCGTGGTTGACGGGCTGTGGTCGGAATCCACAGAACATTCCGTACTTCTTGAATTCCTCCCTCACCAATCAGGGTCCCCTTAATCATAAACAGGCCCTTTTCTGATCTAGGCAATGAACTGGGAACTCTCTGAGCTACATCAGAAGCCCTCTTGGTGGTCAGAGGGCTGTAACCCCAATCTGACGAGAGCAAGCTGGGTGCTTCCCTATTGGCCAAGGTAGGGTATCCCACCCTGAAGACTTCCCTTGGGGTCCAGAGGGAGCAGGGATTTCACTCACACTGGGGTTCTTTTCCTCATCATACTCGTCCATGTGGTAGGTCCTGTAGCCCTCCTCGGCTGAGTCCCAGAACCATTTAATGACGCTTCCTCTGGAGGACAGGTAGGAGCTGTCAGAGGACACCGAGGCCGTGGGATCACCCACTCCACTGAATTCTGACAGCTTCCGGTCTGGTTTTCCGGAGCATTCTCTTTCCAGACCATCCCCGTGGTTACTGTCCAGGTCCTGTGTGGCGGCTGGGCCCGGAAAGGTGGTAAGTGCCCTGGATTCCTTCTGAGGCAGAGTGAACATCTGCAAAAAAGACGAAAGCGTCCAGTGCCTGTTTGAGGGCTTTTCGTAGCCGCCAAAATGAACTGGGAGTTGGGAGGTACTTCCCATTCTCCGTCCGCCCCTTCCTTTACATTTATATATTCCCCGCTCCTTGTATCCTTTACTGGTTGTAACCAGGTGTGCAAAGCCTTCAACAAGTAAATTCTGTTAAGGATCTATTCAGTGTCAGGGGGTGTACTTGACTTTAATGTACAGCTCCTCACACTTGTTTTACATTTGTGGGAGTTCATTCTGCAGCCTAAGGGGTAACCAACGTTCTATTTTCATCCTTGCTGACCTCAATTTCCAAACACCAGGTGAAAAGTTTCTGACTTCAAGCAGAAGGGACCTGGGGACGCCTGAGTGGCTCAGTCAGTTAAGTGTCTGACTCTTGATTTGGCTCAGGTCCTGATCCCAGGGTTTGTGGGTTCCCTGACGACAGTGCGGAGCCTGCTTGGGATTCTCAGTCTCCCTCTCTCTCTGCCCCTCCCCCTATCATTCATTCTCTCTCTCTCAAAATAAATAATAAACTTAAAAAAAAAAAAAAGGCAGAAAGAGCCGAGAGTCCCAGGGGTCTGGCGGTGGTTGATGTCAGCAGGGATAAAGGGCTTGAGGTTATCCGGGGTCTGGAGCAGATGATGGGCGGGGACTAAAGGAAGGACGCCTGGGGGTCTCCTAAGTGTAGGCCCCCGGGGGCACTGCTCCAGGGGCCGGTCCTCACACCCGAGGGAGCGAAGCACCGGAGGCAGGAGAGGGCAGTCACCTCCTGCCAGCGGCTGCGAGCTCCTCCGCTTTTTTACGTTTTTTTTTTTTAATTTACTTTTGAGACACAGAGAAACGGAGTATGAGTGGGGGAGAGGCAGAGAGAGAGGGAGACACAGAATCCGACGGAGTCTCCAGGCTCTGAGCTGTCAGCACAGAGCCGATGCGAGGCTCGAACCCACGAACCGTGAGATCATGACCTGAGCCGAAGCCTGACGCTTGAGCTTAACCGACTGAGCCACCCAGGCGCCCCCTTCTCCGCTTTTTAAGGCGGTTTCCGCATCTGCAGAGCAGGGCAGCGGCGGGGCTGTAAAGACAGGAGTTGCTGTAGATAAAGCGCTGAGAGCAAATCCTGGCTCGTGGCTCCAGTTCGGTGAAATGTTACTACAGCTCCTCGCCGAGTCTCCCGGTCCCGACGCGAGCCCGCACGCCACGTGACGGTGACCGCCAGCGGCCCTGAGCCCAGGGGACTCCCGCGGTCCCCCCTACGTGGCCGGGCGCTCACCTCGCTCCCCGCGACAGCGCAGGCCAGCGGACGGGCGGCGCGGGCGGCGGCCGAGCGGGAGCGCAGGAAGCCGGCTGCAGCCGCCGCGCCGCCGGGCCTCCGGGCCTCGCGAGACGAGACGGCTGAACTTCCGGTTCGAGGACGCGTGGGCCGGGCCGGGGCTGCGAGACGGAAGCGCGCACGCCTGCGGACGACCCCCGAGCCCGCGTGAAGGGCTGCCCTGCAAGGCGGGCTCGCAGCCCCGGGGCCGCGCTGGAGAGGCGGGGCCGTGCGCCCTGGGGCTCTTCCTCCGCCCGGACCCGCCCCGCCTATAGCGGGCGCCCCGGGAACCTCCCCCCTCGCGTCCGCTTCCCGTGCAGCCCCCCCGCCCGGGGGCGACCCCCGCCGGGGCGCAGCAGGAGCCGAGACCTCCGAGACCTCCGCGGGAAGGGCCGGCCTGCGGGCCCTGGTCTCCTTGGCTGGCCCGTGGGGGGCGCCTCCCTCTGCCTCCGGGCCTCGGTTTCCCGATTTTGAAGCAGTTGGAGTCACCGAGGTTACTTGGCAAATATCTGCCTGTTTGCACCCATGGAAAAGCCTTTCCAGGTTAAGGCGAGGGCATCCTTAAAACATCCTTCCCCTTTGAGTTTCTTTTTTTTCTTTTCTTTTTTTTTTTTTTTTTACTGGCGCCGCAATTCTTTCGTTCCCTGGAATATTTGCGGAACTCTGCCGTGGACCCTATAGGTTCTGGTGCTTCGGCAGTGAGTGAAGCTACCCAGGGCCCAGCCTGCGCAGAACCTTGAGTAGAAGAAATCTTTCTCGTGAAGTCAGCAGGCTCCCTCAGTGCAAGTATGGCTGGGAGGACTTTGTCTTCTGAGCACTCCACTTCCGGTCTTCTCTGTGGCCTTGCCACCACCATTGTGACCTTAAGCAGCTCTCATGACTTTGCTGGTCCTCTGTGTTATATGCTGTAAAACAAGCCAGTTCTCTCCATTTAAGTCATATTCTACTTAATTCTGATAAGTACTCTTATTGAATGCCTGTTTCGTGCCAGATCTCTGCAGAGGGCTGGAGAACGCTGATGAGCAAAACTAACAGTGGGCCTCCGTGGTTGACATACAAAATAGAGGACTATTAAAGTTTACCTGGTGCCATGGAAACATGCAGCAGGGAGAGTCACCGCCAACTCCTACACATGCGCTGGCTCCACAGAGGAAGCCCCACGCACACGTAAAATTGCTATAAACACTTAGGAAGGGAGGGTGAGTTCTGAAAGATAAATCCTAGTTAGAGAGTGAGAACGTGGGAGTGTTGGAAGCAGAAGAAAGTGTTTAATAGGGCCTCGAAGGTCAGGGTCAATGTGGAACAGTAATAAACTGCAAGATATCTAATATGGCTGGAGCTTGCAGGGTTTGGGAGAAAGGTTGGAGATAATAGGCAGAGCTCAGGTCATCAGCCCTTGTAAACAAACCGTGATAAGGACTGTGAACTTGTCACTTTTTTTTTTTAATTTTAACATTTATTTATTTTTAAGAGACAGAGAGAGACAGATCATGAGCCAGGGAGGGGTAGAGAGAGAGGGACACACAGAATCCAAAGCAGGCTCCAGGCTCTGAGCTGTCAGCACAGAGCCTGACGCGGGGCTCGAACCCACAAACTGTGAGATCATGAGAGATCATGACCTGAGCCAAAGTCAGACGCTCAACCGACTAAGCCACCCAGGCGCCCCAAATTCTCACTTTTGATTTGTTTTAAATCAAAAGCTATAACCAAGAAGCCAAAAAAGGGTAATAAAATACAACCCTAAATAATGCCTGATTAATCTGAAAGAAGACAGGCAAGAAGGAAAAAATGAACAAAGAGCCTATGACACAATAGAAAACAGCAAGATAGCTGACTGAAATCCAACCATATCAATAATCACATTAAATGTAATCACTAAGGACCAATTAAAAGATGATCTGACTGGACAAAGCAGCAAGATTCAAGTATATGGTAATTGCAAGAGACATGTTAAATAAAAAGACAAATGGTTAAAAGTAAAATTAGAAAAAAATTATAGCATGCCAACAATCATAAGAGGATGGCAATTATGCAAAAACCAGAAAACGAATGTTGGCAAGGAGAAGTTAGGACCCTTGCGTACTTTGGGTGGGAATGTAAAATGGTACAGCCGCTGTGGACAATACAGAGATTCCTCAAAAAATTAACAATAGAAGTAATTAGACCCAGCAATTCCACTTCTGGGTATATTTTCAAAAGAATTGAAAGCAGGATCTTGAAGAGATATTTGTACACCTGTGTTCGTAGCAGCATTATTCACAATAGCTAAAATGTGGAAGCAACCCAAGTGACCACCAACAGATGAATGGGTAAGTAAAATGTGGTATATACATACAATGAGATAAACATTCAGCCTGAAAGGAAATTCTGATGCGTATTACAATGTAGATGAAACTTGAGGACAGTATGTTAAGTGAAATACCCAGTCACAAAGAGACAAATACTTTAGGAGCCCACCACTTAGTCAAAATCAGCGACAGAAAGCAAAATGGTGGTTGCCAGGGGCTGGAGGAAGGAAATGACGGGGAGTTATTGTTTAATAGGTATAGATTTTCACTTTTACAAGATGGAAGGGGTTCCTGGGGTGGATGGTGGGGATGACTGCACAACAGTGTGAATGTATTTAATGCTGCCGAATGATACACTGAAAAATGGTTAAGATGGGAAATTTTATGTATGTGTATTTTAACACAAATAAAGGAAAAAACAGGAAAGCAGAAGCATTCATAATATCTGACATAGCAAACTTCAAAACAAAAAAGAATGAAATCTTGCCATTTGCAACAATGTGGAAAGAACTAGAGTGTATTATGCTAAGTGAAATAAGTCCATCAGAGAAAGATAAATATCATATGATATCACTCATGTGGAATTAAGAAACATAACAGATGAACATAGAGGAAGGGAAGGAAAAATAAGATACAAACTGAGGGAGGCAAACCATAAGAGACTCTTAAATACAGAGAACAAACTGAGGGTAGCTGGAGGGGAGGTAGGGGGAGGGATGGGCTAATTGGGTGATGGGCATTAAGGAGGGCACTTGTTGGGATGAGCACTGGGTGTTGTATGTAGGTGATAAATCCCTGGGTTCTATCCTGAAACCAATACTACACTGTATGTTAACTTACTTGAATTTAAATAAATAAATCTAAAAAAAATTATCAAAACTTAAAAGTGATTCTTCAAAATGACAGAATGGTCAATTCATCAGGATGACAATTTTAAATGTTTATACTCCTAATATCAAAGCTTCAAAATACATGAAGCAGAAACCGACAGAATACAAGGGAAATACAGATAAGTCAACAATTACAGTTGGGAAATCTAGCACTCCCCTCTCAGTAATAGATAGAGTGGATCAAATGACAGTTAAGTATCAGAAGATTTAAACATTAGAGGGGCACCTGGGTGGCTCGGTCGGTTGAGCATCCAGCTTCGGCTCAGGTCATGATCTCACGGTCCGTGGGTTCAAGCCCCGCATGGGGCTCTGTGCTGACAGCTCAGAGCCTGGAGCCTGCTTCAGATTCTGTGTCTCCCTCTCTCTCTGCCCTTCCCTTGCTTGTGCTCTCTCTGCTTCCCAAAAATAAATAAACATTAAAAAATTTTAAACATTAGAAAATAATTTAACCTAATTGATATAGCACACCCCACCCAGTAACTGCAGAATATACTTCTTTTCAAGTGCACATGAACCACCGGCCAAGATAGACCCTATTCTTGGCCGTAAGCCAGTCTCAATAAACTTCAAAGGATTCAAATTGTATTTTACGTTCTCTCCTTACAATGGTACTAAAGTGAAAACTATTAACAGAGGTTAAGTGAACCATCCCCAAATACTTGTAAAATAACATGCTAAATAAATCAGATAAAAAAGAAATCACAAAGGATATTAGAAAATTGAACAATCATGGGGCGCCTGGGTGGCTCAGTCGGTTAAGCATCTGACTTCAGCTCAGGTCATGATCTCGAGGTTCGTGGGTTCGAGCCTCACACCGGGTTCTGTGCTGACAGCTCAGAGCCTGGAGCCTGTTTTAGATTCTGTGTCTCCCTCTCTCTCTCTGCCCCTCCCTTGTTTGCACTCTGTCTCTCTCTGTCTCAAGAAAATAAACAAACAAACAAAAAAAGAAAATTGAACAATCACAATCAAAATACATGTAGCTAAAGCAATACTTAGAAATCAATAACTTCAAATGCTTATATTTGAAAAAAGCTTAAATCTATTCATCTAAACTTGCACATTAAGAAGCTAAAAAAGAGGCAAGTAAACCCCCCTCCCAAAAATCAAAGTAAAAGTGAAACGAGAAATACAGAAAAATCAATGAACCCAAAAGTTGGTTCTTTGAAAAGATCCACACAATTGATAAACATTTAGACTAACTGATTAAAAAAACACTGATTTCAGTATCAGAAAAGGAAAAGGAGATAACACAATAGATCATATAGATATTAAGGGATAGTAAAAGAATAATAAACAATTTTATCTCAGTAATTGAACTTAACTGGAAATATCTTCTTGAATGACACAAATTGCTAAACCTGACACAAGAAATAGAAAATATGAATAGCCCTATATCTGTTACAGAAATTAAATTCAGGAGAAGAAACCTTCCCACAAAGAAAACTCCAGTACAGATAGCTACACAGGTGAATTTTACCAAACATTTAAAAGATTTTAATTAACTTGACACAAACTTTCAGAAAAATAAGGAACACTTCCCAAAACCTTTTAGAGGTCAGTGTTACTCTGATACCAAAACCAACAATGCAATACTAAAAAGAAAATTTTGGCACAATATTCCTCATGAAAATAAATGTAAAATTCCTTTTTTTTTTGAAAAATGTTTTAAATTTATTTTTGAGAGACAGGGAGAGACAGTGCGAGCAGGGGAGGGTCAGAGAGAGAGAGAGAGATACAGAATCCGAAGACAGCTCCAGGCTCTGAGCTAGCTGTCAGCACAGAGCCCAATGCAGGGCTCGAACCCACGAACCGTGAGATCATGACCTGAGCCGAAGTCGGACACTCAACCGACTGAGCCACCCAGGCGCCCCTAAAATTCTTAATATCAAACCAAATCCAACAACGTATAAACAAAGATGCATCATGACTGTGCAGGCCTTATTGCAGGAATAGGACCTACGCTTGGTATTTTTATTTTTTTTTTTAATGTTTGTTTTTGAGAGAGAGAGAGAGAGGGAGAGAGAGAGAGAGAGAGAAACATGAGTGGGGCAGGGGCAGAGAGAGAGGGAGACACAGAATCCAGAGCAGGCTCCAGGCTCCGAGGTGTCAGCACAGAGCCTGACTCAGGGCTCAAACTCACAAACCACAAGATCTTGACCTGAGCTGAAGTCAGACACTTAACTGAGCCACCCAGGTGCCCCATCATTTAAAAAATTTAATGTAGTTTGCCACATTAATAATTAGAAGAATTATATCTTCCCTAGAGGTATAAAAACATATGATAAAAATTGAACCCTCATTCATGAAAAACCCCTCAGCAAACTAGGAATCAAAGGAGCTCTTATCTGTTAAAGGGCAGTATGAAAAATACTTATACTAACATTGTACTTAAGAGTAAGAGTGGGGTTCCTGGGTGGCTCAGTTGGTTGGGCGTCTGACTTTGGCTCGGGTCATGATTTCATGGTTCATGAGTTTGAGCCCTGTGTTGGGCTCTGTGCTGACAACTCAGAGCCTAGAGCCAGCTTCACATTCTGTGTCTCCCTTTCTCTCTGCCCCTCGCCCTTGCACGTGCTCTCTCTCTCTCTCTCTCTCTCAAAAATAGATGAATGTTAAAAAAAAAAAAGTAAAAAAAAAAAAAAAAGAGTGAAAGTGACCTCAGTCCTAAGATTGAGAACAAGAATGTCCTCCTTCACTACTTTTAGTTAACACTGTACTAGAGGTTCTAGGATATGCAATTAGAACAGAAAAATTAGAGAGAAATATTGAAAAGGAAGAAGGAAAATCATCTTTATTCATGTAAACATGATTGTATACACTGAAAATTCAAAGAAATCCCTCACCTGACACTGCTAGAGCTAATAAGTGAATTTAGCAACGTCACAAGATAGTGTCAGAAGAGGATTCTTTCTGGGTCTCTCATGTTTCTGCCTGTTTTATAAAAACGAGCACTGACTGTCTTTGTTCTAGGCTATCTTCAAGGAGACACACACACACACACACACACACACGTGTAGAGTGAGCAGCACTGGATGATAGTAATAGTATCTCCATCTAGAGCAAAGGGTGGGTTTATTACTCAATATAATAAAAACAATATCTCCCTTGGGGTCAAAGTTCAGGCAGGCTTACTGCTAACCATAAAAGAATCCTGTTTCTTAAGTTTGGGTTTCCTCTTCCGCAATATACCCCACTGCACACACAGGCATCAGTTGGTCCTCTTCAATTTGCCCTACAGGAATCAGGGTTTGGGGAACCAAAAGCAGCTACTCTGTTTCCTGCTACTGCTTTGAGTAATAAGCAGTCCTTTTTCTCTGACCCAGGATTCTCATGCCTTCTGCCAGCATCCATAAAACCTATTCATTTATAAGTAGGGTAAAACTTCAGAGCGTTCAAAGCTCTTGATACAAGATACAAAATTCTGTTGTTTCATACTAGCAACAATTAGAAAATGAAGTTAACAATACGTTTAACAGAATATGAAAAGCATAGGTTAGTGATAAACTTAAAACATGTGTAAACAAAATGCATACACTGAAAGCCACAAAGACCTTGCTGAGGGAAGTTAAAGACATAAATAAATGGAAGGAGATTCCATGCTCATAGAGAGGATGATATTAAATTCTCTCCCTTCAAGCATTCAAATATTGAGTGGAAACGAAGACAGAAATAGTCTATCCCTTCCATGGAAGTCACCACCCCTTTCACCCCAGGACAGTGTGCTGATCAGACACTCTATTAGGTCCCATTACAGAGATCCCAAGAGCACTTGTGGTTCTAATCTTCATCTTCTCTCTGGTCCTGTGAGCTCCCTCATTCATCCAGTGAACTCCCCTTTGTCTATTACCTTATTAGTCGATGTCTCTTAAAAAAAAAAAAAAACAGTTTCTGGTGTAAAAACACCCTGAAGAATCAGGATTTGTTGACATGCTTTTTGATTATTAGAAAAAAAAAAAAGAAGGAAGAAAGATGGTCACTGAAGAACAAGAACCACCAACTCTGGAGGATGATCACAAACCCAAGTGACTGACCAAAAGCCATCAACTGGTGCTAAAAGCGCTTTTGTCGTCTCTAAGATGTGGTAGTCCATTGTGCCCACTTCACAGCATCCATCCCCCAACTAGAGTGCAGACATGCAAGACCTTTACAGACGATGTGATTCCAACAGCTGAAAATACTAGGGATGAAACTGGAAGATCCCAGGCTTAGCGCCAGAGGTTCATTTTAAAAGCCTTTTGAATGGGGCGCAAATGGAAAGAACTCCTTTTTGGAAGAAGGGACTTCTGGTATTATATTCCCACCCTGCACTTACCCACTCAGGTGTAAGGTAGGCGTGATCTTATGGGATGCAGTGTCTCATAGGATCCTGACATCTAGAAGGTGCTCTGTCAATTAGGGATCACTTTTTCCCTTCTTTCTGACCTTCCCCATGTGGTATTCTTCCTATCTAACCTACTTTAGAATTTAAAAAGGACCAAAAAAAAAAATCCCCCAAAGTTGATACAAAGAATGTAAAGAAATAAAACAGGCCTAGAGTTTAAGAGATTAAATTTATTAGATACTAAATACAAAAATAAAACCATCAAAATTGGGACCCCGAAAGCTCCCACCCCAACCCCATAAAAACATTTCCTATAGACACACCATGGCTAGCAAAGACTAAAAAAATGCAATGCTTTCAAAATGACAGATGCTCAGCTTGAGAAAATTGATGACTGGGTCCGATGAACCCATTCCTGGAGGAGCCCACTGCTGGCTCAGTCCCAGCACAGGCCAGAACCCCCAGCCTTCTGGACCAGACGCTGATGTCAGGGATGCCCTGAGCAGGTGACTGGAGGCAGGCCCCTTACTCTCTCTGTGCATCCTCCAGTTGCTTCACGATCAGATCCTGCTTCTGCTCTGATAGCACCCGATAGAACCGGTGCATGGCTAGAGGGTTCAAATGGGGACAGAGAAATGAAGGCTTAGTGGGGTCATGGTGGGCTCCGGACATCCATAGGTCATGGCAGACAACCACAGAGCCCCTCGTTCAGGGATGCTGAAGTTCAGGCCTCCCTTCTTTGGGATAGGTTTCCAAGTCTACCTGCTGCTTCCCCAGGGGCTGTTGTTAAACTCCATTATCACAGCATCTGCCTGCAAGACACCTTCATGTCTCATATTAAATCCTGTAATCTGGCTTATGGCCTTGCCCTCATCAGGTTTTCTATCTGCCTCTCCTGTCCTTTTGCTCAGTCCATTCTCCAAAAGATGTTTCTGTAACATAAATGTTCTCTTATTATTCTACCTGCTGGGACGTTAACGTCTGCCATGTGGTGAGATGCAATAGAAAATTGGTAAAATAAATGTCCTATTCTCCATAACCTTCAGAGGAGAATCTGAAACACCACAGTATAACGTACAGGGACCTCCATGGTCCTCTGTCTCACCTACCAAACCGTGCCTGCACAAGGGCACTGTACCACTCTGATTAGCTGATAGTCCCAATGCCCTGCTCAATGCAGGCACAGAACAGACACCCAAAGGGTGCAGTGTTCTTCCAGTGCCTATCTGCTCCTATTTGCAAACGAGCTTAAAGATAGCAAAGTGGGGTACATCTGGATGTCTCAGATGGTTAAGCATCCAACTCTTGGTTTCAGCTCAGGTCATCATCTCAAGGTTTCATGAGTTTGAGCCCCAAGTCAGGCTCTGTGCTGACAGTGCAGAACCTGCTTGAGAATCTCTTTCCCTCTCTGCCCTTCTCTACTCACACTGTCTGTCTCTCTCAAAATAGACTTAAAAAAAAAAAAAAGGAAAATGGAACAGATGGTATGGCAGGGCTAGCGCTATAGGCTGCTAAAGGCAAAAAAAAAAAAAAAGGGAAGATTCAGGAATTGGGCAATAGAAGAGTTAGTGAGGTATCTTTGAAGGATGTCAGGATTTGGAGGTCAGGACCATTCACCTTGTTTTAGCCAGAGGGGCTTCTCCGCAAAGGTGATACGGAACCAGCCAGGCTCCTTGCACATGTAGGTCTTGCCACGGGACAACATCAGCTTGTTGTCCAGGAAGCGGTGATGGAGGAGCAGCTCTTCCTCAAAGGTGCACGGATCCAGGTACTAGATCAGACAGGAGGACGGAGCTGAGCCCAAGACCCAGTCGGTAGATCTGCCCAGCAACACTGGGCCTCACTCCCAGAGCTCACCGCTTTCAAGTTGATCCAGATGTAGAGGCCAGAGCCACGGTTGAGAAAAGGGATCTCTAATGCCTCCAACTTCTTGGTCATGTATCCGTGAGCCATCTGTAGCCGGGAGCGGTAAGTGGGCAGGTATACTTGGTCAATCCACTCTGGGTGGGTGGGGAAAGACAGCTGTCACAGGGCTTGTGGCTGAGACCTGCCAGGGGGATCCTTACGAAAGGCTCCCTACCTGGGCTTTGTGTCAGCTGTTTCTATTAAAGACTGACTCTGTATTATATTTGAGCTGATGACCTTTATACCCAACACACCTACCACTTACGTATAGCTTGGGTACAGATACCAGGCTTCTCAATAGTCCGGTAGGAATGATCTATTTGGGTTTACACCCCTGATACAGAGTCAGGGTACCCCCTAAGTGGGGTTGATGCTGCTGTTGTCAACTGGGCAAGTCTCAGATAATCAGAGCTCTCCTTACCTCCTGCCTGGGAGCCTCATGCAGCAGACTCTGAGAAACATAGATATGCTTGGGGATGATCTTAGCCCAGTTGCTTTTGGCACCGGCAACACATTAGAACCACTTGGGGAGCTTTTAAAGGTCCTGATGCCCAGGTTATAGCTCTAGATCATCTAAATCAGAATCTTTGGGGATAGCACCCACATATCAGCATTTAAGCTCCCCAGATAGTTTCCATGTGTCAAAGGTTGAGAACTAGTGTTTGAGGGGCTAGGAACCTGGTTTCTGCCAAATATCAAAGGGCCTGGCACCATCCACCAGAGCTATCTGCTTGGATTTCTCCTATCTACCCTTTCCCCCCCTGCCAAAGCTGAAAGCAAAGTGTTTCTAAACCAGATTATTGAATTACATTAATTTGTATCATTATATACCAGCTTTTAATTTAAATCTTCCAGCGTGGTATCTGCTCTGTTATGGGGAATTAAAGAAAGAAGGCCTTATCTAAGTTTGGGCCATGGCAGTAAATAGAGGGGGTTGGGGGTGTTTCTTCTGAAGGCAGCATTCACTTGTGATCCCTGGAGGAAGTTGAATCCAGGTGCCATAGATCTAGCCACACCAACTTGCCCAAACGGCAGCTCTCCTTTGGCCGCCTTGGATGATGAAGTCAAGTCATAGTCAAGGAGTCATGGCATTTCTTTGTAATCTTTGCCTAAAGCAAGGGAAAATTGAGCTCACATAAAGACTGATTTGGGGCTTTCAAGCCTCAGAGTATAATTTGGCTATCCTGTCCAGGCAGAGCATGACCTCCCAGACTGCCAGACAGGAATGCCCATCTGTTTCAGACGAGCAGCTCCATCTTCTATCTCTGTCCTACTGCACTATCTGAGCTGCATCCTGCCCTCCTTCAAAACTTCCTGTCCTGCCACCATTAAACCCAAGACAGCAAACAGAGTCTCAGTGTTTTAGAGGTATGTCTGAGGCCCAAGCAGAACCAGGAATTCCCCATGGCCATGAGGTCTAGCCAAGATCCCTGCCCGGAATGAGACTCAGTACCTCTGTCCTGGAGCAGCCGGTATAGCTTATGCTGGGCAATGCCAGAAATGCTGTGGAGGTAGCCAAAAGAGCTCACAGCAGAGGCCACCTCCTTGTTGTGGGTGTAGAGAACACCAAAGCGAAAGCCAGAGATGCCGAAATCCTGGAGGAAAAGAAGTAGGGGAAGGAATACATGGTCTGCCCACCTCCTGGCTCCCTTTCCTTTCCTACCCAAAGACAGGAAGCTGGGGCTCACCTTACTGGTGCCCCAGATCACATGGGTCCTGTTGGGGTCAGGTAAACTGGAGAGGAGACAGTACAATCATGGTTATGAAGACATATGTGAAACATGAAGACTTGGGGTCAATACAGGTGAGAAGGGGAAAATGGACCAGAGGTCCTTCCTAGATAAAAGGGCCCACAGGGCCCAAAGTTCAAGAAACAGCTGCCCCAGTTAAGCCAGGAAGTCAACAAAAGGTATCCTTGGCGAACTAGATGGGACAGCTTCCAAGTGCCCCACTGAATGAAGTCCAGGACCCTATGCCTGGCTCGTGGCCTTCCTGCAGCTGGTCCAAAGCCACCTTTTTAGCAGCTAGCTCTTCACACATATGGGCCACCCATTGTTTCTAAGATGTGCTCACCTATTTCTTATTGTCCCGTTTTTGGCGAAGCTGTTCCTTCTGCTGGGCATGCCCTTGCCTTGTTTTGGCTGCTGGGATCCTATCTTAGGGCCACATACTATCCTTAAGAAAATTTATGCCCTAGGGATGCCTGGGTGGCTCAGTCAGTTAAGCATCCAACTCTTGATTTTGGTTCAAGTCACGGTCTCACGGTTCATGAGATCAAGCCCTACGTTGGGCTCTGCGCTGTCAGCACCAAGCCTACTTGGGATTCTCTCTCCCTCTCCCTCTCTCTCTGCCCCTCCCCTACTCATGCTCACTCAATCTCTCTCAAAATAAATAAACTTTTTAAAAAAGTTTTTCCCTATTTCTATTCTTTCCCTGTGCACTGCTTATCAAGAAATTCCTCCCTGACCTTCTGTCGGGCTTTATGTTGGCAGTGGCCCTTCTACCTTGCTGTCAAGTTATCTCATGTACAAAATGGCATTTAAAAAAAAAAAAAAGACACTTGGGGGGCACCTGAGTGGCTCAGTTAATTAAGCATCCAACTTTGGATTTGGAGTCAGGTTATGATCTCACAGTTTATGAATTCAAGCCCCATGTCATGCTTGGGATTCTCTCTCTCCCTCTCTCTCTGCTTCTCCCCCACTCATGCCCTCTCACAAAATAAATAAACTTAAAGACACTTGGGAGGAAAGATGATGCTTTGCTCATTTTCACACTCCCAGTGGCCCTTGGCCCGGTTCCTAGCATGTAGCCAGTGAAGTCTATAGCTCATGAACTCACCCTGCCACAGCAGGCACCTCATGGCTCTCACTCCCAGCTCCAGCTGAGGCCAACTCACCTTTCCATGCTCAGAACACTGTGGAATGTGATGGATTCATCAAACACAGACAGCATGTAAATCTCATCTAGAATCACATGGAGGTTGTACCTGCAGGTTGGGCAAAAGAAGGAGAATATCTAGGCTCTTCCAAGCGGCATGGTAAGGTAGAAGAGGGGTGGCCACCAGAAGGGGTCTTTAGACCTGCCCCGGGGGTAGGAAGGAATAGGACTCAGACATTCAGGAGAACATCTAACCCTTCAACTCTAACACAGAGACCAACGGGGAGGGCTGGGTGTCCCAACGAGTTTTATATCTGGTGTGGTCAGGGAGCTCCCATCCAGGGTCCGAATTGAGTAGTGGTGTTCAGTGGGCTAAGTGCTAATGCACATCATCTTGTTGATCTTCCCAACAACCCTCTGAAGCAGTGGTAGTGTCTCCATCTCACAGATGAAGAAACAGTTTCTGAGACAAAATTAATTCCCTCAACTAGCAGGTGCTCGACCTCTGATCTTTTTCCCCTAAAAACATACAAAATACAGAAACCATAACTGAGTGAATTGACCCTAGTTCTGTCAAATTCCAGCCCACGGACTTCCAGTGATCCTCTTGTCCTCCCACTCTGTCATGAATTGGTCTGGATTAGAGTTATGGAATTTGAATACGTGTTTCTCCTAGAAAATGGGAGATGATGCACCCTAAACAATAGGGCTATTTCAGAACTCCAGAGATAGTGGGTATTAACATGTTTATAGGAATGGGACATGAGGGTCCTCTAGGGACACATCTTCACCCCACAAGGTCTGGGAGTCCGTCTTCCTCAGAGCCTCAGGCCAAGTAGTTTGGGAAATGGATGCTGAGAGAAAGTGGTTACACAACAAGAATTGGAAAAGCAACAAAACCAGATCATAATTGTTATGTAGGTGTCTGTACCTGGGGGGGGGGGCGGAAGGAGGCAAAATGGCCAAAAATGTAGGGTTGAAGCATGTGGATGCCTTTTCCTTCAGTTTCAGTGAGTTGTACATAGCTTTGCAAAGCATACTTGCAGTAAAAATACTGGGGTTCTGACTTCTTGACCATGAGTGATCAGAACGCCATTAGGGACTTTGTGTAGTCTCGAGGGGTGGAACTCCTACCTCTTGGCAAACTCCAGGTATTCTTGTAGTGAGTCTCGAGAGTAGACATCTCCCAAAGGATTCTGAGGGTTGATTAGAATGAGCCCTCTGACCTTTTTCCCCTAAAAACATACAAAATACAGAAACCATAAACAACGGAGTGAAGTCAAGTCCTTCATGTCTACCTGAAATTCAGCCAAAGATCACATCAGGACACCCAATTATATACCCCCGACTGAAGCTTCATTGGGATCTCAGCTCCTTAGGTGGGATCTTGAACATGCAGCCCCAAAAGGAGCTCTGGGGGCTGCCATAGACAGGGTTCAGGGCTCCCAGGGGGACACAGCCCCTGGGACACTGCTTCTTCTGAAGGAGCCCACATTGTCTTGGTAAGAAAGTTGTACCGACTCTCAGTCCTCAACCCTTTTCAGGGACGGCAGTGCCCACCCTAAAGACAGAGGTCCCTCCTTACTGTAAGCCTAGCCTCAAGCAGAGCTTGTTCCAACTTGTCCACAGTGAGCTGGAAAGGACAGGGATTCGCATCTGTGACCTGGAAGACAAACACTGCCTGAGAACTGCCTATCTGAAAGCTTCTAAGCCTTAGTCCCTCATCCTACAAACACTGAACAATCCTTCATGCCCAGGGCTGCAGCCCCACATGCCTTCTTTGCTTTAATTTCTCCATGTCCCCCCACCTCCATCACTTATATGGGAGGAAAGAGAACTCCCCTACACCTTCCAAATGCCCTTAGAGACCCTCCATTGCCTAGGTGGGCTAAGCAGGGGGAAGGGTCCCCATTCTGACCTCACTGTCCAGGTGGACAAGAATCAGCTCAACTTTCGAATACAGGCAGGCACTAAAGGCGAAGCCACCATAAAAAGGGGTAGGAATCAGAAAGGCCTCTGGAAGCACAGGAAGACAAAGCTGTCAGTCCACGGTCTCTCAGTCAGAACCCGCCAGGCACCCCAGACCAGCAGCGGCACTATGGACAAAGAAGGTCAGTTTGGCAATCCCTCCCGCCTGGGGTTTACTGCTTTTGGGCTCAGGCTCTATAAAAGTTACACTCTTACAAATGTTATTTGGGGAACTCTAGAGAAGTTTCTTCTTTTGGAGTATACTAGAGAAGGAGAAAGGGAAGAATATTGCTATGAATGGCTCAGAATCCAGGTTACAAACCAAAATAGGCTTGCTGGCAGGTGGAGCGCTAGTCATCCAGTGAGTCTTACCAGCTCCAGCACAAACACAAGAGGCTGAGGTCTGTGCCCAGACAGGGCGCTCATCTCTTTGCATGGCTCAGGTGACCTAGACTTGGTGAACTCATGGGTTCTTTTCTTCCCCTTCCTTTGGCCTCATTGATGAGCAAACCAAGGACCCACTCCTTTGAGTGAAACCGCCATTTTGTTTACTTCCTTCTATGCAGCCAAAGCTCAAGATGGGAGACTCTTGTTTGGGTGTTGTTAGGAGGGAGACCAAGAACAGATCCCTCAGTCTTGTTTGATCTAGAACTCATTAGTTTTTTGGTTGTTTGGGGTGTGTGTGTGTGTGTGTGTCTGTGTGTGTGTTTTGTTTGTTTGTTTGTTTGGAGGAGGAGGAGGAAGAAGAGGAAGATAGGAAATCTATCTTCTGAGCCAGTTTACCAGGGCTCTCTGTATTGGAGTTGAGTCCAGAAGCCCAGCTAAGAATATAATGAGTTGGCTCCCATTGTCACTATTTCTAAAGCATACCTCATTGAGGACCATCACATGTTTTCCTTCCATATTAAATGGGGACCCCAAATCTCTTGCTCCTACAGAAATAGTAGGAAGATGTTCTAATCAATAAAGAAGTCCCAGTACTTTAGGGGAAAGGCCTTGGGTCAAGATATTCTTCTTCCCTAAGGTCCAGTGCCCATGCGCTGCTATTTCCCAGAGGGAAAGCAAAGCCCATTAACTTACCACCTGGGTCACACAGAACCATGGCCAGTGTGGAGAACACAGAAGAGCAGCCATTTAGAACAACTACCTAAAGATGCACAGAAGGCAGAAATCAAAACCCAACCCCCATATAAGAAGGTCTAGCCCCTTGGTCTCCCTCCCCCTAGGAGGGACAGGCATCAGGAACCTCCTTATCTGGTCCCATTGGCCGTTCCTCTGCCCTGGCCCTGAGGGTCTCTGCTGGTTCTAGAAAATACAGAGAGTCCCCCAAGAATAAAGCCCTCTACCAGGGTGGCAGTGAGGCTGGGAAACTGACTCACATTTTCTGGATCAAGCCGGTCAGGTACTTTGCAGTAGTAGGTCAGGAACCGGGCCACTTCTTCTCGAAGGCTGTGGACAAACCCAGAGAGAATTTGTGGTGCCCAGGCCCAGGGGCCCTTCCTCATTCAGGATCTAGACTACAGTCTTTTCCAAAGAGCAAGGTCTCCAATCTCATGTTACAGGGTTACTGACCAAGGCTATCAACTCCCCGGGTGACACAGACAGTAAGTATGAGAGTTTAGATAAGAACTCAAGCCCTTTGAATTACAGGGCAGTGCTATTTCTAGGACACCAGGCTGTCTCTTGATGAGGCTTCGCTCTAGATATTTTCTAGAGGTTGTTACCCAAAGAAACAGGGAGGTAGCCAACCAAGAATCTGGTGCCTTGAGCCCTTCCCTGAAGGAGAGCAAGTGTCTAGGGGCCAAGAGACTTGAGATATGGAAGTTACTTACAATGGTTGCCCTCTCCAATCAGGATATTGCAGCAGGTCATCCTCAATGTAGTTCATATCACTCTGACTCAGCTGTGGACAAACAGAGCATGAGGACAGCCAGCCCAAGGAAGCCCAACAGCCCCATCCCACCGCTCGGATGCATCCAGGTGCTTGCCCTACAACACAGGGCCTTACAGAAGGCGAACAGGGAAACATACCCCTTAATGAATGGAGGCCCCAATCCTGTTATAGATTACACAAATAGAGAATCACTGGGGAGTGTTTGACGACCTCCCCAACCCCACAGGGCCAGAGGCTCCCTTGGCAGCCTACCCACCATATACCCATCCAGAGCACAACTCCAAACACAGTCAGTATGCCAGAATGTTAGATGTGCTATTCTAGAAGGGGGCTTCCTTCCCCAAATTCATAAGTCCAACTCTTGTATCTACCACACGCTCGGAAACATTCTAGCGGGACTAGGCCCGATGGCGGGTCCCAGCACAGCACAGGGCTTGGCTTACCCGCTTGGTCATCAGATCCAGGCAGAGCTTATTTTCACTGAGTCCAAGGTTAATGAAGCCCTGGAGATGGAAGTCTGAGATCAGTCCTCTTGCCCTGCCCTATATGGACTTCTTTAAACTTTCTAGTAAATACGCATCCTAGATTATTTCAAATGGAAATCTCACTGCCCCGTGAGGCAGTTTAATCCATGTTTAACAACTTCAAGTGTTAGAAAAGTTTCACAGACCCCAAAATCTTACAGCTTGCAAGTTTTCCCCTTCAAAACCACATAGTACTTATATACCAAATACCAGTCATGGAGTTCTTATTACGTGCCAGACCCTAAACTAAGTGGCCTTACTTCCTACAACTCCTGAGGAAAGGGTTCTGTTATGATCCCGGATTTAAAGAGAGTGAAGCTCAGAAAGGCTGAATAATCTGCTAGCCACGTGACCGCAGCGATGGGCAGAACCCACCTGCCTGATCTAGTACCTGCCTCACACCCATCTCTGCTTCCATGGGAGGGCCCTTCAAGTTATTGGGGGAGATAATAGTCCCTCAGAGTCCAGTGGAAATACTGGGCTCAGTCTGTCCCCAGAGAAGCAGATGGCCATAGACCACATATTACTCAGCTAGAAACAGAAAAGGTTTGATTGGCGCAGTCCTCCATCCTGTGGATGGAGAGCTGTAGTGAACCTCCTTGCTGGAAGCCTCTTGTTGGCTCCCTAACACTTAGGATATCATCCCAACACCTCACAATGGCCCCACCCACACCTCTTGTCACTGCACTCACTTACCCCAGTCTAGCCACATGAGCTCCCTTTCCTCCATCACTCCCAGCCCTTCCCACCATGAAGCTTTCTTTCACACATACAGTTCCTCCTACCTAGAGGTCCCCCCTCCCACCACCTCCACCACATGGCTGGCTGAGTCAGCCTTTAAGACACCATAGACCACCCGAAGCGGCCAACCCCTTGTTCACTCAGAATTATTACTCAGGTTCCTTCCCCCAGTGGTTGACTATAGTCATCACTAGACTGAGTTCCACGAGGGCATGTTTGCTTATCGCTGTGACCACGGTGACTCCTAAAGAACAGGGGTTCAGGGAAAGCATGCTGGGGGAGCTGGGAGGCAGGGGACCCAGGCATAGCTCTTAGTTTTCTTAGGCATGTCACCTTGTTTCTGGGCCTATTCCCTTATCTATAAGATGACAATCACGTCTACTTTATGGAGCTAAGAAGTGTAAGAGAGAGCCCAGTATTTGGCACAGGACTCCGTCAACCCTAGTGATTGGGGCCCTCGAATAGGTATCCCCCCCGCCCCCATCTTCACCAAGGTGTTCTTGTCCTCGTGGTATTTGTCTCTTTGGTACATCTGGTAGTCCTGGAAGCTGGAGTTGTATAAGGCAGAGATGTCAATCCCACGGCTGGACAGGTGCTGGCTGACAAATGTAGCTTCAGAATCGCTCAGCCGGTGAACTAGCCGGTCAGGCTGCCTGGATAACTGGGCCCACTGCCCACCTCTGACATCACCCCTAATGTCCGGGGAAGGGTAAGACGGTTGGAGCTCCAGGCCACACATGGCCCCAGACTGTAGGAGGTTGACCAATTGGTACATTAAGTGGCTCAGGTGGGCTTCCTCCTTGCTGATGGTCTGACTGTGCCTCTGCTCCTCCAGCACCAGGTCCTGCTGCAGATGCCTGGTTATTAGGCACATGAAGATCTTCTCTATGGTCTGCTTCAAGCACAGCATCATCTCCATCAGGTGGGTGTGGATTCTCTGGTTTCTGAGGCCCTGACCCCTCATCTGGTCACAGGGCATGCGGGGCGTGCCTAATCGGTGACCCATGCTCTGGGTATTTGTCTTGGCCTCAGCAGGCTGGCTGGAACCTGCAGAGAAAGCGAGAGACCATGCAGTGCATTAAAGGAGACTCTCCTTGACCCTCAAGAGATCTAGGCTCGAGCTCAGGCTCCTCACTGTCTCCTTCTACTTCCATGCCTTGGGTATAAGCAGCATGTTGGCTCAGGGAGAATTACTGACTCATTCAAGGGCAATGCCTGAGTGGCCCCAAGCCCAGACACTGGAGCACTGTAGTTAAATGGCATTAAAATGTGTTCTGAGGAAGAGCAGGAGGGCCCGCTTTGAGAAAAAGGGGAAAATGAACAGGTATGCTCTGGGGTCTCTGCCCTCTACCTCAGTCAGAGCAATTCCTGCTTTACAGTGTTCTAAGAAAAGGGGATTCTGTAGAAATAAAGAGACATAGAGAGAAAGAGAGAGACAAAGAGAATAAAAAGCCTGAGTAAATTATTCTGCTAGAATAGAGGTTAGTAAACTACTGTCCAAGAGAAAATCCAGCTACCTCTTTTTGTCAATAAAGTTTTATTGGAACACAGTCACATTTGTTTGTTTGCATATCATCTATGGCTGCTTTTACACTACAATGGCAGAGCTGAATAGCTGTGACACAGACCACATGATATGGCTCACAAGCCCTAAAATTTTCATTATCTGGCCCTGTATGGAAAAAGTTTGCCATCCTTGTTCTAGAACATCAGCCCCTCTTTTTTGTCTATTTTTCCTTAGTCCGCTATCCTTCCTTGTGTTACTTCCTTATAAATGCCTTCAACCTGCTCACTGTGACAGCTGCCTCAGACTTCTATCACTAGTAACCATGGGCTAGACACATGGTTCTTGAACTTCAAACTTCACCGGAATCACTTGGAGGACTTTTTGGGACAGAGATGCCGAGGCCTCACTGCCAGACTTTGACTCACTAGGTCTGGGGTGGAGCCTGAGAATTTTCAGTTCAAACAAGTTCCTGAGACTCTACTTTGAGAACCTCTAACTAGTCAGACCAACTTTTCATCTGAAGAGAAGTCAAAATGATGGGTAAGATCTAAGAAACACCTTTTTTAAGCCTCAAAAAATCAACCAAACAAATCAGATAGCAAGAAGCCCCAAGGTAATAAAACCTGAGGCCATCGGCTACCTCTAATTCTTTGTATGACAGTCCTCACATTCCCAGACACAGAGACTTTTTTTCTAAAAACTCTAGATTTACACCCTTCTCTACCAGATGCCATATTCTGAGTTCTTATCCCAAGTTCCATCCCCACCATGTGTAAAGCTTTCTTGCCTCTTTCACAAGTTCATTGCGCCAGCACTTTAAAGTACTGGACACTCCGCCCACCTTCTCCAAAACATGTTCAGTCCACCTGGAATATTCCCATAGCAATCTATACTTCCCCTAATGACACGTAATACTGTTATTTGTTCAGTATCTCCCCAGGTCAGCCTTCATCATTCTATCATTAGCACAGTGCCTGGCACATAGGAAGCTAGGAGGAGAGGCACAACCACAAGGATGTTGCCAAGTCAGTGAAGAGATGAGCCGTAACCGAGGACTTTGCTATAGAAGATGGAGTGGTGACCAGATGAAGCCACAGGACAAAACAGTACCGAGTCTGGAATTAGGGTGCCAACCTCTCATTAGCAGTGATACAAAGAACTTCACTCACCAGAATTAGGAACAGGCATACTGTTTAGAAAGAGATTGAACAAATATAAATTCTCCTGTCTGGACTAACCCTTAGTTCCACAAGCAAAAAGCTTTGTTCTGGCCCAGACTCCCTCCCCTACCAGTAAGAGGGTCATTTCAATGGGGCTCTCAACACTGTCCTTCCAGATACAGACATCCCCCAACTTAGAATGGTTCAATGCTTGACTTGCTGACTTTACAAGGGTGCAAAAGTGACATGCGCTCAGTAGAAACTGTACTTGGAATTTCGAATTTAAACCTTTTCCTGGGCCAGTGATGGGCTGTGTGATCCATCTCATGATGCTGGGCACTGGCAGCGAGATGTGGCCCCCAGTCAGCCCCACAATCACGAGGGTAAACAACCATTTACAACTGCCCTGTACCCATAGGACCCTTCTGCTTTTCACTCCCAGTATTCAATAAATTAAATGAGATATTCAACACTTGATTATAAAATGGATGGTGTTTGAAGATTTGCCCAGTTGTAGGCCAATGTGAGTGTTCTAAGCATATTTAAGGTAGGCGAGGCTGAACTATGATGCTCAGTAGTTTAGGTGTATTAAATGCATTTTCAACTTATAATGGGGTTTATCAGGACAGAAGTCCATCATAAGGCAAGGAAGATCTATACTTGGATAGCATAGAGGGGTAGCTAAGGGTCAGGAGGGATTTCTGTGGTTTTGCCTTCCAAAAGGTGGTGCCTATCATCCCTGTTGGTTCTGAGGAGTTCGGTGGGAAGGGCCACAATGCTGGGCAAGATTTCTCTTCAATGGGCAAGAAGCAGAGGGTCTCTGCTTTCTTCCAGGGCTGGGCTCTCACGTATTGAAGGTCTTTGTCCTGTATCACCTTAATAACAAAATCAAAGATGTCACAGCTCTGTAGTATCCACTAGATCAGCACGTGATCCCAGACTTTAAGCAGTAATTCCAGTTCAGACTGGATTCAGAGCTCTCTTGGACTTCTTGCCCTGAAAGTCCTTGATGTTACCAAAACTCCACGACTCTCTCCCATCCACCCAGCCCTCAGCCAGGGCCTCCAAGTACAAAGAATATAGTGATCAGGATTGGGTAGGGAAACTGGAGGCCAATGTGGCCCAACAAGCTATTAGAGGAGAAAGGCTGCTTGAAGCAGTTATGATGAGAACCTCTCCAGGCAGGCTTATGGAACAGCAAACAGTGCCAAGGCAAGTACCTGAAAGAAGTATATTTTCTTGGCAAATATATTTTCTTTTATTTTTTAATGTTTATTTTTGAGTGAAAGAAATAGAGAGAGAGAACATGAGTGGGGAAGGGGCAGAGAGAAGGAGAGACACAGAATCCAAAGCAGGCTCTAGGCTCTGAGCTGTCAGCACAGAGCTCAACACAGGGCTCAAACTCACAAACCATGAGATCATGACCTGAGCCAAAGTTGGACGGTTAACCAACTGAGCCACCCAGGCGCCCCCCAAAATTTTAAGTTTATGTATTTATTTTGAGAGAGAGAGAGAGGAAGAAAGAAAAAGAAAGTAGGGATGGGGCAGAGAGAGGGAGAGGGAGAATCCCAAGCAGGCTCCACACCATCAGCGCAGGGCCTGATGCGGAGCTTGAACTCACGAACTGTGAGATCATGACCAGAGCCAAAGTAGACGCTTAACCTACTGAGCCACCCAGGTGCCCCAAACTGTATTTTCTAATAAGGAAGTGAGTATGTGACAAGGGCAGGAGGAAACCTGGCAGTTGGACCTCTGCCAAGACTTATATTTTCTATAAGTAAAGTCTATCATGAAAAATGTTGGCCCACAAAGGCAATAATGTCCCTAAATTGTCAGTATTGGGGTATACCAACCCTTTCCTCAAGTCCTCTTGTACATACCCTTGGTTTCAATGTTCCCCAGCTTCCAACCATCTACCTATTAAGGCACACTCAGGGGCCTTCTATCACAGCTAGAAGCTGTGTCTCAGAACCAGCCCAACTGATGCCAACAACCCTCTGAACAGAGCCAAAGGGCTGACAACCAGTAGAAGCTGGGAAGAGGGAATGAATGTGGGAAATGAGCGAGAACAAGCTCATTTGTTTGCAACGCCAGCACATGGCTCCAAGCAGGACAATTTTTAGGTCACTTTCCCCTAGGACCCTACAAGCTCTTCCAGCTCAGTCTTCCCCTCCGACCTTCCTTCCCTTCACCATGTACCAGCCTCTCCTGGTGTCCCAGTTCTCAGGCCTCAGTCAGATACTTCTTCCTTGTTATGGGAAGTATGATAAGGATTACAGAGCCTCCTTTATGTGCATGAGAAGCAAGGTGTGGGGGAAATACACCCCTCAACATGAGTTGCAAAATTGAAATCTCAGGTAAAAGCAGCTTTGGAGAGCCTAGATTCTGTTTTATAGTTCCTATGCACCAACTGTAGCATGTTATAAGAATGATCTCCCCTGTCTGGGTATCAGTTTCTCTATATGTAAGAAGATACCTCAATTCAAGGGGATAAAACTGAAGCTTCATGAAAATGCGTCACTTCTAGGCCACAGCAGAGACAGGATTTGAACCTCAGACTTCCCATGTTAGCCCAGAACTCTTGAGAACATGAGAAAGCTAGCAGAAAACCAGCCCCTACATGGACAGCTGCTTGGCTTCGTGTCACAATGCCCAGGAAGTCTCCATTTCTGAAGGTGGATTAACTTCACCCAACAATCTTGTTCTCCTGTACTGTTTATGACTCCAAGTCCCTGAGCAGAAGCCAACAAATACTCTGGAAGTGGTTACCTTAGACTTACTTGCATTTTTCAGAGGAGGACTTTTCAAATACAGTGTCCAGAACACAAAATACAGACATATGAACTAGCAGCATGAGATAAGATCAGTACAGACAACAGAAAGACTAAAATGCACTCCAGCTACTAAGAGTAGACTGTATAATGATTGCTTTTCTGTTCAAGGAGATAAAAACTCAAGTCTGAAACTTGACAGAAGATTGGAAATTATTAAGAGGACAGATTTGAAAGAAAACAATCAATTCTAGAGGTTAAAATACACTGACCAAAAGTGAAAAGCCTCAATGGCAGAGTTTAACATCATATTAGATAGAGCTAAAGAAAAAATTAGTGGCCCAGAAGAAGAGGCTGAAGAAACTTTCTAGAATGTGACATGAAGACACAAAAGAAAGTAAAAGAAGATAGGAGAGAAACTAAAATGTACATATACATATTCATTTGGAGTCCCAACGGAAGAGAAAAATAGAGCAGAAGCAATCTGAATAAGACATTTTATCAGTGCCAAATAATCAGACACCACAGCATAGATTCAACAAGCCCAACAAATGCAAATTAAAATAAAGCAATCTTCATATACATACATATACGTATATACATATATATTTAGGAGATTATATATCTACAAAAAGACAAACATCTCAATATCAGCCAAGAAAAAAAGTTACCCTTAAAGGAATAACAGACCAAAGGTGACTTCAGCCAACAGTGGAAAACCTGAAGACAATGAAATGTTTTCTTTTTTTTTAAATGTTTTTAATGTATGTTTATTTTTGAGAGAGAGAGAGAGAGAGAGAGAGAGAGAGAGAGAGAGTGTGTGTGTGTGTGCAGGGTAGAGGCAGACACACACACACACACACACACACACACACACACAGAATCTGAAGCAGGCTCCAGGCTCTGAGCTGTCAGCACAGAGCCGAACACGGGGCTCAAACTCACGAACCATGAGATCATGACCTGAGCCGAAGTCAGATGCTTAACCAACTGAGCCACCCAGGTGCCCCTGAAATGTTATTTTCAACCTATGGAAAGAAAATAACTCCCAACATAGAATCCTGTAGCCATCAAAGGACCAGTATTTCAATAGGTGTTACCAATTCCTCCCTGCTAGAGGGACTGGATTTGTGCAGAGGGTACTACTAATCTGAGCAAGTAGGTTTGCCTTTACAAGTTAAGGCCAACTGAGTGAAAGAAACCAAACACAGTACACACTGTACAGTTCTACTTATAGAACAAGCAAAAGTAATCCATAGTGATAAAAATCAGAACAGAGGTTACCTGGGGAGGAGGTTGGGAAACTGACAGCAATGTGGTGCAGACAACATTCTGGGCAGATGACGTGATCTTTAACTCAATGAGGTGGTGGTCAAATGGCTATACCCATTTGTCATAGTTCACATTGTACACTTAAGGATTTTAATATTATTTAGGAAGCAGGTTTTTCAAACGCAGCTGTAGCTAATCTAAAATTCAGTTAAGCTATAAATAGCAAAGTTTCCTTCCAGTGCTAGCCCATTAAGTGGAAACACCCATATAGGGGCAGGTGCCAAGTACACAGGACATTTACATAATTATTTATACTAGGAAAAAATGAAGAGTCAATTCTCAAAAAAAAAAAAAAGCACATATAGAGAAAGTTTAAGTCTGGATGAAATGCCTAATTTAGTTTAAAAATGTAGTTTATTAATCCTAATCCCAGGTGAGAAATAAAGTCAAAATAAATCACTTTACATAGAAGTTATCAAAGGACTAATTCCCTAAAAAAGTAACTGGTCCAGACAGTCTCACCAGGAACTCTACCATATATTTAAAGGAGTATATTATTCCAGTGCTATTTAAACTGTCCAGAGAAAAGGAAAAACACCCACATTTTATAACTAAACAATAACAGATCTGATGAAGTTTATATGAAGAACTATGGACAAGTCCCACCTATTATCAGATTGTCAATACTTAAAAGCTGAATAGCACTGAGCACACAGATTCCAACAGCATCGTAACATAAGCTTATGACCAAATGGGATCATACAGAATGGAAGGACGGTTCAACCCTATGATTTGAATGAACTTCTCCTTAATAGATCCTAGGGGGATAAAAATCATTTGATCTATAGACACTAAAAAGACAGCTGACAAAATTAGACACCCATTCTTGACTTAGACAATGGGATGAATGGATACCTCTTTAACATTAGACATCTCTCAGCCAAAAAGCCAGCCTCTTACTCATTTAGGAAACTCTGAAAGGTTTGAACTCCCGAACAAAAGGAAAGGCCACCCATTGTCACTGTCAAGTATCTGACATTGTACTAGAGTTCTTGGCCGAGGATATTAGGCAAGGAAAGAAATCAGAGTTAGAACAAGGCAATCTGGAGTTCTGCTATCTACAGAATACTAACTAGTGTCTGCCTGGAAGACACTAGAGAATTAGCAGATGATCCACAAGAGAATTTAGTGTAGTGATAGAATAGAGGCCCAACTGAGGTTTCTGTAAATCCAGTTCTATTGGAATCAGCCTCACCTGTGTTGCACATATATGCCAACCAGACTTTGGTAGTAAACACTAGACCAGCATTTTCAACCCAAGTCACTTACCTAACAAGTGAGCCCAGCAACTGACTGCCCAGCAGCCCCAGCCACATGCAGCATTTAATCCTAACCTCTAGGTGATAAGAACTATTCCCAGCTTTCAGATGGAGCAACTAATGGCATAATTTATTACAGTCCATTGAATTCAACAAGGCCCCCTAATATATCCAGGATGAGTATGAATGATGTAAGCTTTTTTTGGGGTGGGGGACACAAAACTCTCCCAAACCACAATATTATCAATGACAGCTAACACTGATTGAGCACTATCTGAGCCAAGCTCTGGTCTGGGTGATTTAATCCCCAAAAGGACTCTGTTAGGAGAGCGCTGCCTTTAGCGTCACTTTACAGATGAAAAAACCGAGGCCCTACTTGTGTCTCACACAAGTAGGATAGGAAAGGGGAGCTTTAACCCCAAGTCTGCCAACCCCAGGCCCCATCCTTCCTCAAGGCCTCTTCCTGAAAGGGTGCACATACTTTCAAAGCTTGGTACTCATTTTTGGGAATCCATAAACCTCCTAAGTCCAATGGTGGCCCTACCCCACTGGGGGTCCAGGAACCCCAGCTGAAGCCACAAGCAATGTCTGTTCCAAAGCCCCTCTCACACTCCATATCCCACAGGTCTCCCCTCCTTACCACCCCACACTTACCTTTATCTCTGTTTCCACTCATCTCTTCCCCAGTCTAAAATCCTTATTATGCCTGATGAAACTGCCCTTGAATGTCGGGGCTCAGAGACCTCTCCACCACCCTCCTCCTGCCACTAAGCTTGCTTTGTGCCTGCATGCTCTGCTTTTAAGTACAAAGTAGTTTCAAGGGCAATAATAAGATCCACCCTTTCCCTTACACAGGGATCCCCCCAGGAGCTCCCTATTACCTAAAATGGCCTTTCCTTGCATCTTTACAGAGAAAGTCTCAGCAATACCCACACATGGAAGAAACACACACTGGGCCATAGTTCTCAAACCTTGGAGGCATTGGCACCACATGGAGAGGTAAGAAGAAGGAGCATGAGGCTCTTAGAAGTAGGCTAGGGCCTGGGTCCATGTAGAAGCACAAGACTGCCAGGTGATTCAAATACTACCAGCATTGGAGAACCACGGGAGCAAGCAAATCTCAATTAAAGCACAAATGAGCTACTCACTTTCCCCATTTCTGGAGAGGCCATGATTGAGAACAGGTTGAAGTGGGTTAACCCAGGGCAAGAAAGACAACTCGACAAGGAAGCACTGGGGTGATTCCAGAAACCCTGGTCCCAATCCCCCAGCCTTACCTGACGGTATATCCTTGCATTCCTTCTGGTCTTCAGTGACTCCTTGTTAAAGGGGCAGATCGGGAAACCTACGTCACAGAGGGTGATGTGGAGGCTAAATCAGAGAATATATACCAAAATGATAGAACTACCGCATAACTCTGTGTGTGGGCTTATCAGAAGAGATGTGTTAGACCTTGAGACTATCAGAATGCAGGAAACGGTCCCTGGCTTCAAGCCCCAAAATACCTTCCCGTGGAAAAATCTGATCACATCTTTCCTAAGATCCTCCAATGGCTCCCCTTTGCCCTACAGGGTTTATAAACTCAAATACCTAGGGGACACAATGGTAACAAACGTGCAAAGAGAGCAAAATGGTTCGACCAGTTTATGTCAGCCCCTCAGTCATCAATTTGCAACCCCTGAATCCGAATTCATTCATGTAGCATATTGGATTCTAGAATAATCGATCATAGCCTACCCCCCTAATCTCATTCTTTGCACATCTCTTCCATTCCATCTGCAGGCGACAACCCCAAACACTGACCCTCCTGTAACTCTCCCAGCACGCCATGATCTCTCATTCCTCCTTTGTATGTACACTTCCCTCCACTCAGAAAGCCCACTCACAGGTCCACATGCTCAGCAGACTTCTGCTTTTCCTTCAAGACTATGCTTGCATGTCACCTCCTCCAAGGAATCTGCCTCTCTGACTCCCCAGGGAGGTTTTGGCGCCTATGCCAAGGGTATAAAGCACATAAGCCAGGCAGTGCACCCAGAGCCTTTGCTCCAGCTGAGCTCTGATGCCTGCCCTGCCCTCAATACCTGGTTGGCTCACTCCCTCACTTCCTTGTCTGCTCAAATGTCACCTTCCCCCAGAGGCCTACTATGATCACCTACTTTGTTCCACAAGCTGCTCCCACCCTCAGCACACCACGGTACCTTCTCCCCTATTCTGCCAATTTTTACAGCACTTTTCTCCTCCAAATGTACCATATATTTTTTTATTTGTTATGTGCCTTGTTTATTTTCAGTCTCCCTTCTCAGACAGAAACTCCACGAGGGCCAAGGCTCTTCAGGTGTTTTGTTTACTAGTGTTCCTCAAATGCAAAAAAACGTGCTTGGCTTTTAGGGAAGCTCAGTAACATTTGTGGATGAATGAGTAGATGCCTGGATGGGTGGGTGCGTGGGTGGGTGGATGGATGGATGGATGGATGAATGGACGGATGGGTGGGTGGATGGATGGGTGGATGGATGGAGGGATGGATGAATGGACGGATGGGTGGGTGGATGGATGGATTCCATATGCAATTATCTAAGCTCTGGGTCCCCCTCTGCACTAGGATTCTCAGGTTCTGCCATAGTTTCAAGGCACAGAGGGGCTTCTTGGTTAGTGTTTGTTCAATGTTGCTGGCAATGTATCAGTGATTGAGACGGATTTGAGGGAATCAGTTAGTTGTCAGCACCAGGTGAACGCTGACGGTGGAGTGAAGACTTGCCCAGAGGAAAACCCTCATTTTCCACAACCTCCTACGTTGCGCACAACTTGCGGCAGCCAGAGCCCCTCCTGTGGCCCCACCTCCGACCACAACAGCTGTACCACGGATTCGCCAAGAGGGGGCGCGAAACCCCTATTTTCCTTCCTGGAACGGAAAACAGGGCCGCCGCCTGCACAGACGCAGTGAAGCCCGGGGGCGGGAGGACAGGAAAGGTGGGCTAAGGGCCGCGCGCTCCTGGAGCAGCCGGGCCGGGGCACGCGTTGGGCGCCTGCGGAAGCCTGGGCACCGAGCTGCTCGCGCGCCGCGCAAGGGGCAGGCGACACAACCGGTTCTACCCACCGCCGCTCTGTGCTCTGAGGCTCTCCCGGGGGTCTCGGGCTTACAGAGCGGATCTCAGGCTCCGAGAGGAGGGGTGCCCTGCCCATTGTCACGCGACTAGAAAACATCAGTGATAGGATTAGAATCCAGATTGGGGAGCACTGTCGTTCCTCCCTCCCTCCCTCCCTCCCTCCTCCCCAGCTGCTTTTGGCATCTCTGTTCCAAAAGCAAAGCAAGAAAGATTCCAAGTCCAGTGCCTGGCGTGGCCTAACTTGGAAGGCCCTTGGGTTCTCTTTCCAGGTCTGGAAAGCAAGGAGGGAGGCAATGGGGGGTGGGGAAAAGGCAGAGCTCCCCACTCAAGAACCGGAGGAGCCTCGCTCCACCCCCACCATCTCCCAGTCTCTGTGACTCTTACCCCCTTGATTTCGGTCCCTGAGCTTTTAAGTAGCCACTTGGCCACAGGAAGATCCACTTCAGAGAGGAGCCTGAAGCACAGAGATGTGGGCAGAAGGGGGAGGAGACTGCAAACGGTCTTTTGTCCCATCTCAAAGAGAGACAGCAGTGAAACTGAGGCTCAGAAGGTTGTCCCGGGTGGGGTGGGGGGTTGCTACCCCTGAAGACTGTGGCCTCTACACACCTGTGACCAGACCTGGGAGTCTGTAATGAGGGGCTCTCTTTGTGACATGGGTCCACAGGTCCACATTCTGGCCTTCCCAACGATCCAGTGAGGAGAGTGTCCTCGGCTTCACCTTACAAATGGGGAAACTGAGACCCAGCGAGTTTTCCTCAACTGTGTCCAAGTTTATGCCACTTACATCAGCCTGACTCCAGGCATGTCTGGATCAAGACCTTCTTCCCAGTGTTCTCTGGGTGCTCAGACACAGCACTGTACCCTAACAGTCCTGTTGGCTTTGGCCCCGTCTCCTGGTTGGAGGAGGTAACCCGGAGTAGGGAGATTGAGGAGAAACGCCATGAGGCAGGGGCCGTGGTTCTGGCTCACTCAACTCCTCTTCCTCTGGCAGGACCTCAGGGCCAGGTACCTCACTGGTTCCCACACGGTTGCCCTCTGGGTCCTGCTCCTCAAAGGGCGCACCTCCACTGAGCCCCTCTGACTCCTCCAGCCCCTCAGAGCAATGGCCACCGTCCTTCAAGGTCCTGAGCAGCTGTGCACCTAGGTATTCTGACCTTAGCGCTCAAGGACTCTTTGCTTATACCTCCCTTTAGCCTACGGGGGCTGAGTGTATAGTAGGTGTCAGGTATCTGCTTTGTGTTTACTTGTTTACAGTTTACGTGGGAATCCATATGGGAAACAGATCCCAAGAGCAGCTCTCCGTTTACATGGAGTTTTTATTTTCATTATTTTTTTATTTTTTAAACATTTTATT
>CM053575.1:17592658-17614988 GCA_028646485.1 Cryptoprocta ferox
CCTCCTGCAATTTACCCTCTCAAGCAGGTGACAGAAAATGAACGACATATATAAATAGATACGGTTGGATAAATGCTGTGAGGAACACTCCAGTTGGGTAAGGGACCAACAGCAAGAAGGAATGTTATTTAGATAAGGTCATTAGGCAAAGACCCGCAGGAAGTGAGAGAGTAACCCATGTGGATCTCTGAGGGAACAGTGTCCAGACAGAGGGAGCAGCAAGCGCAAAGGCCCTGAGGTAGGAGCATGTATCTGCTGTATTTGAGGGAAGGCTCTCGTAAGATTTTGTGAACCTTGATAAGGACTTTGGCTTTGAATCTAAGCATGATGGGAAGACAGCACAGATCTTCTAGAGCTGGTATGTGAATCACTAACTGCCTTGTAGAGCGGCCTGGGGTTCCCAAACCAGTAAGGACACCTTCAGCTGTATGAGGTTCATTCCTGGCTTGTTCTCACTGCTAGCTTTAAAAAACCTTTGCTCCCTAAAAGAACTTCATCTGGAGTTCCTGGAGCCCCTGCACGGCATTCTCAGCCAGGAGGCTATGTCAGAATCACCTGGGAAGCCTTCCCCCAAAACCAGTGCCAAGTTCACCTCTGTGTCACTGACCGAGAGAGTCTCTGGGGTGGGCATGAAGATGAATGCCACTCGTTAAGAACCACCGTCCCGGAGGGGCTGTGTGGCTGGGACTCAGGGGGTCTCCTCTCACACCCCACATTTTATCTGCGTGCACATTTGGTGGTAAAGGGGATGATAAAGCCCACAGCTTCCATCAGACTCCCCAAGATAGAGAACCACATCCCCAGGCAAACAAAGTGGGTGTGCCAGGGAAAACAGGATCCCAGTGCACTGCCTGGTATGCTGGCTGGCCACTTGGCCTTCCCGCTCCCTCCCTCCCCGCCGCCCCCCCTCTCCTGCCGATGCCCTCCCCTCCCACTTCTCCGCTTCTCCATCTTTGCCTAGATTTATTTGGATGGCAGCATCCCCCTGCCTTCAGCGCTTAATATGCTGCCAGCATTCGATAGCTCTTCAAACGTGAATAAGCTGTTCTCCCAGCCAGAGCTGCGGTTCAGTTAGGTCAGCCTTTTCTGGGCTCTTTCTGTTTGCTTTCCCCCCAAGGTCTTCCTACTTCGGCCTCAAAGAGGAGTTTGTTTCAAACGCTTTTTTCTCCCCGCCGCCCAGGACTTGGTATGCTGCCGAGGGCGCAAAGAAAAGGGCTTTGTTTCCTCTTGCAGTGACACTATCTATGCATGTCACCCACCCTTCAGAGCCGAGGGGCCCCCTTCAAGAGCCCAGGTCCTGGGAGGGAGACGGAGAAACCTCGGCCCTGGGGATGCCGGGGGACAGCAGGCAGGAGAAGGCAGCAATGGGGTGACTGGGTGGCCCGGCTCCCTGGGGGCGTGGGGGCGGGGCTGACTGGCCTTGGCAGGCACCAAACTAATCTACTTGTTCTCTGGCCCTGTTTGCTGTGATCCCCTGAGACATCCTTTTCTCTGTACTGGGTATGGTGTGGTGTGATCTATACTGAGCTGTTATCAGGGTTCTGGGGCTCAAGGCCCAGCTCTGCCACCTATACACTGTGCGGCTGTAAGTTATCAAGCATCTCTGGGCATCAGTTTCTCATCTGTGAAGACATAAGGGAAGGGGGTTGAGAAGATTACATGAAATAACGGGTGTAAGTTTGAGCCTCCCCTTTTCCAGATTCTGTCTGGCCATCTGTCCACCAAAGAATTCCTCCACTCGATCATTTAAACCTTCATTCTTCCCATCCATTGCTGCTGAGCTGTACTGCATGCTCAGCAGTTTCTCAAGACCGAAGCGGTTACCAGGAATGTTCCAGAGGGAGCTGACTCCTGTCACTCTCACCCGGCAGGCCCAGGAAATGATGAGCTTCCACAGGACTTTTCCTTCCCGTCACACCACACGTGCCATGTCCTTCCCACCGGGAAACTGCTTGTCCCCTGAGAGGCCTGCCCGGACTTATTGAGCTTCTGTTGAGCTGAGTCTCCCCCTCCCCCCACCCACACCACCCCCAGACTCCATGAAGCTGGTCCCTACCACCTCCCATCTTCCTAGGAATTCTTGGGCATCCTTCCAGTCACACAGCTTCCGGCAACCTTCCTCCCACCAGCCCACTCTGCTAACTCCCCTCAGGGCTAGAGAGGGCCCCTTCCACCACCTCCCCTGCCCCCCTTCGAGCCCTGCAGAGAGCAATTTCATGATGATCCGGCCACTCTTTACTGGGCGCATGTTTGAAGCACTTAGCAACATCATCACTTCCCCCCCGCCACAGCCCCGTGGCCACAGTGAATGTCCTGGGTGGTCCCCTAGGCTTGGCCATGCCATGCGCTTCGGCTAATGGGACATTAGCATGCCTGGTACAAGCCAGAGGTGTCACAAGTGCTCAGGCCCTGGGGCTTGTCCTCTTGGAATGCTTGTCCTTAGAAGCCAGCCGCCATGCTGTAAGGAAGCCCAGGCTAGACTCCAGAGTCAGGAGAGGCCATGTGGAGAGACAGCCTGGAGGGTGGGAGGCATCTGGCACAATCCGGTCCCAGCCAGGAGCGCCTATCTGATGTCAGCCCCTGGAGAAACCTTGACAATAAGGTGCAAAGCTGATGAACTACCCAACAATCCCCGTTAACTCACAGAATCATGAATAATAATTCAACACCGTTTTAAGCCAAAACTGTCACGGATGATTTGTTACACGGCAATGGAAAACTGAGACAAGTCCTTGGACCTGGATATACTATCATCATCCCCATTTCACAGATGCTCACTCTGAGGGTCAGGGAGCTTCAGCACATTTTCCACAGTTGCCCGGTGGGCCAGCAAGCTGGTGGTTGTGAGAACGACCACTGGGATCTCCTGTCGGGTGGGGCTTAATGGACTGACTGCCCAGCTACTGTCCGCCTGGATCCACCATTGCATTCTCCCTGGGTCCACTTCTGCTTCCCCCAGGCTGCTCCCAGCCCCTAGAGGACCAGGGTGCCAGCAGCCCAGGCTCTTCCCGGGAGATGTGGGGTTCCTCCAGCAGCCTACTTTGGCTCAAGGACTCCCCGATGGCCTGGCTGAGCCTTTTTTGGAATTGTGTTGCAATGCAAGATTCTTCTAGCCCTAATTCCCCTTCCTTCTCTCTTCTCTCCCAGGATGGCACGGTCTGAAGGCTCCCCCCACCTCCCCCTGCATCCTCCCATTCATGCTTCACAGGTGTTGCCTCCAATAAATACGCTATATTTTGAATTCTACTGTGGTGCCCGGTTCTCAGAGTGAGTACACGAACAAACACAGTGACAGCGCTGAGACTCAACCCTTGGAATCTCTGCCGACGCATCCCTTTCTTTCTCTCCCTACTCTTTTCCTTTCCGCAAAAACAGGCATCTTCAAAGGGCGCTGCCGTCTAGACCTCACACTTTCTGAGGACACAGAAAAGGAAAACTTCCAGGACAAGAAAAACAAGGTGCAGGAACCTCCACAGACAAGCCTGGGGAGCCCAACAGACACCTGGCCCTTCGGGAATAGACGTGATCTGGGAGCCTCCCCAGAAGGAAAGTCAGGGGGGCAGGGGTGGGGGTGCAGACACTAACATATATTTTCTTCTCTGCCCCAAGCCCTTTACACAGCATCTCCCTGGATCCTCCCAAATGACCATAAGGCCAGTATTACAATCCCGACTTTACAGGCGAGGATACAAGGCTCAGAGATGTGAAGCCACTGGCCTCAAGTCACACAGCTACCACGTGGCGGCTGAGACTTAAACCCAGGAAGCTGAGCCATCAGTTGCTGCCCAAATCCTGGGGGTAAATCTCTGCTTTCTCGTGTGTTCCTGAAAGACCTTGGGCAGTGACTTGACCTGTTTGAGTCTCTGTTTCCCGACATATAGAACCTGGACACTAACTGTCCCTTCTTCCTCAGGGCCTTGTAAGCATAGAAAATAGAAGCTGGTGCCACTGGGTGTCCGGGACGTCGTATTAGCTCTGCTCTGCGCTGCCATTCCTGCCTCAGTATACCTCTTGGTCCCATTCTGTTATAATTGACACAAGTAAGAAGTTTTTTTTAAAAAACCCCAAACCCAGGCTGATCACAACTGCACAAGAGATGACATCTGAGCCTGACTCATAATCTGGTGCTGCCTTCGTTCCTATAAAAACACAACATAGCAACAACTGAAACCTTGATAAATTAGCAAGGAACACACAAAAACTGAAGGTTTGAAGCCAGAACCCCCCCTCAAAAAAAAAAAAAAAACCAACCCAGATTCTTTCCCCATGAGGGGAGGTTTTCCACAGGGACACGGCCCCATGCTTTGGCTCAGGGACCACACTGCTCTCTCCTTGAGAAAGCTCTTGGGATAAAAATAGCCCAAGCAGCAGACAGCCCCTTCTGAGGCTGGAGAAGAAAAGGGAGGAATGGAGGGGATGGGCCTGGCTCCAGGACACACGTCCTTGAGAAACAGGGGGAGTGGAGCTCTGCATGTTGGGGTCTGAGGGAAGTGGAGAGATGAGACCTCCCAGAAGAGGAAAAGAAATGCCAGAAAGTCCTAAGGAAATGCTGCTCAGGAAGTGGGGAGAGGAAGTGCTGGGGGCTAGACTTGCTAAACCAGAAGGGGAGTGGCAGGCCACCATGCCTCCAAGCAAGAACGGTGGGAGGAGCCCCTGAAGACCTTAAAGACCAAACAAAACAAAACAGGCCCAGGGGACCCCTGACTTAAGTATCCGAAAGGAACCCAGGTGAATGGAGCTGCTTCCAAGAGGCCCATGTTCTGCAGAAGTTTTTTTTTGGCCCTGTTGACCACCCCGGGGACCCCACCTTAGACCCCATCCTTCTCCTTCCTAAGCGATGCCTTGGCCAGCCCAAGGCCCAGCACCCCTCTGGAGGGCCACCTCACCAACGTCAGGCAAGCATTCAAGGGGAATCAGGGGCCCTAAGGAGCTTAGGGCCATGGACTCTTGCAAACTATGAGCAATCTTCAAGACCGTGCAGTCCCTTATTTAGGCCTCATTGTGCAGACGGGACATCCGAAGTCCAAAGAGAGCCGTTTGTCCAAACCCCATAGCAAGTCTCCTGAGCTTCCAAGTGATCCCATCTTCCATTCATCAGCAAGAATGTCTGAGTGCCAGGTACGCCCCAGGCACTGGCCTCAAGAAGTTGGCAGGCAAGGGCCGGAGGCAACCATTTTGTCAGGTATACACAGAAAGCCTCTCTGATAAGACTCTGATAAGGCTCAAATGTGAGCAGAGACCTGCAGGCACTCGGGGTGAGCCAAGAGGGTATCTGGCAGGAGGGCATTCCAAACAGGGGGACAGTGAGTGCAAAGACCCTGAGGCTTAATGTGCTCAAGGACCAGCAAGAAGCTGGATGGCTGGAGTGGAGTATTTGGAGAGGAGGTCAGAGGGGAACAGGTGTGCTCTGTAGGCCACCGGAAGGATGCAGGTTTCCCCCATGGGGCAGGAAGCCTTTGCAGAGTTTTGAGCCAGACTTGGATCTCTCTGGTTATAATGGAAAAGATGCTGTTGTAGAGGGTCAAGGGTGGGACCAGATAGGAGGATATGATGATAACTCCGAGGTGAGGTGGTGATAATGTGAGGGTGGTAAGAAATGGCTGATTCTGGATAGAAGTCAAGTCCTCAGGGGTGGGATGGAACGGAAAGAAAGGCCTCAAGGATGACTGCTGGAAAGATCGAGTTGCCATTTTACTGAGGTAGGGAAACCATGGGAAAATATGTGGAATCAGCCTGAGGTCAGTACCAGTTCCCCGAGGGCCGCTCATCAGATCACCTGGTGCATTTAGTCTGGCGCAGCCCACAGGCCAGTTCAGACCCAGGCTGTGTGGTCTAGAGGACAAGCCGAGGTCTAGGCTGCACAACAGATCAGATTCCATTATCCCAAATTCACTCACACTGCTCCCCCACACCCAGCCCAGCCTGACCACACTTGTTCCAAGAAACTCATCTATTCCGAAAATATTTTTAGACAGTTTTTTTCATTTCTCCACTACTTAATGGTTTATAAAACATTCTTTCCTGTGTTAGTCACATGACCCTCATCATAAGCCTGTGTGATATATGCGGCAGTAATTATTAGTGCTATTTACATATGAGGAAACTGAGGCATGAAAAGGCTCAGTCCTTTGGGCAAGGCTGAACAGCCACACAATCCAGAGTTGGAGGCAGAAGCCTTGTCTGCTGCCCTCCTGGGGACGAGCTTCTGGGACAACTCCCAGCTCAGTGAAGCCCGGCAGACCTGGTGAGCAGGTGAGCTGAAACTGGCCATGGCTGACCTCTCCAATACAGCAGCCACTAGTCACACATGGCTGTATGAATTCGAATTTAAAAGAATGACAATTAAATACAATTTCAAGTACTTAATGTGGTGGTCAGTGGCTACCATATTGGGCAGTACAGAGAGCAGAATGTTTCCATTATCGCAGAAAATCCTCCTGGATGGTGCCATATAGACACCCCTTCTGCCCTCCCCCACCCGAACTCCCAATGTCAGAGTGGAGGGCATATGGGCAGAATGTGGTGTCATGCCAACGTCCACCATGCTCGACTTTTGTCCTGATAGATAGCACCTGTACCATATCTTACTTAATAATTGTTTTTAATTTTTTTGATATTTATTTATTTGGAGAGAGAGAGAGAGAGAGAGACAGCCAGTGAGCAGGGGAGGGGCAGAGAGAGAGGGAGGGAGAGAATCTCAAGCAGGCTCCATGCTGTCAGCTCAGAGCCCGTCATGAAGTTCGATCCCATGAACGTTGAGACCACGACCTGAGACGAAATCAAGAGTCAGATGCTTAAATGACCGAGCCACCCAGGTGCCCCTAAAACTGTTTTTAGATTGACTAACTCTTCAAAGTTAATTATGGATTTATGCCTTGTCCTAAATATAAAGGTATGGATTGAGTACACAAATTATACACACACACACATACTCATACAATTAAAGCTGTTAAGTGATTATCTATATATTACCTCAAATCATCTTGTGATGGGGAAACAGTGGTGTAGTAGAGGCATGGGAAATAGAGAACTTCACCATTCAACTAGCTATGTGTCCTTGGGCACATTTCTTCACCTTTCTGAGCCCCAGCCTTTTAATCCATAAAGTAAATGCTCCAATGAAAAATCAACTGAATTCTTATGAGAATCAGAGAAAGAGGTTCATTATGAGAGCTAGCACTGGGCCCAGCACATAGTAAGTGCTCACCAAATGTTAGTTCCTTTTCCCTCCTCTTTTTTGTTCTCCCAGCCCCACTCGGGACCAAAAACTTACAAGTAGACATAAGGATGGAATGCCCATAGAGGGCTGTGAAAAGTGCCCATATATCCCTGGGGATCTAGAAGTCCACATACATGCACAGCGCTGTGAGCACACCGCAGAAAGATGTAAGAAGGCCTTAACCCTCTCCTCTAGATGACTTTGAGCCTCTGCACAGGATGTGAAGGCTAAAGGCCAAAGTTGTAAACTGTCTGCCAGAACATTGAGCACATGCCCCAACACACACACATGCAGAACTCCTTGGCAAAGTCCAAGAGACTTCCTGGCTCTGGCATTTAAGGAGATGGCTGTGCCATCATTGGCTGAGCAGTAGGCCAACAAGCAGAGATGTCAGGGGCCACGCATGATACAGATTATAGACTTCACAGAATCGGTCCAGCAAACAGCAACAATGACAAATGCTAGTGAGGGGACGGACTGATTTTCAGAGTTGCCACATTATATTCTTGAAAATGTCTACATTTCAACAAAAACAAAAAATTACAAGACACCCTGATAAACAGGAAAATCTGGCTTATACACGGGGCGGGGAAAAGCAGTCAATCAAAACTATCCCCAAGGAAGCCTAGACACTGAATTTACGCCACTTTCAAGAAGGATATAAAAACTGGACGGGTGATCAGCAATGAAATAGAAAATTTGACCAACACTGTAAACCAACTACATCTAACATATTTGTAGAACTCTCCATCCAATAAAGCAGAAAACACGTTCCTTCCAAGTCTGCATGGAACATTCTCCAGGACAGACCAAACTTTAGGCCATAAAACAACTCTCAATAAATTTAAAAGGATTGAAGTCATACGAAGTCTGTTCTTTGAACACAATGGGACAAAACTGGAAATCAGTTAACAGAAGAAAATATGTGGAAATTAAACAACACACTGTTAACTAACCAAAAGACTAAAGCAAAACATACAAGGAAAATAAAAATGCATTGAAATGAGTAAAAATGAAAACACAATATACCAAATTTATGAGGTGAGCTAAAGCAGTGCTTAAAGGGAAACTTATAGCTGTAAACATCTGTATTTAAGAAGAAGCAAAGTGGGGTGCTTGGCTGGCTCAGTTGTGGAAAAAAGCAACTCTTGATCTTGGGGTCATGAGTTCAAGGCCCACGTTGGTTATAGAGATTACTTAAAAATAAAATATTTAAAAAGAAATAAATAAAAAGTAAAGAGAAGAAAGATCTCAAATAAGTAAACTGATATTCCACCTTAGGTAAGAAAAATGTGAAATGGGTGTGAAGGAGGTCAAAAGGTAAAAGATCCCAGTTATAAAATAAATAAATCATAGGATGTGATGTACAACATGGTGACTAGATTATTATGTATTTGGAAGTTTCTAGGAGAATAGATCATTAAAGTTCCCATCACAAGAAAAAAAATTGTGACTAAGTGTGATGACAGGTATTGACTAGACTTATTGGGGGGATCATTTCACAATATGTACAAATACTAAATTGTTATATTGTGCATCTGAAACCAATATGTTACATGTCCATTATATCTAAAAAAAAATAATAAGAAAAAAACCCAAACTAAACCCTAAGGAAACAGAAGAAAAGAAATAATAAAAACCAAAGCAAAATAAATGAAATAGAGAATAGAAAAATATAAAGAAAATCAACAAAACCAAAAGTTGATTCTTTGAAAAGATAAAGATAAGACAGTTGACAAACCTTTTAATATAACACGATGTTAACTATACTGGAATTAAAATTTTTTTAAAGAAAAAAATGTGAAAGAAAAAGAATAATGCCTGGTACAGAGTAGGTCTCAATAAATATTTCCTGAATTAAAAAAAAATTGACATATCTTTAGCTAGGCTGACCAAGAAAAAAAAGAAAATATTAAAATTACTAAAATAAAAAATGAGAGAGAGGACATAGTACCAAGAATACCAACCTTACAGAAATAAAAATGTTCATAAGGGGATACTATGAACCACTATATGCCAACAAATTAGGTAGTTGAAACTAAATTGACAAATTCCTAGAAAGACACAAACTATTAAAATGGACTCAAGAAGAAATAGAAAATCTGAACAGACCTATGATAGGTACAGAGAGAGAAATGGTAATCAGGGGCACCTGGGTGGCTCAGTTGGTTAAGCGTCCGACTTGAGCTCAGGTCATGATCTCACAGTTTGTGGGTTCGAGCCCCGCATCGGGCTCTGTGCTGACAGCTCGGAGCCTGGAGCCTGTTTCGGATTCTGTATTTCCCTCTCTCTCTGCCCTTCCTCCACTCACATTCTCTCTCTCTCTCTCTCTGTTCTCTCTCTCTCTTTCTCTCTCTCTCTCAAAAACAAATAAACATTAAAAAATTAAAAAAAAAAAAAGAGGTAGTAAGCAAAATCTTCCCACAAAGAAAAGTCCAGGCCCAGATGTCTTCACTGGTGAATTATATTAAATATGTAAAGAAGAATGAATCCAAACTCTTTCAGAAAACAGAAAAGGAGGGAACACTTCTTCACTCATTCTGTGAGGACAGTATTACCCTCCATACAAAATTAGCAAAAGAAAAAAAACTACTAAGATATCCCTTATAAATATAGACATAAAAATTTTAAACAAAATACCAGCAAACTGAATCCAGCAACACATAAAAAGGATTATACACCATGACCAGGTAGGACTTATCCCAGAAATACAAGGTTGCATTACCATCCAAAAAGCAATCAATATAATATACCATATTAATAGAATTAGGACAGCGGCATCTGGGGGCTTGGTTCGTTAAGCCTCCAACTCTTGGGGCACCTGGGTGGCTCAGTCGGTTAAGCATCTGACTTCGGATCAGGTCATGATCTCAGGTTCGTGGGTTTGAGCCCCACATAGGGCTCTGTGCTGACAGCTCAGAGCCTGGAGCCTGCTTCAGATCCTGTGTCTCCCTCTCTCTCTGCCCCTCCCCTGCTCATGCTCTATCTCTCTCTGTCTCTCAAAAATGAATAAAAATATTTAAAAAAAATTTTTTAAAGCCTCCAACTCTTGATTTCAGCTCGGGTCATGATCTCATGGTTCCGATGTTTGAGCCCCGCATCAGGCTCTCTGCTGACAGTCCAGAGCCTGCTTTGGATTCTCTCTCTCTCTCCCTCTCTCTGCTCCTCCCATGCTCTCTCTCTCTCTCTCTCTCTCAAAATAAATATACTCAAAAACATAGAATTAGGACAAAAACCATATGATCACCTTAATCGAATCAGAAAAAGCATGTAAAAGATTCCAATCCCCTTTCATGATAAAAAAAACACTCAATAGGAATCGAAGGGAACTTCTTCAACCTGATAAAGAACATCTATGAAAACTCTGCAGTTAACATCATTCTTTTTTTCTTTTTTTAGTAATCTCCACCCCCATGGTGAGCTCACAACCCCAAGATCAAGAGTCACATGCTTTTCCGACTGAGCCAGCCAGATACCCCAACAGTTAACATCATTTTTAATGGTGACAGACTAAAAGCTTTTACCCTAAGATCAGGAACAAGAGAAGAATGTCTGCTTTCACTATTCCTATTCAATATTACACTGGAGGTTCTAACCAGAACAATTAAGCAAGAAAAAAATAAAATAAAAGGCATCCAGACTGCAAAAAGGAGAGGAAGAAGGAGGAGGAAATGGAGGAAGAGGAGGAGGAGGAAACTATTTCCAGATGACATTATCTTAAACATAGAAAATCCTAAGGAAACACATGTGCACAGGTATGTGCAAACACACACACAGTTGGACCTAATGAATGAATTTAGCAAGGTTGCAGGATTCAAGATCAAAATATAAAAGTCAGTTGTATTTCTACACTCTAGGAATGAACAGTTCAAAAACGAAATTGGAAAAACAATTTCATACTTGTTTTGTAAGACAAAAGAATAAAATACTTAGGAATCAATGTAACAAAAGAAGTGTAAGATTTGTGCATTTAAAGCTACAAAACATTACTGAAAGAGATTAAAGAAGATCTAAATAAATGGAATGACATGTTTATGGATGAAAGACAAAGGGTTAAGATGGTAATAAACCCCAGATTTAACTATAGACTCAATAAAAATCCTTATCAAAATCCCAGCTGCCTTTTTTTGCAGACGTTGACAAGCTGATACTATAAAATTCATTTGGGACTTACAGAGCCAAAGCATTTTTTTAATGTTTATTTATTTTTGAGAGGGAGAGGGACAGAGTGTGAGCGGGGAAGGGGCAGAGAGAGAAGGAGACACAGAATCTGAAACAGGTTCCAGGCTCTGAGCTGTCAGCACAGAGCCTGATGTGGAGCTCGAACTCACAAACTGTGAGATCATGACCGAGCCAAAGTCGGACGCTTAACTGAGTGAGCCACCCAGGCACCCCATAGCCAAAAAAATTTTGAAAAAGAAAATTTCTTGAAAAAGAAAACAAAGATGAGGAATTCACACTTCCCAATTTCAAAATTTACTACAAAGTTGCAGCAGTCAAGACAGTGTGGAGCTGAAATAAAGGCAAACATATATTAAAGATCAATGGAATAGACTCGAAAGCCTAGCAATAAGCCCCCGCATCTATGGTCAATTTATTTTCCGCGAGAGTGCCACGACATTTGAATGGGGGCAAGAAGAGCCTTCAACAAATGATATGGAACAACTGGATATCCACATGCAAAAGGCTGAAACTGGACCCCTGCCATATTAAAAAATTAACTCAGAACAGGTCAGAGATGTCAGAGCTGCTGCAGAGCTCTTAGAAGAAAAACATAGAAGTAAATCTTCATGAGTTTGGGTAAGGTAATGGTTTCTTAGATATAGCACCAAAAATACAAGTAACAAAAGAAAAAGAATGTATTGGACTTTGTCGAAATTAAAAACTTTTATGCTCCAAAGGACACTATCAAGAAAGGGAGAGAACCATCTTCAGAGTGTGAGAAAATGTTTGCGAAACATATATCTGATAAGAATGTAGTATTTAGAACACACAAATAACTCTCACAACTCAATAATAACAAGAACAATAACCTAATTTGTTAAATGGGCAAAAGATTTGAGTAGACATGTTTCCCAAGAAAACATAAAAATGGCCAGTAAGCCCCTAGGAAAGTGTTCAACATCATTAGTCGTGGGGGGAATGCAAATCAAAATCACAATGAGATACCGGTGCGCACTCATTTGGATGGATAGACTAAAGAAAAACCCAATCACAAGTGTTGGCAAGGATGTGGAGAAATTATAGCCCTCATCCGCCGCTAATTAATTAGACTGTAAAATGATGCAGCCACTTTGGAAAACAGTCTGGCAGTTCCTCAAACAGTTCAATTAGGGTTACCGTATGACCCAACATTCTACTAGGTATACACCCAAGAGAATTTAAAACATATGTGAAGACAAAAACATATACAAAAATATTCGTAACAGTATTATTCATAACAGTCCAAAAGCTGGAAACAATCTAGTTCACCAACTGATAAATGGATAGACAAAATGTGGTATATCCATGCAATGGAATATTATTCGCCCATAAAAAGGAATAAAGTGCTGTTACATGCTACACTATGCAGGAACACTGAAAACATTATGCTAAGTGAAAGACATTGGTCATAAAAGACTTTATATGATTCCATTTATGTGAAATTCTCAGAATAATTAAATTCTTAAAGACGGAAAGGAGACTAGTTGTTGCCAGGGGCAGAAGGGGAAGAGGGAATAGAGAGTGACCGCTAATTAGGTCCAAATTTCTTTGTTGAAAGCATTCTGGAATTAGATAATAGGGATTGATAATTGCACAACTTTGTGAATAAAATAAAACCACTGAAATGTATACTTTTGAAGGGTGAATTTTAAGATCTGCGAATTATAATAAAGCTGTTTTATTTAAAAATGAGCAGTTATTATTATTATTATTATTATTATTATTATGCTGGCCCTAAGCCTGGCAACCCTTCTAGAATGGGATCTGAAGAACCGGGGGGCTGGTGCTCCCACCAAGAAGGCCCCTTCACTTTCTGTCCGCACTTGGCATTGGAGGAGGAAGTAGAGCCTGGGCTGAGTCCAAGCCTTTGGGAGAAGCTCCTGTCCTAACAGTGCATTCCTGGGTCCAGACGGCAAACCCAGGGGGACCTGGGGCGAGCTGGGGCATCCTTCTGCTCAGCCTTGTGTCTGCAGAGCTGGCGTGAGCAGCATGAAACTAGGACTGACCAGTATAGACTCCACTGCTGTGAGATCACATCCCAGTCTGCCTGCCTGAAGTCAGAATGTTCCCTCAACTTCCCCCAGGGATACCTGCATTTTTTGTCTCCTTAACCGGGCCTGGGGTGGGCAGTGCCCAGGGTGGCCAACGGTCTAGCCACTGTGAGGTCCTGCCCTAATGGGGTGAGGGACGCACAGAAACTCAGATTCAGGGAGTGGCCCAGCATCCCTGCTGGGCGAAGACAAGAACTCCAGTCCCCTGAGGCCGTGGCTCCAATGTTCTTCAAAAAATATTTTTTTCCTAAAACAGTTCTCCCACAAGACGCGAGTGCCCTGGGAGCCATTTAAAAGTTCATGGCAGAATCATTGCTATTTGGCAATAGCTCTTGCCCAGACCAATCGCAAACGGCTTGTCCTACCCAACCCTCCCCAGCACCCGGTAACTTCCAGGAACCATCCTCTCTCTCTGTCTCCATCCTCTCTCTCTGTCCCCAAGTCAGTCATCACCCGGACCGTTTCTCAAGCCCAGGGCTAGCACTTTACACACGCGATCTGCTCTCACTTCCCCCACACCCAGCAGAGCGCAATTCCTACGATGCCCACTTTCAGGAGGGAACCGAGGGCTGGAGAGCTTGTGTCCTTGCTGGGGATCCCACAAAGCAACTGAGGAAACGTCTGAATCCGATCTCTTTGCGCTCTTTTCACGAACACTTGGAGCCTTGTTCAAGAACGACCACAGCTTGTGACCCAAGGCCGAGAGAATTGTATCACCTTGGGCCAGGGGTGGGCAAATGGGCCGCACTGCGCCAGCCCTGGAAGATACCTATCCCAGCATTTTCCCCAGGTTTTCGCATAAAGCCACGGAGGCTACACACAGGGAGGGAGTGCTAGTCCCATGGACTATAATACAAAGGGTGCCTCTGAAGTTGTGCAGTGCACATCCCACACAGCTGTATGTGTGAGCCCTGACTTTTTACCAGGCCTTGCACAGATACCCTGCTCGCTTCTCCTAAACTAGTGAATTCTGCCCATCTCACAAAGCCTGCCTCAAATTCTACCTCCTCCAGAAAGTCTTAGTGGACCACCCTGGGTGGTCCTGTTCTAGGCACCGTCCACTAGGTATCTGGCGGCCACTTCTGTGTGTGTGCCTGTGTACCTCCGAGTGTCCTTGTTGAGCTCCAGGAGGACACAGGCTGACTCTGAAATTACTTGTTTCTCCTACCTCACCTGACAAGGTGCCAAATGTTCCATAAATATCTGTCCACTGGCAGGTCTCCAGATTGCCAGGGATGAGGCCAAAACTCCAGAAATGAACCAGAGATTCTCGGAGCTGCAAGGGTCTATAAAGGAGCGTGTCCTCCCTATTTTATAGGTGGGGAAACTGAGGCTCGCCAAGGAGAGTGGTTGGCCTGGGGTCACAAGGCAGTCAGAGCTCCGACTTGCTGTCTGATACTCTTTCCGCCAACCACCCGGGGTCTTGGCTCTTGGCCCTGCTTCTCCCCTAGGGACCCTGGGGCAGGTTTGCCTATGAGTCCTCGTTCTTATCTACTTGATCTAGAGGAATGTCCCAAATCATGAAGCCCTGTATTTTGGGGCCTGGAAATGACCTTCAAGGCCTGGTCTGACTACCTTTCAGTGCCTGAGAGCCCCCCAGCCTGGGAGCCAGCCTCCCCACCTGAATGGGTACTATCATTGGATACTATCTTTTTCTCTTTCTTTCTTTTTTTTTTTAATGTTTGTTTATTTTTGAGAGAAAGAGAGACAGAGTGTGAGTGGGGGAGGGCCAGAGAGAGAGGGAGACACAGACTCTGAAGCAGGTTCCAGGCTCTGAGCTGTCAGCACAGAGCCCAACACAGGGCTCCAACCCACAGACCTCGAGTTCATGACCTGAGCCGAAGTCGGACGCTTAACCAACTGAGCCACCCAGGTGCCCCTATACTATCTCTTTCTGGTTCTATGAAATAAACCATTTGTGAGTAAGCAAGCTACAGGGGCCTGGTTTTCACCCTAAAACTTCAGGCCAGAGTAGCTAGGAGAGAGTTTAGCATCATTTCCAATCCCACTATGGACTACATGAGTGCCTCTAGAATGTCTGCTCTCCCATGCCCCCTCCCCCGGCTCGCTAGGACAGAAGCAGCTGCTCCCCAAGGGACCTGAGCTGCTGGAATCCAACCACTTCCTAGGCCTGCCGCCAGTGACTAAGCTGGCCAGCAGTACTGCAGCAGCCACCACCCAGAAACCTGGGGTTTTTCCACTCCAGAAGTTCCACTGCAGGAACTTCCCCCAACCTGGTCCACTGGAGGACCAGTTGGTAGACTTAAGTCAGCCATATCGAGGCTCCCTTTTCTTGGGGGCTTCAGGTCCGGCTTTATCAAGGTGCAGAAGAGAAAGCCCCCATCAACGCTGTGGAGGTCTTCACTGGTTGGAAGGAGTGTTTGGGGATGTTACGTTCCCACAGGGAAAAAACCCTAGCAGGCTAGACTGAGGGCCCCCTTTTTAAAAAAGAATTTTTTTTAATGTTTATTTTTGAGAGAGAAAGAGTGTGTAAGCCAGGGATGGGCAGAGAGAGAGAGAGAGAGAGGCAGAGGATCCAAAGCAGGCTCCATGCGGTCAGCACAGAGCCCGATGCGGGGCTTGAACCCATGAACCGTGAGCTCATGACCTGAGCTGAAGTCTGATGCTCGACTGACTGAGCCACCCAGGTGCCCCTGAGGGCCCCCCTTTTAATGCAAAGAACGTTTTTATTGGAGGGAGACTTGGAGCTTCTGCAACACGATCTAAAAGGACTAAAGACAACCAAGAAACAAATATGATTTGGTACTTACCACACGCCAGGTATTTTTACTTCTTATGTTTCACTTAATCCTCACAACTAACTTAGAAGTTAGTGTGATTGCCCCCATTTTGCAGATATGGAAGCTGAAGTTCACGAAGGTTAACTACTTGCCCAGGGACTTAACACAGAGCTGCCTCTTGCCACAGCCCGGGCTCTTTCTAGCATGGTGCCTCCCAGGAACCAGCTCCGGCCTTGCAAACCAACCCACCTCCTGCTTGTTGCAGAAGTATTTTTGCAAGACAGAAGTGAAAGACCACCGCTCTGGCTCTTGGGAGGCTTCGGGTCTGGGCTCTGCTTCCAACTCAAGGAGGGAAGAAGTCGCTTCTTGTCTTGGGACTGCACCTCTCCACTCCTTCAGTGAGGAATGGAGGACCCGGAAGCCTGTGAGGCGACCTCCAGCCCCCAGACGCATGCCCTCCCTGTTAACGAGCCCCAATTCCCACTGCAGGAGAGTGAGTGCGAGGCAGCGCCGCAGGGAGGACAGAGGCCTTGGAGCCATGCTGATCGGGGTATAAGTCCTGTGTGGTTTTGGGCAATGTGCTGAACCTTCCTGCCTCAGTTTCCCATCTGTAAAATGGGCGCTAATATTACTAGCAACCTTATAGTGTGTGTTGGGGGCGCACACTGATGTCATGGATGAGCTGTGGGCCTCGTGAAGGATCTGGCATGCAGTAAACAATAAACACATGTGTTTACAAAAGGAGTCATTAACCTGTCGCCAAGCATTCGTACAGCACTCATCGCATGGCCGGTCGGCAAGGTCATTTGTCCAGAGCAGCTCACTCATGCCTGTGATTACGGCGCTGACAGTGCTCACCGGCTCCCGGGCACCCCCCACATTTGGGCCACCACATCCCCGAGAGGAGGGAAGGCTACGGTGTCAGGTCATCATTGGCCCTGGGTGGGGGTGCTGAGACCCAGAGGGCACGATGATTTGCCTGTGCCCTCTTAGGGTTGGGGCAGAAACCCACCCTGGGGACGGGCTGCGGAGGTCTGCACCCCTTCGTCCATCCAGGGGTCTCTCTGTAGCGCCCCCCTGCCGCACCACAGCACTGGTCCAGGTGGGTCCTCCGACCCTACCGCCCCAGAGGCCACCCAGAGATAGAGCTCTCAGAGTAAGACTGCCAGGAGCGGCCCTGTGGTCACCAGCCTCCAAGACTTCCCCCAATGATCTCGCGTGCTGGAACCCACAGCCTTGTGAAGTCTCCTCCCGTGCTGTACTGTGGAGCCCAGAGAACGTGGCAGAAGTGACCGCATGGCCCTCCTGAGATGAGGTCATAAAACTGTGCTTCTGCCTTGGGCTCTCTCTTTGTCTCCCTCAGTCTCTCAGCTCATTGCCCTAGTGGAAGCCGGCTGACCCACCACACAGACATCCAGACGGCCCGGGGCCTGCATGGTGAGGACGGGAGTCTCTAAGAGGCCCTGGGGAATCCAGGCCTGCCAGTGCCCACAGAGCGCACGGAAGCAGATCCTCCCCCTTCAGAGGACAGCAGCCTCATGAGAAACCATGGACCAGAGCCTCTGGCCCTCAGCCTCTATGAGACAATAAAGCTTTGTTGTCTTAAGGTGCTGTTTCGGGATGTTTTGTTTCGCAGCATCAGATAACTAATACACGCCCCCTCCCCACCAATACACGTGGGATCAAAGCAAAAAGGGACACTCTTCTGCTGTCCCCTCAGCAAGGCACTACACTTTCTTCGGGTCTCAGGTTCCTCCACAGTAAAAATGATGACAGGCCTTCTCAGGACTGATAGGAGCAGCAACGGAGATGAGCTCGGAGCCGAGGTGGCCTTCCGTCGCAGGCTGTGAAAGCCCACCTCCAGCTACCCTCACCCGGAAGTTCAGTCCACCAGGCCCCACGTGTCACTTTTACAACCCAGTGTTGTTGCAGCTGAGGAGACCAGGCCGTCCTGCTGTTTTGGTTTGGGTTTTGTAATTAAGCTGGGTTGGGTGGTGGTGGTGGGTGTTTAGAATCACTGTATGCTTATGATATAAAATTGAAACAGCTCAGGGGTGCCTGGGCAGCTCACTCGGTTAAGCATCCGGCTCTTAACTTCGGCTCAGGTCATGATCTCACCGTTCATGGGTTCGAGCCCCATGTTGGACTCTACGCTGGCAGTGTGGAGGCTGTTTGGATTCTCTCTCTCTTTCTCTCTCTCTCTCTCTCTCTCTCTCTCTCTCTCTCTGCTCCTCCCCTGCTCAGGTGCTCTGTCTCTCAAAATAAATAAATAAACTTAAAAAAATGTAAACAGCTCAAAACCCCTATGAAATGAAAAGCCAATGTCTTCCCTTGTTCCCCACTCTAAACTCTGTCCCACTTACAGAGATAATCAGTAAGACTTACTTATGTTCTTTTACATACATTTCTTATGCACAGACAAGCATATTCATTTGTTTATATCATTTTTAACTGAAAACTAATAGTGATATGCACAGTTTTGCACTCTGCCTTTTTTACGGTGTGTCTTAGACTTCTTTCCATATTGAAATATATGGATCTACCTCATTTTCTTTCCTTCAATGATTTAGTGATTATTTATGGAGCACCTAACATGTGCCCGACTCTGTCCATTTATCACATATTTAACGAGCACTTTCTATGTTCCAGGCACGGTTCTAGCCTGGGATTTCTCATCCTCAGCACTATTGACATTTGGGGCCAGATAATTCTTTGTTGTTGAGAGAAGGTGAACTCAAGAAAGGACACTGAGAAGGAACACTCTGGAGTCCAGGAGAACCATTAGAGAGTGACGTGGAGAAAGCCCTCGCAGCTTTAAAAGATTGTACAGTACAGACGGACACAATTTATGAGGCCGTTTCCTACATTAGATACTTAATTGCTCTAATTTTTTTTTCTGGCATAAATAATGCTGCAATGGACATCTTCACACATCCGTCTCTGCACGCAAGTCCAAGTATATCTGTGGAAATACAGTTCTGGAAGAGAATTGGCCATAATCAAGGGGGATATGTCTTGAAATGTTTGATAGGTATTGCTAAATTGCCCTGCAAAAAGTGGATCAAATTTATACCCCCCAAAACAGTAGAGAAGAGAGCCTGTTTTCTCCACACCTAGGCAGCACAGGTCTTGTTGGATGGCTGAGAACAAAGTGGTGTAAAGACGGTGGGAGGAGGTGGGACAGGGGCTATGTCGAGAGCCAAACACAGAGTCAAACCACTCCCGGGGCCGTCACCTCTTCCCAGGAGCCCGCGGCAGCATCCAGGAGAAGATCTGGCAAGAGGAACAGAGAACGTCTGCGAAGGAGACACTTAATCTTTTCTCCTACACCTGTTCATAGCATCAGCACCAGGGTAATGCTCCTTCCTGTTGGCATTCAGTGTGCAAATACTTAGCAGGATTTTATTTTTACTTCATGGAAGTCCCCAGGACTCTCAGTTGGATGTGTTTGTGTCTTAATGGATAATCGGATAGAATCCTCACTGTCTTCCTCTTTGTACACTCCCCAGGGAATAATCTTTTAACCTCTCAAAGACATACACACACATAGCGAGAATTTGCAAGGGGTTCCACCACCCACATTTCGGCCTCCAAACTGGCCACAATGTCCTTCCAAATGGACGGTCTTGAAATATGTCTTCAGCATTTGTTTAGTGGGGGAGAAGAAACACTGACTTCATACATGTAAAAATTATGTCTCTCTCTTTTATGTTTAAAACAGCTTTAGTCATTAATCTAGTCATTCAACAAATATTTATTGAGCGCCCGCCATGGCTAAGGATAAGCAGAGAGAGAGGGGAAGTGTAAGGACAGAGCTAACTTATATGGATATGTTTACAAAGTCTTGGTCAAAATATGTTTCCAACTCTTTCCTAGCTTCGTGCTAAGTTCAGGGGACAGAATGATGAGCAAAAACAGATGTAGTCCCTGCACTCAAGGAGGTTATAATGAAGTGGGGGAGGCAGCCATTACTTAAACAAGCTCACTCATAAATCCACGATTAGGACCACGATAAAAGCCGTGAAGGAGTGCCAGTGCCTGAGCCAGTGATGGGGGGAATTTGGCCTGATTCATGGGGGTTGAGAAGGTGACCAGGCAGGAGGTGATGGCAGCATGAATCCTATAGGCAGCAGGGGAGATCGGAAGACGTGAACAGATCTGAGATCCTTGGGAGGGAAAATCACAGTGGGACAAGGAGAGGGAGATATAGGGGACTCCCGGGATTCTGGCTCATGGTGGAGTCTTCTCCAGAGGATGGAAACACTGGAAAAGGCCCAGATTCCAGGCCCTGAGCGTAACACAATATTTTAACTTATTTGGGCTTTTAATTCCCAGATTTTCCATCATGCCATTTGCCTGACTTGAGTCACCCTCACCGACTCAGGAGAGAGGTAACTTACATGGATATGTTTACAAATTCTTGCCAAAATTTGGTGCAAGCCTTAATCCTGGTTTTCATGGGTGTGAAACCTCACTCAGTTATCTGCACATCTTGTTCCCTCTTCTATTTTCCAACTTTCTGTTGCCATTTGCCAGCCCAGACAACTTCTCAGGAGACCCGGGAAAGGGCTTTGAGTTTAGATGGCCAAGTTCATTGGATGCACCTAGCTACCTGCAGTGCACCTAGCTACCTGTCAGTGTGTTGCCTGGGCACCAGCAGAGCCACTCAGCAGGGAGAGCTCAACAGAGAAGGAAAACTTTGCCTCTTACGTTATCCACTTGGACATGAGAGGGCTGGATTTCAGTGTGGCCAGTCATATAGCAAGCATGCTCTGAAGACCCCAAGTTAACTTGGACCATTTTTCCATTTCATCTCTATCTCCCAGAACCAGTGTCTGCACGTATGAAGTGTTCGGTATTTGTTGAATGAGTAAATGAATGAGTGAATGAGACGACAGTTTGTTATCGCTCATGTATGTGTCAGTCCCCTTAGTCTTCCATCGCCAAAGGGTCATTTGGGGCAGGCAGCTCTGGCCTCACATTCAGCATCGCTTAATAAGAAAGAAGATGTTTATGAGCAGGAAGGACAGAGGGAAGAGAGAACGGAGGGCTGGTGAGGGTGACTTGTCTGTTCAGAGGGAGGACACCTTTGCCATGAGCAGCAGAACCCCTGATTCCAAAATACGCAATTTGTTCACATTTTCATAGTCGAGATATCTGAATGGGCCTCCCAATGGATAAATACGTTTAAAAGACAGTCTTTATTTTTCCTGCCCCCAAAGAATTAGGATAAAGTCAATGGTTTATCTTACAATGGATGGAAATGTGTAGTGTATTCATTTTTAAAACACTATCCTGGGGGTGCCGTGGGGGGGTGCTCAGTCGGTTGAGCGACCGACTCTTAATTTCAGCTCAGGTCATGATCTAATGGTTCATGCTGTGCTGACAGCGCAGAGCCTGCTTGGAACTCTCTCTCTCCCTCTCCCTCTGCCTCTCCCCTGCTCACGCACATGCTCTCTCTCTCAAAATAAATAAATAAGCATTAAATAAATAAATAAATAAATAAATAAATAAAACACTCTCTCGGCCCCCAGCGCACTTCATCTCATCAGCCCTACAAGGCATCTGGGCACTCCGCTGGGGACGCAGGCCCTAGCGGTCAGCCTCCTTGTCTGTTCCCCGACCACACACTGACCCCGCGATTGCCCGGTGTCCCTCATCCTTCACGGTCCTGTTGGGCTACACCAGGAGCGTTAAGACAGACACTGATGGGTCCCCACTCCCCACAGCAGCCTTGGCCTCCGGCCCTCACTGCCCAGTGGCGGCTGCCCAGAGAGGGGCTTTGCTTCAGGACTCGCTGAGATGCAGCTGAGACCCCTCATCAGGGGTCACAGGAGGGGCCTGAGGCCCCCTAGACCTCAGAAGTCCTGAGGACAAGGGAAGGTGGAGGGTTTCTGTTCACCAAGAGGGAAGGCACACGTGATAGCATCAAGACTCACTTGCAGTTCCGAGGCACAGGAAGTCATCCTGCCCCTGCGTCTCCCCTAGTCATCCAGGCCTTCCCTAAGGCCCAGGTATCCAGGCCTTTCCCAGGCCCAGGCATCCAGGCCTTCCCCCAGGCCCAGGCATCCAGAACTTCCCCAGGCCCAGGTATCCAGGCCTTTCCCAGGCCCAGG
>CM053575.1:17615088-17627795 GCA_028646485.1 Cryptoprocta ferox
GGCCTTCCCCCAGGCCCAGGTATCCAGGCCTTCCCCAGGCCCAGGCATCCAGGCCTTCCCTGAGGCCCAGGTATCCAGGCCTTCCCCAGGCCCAGGTATCCAGGCCTTCCCCAGGCCCAGGCATCCAGGCCTTCCCCGAGGCCCAGGTATCCAGGCCTTCCCCGAGGCCCAGGTATCCAGGCCTTTCCCAGGCCCAGGCATCCAGGCCTTCCCCCAGGCCCAGGCATCCAGGACTTCCCCAAGCCCAGGCATCCAGGCCTTCCCTAAGGCACAGGCATAACCCCGAATGTAACCCTGCTGATGGCTGGGTCTGTAAGTAGTATTGGATTCAGATAGTACAAATGAAAATTCACAATTAAATAGGTTCTTTTTTTAACTCACCTTTCTTTAAAAAAATTTGTTTTCTTTTAATGCTTATTCGTTTTTGAGAGACAGAGAGAGACAGAGCATGAGTGGGGCAGAGGCAGAGAGAGAGGGAGACACAGAATCCAAAGCAGGCTCCAGGCTCTGAGCTGTCAGCACAGAGCCCGACATGGGACTCGAACACATGACCTGTGAGATCATGACCTGAGCAGAAGTCTGACATTCAACCGACTGAGCCACCCAGGCACCTCTGACTCCCATTTCTTAAAGGGTTTTTTTTCTTTTTAATGTTTATTTTTGAGAGAGAGAGAGAGAGAGAGAGGAGGAGAGGAGAAGGGAGGGGAGGAGAGGAGAGAGAGAGAGAGAGAGGGCATGAGTGTGGGAGGGGCAGAGAGAGGGGGAGACACAGAATCCGAAGCAGGCTCCAGGCTTTGAGCTGTCAGCACAGAGCCCAATGTGGGGCTCGAACACATGACCTGTAAGACCACGATCTGTGCCAAAGTCAGATGCTCAACTGACTAAGCCACCCAGCTGCCCCTTAAAGGTTCTTAAGAGACCTGTTCATAAGCTCTGGGCAACTTTTTTTACATTCAGTTTTCTCTTCTCCCAATTTCCTGCACTCTGTTCTCCGGCGCTCCCTTCCAGCTCCTCTGGTCCCTCTCCCCCAAGTCCTGGCCAGGGCCATAGACTGCCTTGCACTTGTAACCCTCGCCTCGCAGGGGGATGGGAGAAACAACAGAATCCTCTTTAGCAGCTAGGGGAAGCACAGGCCTGGGGACACTGACACCACCTCACCCGTGTCCATTTCAACAGCAGTGGCAGGTCACATTGATGGGCCACGGGCATTGTGTTTATTTTTAATTACACATCAACAATAACACTGGAAGCTAACATTTATTTATTAAGAATGTGGGCTCATGGAGCCAGACCCTTTGGCTCTGACAGTCACTAGCTAGGTGACCTTGGGCCTCAGTTTCCTCATCTGTAAACAGGGCTAGCACTGGCACCTACTTCCGAGAGTTGTCCGGAAGATAGAACTCGCCGATGCAGGTGGCCAGCTTCTGGCAGGCATTCAGCCTGTGTTAGCAGGTGCCTCGGACCATTTAAAGCAGCAAACCTAGGAGACAAGTTCCATCACCACTGGCGTTCTACAAATGGGGAAACAGAGGCCCCGAAAGACTAAGGAAGCTGCCCAGGTGGGCACAGGTCACATGTGGGAGGCCTACTCTTCAAATTCAGGCAGCTGGCCCCAAACGCACCTTCTAAATCGCTGAGCTCAGGGTCTCGGCAAACCCTCCTTTTACGGATGAGGAAATCGAAGCGCAGGTGAGTCCTGCTTACCTCAGAGACAGAATAGGATGGTCCCTAGGGTGCTGACCAGTCCCCCCTACACTGTTCTGTGCCCTGCCGGCCCCAGGACATCCCTAAGAGGTGACTGGAGCACAAACAGATCCCTGCAGTCCAGGAGCCCGGCCCTGGGCAGGTGGGTCACCTCTCTTAGCTTTCCATAATCTGGTCACATCCCAGGAGTGTCTAAACTCTCAGTGGTCACGGTCCCCACCACCACCCCCAAAAGCAGTCACTGAGCACCTGCTTATGACTAGAGTGAGTGGCAGCCATGTAAGACGACATCCTGGCGGGTGAGAGGCGTTTGGGAGGTGTCCCTCTGGCACTGAAGTATCGGCACATCCAGCCCGTTCCAGGCCAGACTGGCGCCCCCTGGACCCAAGTGCTGGGGGGGACGCTGTCTGGTGCGTTGTCCTACCCTCCAGTGCCTGACGCAAACTTGAGAGAGAGAGCTGAACCCCATGTGCTGCTTCCAGGAGCTGAAACAGCTGTCACGGCACCCACACGGTCTTGTGAGCACAGGGGTAAGGGAAGCATGAACAGAACTCACACAGGGCGCCAGTCCTGGGCCTGTTCCTTCCATCCTTCATTGATTCATTTAATCCCCGCCCCAAACCCAAGAGGCGTGCATTATTATCCTTATTTACCAAACGATAAGCCGGAGGGGCAGAGGGGTTAAGTGTCTAGCCTTAGGTCACACAGCTCCTGGGTGTCAGAGGCCAGGTTCAGGAATTGCCTTTCCCCCTTACACTTGGGTGCCTTTTCTTGGACAAACTCCAAGGCCTTGTCTATGTGAGGCAATGGGGACGTGGTTTGAGGGACCAGCTTCCTTCTAGGACAAAGAGGAACCTAAGTGACCCATGACTGAACAGCCACCTAGAAGTCTATTTCTAGGGAGGGGGGTGGATCTTGAAGCCCCTCGCTTTCGCCAGACACTCCCCAGAAGCGGCGGCTCCAAATTCCACATCCCAGAGGGCCATCTGGGAAATCTCGGGCCTTGGGGCCTCTTTCTCGGGCCTGGCTCTGGCTTGTCTGGCCAGGAGGGGGGCCTGGAGCCTGGGGCCTCTTCTCTTAAACTGATTTTAAATAAAACTCAGCCCCCAGAGAGTCATCCATCAGAGGGAGAAAGAGCCTGTGACACTGTTGGGGCAGGCCCGAGGCAGTCGGCCCTGCGGCTCCCTGCCCCGAGGGGCTGCAAGGTGGCAGGGACTCTGGCCTTGTACGGGCAAAATCCTCCTGCAAAGCTTGCTTTGCAATCAGCTTTATCTCTATTTTAGGCCCCGAGGGTAGTGTCAGTCTCTCCCCTCAGCTCTCCTTGGCTCGAATGTCAGCCAGGCCTGCCAGGTCCCTTGACGAAGCCAGCCCGGGGATGGTGGGGGAGGGGGGCGGCGGGGGGGATTAGCTCGAGTCCCCAGCGTCAGGGAGGAGGACATCACTAAAAATAATAACAAAAATAATAATAATCGCCACAACTAGCTGTTATCTCCACCTGATCATACTAAGAGCTTTTCATGCGTTGTCTCTTTAAGACCTTAGAGAGGTGGGCGGCAGCAGCCTCCTTCTTTACCAAGGGGCTTCTAGAAGTTAGGTGACTTGCCCAAGGTCACAGGGTCGTCTAGGGGCTGCAGGGCCAGGCAGGCTGGCTCTCAGCCACTCGAACAAACCAGACCCAGCTGGCACATAGAGCGGGAAGGGGCCTCGGCCCGCATCCAAGCCAACGGCTCGCCCCGCAAGGGAGCCTAGGTCTCGGTGCCACTCTTCAATGGCAGATCCAGGCGTGCCTCATCAGGGCGCCCTGGCCCGGGCACCCTGCCCCTGAGTCTGGCCAGGTCCTGGCTGTACACAGCCCACCCTTCCTGAGTCAGGTCCAGTGCTGGGATCTAAGAGAGGAAACAGTCTTTACAGAGAAAGGCTGGAAACCCTGTGGGCAGCTGGGGGAGGGGGAGGTGCTTTGGGCCTTAGCCAGCGTTCAGAGAAAAGATGGGGCTGGGGGGCACCACACACCAGCCTTCCGCTGCACTCTGGCGCTTGGGCAGATTCCTTGCGTCACACATCTTTGGGATCAGAGAGACCAGGGTCCAAATCTAGCTTCTGCCACCTTAGCGGCTGTTCGGCCCTAGGCAAAATCCTCAGCTCCTTAGAGCTTGGCTTTCTCCATCTGTGAAATGGGGCTAATGGGTCTCCGGGCTCTTCCAAGTGATGAGAGAATGAGATGTAGCATGACCACCTGTCCATGTTTGCCTGGAACTGGTGGGGGGAGTGGTAGTGGGGTGTGTGGTCTCTGGGGAAAGCGTTCAAACTGGGAATGTCTCAGGAAAACCAGGATGATTGGTCACCCTGTGAGATCCAGGATGCAAAGCACGGAGCGGAGAGCCTGCCCAGAACACGCTCGATGCCCAGGAACTGCTTTGCGTGAACAAGCCCAGTCCTCAGCTGGGGCTCCCTCCATGAGCCCCGCCTCACTGCAGGGAATTTGCCACTGGAGCCCCGGAGGAGGACAAAGCCCAGTGCTGCCCTCGGGGGCACCCCCCCGACTCCTCGCAGAGGAACCCCTTTGTCCTCAGAACCCTTCCCTCCCCATCCTGGCAGGCTAGGTGCCAGCCGTAATTACAGAATCACTTATTCACAGAAGCCTGCACGTGCAGCCCCTGATCCGAGGTAATTAGGCATCTAAGGGGGGTTGAAAGCCCATCAGCCGACACCGCGGCGAGGGGGTGCTGAATGGGACAATCATCCTCACCAGGCAGGGGTGCTGGGGGCAGGGAAAGATTGGGAGTCTCTGGGAGGCAGCCATTAAAACAGCTCCCCCCGCCCCCTCTACAGCTGTCATGTAGATGAAGGGGTGAGGGTGTACTTGCTGGAATCCAAAAGCACCAGGCAGACTGGCATGGGGAAGAAGTGGCGAGTGGGGAGGGAAGGGACTCTGAAGACAGGGCCACCCTCATCACTGCAGCATGCCCCTGGAAAAGAGATCTTCCACAAGGGTCCCCTCATTAGGGGTCCACCCTTTCCAAGTAGGTATTGCCTCCCTGTTGGGAAGTTGCCTCCTCTAACCAGGAAAGAATGTCTCTAAAGAGCTGCTTCTCCAACCCAGAAAATGCTTGCAAATTGCCAGGGTCCTTGCTGAAATGTACATTCTGATTTGGGGGTCCAGGGAAGGTCCTGAAATTCTGTATGTCTTTTTTTTTTTTTTTTTTTTTTTGAGAGAGAGAGAGAGAGAGGCCTCAGGTGAGTGGGGGGCAGAGAGAGAGGGAGAGAGAAAGAGGGAGAATCCCACGATGGGGGAGAGAGAGAAGTGGGCTTCACCCGGGACTCATGTTTTACCTGAAGCGGGGCCTTGAGCTCACCTGAAGCGGGGCTCGAACTCACAAACAGTGAGAATACGACCTGAGCCAGAGGCAGATGCGTAACGACTGAGCCACCCAGGCCAACTCCCAGATGCTGCCCATGTCCTCATGTTGGACCACAGTCTGAGGAGCGGGGTTCCAAGGCGTCTCTGAGGATGGCGTGGGCAGACGGGAGAGGAAGAAAGACCCTGGGGTCATTTTCCTGCTCTGTGACCTTGAGCAAGCCCCCTAAATTCCCCGAGCCTCGTTCTCCTAGCACAGAAAAGAGAGGACTTCGCGCCTGTATCACAGGGCCGCGTTATGAGCAAAATGGAAAAGCAGCTGAAAACATGCCCTCGTGAGCTGCAGGATGGCATTTACGGGAACAGCGGGACCTCGGCTTGGCACAGCTCACCCAGAAAGCCCTGGTGGGGGGGGGTTGGTAGGGACCAGCCTGAGCTCAAATTTCAGAACAGGCTAGCAAAAACTGTTTCTCTCACCTCCTAATCTTGGGGTCTGTGGGTGGTTTGGGGGTCCCCAAGGAGGGCCATTCGTGGGCAGACACCAAGAAGAGCTTGGCCCTGGACAACCTGATCCATGCCTTTCCCTGGACTTGCACTCCTGACGGTCCTGCTCCAGGTTCTTCCAGCTCCCGGCCTCTGTGTGGTGGCACTGGCTGCCCGGTATACCCTCCTCCCCTTCACCTGACTCACTCTGGGAGCTCTTCGGCCTCAGTTTCCCTTTCCCAACTGCAGGCTTACCCCACACCTGGAACTAGAGGTTGCAGGTAGCGAGGCAGTCTTTGCTCAAGGGCCAGGAGGCCTGGTTCTGGTGACCCTGCCCCTGGCCCCTCCCAGGACAGAGGCCTGGCCTTGCTTGGCCGGCTGCAGCCCCTCTCACGCACGTCACCTTCCTGTGTCCGGCCCACAACTCCAGAAGGAGTGCTCCCTGCCTGCCAGCTGAGGACCTGGGTGAGGCTCTTCCCCATGAGGCACCTGCCGTCAGGTCAGGCAGGACGCAGACCCACAGCCCACAGGCAGCAGCTGGTACTACCGAGCTTCTGGAAAACTCCTGGGCTGCCTCCCCATGCCAGCAACCAGAAGGGCAGGTGAAAAGACGGAGTGGAGGAGTGGAGAAGGGCAAGGGCTGAGTGGGCCCTGAGAAGCGCCTTCCATGGCCCTTGGCCACTGAAACCTGGCATGGTTATACTTTTTCTCTCTCTCACTCTTTTTAAAAAACAGGTTTCTTGGGGCGCCTCGCTGGCTCAGTCAGTAGAGTGTGTGGCTCTTTATCTCAGGGTTGTGAGTTCAAGCCCCACTTTAAAAAACTTTTTTTAGGTGGGGCTCCTGGGTGGCTCAGTCGGTTAAGCATCTGACTTCAGCTCACGGCATGATCTCATAGTCAGTGGGCTCGAGCCCTGCATTGGGCTCTGTGCTGACAGCTCAGAGCCTGGAGCCTGCTTCAGATTCTGTGTCTCCTTATCTCTCTGCCCCTCCCTCACTCACACTGTCTCTCAAAAATGAACAAACGTTAAAAAAATTATTTTTAATTTTTGGGGTGCCTGACTGGCTCCGTCGGTTGAGTGTCCAACTTTGGTTCAGGTCATGACCTCGTGGTTCATGAGTTCAAGCCCCACGTCGGGCTGTCTGCTGCCAGCTTTGGATCCTATCTCCTTCTCTGTCCCTCCCCAGCTCGTGCTTTCCCTCTGTCTCATAAATAAATACAAAACATTTAAAAAATTAAAAAACAATTTTTTTAAACCACAGGATTTTAGTAACTGAGTTACTTTTCTGCAAAATGCCATAACCTTTTATATTTAGGAATGTTTTTTATGAAATAATTCAGATGAACCAAAAAGTTTTACCCATGTCCACCCACCCGGTTTAAGCAGTAAAACATCGCCTGTGTGGCTGTGGCCCCCCTGCCCCTTGGCGAGGTCACATTTTCTCCCTCCTCATTCCCAGAAGGGCCACCGTCACAGAGCCCCCTCCAGACTCTGTATCCCTGAACAAGGCCATCGCGGTCACTCTCTTGTAGACTAGCTTCTCCAAAGGCTCTGCACTTTTGCGTCTTATCTCACTGAATCTCCGCAACAAAAATCACTGCCAGGTAAGTTGACGACCCCCATTTTGCAAGTGAGGATTCTGAGGCCCAGAGAGGTTAAATATCTTGCCAGACATCACACAGCTTTCAGACCCATAGAAGGCAGGTTCCCAAATGGCCCTTTTCCAGATGCCAATTCGGGATTGGGAGGGCCCCGAGTAAGGGAGGGGTGGCCCCTGGGGAATGATGGCCTGGCTACCGTCTCCAGAGTCGCTGGCAGTTCCCAAGGCCCAGTCTTGTGGGGGATTGGGCTTTAAAACCATGAGGTGGCCGCAGGGACAAGTTTGGCCTTCCTGTGTCAGGCCAGAGGAGCCATAAACAGAAGCCAGAGGAGGCATGTTTGCTAACTGCCAGAGATCCCCGTGTCATAAGCTTGCTCTGAAAACCATCTGGGGTGCAGCCTCTTCCAAGGAGTGGGGTATTCCTGGGGCTCCTTTTTTCCCCACCTGGGGGCCACCAGGCCAGCTCAGAGGCAAGGAGGTTTGGAAGGAGTCTGAGGAGATGCGTCCTTCAACGTCAGTCTCCAACAAAGCCCAGAGCAGCGGGGGAGGCTCAGTCCCACTAGAATGCATCCCCAGATGGTCTTGGGTCACAGAGCACAAGAGGAATGAGGGCCTGCGTCACCTGGCCCAGAAGCAGGGACAAAGGCTCTCCCTACCTCTTTGCCTGCAGATGGAAAAAAACAAGAGATAAAACAAAGACTATAATTGCAAACCCATTTCCTTCTCCCCGATCTCCTGTCACCAGGGCCCCCTCCCTGAGCCATTAATACTGGGAACGAGCCTGCTCTGGCTCTGAGAGGACCTGTCACTCAGGGTGCCTGGGGGTGAGGGGTGCCAGGGAAAAAGGACTCTGAGCCTCCGAGGCCCTTTCAACGCCCAGGTCGGGGAAGGAGCCTATGGGGAAGCAGGGCTCAGCCTCCTTCTAACACTCGGACTGACCCCTCACCCCCACTCCTACCCCTCAACCCCAACCTTCTAAGGCAGAAGCCAAGCCTCCTTTTCTAGAATTCCTCCTGTCCACTTAAAGTTTATATTTATCACTCAGCTCCGAATGGGGCGGCTGGGATCTCTCTCAGAGTTTCTTGAATGATGCGGGAACACATGACTGACTCTCCATTTAACAGATGGGCAAACTGAGGCCAGGCTCTGCCACTGGCAAGTCACCAGCACAAGAAGCACCCACTTCCATTTCTTTCCCCCAAATTTTATAGCATTTCCCAATTTTAATAATTCTGAAATTTCTCCTTTAAAAAAAAAAAAAAAAAAAGGCTTGGATGCCTGTTGCTGCTCTCCACCAGCAAAAGTCTGAACAGAAAGAGCCAGAAAAGACCCGTGGGCAAAGTTGGAAGCAAGCCACCACCCAAAGCTGGGAAGCTTGCTTTGCTTCTGATTGCAAGCACAATTCACCGTTGTGATTTCATTTTGCATACAAATAATGAGTACCATTCACCAATTTTTCTGCTGGTAAATGGTTCACGGTGTCCGCATTTCCTGGTGTTATGTGTCTGTTTACGTTTCTGTCCCCCCTACAAGATTGGGGGCTCCTTGAGGGTAGAGACTCTTATCTTAGTACATCTCTGTGACCCCTACGCCCAGCACAAGACAGGAGCTTAGTTAATGTTGTTATTATTAATGAATAATTATTAATGAATAGTTATTATTAATGAATAATAATAATGGCTACCATATGTCAAGGAGACAGCCTCGTGTAAAAGTTATAAGCTCTAGGGGCGCCTGGGTGGCTCAGTCGGTAGAGTGTCTGACTTCAGCTCAGGTCAGGGTCTCACGGTTAGTGAGTTTGAGCCCCACATCGGGCTCACTGCTGTCAGTGCAGAGCCCCCTTCAGATGCTCCGTCCCCCTCTCTCTCTCTGCCCCTCCCCCGCCTCAAAAATAAATAAACATTTAAAAAAATAATAAGAAGGATGAGTTCCAGAATCACACTGCCTGGGTTTGAATCTAGGTTCAATCTTCTTAACCTCTCTGTGCCTCAGCCTCCTCTTCTGTGAGATGGGCTGACAGTATTTATTTCATTGGGTCAAATACAGGACCAAATGGCTGTGGCCAGCCTAACCTGGCTAACACTTATACCTCCATGAACTCAATTCCTACAAAAGGACACCCCATCCCCACCCCGGTCAAACCATTTACACACCTTGTCTCGTTCCATAATCACGATCCCGTTTAGGGAGGTGCTATCATCCCCTTTTCACAGATGGGGAACTTGAGGCTCAAAACAGTTAAGAAACTGTACAGCTGGGATTTACACCAACGTTTGTCTGATTCCAGACGCCGTGCTTTCAACCACCATGCAATGCTGATGGTGATCTGGTGGCTAATCCTGCACCCACTCCCCTTCTCCCTTCCCTGTTTCCACCACCGATGCTGGAGAAGGAAGCCATTCTCTTCGCACGAGGCGAGGCCAGGATGCTTGCAGAGAGCAGCCACCAGCACCGTGGAGCCCTGGAACTGAAATCTTCAGCTGCCTGAGTCTAGCCTCTTGTGCGGGATAAACAAAGCCACAGTTGTTTTAGCCACTGTTCATCGGGGTTTCTATTACACGCAGCCCAAAGCCTTCCTGATGCTGCACTGGCGATAAGTAACCCGTGTCTCAGGGTGTTCACACCCGCTCCTTGGCTGGGTGAACCCTACACATATACACCGACTTTCAATTTCCCCCAAACCTCACTGAAACAATAGCCAAGGGAAGATTTCCCAGCTCCAAGGGTCTCGAGGTGAGGGGAGGAAAAAGCAGCTTGGAAAGGTTTGCTGCTGGTCAAAGGCCAGGCAGGCTGCAGCTGACTTCGCAGACCCTGTGCCTGCGCCTGGGGGAGACACAGGGAGTTTGGCTCGTTTGCAGGACAGAATCCCCCAGAGGATCAGGATGCCTGGAAGTGGGAGTTGGGCGGAGGGAGGTGTGAGGTGAGCTAAAATAAGGGGACTGGCTGAAAGGTTTTAGAACAGCAGTTTGAGTCCCAGATCCCCTTTGCCCTTCCTTGCGGTTGGGCAACCCCTCCCACCCCGGCTCTCCCACCCGAACCCACCCTAGCAGAAGAGGTGAGGGAACTAGAAGAATCCCTGGAACTCCAACAGCCCCAGAGAAACTAACCCGGGGGGGGGGGGTTCCAAAAAACGGTTCAGCCAGACCACCCCACAGTGCAGCAGCAACATGGCACTCTCCGTTGGGCTGAAAGAGAAAACACAAACAGTGATGCCTGGGTCCTACCCCCAAGAGATCCCAGTTTAACTGGTCTGGGATATGGCCTGGGCACTGGGATCTTAAAATCTCCCCACTTGAGCATAACTTGAAGCCAAGGCTGAGGACTTCTATTGAGGGATATGAGTTCCCCTCACTGAGGCCCACATGAAAGCTGCCCTGAGTCCCCAAGGCAGAGGCTTCTGGAAACATCTGGAATGCAGGTCCAAACTTTATCTCCAGTCCGTTTCCTGAGGGACAGAATCTGTAGCGCCACCAGATGCCCTAAAAACACTTCAAATTCAGACACAAACTCGTGATCTTTCCCTCCCAACCTAGCCCAGGTGTCTTCATCTCAGGGACGGGCACTGTCATGCTCTCCTTAGTAGAAGCCAGCATCCTAGGATCCATCCTGGACATGCCCTGTGAACTTTATCTTCTGCGCATCTCCCACGTCTGTCCAATTTGGTCCATCTCTGTCTGCCCCAGCCACACCATGCTACCATCAACTGTCACTGGAATGTGACAGTCTTCTCCCCACAGCCACCTGCGTGCCTCTGTCCATTCTCTACATCATGACAAGCAAGACCATCTCAAAACGCCACATCCAGCCACACTGTCCCTCTGCGAAAAGCCATCCTCAGTGCATTCGTTTCCTGGGGCTGCTGAAATGAAGAACTGAAGAACCCCAGACCAGGTGGCTTAGACAACAGAAATGCACAGTCTCACAGTTCTGAGGCCCTCGCCTGAGATCAGATGTGGGCAGGGTTGGAGGGCTGTGATGGAGAGCCTGCTCCATGCCTCTCCTCTGGCTTCTGGGAGCCTCAGGCACTCCTGGGCTTGTAGACAGCTCTCCCTGTGTCTTCACGTGGCCTTTCCTGCCTCTTAGTCCATGTTTCCCCTTTATATAAGGCTATTGGTCATACTGCATTAGGGTCCACCCTAATGATCTCATCCTAACTTGACTGTCTACAAAGACTCTATATCCAAATAAAGTCACATCCGCAGGTACTGGGGGGTAGGACTTCAACATCTTTCCGGAGGCAGGTGTGGGGAGGGACACATTTGACTATAACACTTGGCTTCCTATTGCTTTTAGGATAAAAATCAAACTCTTTCCCTGTCCCTACTGGTCTGGTGGGGTCTGACCTGGCCACCTTTCCTGCTTTGTTTTCTCTCTTGCTCTCCAGGCTCCAAACACACCAGCCTCCTTCCTCTGAAATGCACTGGGTTCCTCACAGCTGGACACTAGCCATATAGGACAGTTCCTACCACTGTCTCCTTGGGTACAGAGCTCTCTCCTTCCTGCCTCCTTACTGACTGCACTGCCCCCTCCTTCCCCTGCCCCCCAGCCTTCCCAACCTCGCTCCCCTGTCAGGTCACGTTTCCTGGCACACGCTCTCATTGTCCTCTCCACCTTGTTAGAACATCCACCTTGCAATGAGCTATTTGTGCTCTGGCTTCTCTGCCAGAACATAAGCTCCCTGAAGAGAGACACTAAATCAGTTCTGTGGACAGCTGAGGCACACTAGGGTCTCATGCATGCCCTCAACGCGTGGGGATTATCAGCTGCTTGGTGAGAACAGCAGTCACTGAAAATATCCTCTTTCTGCATAGAGGTGAGCAGCCTTCTTAGTGGCTGAGGAACCAGAGTCCTGGGCTGGAATCCCAGTGCCACACCTGCACAATTGTGTGTCTGTTGGCCAGGTCGCCCAACCTTCCTGAGCTGAAAAATGGGCCTAACGACACCCTCTCCCATCTCCTGCAGTACCGGCAGGGTGCTCAGCACACAGTAGGCTCTCACGGAGGTGCGTTCTCCTCTGCTGAGAGAGAGTGCGGACCCGGGAGTCGGGGCAGGGGTGGGGGGAGTCCCTGTGCCTCCCCTCAAGTCACTCCCCCGTCTGGGGGTGTTTTACCCTGTCAAGTGAGGGAGCTGGACTAAACCAGTGGTCTCAATTCTAACAGATGCAATACCCCCTTTTGATAATAAAAATTTAGAAACACCCCCCTTTACCTCCCCAAATGAAATTCTTGGAAAAAAAAAAACTATCCACTCACTAATCTGAAATACACACACACACACACACACACACACACACACAATGCTCTAACTCTGATACAAAGGAGAAAAAAAAAAGGAAAGCATTTTGCAATAAAATCATGAGCACTTTAAAACTATTTGGATAAGGAAACAATCAATAAAACTAATAGGCAACTGATGGAATGGGAAAAGATAGTTGCAAATGACATATCGGATAAAGGGCTAGTATCCAAAATCTATAAGGAACTCACCAAACTCCACACCCGAAAAACAAACAATCCAGTGAAGAAATGGGCAGAAGACATGAAGAGACACTTCTCCAAAGAGGACA
>CM053575.1:17628295-18051869 GCA_028646485.1 Cryptoprocta ferox
GGGGGGGGGTCCTGGTTTCTGCTTCCGGTGGCTGGAAGTTTTGAGGCGGAAAGAGGCTTGGCTTTCAAAGAGCCTTTCGAACTGCACCCGAGTGCACTTGGCCATAGAAGTAGGCCTGGTCCCCAATACTGGATGGTGTGGGGGCCTCGGAGAAGCAACCGTGACCACCTGAAAGATCAGGACATCACTCGGGACACAGCCCAGACTACTCTTCCCAGATGAGGGAAGGATTGCTGCACCCGGCCCGGGGCTGGACTCCCACAGCTGGAAAGCCCCGTCTCCGTGAACCCTGACAGAGCCCTCGGACCCCCAAGAAGACCACTTGACCTAGAGCCACCCTCCAACCCCACATGGGCTTCCCTGGCCAGAGGTCCACCTCACTCTCTGTCTGCCCAGCAGACCAGGAGGGGCTGTAACCCCCCAGCGGTGTCAGTCCTGCATGGTGGGGCACGTGGGGGCAGCCAGGCCAGCAGCCCAGCCCGCTTCGCGGTGGCCTGACGTTCTGCCCAGCGGTCTACACAACACGCAGGGGGCCAGAAAACCAAAGTCACACTAGTAGCTGAATTGGCAGAGATGGTCAGTGGATCACCAAAATCCGTACCCCGCTGCTCTTTCCAGGGCGCACGGCTGGACTCCGTCTCCCACCGACCCTGCTCCCAGGCCAGGCTGTGCGACGGGGCTCCGGGCAATGAGACATGAGCTGAAGCAACGTGTACCACTTCTGAGCCAAGGCTTTTAAGAGCAGCTGTACCTCCTCCACATTCTTTCTCTGCCAGTCGGATGCAGATGACAACAAGGACCTAAATAGTGGCGGAGGAAAGCCACAGGCAGCCCGGCTAGCACTGGCCTCAGGCTTAAGTGAGTGAGAAATGAACACCTATTATGTTTGCCCCATTGGCCATTTGGGGCTCTATTTGTTGCTGCAGCCTATGCTAGCTGACCCGTTCCATTCCACCAGCCTGTGGGGACCCTCTCCCCGCCAGCGGAGTGTGAATCTCTAACACCGATCCCCCCAGAGACCTCTCAGTGTCCTTGCACACGCATCCACCAAATCCCACGGTGCACTGGTACGCGACGCCAGGGCTAGGCCCTGGGGGCACAAGGTAAATGTGACATGTTCCTGCCCAGCGGCTGAGGGGACAGCCCTGTGGGAAGGGATGAAGTGGAGGCAGGAAGGCCCGGCAGGAAGAACGCAGACCTAGGAAAGAGGAGGGGCAAGAAACTCCAAGAAAGGAGACCCATTCATGAAAGGCCCCGATGTTTTGTAGGCGGGGGGGGGGGAGGACGTAGTGGGACACCTGGGCTGGCCAGAGTTGCACAGAGACAGGAATGGTGGGGGTGGGGAGGCGTCTCCTGGGACCAGATCACAAGCGCCTTGCATGCCCTGCATGAGACCAGCATGAAACTTGGAAGGTTATGAGGGGTGGAACTACACCATCCTCCCCGTCCTGACTCTGGAGCTACCACTGGGACGACATGTCATACACTCCAAGGGTAGAGCCTCGTGCTCACTTAATCCTCACCGCCAGCCCATGGCAGGTTCTCTCTCCACGATCCATTGTGTAGCTGACAGAATTGAGGGTCCCAGAGGTAAGGAACTTGCCCAGTGGTAGGGGCTGGGACTGGAACCCACGAGAAAATTCACTTCATACTTTGTTTAGGGCACTCGGGGGGTCGAGCTCTCAGAATAGGGCTGAGGGCATAGTAGGCGCTCAAGGATTTGTTGCAAATGAATGAATCTCTCTGATTCCAAAACTCTGCAACACAAATCAGACTTTTTATTTAGGAAGATGCCCTGGCTTTAGCAGGGTGGAGAACAGAGGGCGCGAAGCCAGTGGAAGGGTTTGGCCGCACTCCAGGAGAGGGTGAACAAGGACAGCGAGAGAAGGGATCAAAACCATGTAAAAGAATTGGAGGAGGCAGACTTTGTTGACCAATTTGTTTGTAGTGTAGAGCTACACTTTACTGAGCAATTACTATGTGCCAGGCACCATCTGAAGCACTTTACCAGTTATCAACTCAATATCACTTCCCCACAGCCCCATGAAGTAGGTGCCCTCATCTCCATTTCACAGATGAACAAATTGAGGCACCGAGAGGTGAGAGGTCACAGATTTAGTAAGTGAGGGAGGGAGGACTCAAAGCCAGGCAGAGGGGGTCAGAGCTCTGTGCAGAGAGGAAGAAAGGAGGGAGAGGAGGCAAGGGTGGCTCCCAGGTTTCCAGCATGGTGACTGAGGGACGTGGGGCCTCTGCTGCCCCTGCTCCCGGGCCCAGGCCAGAGCACTGCCTCACTCCCTGGCTGGGCCAGCGTTCTGGGTGGCCGTGTCTGTCTGTAGGATCCTGAGGTGGCGGTGAAGGAAGCAGTGTGTGGAATACAGGTGACTCCACCCAGCCCGCAAACCCAGCAGTGATACCAGGGGGCTGGCGGCCTCTGAGGACAAGGCTCTGCAGAAGTGGGGCCCGGGACAGGGCAACAGGGCCCGGCTCTAACTGCCCACCTTCTGGATATTGTAGGCAAGCGACCATCCCCACTTTAAAGCCCCTTTGGGCACCCGACCTTTGCCCCTCTGGTTACAGGAGGGCTGTGGCGTCTGAGCAGGGGGCCAGGATGTAGGGGTCACAGGGCCCAGGCCAGGAGGAAGGGAAGGGCTAGAAGTGAGGGGCAGGGAGGGATAAGGTCCAGCTCGGAGCCATCCTGTGAGCAGAGACCCGCAGCCACCACATGGCCCCAGGCAGGAAAGGAAACAGGAGGATTCTCAAAATAGACCAGGAGCGTGCAGCTCGGCTGCGTTTCCCAGGTCCCACCATCTGGCCAAGCCTGGGCCGGAAGCGGGGCGGGGGAGGGGAGAGCCGCAGTGTGGATGGGCAGGCAGCCCTGAGCCAGGCAGGCGCCCACCATTCACCCAGCACCTCTCCCTGCCAGGTTTTCTGTGCATCTTCCGTGGACTCTCAGGGCACAGCTGCAAGGCAGGGGTTGCTGTCACTTGAAATATCAGGAAGCTGGGACTCAGAGAGATAGAGTGACTTGTCCAAGGCCACACAGGGGGCAGGGGGCGGAGCTGGGTAGGCCTGCCTTCGGTGTTGAGCTGTCCTCGCAGCCATGAGGCTGGACGGCAAGCCCTGCAGTCCGCCTGCCCTGGAACCTGCTATTAATCTCCTACCTTTTGGCTAAACCTGACGTCAGACCAGCTCCCCTTAAAGCCAGGTTTGTGACTCACCAGTGGTAGCCCAGGAAGGACCAGTCTTGTGGCACGCCTGCCCCACAGCTGCTGGGACAGCCCCAGCGATTGGAGGCCTTGTAGGGAAGGGTGGTTCTGGCGCTCTGGGCCTGCAGGCCCTGCCAGGGTTCTGCCTGGGAGGAAAGAAGGGACGTCACACAAACCTTGCAGAGGCCACAGGCCCGTCTTCTACCCCCAAAGCTGGGACCTGGCTCAGCTCTCTCCCACCTGCTCCTGCCACCATCCACACACCTGCTGAAGGGACTCTCCAATTCGAGGCTCTACCCCAGCCCCCTCCGGTTAGATTCTGGGTACCTTATTGACCTTCCTTGAGCCTTGGTTTCGTCCTCTGTAAAGTGGGATAAGAGTAACTACCACAAGGAGTAGTGAGATAAGATAATATACAAAAGCCCTTAGGAGATTACGTGGCATGTAGGAAATTCCGTAATTGTTAGCTGTTATGATTTTTTATCTACTATAACTGTCGTCTTTATTATCCCAACAACACTAACTACAGCCCCCCCCCCGCCCCAACCCCCAGTGTTGCAGGAGTTCATAGTCAAATGCACACAGGGATGAAAGCCAGCAGGGAGTTGTTCACACCTTAGTATGAATTGGTTTAATAAATGACTGTCCTTGAAAGGGGGAAGGGGACTTTCCGGTGAGATGACCGAGTCTGTAGAAAGAAGGGTTTCACACCACAGAAAACTCTTGCTTGAGGGAGAGTCACAGGGGAATTCATCCATCCTGTTTTGCTTTGCTGGGATTGGATTGGGGATGCAGATCTGACCCCTGGGACAGAAACCGGGAAAATCAGTTTCCAGACAGACTCTTCCAAGGTCTGCTGGTTCTTGGCCCAAGGAAATTCCCTGCAGGAGGTGCAGGAAGAAGCCTCCGCCTGGAGTGCCTGAAAGGAAAAATCCTCCCTGCCTGCCAAATGCACATTATTGTTCCTGCCGTATCCCCAGCCTCAAACCCACTTCTGCTGGGACCTCTGCCCTGCCTTGGCCTTGAACTTCAGAATGCTGGGCTATCTTGATTCTGTTCACTTGGGAAGAGATATGAGCCTATTTTGGGAAGTTGGCTAGGCTGCCTGCTCTGTGCTCCCCCTCTTCCCATAGATTGGGACAGTTACTGCACGAGACCTGGGCCACTTCCATGGCCTGCGAGAAGCTCAGCTCCAAGGGAGGCAGAGCGAGCCTGGGAATCTGAGGGGTGGGGTGCTTGGTGGGCTGGTGACCCAGATTTCACATCCTGTCCCACTTTCCTTCATTCCCAGACACCAGCTAGGAGGGCTGGACACTTGGAGCACAGGCCAGCAGGAAACCGACTGTCTCCCTGCTGTGAGTGAGGCTGGACTCAGTCCCTCCAGCCGGACTCAGTCCCTGAAGCTGGGCTCAGACATCCCACAGCCCACATGGTCCCCCTGGGCCATGTCCCCAGCCTTTTCTAATGGAGGTGACAATGTTGGGGTTCAGATCAAATGGTCAAGAAAAAATTCTTGAGATGTCTTCAAGTGCAAAAAGGTGGTTTTATTAAAGCACAGGGATGGGACCCATGGGCAGGAAAAACTGCACTGGGGTTGTGATGGGGTGACTGACTGTATACTTTCAAGTTGGGAGGGGGTCAGGAATAATGTAAGTCTCCAAGGAATTTTTGGAAGCAAGGTTTCCAGCATCTTGAGGGGCTAGCTGTTGTTAGGAAAAGGTGGCTTATTACTGTCTAATAAAACCTTAGTCATGAGCCACCTGGGTGGCTCAATCAGTTAAGTGTCTGACTCGATTTCAGCTCAGATCATGATCTCATGGTCCGTGGGTTCAAGCCTAGCATCAGGTCTCCACACTATCAATGCGGGGCCTGCTCTGGGATTCTCTCTCCCTCTCTCTGCCCCTCCCCTGTGCTCTCGCTCTGAAAATAAATAAATAAACTTAAAAAATAAAAACCAGGGGCACTTGGGTGGCTCAGTTGGTTGTCCGACCAACTTCAGCTCAGGTCATGATCTCACCGTTTGTGAGCTCGAGCCCCGCAAAATCCCGCATTGGGGTCTCTGCTGTCAGTACAGAGCCCGCTTTGGATCCTCTGTCCCCACCTCGCTCTGCCCCTCCTTCACTCATGCTCTTTCTCTCGTGCCTGAGCTCTCTCTCTAAAATAAATAAACATTTAAACAAACAAAAACCTTATAAAGTAAAATAAAATAAATAAAATAAAATAAAACCTTAGTCACGAGACCCTTCAGATGCCTGTCAGTGAACTGTATGCTTGGAGGACGATTGCTAACATATGTCTTAGGGGGTGGAGATCAAGGAGGTTTCCAAAGGAATTTTTATATGTTAAAGTGGACTCACAGGATCCCGGGGGGCGGGGCCGACTATAAGATTGCCTTTTGCTCTTAGCAAAGTGTAATCTTCGAAGCAGAAGAAAGTCACTGCCTGTCTCAAAGACTTGTCACTGGGCTGTAAGTAGTAAGAAAATTGAATTTTTCTTTTGCGTTTGTTTCCCCCATCATTCCCCCCTGAACAATTTTGACCCTTAAAGTTTTAAGGTTGCTGAGGGAGGAAGGTCTCCTCTTCTGTAACTTCTTCCTTCTGAATGAGGGACATAGAGATGTCCCTATCTGTGGGTCAGCATATAAAAGGCAGAGGCAGCGGAATCTAAGGGAGCCTGCGTGTGTGGATCTGCCAGAGCAGAAAGGGTTATCTGTTGGCTTGAAGGAGTCTCTGCACCAGGTGGAGAACAGGGGAGAAAACCAGCAAAACATCATTAGAATAACAAAAAGAAAAAGAAGCCCAGATAAGAGTCCTTTGATCGTTGACAAAATCTTCTTCCAGTCCAGGCGTTTAACCAATCATGAAAGGAAAGAGAGGGATCGTTTAAAGCACCAAACTGAGTATTCATGTCCGTCAGAAACCCAGAAATATTTTCGTGGTAATCTGGAATGTATACACAGCATTCTGTTTCTATGAGAGCACAAGTTCCGCCTTGCACAGCCGTTAAGACGTCTAATGCCGTTCTATTTTGTACAACTGCTTTACCCATTTGTGTTACTTAAGTGTTTAACAGGGAAATGCTATTTTGGGTGTCATTTAGGGCTTTGACTATGTACTTATTAAGAGCTTCCGTGTGCCAGACAACATCCTTCAGTCCCAAAGAGGACACAAGGATGGATGTTAGGTGTTCACACCAATGAAACACAGAAAGTATCCACCGTTTTAAATTTGGAAGGTGGGCAGGGCTGGTGGTGGTTTTAATAATTCGTCCGTGCATCGAGGCAAAACCCAGAATATAGCAGCCCATCCAGCCTGGGCAAGCCATGGACACAAGTCAGAGCTGCATTGCCATTGGGCCCCGTTAGAGGCCAGCCAGCTAATTCTCGGCCCCCTTGAACTGCAGTCAGGATATCAAGGGCAATTCAGTTTTGGAGGGCCACCTTTCCAGAGGATTGTGGATGCCAGGCTGAATGTAAACAGTAATTAATTTTTCAGGCCCGAGCTACTTGCTGAGTTATTTGTGCAATAAAAGTCTGTTGTCACTTTGTAAGGACCAAGAGAGGCCAAGCCTAGGGACAATTTCTCTTAGCAAAGTTTTTGGCACCTCAGTGGACTTTTTTGTTTCACAAGGAAAGGCCTCTCTCCATCCAGCAAAGGTGTCTATATAAACCAGTAAATACTTAGATCCTTTACAAGGTGGCATTTGCGTAAAATCTAATTACCAGTCCTCCCCAGGATATGTTCCCCCACCTTTGGACCCTTTGGACCGGCCTTAAAAGAGGGCGTCAAATTGCACCCTCTGGATTTGCTTGTCCGCAAATAGCACATGATCGACAGACTTGTTTTTATAGTAGTGGTTAAGTTAATTCCAGCAAAGGTGTTTTTAACCAATCACTTCAGGGCCTCTTTACCCAAACGAGTAGCTTGGTGTAAACCTTGTATTACTTTCCATTGGTTATTGTTGGGTTGAAAGAGTTTTCCTTCCTTATTAACAAGCCAGGCCTGTGCATTTTTTGAACATCCTTGTTCCTGGACTCTGACTTTCTGGGGCTGAATAGACTGGAGTTATGGACTTTCTTGGAGGTAAGACTGGTATAAGACTTAATATTTGTTTATTTTGTGCTGTTTGGCTCCACCGTCTGCCAGATTGTTTCCTTTAGATTCTCAGGTCATATGCCTTTGATCTCCTTTGAGGTGAGTTATAGCTGCCTCCTTAGGTAGGTGTGGAGCCTCAAGAGGAGTACTAATTTTGGGCCTATATGTTACCGTGGGGCTGATAATAATCCCCTTCCTTCCAAATGGCCCCATGGAATGTAGGACTAGCAGGCATATTTAGAGTGAGTATAGATGTTACTTTTGAGGCCCTTTGCCAATTCCAAAGCACTAGTGAGTGCTATTAACTCCGCTCTTGGGACGGATGTATTTGCTGGGAGGGCTTTGGCTTCAACAGTCTGAGTCAGACTGACTATAGCGTATCCAGCTTTTCTTTCTTTTTTTTTTTTTTCAAAGTGATTAGGAACTTTGATTTCCTTTATTTTATTTTTTTTAATGTTTATTTATTTTTGAGAGAGAGACAGAGCACAAACAGGGGAGGAGCAGAGAGAGAGGGAGACACAGAATCCAAAGCAGGCTCCAGGCTCTGAGCTGTCAGCACAGAGCCCGATGCGGGGCTCGAACTCACGAACCGTGAGATCATGACCTGAGCTGAAGTCGGCCGCCCAACCGACTGAACCACCCAGGCGCCTCGTACCCAGCTTTTCTAATCCTCTTCTCCATGAAACTTCTGCCATCAGTAAGCCAACTGTCATCTATGTGTCCAATAGGAGAATCTTAAAATCTGGTCGGCCAGAGTAAACCAGATCAATAACCCCTGAACAGGTATGCTCTATAGGAGCATTTTCCAGCTGTCCAAATAATCATACGCCACAGAGTCCTGCTATTATCCCCACAGAATATAAAGCACGAAGATTGTCTACACATGAGCTATTGTGGCAATTTCTCCGAAGTTTACGCCAAGTTGTCTAGCTTAGGCAAACAACAAACACTCGAAGACAATCAGAACTAGAATTGTACATCCACAAAGGTGGGTTATTGAAATAGAACTTTTCTCTCTAAAGTCACCCTTATTTTGAGAGATGGCCAAATCAAGATTGATTTGTTTGTAAAACAAGTCCAAATTTAACAAACTTGGCCTAATTGTTTACAAAAGCTCAGAGAGGATGGCAATGTATCGTCTAGATCTTTTAAAATAGGCTTTGCTGGAACTTTTATAAGGAATCTCGATTGAACTTCCAGTAGCCTCTCCAAACCAGAAGTCAAGCCAAATAATACTCGCCATCAGACATGCCTGCAATACCTGTAGATTTGGGCAAATTCCTCTTCACGAGGTCCCCAAAATATCCTGAGACGCTGCACCTGCCAGGATGTGACCTTCTTTACTCATCTGGTAAGGTATCGGGCCAACATTTCCAAGGGGCTTTATTGGTTCCAGGCTTCATAAAGTCAACCTGAGTCCCTTAAAGTTGTCTGGTCATAGGTGATTCTATGCATGTCTCTCTCAAATATGACATTCCAGTCAAAGCCTTGGTAAAATGACCAACGTGACCAATGGCGTCCTGTTACAAGGAGAACAGATTCTTCTTGAATTAATGCAAAGAAGGATGGTTGCCATGGAAGAAAGAATGCTCACGGAGACTTTGAATTTCAGAGGGTTCAGGTAGAGAGAACAGTTAAATGCTCCAATTTGTTTACAAATGAATATTTTATCACATTTCTGTAAATCATAGATATCTTAAAAGAAAGTTTCCTTCATCTGGAAGAGCAAACATTAGAGAACCAGCAATGTTTCAAACAAGAGTCACAAAAACTATAATCATCTTTCTTAATTCATTTAGTCCCATGTTACTAATTCTTTTTTTGGTACTATTACAAAAATTTTTTAAGTTTATTTATTCATTATGAGAGAGAACATGTGTGCACGTTGGGTAAGGACAGAGAGAGTGGGGGGAGAGAGAATCCCAAGCAGGCTCTGCACTGTCAGTGTGGAGACTGACGCAGGGCTCGAACTCACGAACGGCAAGATCATGAGCTGAATCTGATGCTTAAACTATTGAGCCACTCAGGCGCCACTCCCCGCCCCATGTTACTAATTCTTGTTCAGGTTGAATACAGCTCTTCTGTTAGTCCTGGAAGTTCTCACCCATTTCAGTTTTATGATCTTAAAGATATCAAATACCTGTATTTGTCTCAACACATTTGAGAAAATGTGTTTTCTCCTTGAGACAAAACACATTGTGCAAGAGCATCAGAACCGTAACTATATGTGACAAAAAAACTCAGAAATGGACACTGTTAAAGATCTAATATGAGAGTTCGTTATGATACAATTGACAAGGAAATTTGGTTATTTCTGTGACACATAACACTTTAATAATCAGAATATTGAGTGATGACCTTATACCAAAATGTAACATACCAAATAAAGAAGCTTAATTAGTCAGAGATTTTATTTATGATTCAAATCTCAGGGAACTTTGTTAAAAACCTTCGAAGGTTTTAAAGCAGGTGTCTAAACAGGATTATAAATCATCAAAGACCTGGTAAAGACAAAACATAGAAACTGTTTTTGTTCTGGGCTGACAAAGGAAAAACAACTTTGTTTACATTTTCTTATCAAGAACAGACCAACAATCCAGGAAAACTTTGTCCTTTTAACAGAGAGAAAGCAGACTTTCAATCTTATACCAGTGTACTTTTAAAGTCCATTCATTTCAACCTTAGTCTGTCCTCACCACACATAAAATTCCTTTCCAAAGATTTCCCTTCACATTTCATCTACAACTTTCCTTTGCATTCAGATTTTGTCCCAAGCCATTTCTCTCTAAACAACCAGTCTCATTTTGGACAAAATTACCTTCTTTTACCTTCAACAAACGTGTATTCCCATTCTTTACATCTTTCTTACACACACAGGGGTTATTTCCCTTACTTCCTTCAGTCTTAATTGCAGGTAGCAGAATCTTCACCCTTAGAAACCTTAGTCTCCCGTGAAAAGTAAGTAATAACGAACCGTGAACTGTTACACCAAAATTATTTAGATGGCAAATTTATGGACACATTTAAGCACAAAGCATGTTTTCCAATAGACTCAAATATCCTTTGTTTCTTTACAATAAGAGGTCAAAAACAGGGGTGCTTGAGGAGGCCATGCAGTGTTACAGAAGATCAGTCCTTTCTTAAATTTTGCAATCCGAATTGTTTTCAGCAGGTTAAAAGGCATTCCAAAGGAGAGTCCTTGGAGACCAAAGAAGAGAGAAGGTCCAGTAGCAGGAAACCCGCCACCCCTGACTCCCAGGTGGCACCCCATGCACTTCATGTCAAAGTGACCGGAGGCGTCCCTCGAACGAAGTCTCTATGATCACTGCCCTACCATTAAAGGCTGTGTAGGAGGGATGCCAGCATCCCCTACTTCCCCATCACATTCTAGGCTGCAAAGTGAGTGCTGGTGTATGGTCTGAGATACTGTTCCTTGCCGTGCCATGAAGCCCGGGCTGTTCCATGCCCCGCCTTGAAGGCTATACCATGAAGGTCGTGCCTTACCTTGCCGTGAAGAACCCACTATTTTTTTTAATGTTTTGTTTTGTTTGTTTTTTTTGAGAGAGAGAGAGAGAGAGAGAGACATCGTGAGGAGGGGAGGGTCAGAGAGAGAGGGAGACACAGAATCCAAAGACAGTCTCTAGGCTCTGAGCTAGCTGTCAGCACAGAGCCTGACTCAGGGCTCGAACCCACGAACCGTGAGATCATGACCTGAGCCGAAGCTGGACGCTCAACTGACTGAGCCACCCAGGCGCCCCAAGAACCCACTATTTTTAACCCATGGAAAATAGCAGAAAAGTTTTACAAGAGAGAATTACCCAATTTTGAAATTTAAATAGTTAGTAGATGACATGAACAGAAAAAGTATAGATAGAAATCTATCACGATTGGAGCACCTGGTGGCTCAGTCGGTTAAGCGTCTGACTTTGGCTCAGGTCATGATCTCATGGTTCATGTGTTTGAGCCCCATGTTGGGCTCTGTGCTGACAGCTCAGAGCCTGGAAGCTGCTTTGGATTCTGTGTCTCTCTCCTTTTCTGCCCCTCCCCCACCTTCCTTCTGTCTCTGTCTCTGTCTCTCTCTCAAAAATAAATAAACATTTTAAAAAAGTAATCCATCATGATCTAAATGACCTTCCATCACATGTAGTCTTGTACAGCCAACTTCCCTAAGAAACAGTCCCCAGCGGGCTTTAATTCAATCAGTACTGGTTTTGGCTAACTCCAAGTGGAGGCCTTGTGGCCAGAAGAGGCTAGACCAGAATGTGGAGGGGATCACATTAGACCAATGAGGAGAAACCTCACACGGGAGTCTTAATATCAGCAGCCTTCCTGGTGACTTAGGTGGCTGTCCTGTGCCCGAGAGAGACAGCTTTGTATAAGGACAGGAATAAAGGACAGAGGGCATCAAGTTTCTGGGTCTTATTACCATTCCGGCCAGGGTACTAACTTCCAGCCAAAAGGGAGGTTTTCTCCTCCCCATAGAGTCGCCACAGGCTAGAGGATTCAGCCTAAGCAATCGATATGAAAATGTTCCAATAAGACCATACTCCCTGAAAAGCCCCTAAAATGAAAGTAAACAGAGATGAGAGGAATTACTCACCAAGTTTGCACTGAGGCTCAGAATCCAGATGAGAAGACTTGAGCCACATGTTCCAGCACCAAAATGATATGGAAATGTTGGAGTTCAGAGCCAATGAGAAGGAAAGAATTCTTGAGACATCTTTGGTGCAAAAAGGTTTTTGTTGTTGTTGTTCTTGTTTTTTTTTTATTAAACCATGGGGACAGGACCCATGGGCAGAAAGAGCTGCACTGGGGTTGTGATACGTGACTGATTATAAACTTTCAAGTTGGGAGGGGATTGGGGACAGTGTAAGTCTCTAAAGAATTTTGGAAGCAAGATTTCCAGGACCTTGAGGGGGCTAGCTATTGTTAGGAAAAGGTCATTTATTAATGTCTAATAAAACCTCAGTTGTGAGACCATTCAGATATGTATCAGTGGGCCATATGCTTGGAAGATGATTGCTAACATATATCTTGAGGGGTAGAGATAAAGGGAGTTTCCCAATGAATTTTTAGATGTTAAAGTGGACTCATAGGATCCTGGAGAGGAGGGGAGGGATAATGTTAAGCTAAGATTGCCTTTTGCCCTTAGCAAAGTGTCATCATCAAGGTAGCTGAGCTCCCTTGTCTCAAGGGCTTGTCAATGGGCTGTAAGTAGTAAGGAAATTTAATTTTTCTTTTGCCTTTGTTTCCCACATAATCAGGGACTTAGCTCATGAGGTCCAGCCCTTACCTCTCCTTTGACACAAGAACAAACTAAGCCCCAGAATGAGGCAGAGACACGACCAAAACTATACAATGGGTTGGTGGTAGAGGCCACACCTAAGCCCAAGACTTCTGAATACAGATTTTCAGGATGTTCGGAATAAATGCACAAATGAAAATGCTGATGCATGTGCCCTTACAATAGTGACAGGGGGAAGGGAATACAGGGTCAATTAAACAGTGCTTCTTAAGGACAGATTTAGGGGACCAGGACACCAGAGAGAGGGAGTAGGACCTTGGGTCCTGCAGTAGCCACACCATTCTGATAGATGGAGTGGGGGAGTGTTGCTAGAACTTTTTGAGCCCTAGAACCATATTTTCTCTGGCTCTAAGAAGATGCTGCTTTCACCTCTTCTGGGATGGGGGCAGTGAGGGAAACACATTCCTTCACCTAGTTAACAGAAGTTTATTGGGGGCATATTATATGCTGACCATGGAATTTGTACTGTGAACCATCCAGACAAGGCCCCTGCACTTGTAGGCGAAACAACTAGCCAATAGGCAAACAAATGAAACAACCACAACACCCACGTGACAGAAGTGAGTGGTGCCAGGATGTGCTTGGTGGAGAAAAGGGCTGGGAGGGTTCTCTATTGCTTCTCCAAAGGGGTGGCATTTAGGCTAAGCCCACAGAATGAGAAGGAATCAGCCTGATAAAGGTCTACAGAAAGGGATTTTTCAGCCAGAAGAAGTAGCAGGTTAAAGTGATATGGAGAACAGAAAGAAAAGAAATGTAGATAAAATTAAATATCCTTATAACAAGCAGCCCATTGACAAATACTTGAGGCAGGCAGAATAGGACATTCCTCTAGGAATTCCCAACTGTTTTAATGTTAATTCTCTGCTAGAGGAAAAAACCACCTTAGCTTGACAATAGCTAGGCCTCCAGGATCCTGTGAGTCTTCCTTAACATATGAAATTCCTTTTGGAAACTTCTTTTGTCTTTACCTCCCTCAACTCCAAAGTATATAATCAATCACTCCTCACAACCCCAGTATAGCTCTTTCTTTCCACGGGTCCTGTCCCCATGCTTCAATAAAACCCCATTTTTGCACCAAAGATATCTCAAGAATTCTTTCTTTCTCATTGGCTCTGAACCCCAACATTTCCACATCATTTTGGCGCCCAATGTGGGGCCTGAGGGTCTGAGTCTTTTCATCTGGACTCCAAGCCTCTGTGCAAACTTGGTGAGTAATTCCTCTTCTCTTCTTTTACTTTCATTGCAGGGGCTTTTTAAGGAGTATGGTGTTACTGGAACACTTTCATGTCAATTGCTCAGGTTGAATCCTCCAGCCCTTGGCTACTCTACAGGGAGGAGAAATCCTGCCTTTTGGCTGGAAGTTAGTTCCCTGGCCAGAATGGTAATAAGACCCAGAAACTTGATGCTCTCTTTTTTCCTGTCCTTATACAAAGCTGTCTGTCTTGGGCACAGGACAGGCACCCAAGTCACCAGGAAGGCTGCCAATCTTAAGATGTTAGTGCAAGGCTTCTTCCTCACTGGTCTAGTGTGATCCCCTCCACATCCCTGGTCTAGCCTCTTCTGGCCACAAGATCTCCACTTGGAGCCAGCTGAAACCAGTACCCGACTGAACTGAATTAAAATCCAACTGGGAACTGTTTCCTAGGGAAGCCAGCTTCTACACAGAAGACTACATGTGATGGAAGGTCACTTAGCTCATGATGGATTTCTATCTTTACTGTTTTCTGTCACTGTCCCCTACTGACTACTTAAATTACAATATTGGGTAATTTCCTCTTGTAAAACTTTTCTAGTATTTTCCAAGTATTTTCCATGGGTTAAAAACAGCTGATTCTTCACAGTATGGTATGGCCTTCAAGGCACAGCCTTCACGTCAAGGCAAGCCATGGTCCAATGGTCCATTCACTAGGCACCCATCTGTAGCCTAGGATGCAATGTGGAAACAGGGAAATGCTGGCATCCCTCCCATGGGGCCTTTCGGACAGGACGCCGATCATAGTGATTTCGTTCAAGGGACACCTCTGGTCGCTTTGACACCAGGAACCTCTGACATATCCTGTGTGAGATGCCACCCAGGGGTCGGGGGGATTTTCTTGGTAATAGATCTTCTCCCTTCTGTTCCCAAGGACTCTCCCTTGAAATACTTTCTAACCCACTGGAAATAATTCGGATTGCAAGGTTGAAGGGAAAAACCCTGATCTTCTTTTGTAACACTACATGGCCTTGTACTCCTTAGTAGACAAGAAAAATGCCCCATTCATGGGACATTAAATTTCTATATGATCTATCAGTTAGATCTCTTCTGCAGGAAACAGGGCAAATGAACAGAGGTACCCCATGTCCAGCCCTGCATGGCCCATAAATCAGGACTCCAATCTAAGCACCTCTTATAGAATGTGTTTGCTCCAATGTGTTTGGCTAGTAAACCCTCTCCTGATATATTGCATGATGACTGTCTCAACAAGACTCCTCTGAATAAACCCATGTTGCTTGAGGAAACACAGCCATCCCTGATGAAAGCAACATTGACCCTCTCTCTCACTGTCCCTCCCAATACACCCATACACCCAGGTTACTCTAGCGGTGTGTGGGGGCTTCTCCCTCATTCATTTCCTGGGCTAACAGCTATGATAATTGGAGCCAATTATCTTTGGTGACTCTACCTCAGGATGGGGACTTTAAAGAATATTCCCAAGCAGCCGTCTAAACTCCTTTTGTTTCAGGGAAGTTCCCTGTTTTCTCTGGCCTGATGTGGACTGCCTATTTCCACTTTAGTGGAAAGAAAACCTGTCTTTTCCTCTGTCCAAGCGAATGAGCTTTAGGACTGGGAGACCTCTTTCTCTGACCTCTGGACTTTTATCCTCCTCCAGCCTTCCAGGCAGCATGCCTCACGTTTCCTGCCTTCCCCTCCCCCCTGCTCCTCTCTCTGCGCCACCTTGGGTGTGGCCCACCTAATGGGCTCCTATCATCTGGGTGCCTCCAGCACCATTGGCTCCTCCTCCTCCTCTTGCCGTAAGACATGTCTACAGAGTTATCAGCATTATATATGAAACTTTTATTCTATCGAAGTTTACTAAAGGTCAAAGAAGTTCATGTTATCTCTTTTGCAATTTGTCAGCAAAAAGAGGACTTAAAACGATGGTTAAGTTCGTCTAAAAGTTTTCATGGGTAATTGTTAAGATAGCTGTCAAAGTCTTTGGTAACCTGGAACTTTAAGTTTTGTTTGGATGATAAATTGGATTGAATTCGTTGGACACCTAAGTCTTTTCCAAATAGAATGGAATGCTAAAGCAATGATTACTGAATGTAGGTTTGTGTTTTTCGCTCCTTATTGCAGAGACACTAAGGATATTTGAGTCTTTGGAAAACATAATTTGTGCTTAATAGATTCATAAATTTGCCATTTAAAGAATTCTTGTATAACAGACAGTCCACAATTGGTTACTACTTATTTTTCACTGGAGACTAAGGTTTCCAAGAGTTAAAATTCTCTGCTAAATGTAGTTAAGACTGGTGGAAATAAGGGAAGCAACTGTGAATTTAAAAGTTGTAGGTTTAGGAAGGGAAATCTTTGGAAAGGAATTTTATGTGTGGTCAGGACTAAAGCTGAAATGAGTGAATTTTAAAAGTCCACTGGTATAAGATTGAAATTCTGTTTTTCTGTCTGTTCAAAAGACAAAGTTTTCTTGGATTGTTGCTCTGCTCTTGATAAGAAAATGTAAACAAAGTTTTTCCCCCTCTTTTGTCTGCCTGGAAAACCAGTTTCTATGTTTTGTCTTTATCAGGTCTTTGATTACTTGGTTAAAACTGCTCAATATTAAGAGCACGAAGTTTTGCTCACAACTACATAACCCTACATACTTGCCTTTGGAATTTCTTATTGCTGCTTTGGTGAAATAAATAATCAAGTTTTGTAATGGTCTATAATCCTATTTAGGCATGTGCTTTAAAAACTTTCTAGAGTGGTTGGGTGGCTCAGTCCATTAAGTGTCTGACTCTTTGATTTTGGCTCAGGTCCTGATCTCACAGTTCATGAGATCGAGCATCATATCAGGCTCTGCACTGGTAGCATGTAGCCTGCTTGGGATTCTTTCTTTCCCTCCCTCTCTCTCTGCCGCTCCCCTGCTTGTGCTCTCTCTCTCTCTCTGTCTCTCTCTCTCTCTCTCTCTCAAAACAAATAAACAAACATTTTAAAAAAAAGCTTTCTAAGGTTTTTTTAGATGTTTATTTATTTATTTAATTTTTATTTATTTTTCAGAGCGAGAGAGAGCATGAGCAGGGGAGGAGCAGAGAGAGAGGGTGACACAGAATCTGAAGCAGGCTCCAGGCTCTGAGCTGTCAGCACAGAGCCCGATGCGGGGCTCGAACCCACAAACCATGAGATCATGACCTGAGCCGAAGTCGGATGCTTAACCGACAGAGCCACCCATGTGCCCATCTAAGGTTTTTTTTTTTTTAACAAACTTCCTGGGATTAAACTGTAAATGAAGTCTTTTTTGACTAATTAGGCCTTTTCCTTTGGTATATTAAGTGACTATGGAAACACCATCCAACAAATAATAAGCCTTAGATTATGTTTGGGTAAATGCTATAACTGTGTGTGTGTGTGTGTGTATGTGTGTATGTGTGTGTGTGTGTGTGTAAAAGTTTTAATATGTTGGTAATAAGGTCATTATTTAACATTGTAATTATTGAAGTGTGGTTATGTGTTACAGAAATAACCAGATTTCCTTGTCAACTACATTATAATGAATTCTCATCAGATCTTTAACCAAGTCCATTAAAAATTTTTTTTAAATGTCTTTAATTATTTTTGAGAGAGACAGAGCATGAGCGCCGGAGGAACAGAGAGAGAGGGAGACACAGAATCTGAAGGAGGCTCCAGGCTCTGAGTTGTCAGCACAGAGCCTGATGTGGGGCTCGAACCCATGAACCACGAGATCATGACCTGAGCTGGAGTTAGATGCTAAACTGACTGACCTGCCCAGGGGCCCCTAACCATGTCCATTTGTGAGTCTTTTTTTCATTTATAGTTCTTGTTCCTATTCTCTTGTGTAACATGTTTCATCTTCAAGGAGATTTTTAAAAAGGGGCTTTTGACAAATACAGGTTTTTGATATCTTGAAAATGGGTAAGAATTTCCAGAACTAACTGCAAGCTGTATTCAAACTGAACAACCATTAGTTAACATGGGACTAAATAAATCAAGGAAGATGATTCTAGTTTTTGTGACTTGTGTTTGAAACATTGCTGGTTGTGTAATGTTTGCTCCTCCATATTAAGGAAATTTTCTCTTAAGATATCTATGACGTACATAAATGTGATAAACTATTCCTCTGTGAACAAATTGAAGCATTTAACTTTTCCCCTTACCCGAACCCACTGAAATTCAAAAACTCTTATAGTTATCTGCATAAGTTCATTAAGAATCTGTTCTCCTTATAAGAGGACATCATTGGAAACTTCAGTCATTTTACCAAGGCTTTTGATTTAATTGTCATATTTGAGAGAAATCTGCATAAAATCAGATATGACCAGACAGCTTTAGGGAACTAAGGTTGACTTTATGAAGCCTGGAACCAATAAAGCCCATTGGAAACGTTGGCCTGATACCTCGCTTATGGAGTTCCCAGCAGCCACATCGGGTGAGTAAAGAATATCACTTCCTGTGGTAGGTGCAGCAATCTCAGGACATTTGGGGACCTCAAGAAGAGGAATTTGCCCAAATCTACAGGTATTGCAGGCATGTCTGATGGCAAGTATGTGGCTTGGCTTCTGGCCTAGAGAGGCTACTAAAAGTTCAATCAAGATTCCTTATAAAAAGTTCCAGCAAACAAAATTTCAAAGATCGATATGATCAGTCACTGTTCTTGCTGAGCTTATGTAAATAATTAGGCCAAGTTTGTTAAATTGGACTTGCTCTGCAAACAAATTAGTCTTGATTTGGCTATCTCTGGAAATGAGAGCAAATATAGAGGAAAATTATGTTTCAACAACACATCTTTGTAGATATTAAATTTTAATACTATTTATTATAAACTAGACTAGACCCTCAATTCTTCTGGTTTCCTCAAATATCTGGGTATGGCTCTCCAACTAAGGTTTCCAATCTTCTTCCATCCTCTTGACTTAACATCATTAAAAACGAAAACTGCCTTTTTCCTAAAAGTCCTAAAAACTGGTGCTGGACAACTTGAGGTAAACTTCAGAGAAACAGCTCATGTATACATAGTCTTCTGTGGGGATAATAACAAGCCCTCATGGGCATATCATTCTTTGAACAACTGGAAAATGGGATGGATTCCCCCAACAATTAATTGTATATGAAAAGCCTTTAGTCCTATGAAAAGACTATAGTTCTATCAGTAGATAGAGACTATTTATCTATTCATTTAATTTAACTTAATGATGCTTTATTAAATTATTCACTTGAGGCTAGATTAATTCTTAAATCTATAAATAAATGTGTACCATATCCTCCCTGGGAGAAGTAACGGAGATGGTTCATTTTCAGAAATACCAAATGAAAGCTGTGCTGTCTAGTTAACAGTAGGTTTACAACCTATTGGAAATAAGTAGAACCCCAGTCCCCCCACAACAGAGTCCCAAACCCTTAGACACTTCACTTCCGGGTTCTTCTTCACCTCTCCGTTTCACGGGCTTATTTTCTCGGCTTTGCAATGAGCATGTGCCAAAGAACAAAGGGAGGAGAGACTGAAAGTCTCTGCCTCACCTCAGGGAATGTACATTTGTCCAATTAGACCACTTCTTGCCTTACATGGGCTTGGGCACTTCCGGGTAAGGCTGTAACCTCTGGAATACTCAGCCAATGAGGAACCAGGGGAGGGACTTCATGCTAGGAGATAAATTGTCTGCTGTCACTGCCCCGAGTGTGCTTGTCCCATCAGACACCTGCTCTTGCAAGAACATTGATTAAAGCCTTGCTTCACTGTGCCATCACTGTGCTCTCAAGTCTCTGCATCCCTCCTTTGATTGGGTCAATGGGCTTATTTCTAACACTCCCTAAACCTGATTAACAGTTACTAGCAAGCCACCCCATATAAACCCAGGAGACATGGTTTATTTAAAGAATTGAAAGTCTAGGGGCACCTGGGTGGCTCAGTCGGTTGAGCCTCTGACTTCGGCTCAGGTCATGATCTCAGGGTTAGTGGGTTCGAGCCCCGCGTTGGGCTCTGCGCTGACAGCTCAGAGCCTGGAGCCTGCTTCAGATTCTGTGTCTCCTTCTCTCTCTGCTCCTCCTCTGTTTGTGCTCTATCTCATTCTGTCTCTCAAAAATAAATAAATGTAAAAAAAAAAATAAGAAAAAAAAGAATTGAAAGTCTAATACAGCAGGAGATTTAACTGCAAAATAAAAAGGCCCCTACCATGTCATATTATGTACTCCCCTGCCCATAAAATTAGAAGGACATCCCTCATGGACTCATATCCACAATTAAACTTCTACCTTCCTCACGGGAATCCAGTGTGTCACCCAATACACCTTCTTATTCCTGTGAACCTGTAGAAGCCCTCAAACTTCTCTTCAAATGAAAATGAAGGTTGTAACTTTCTTTTTCATTCTCGTTTCTCCAATTGTTACTGATAATTCCTTCTTACAATGGGCCATTCAAAAGGATCACCAGAGACATTTGAACTCCTAAGAGAAAAACCCATCTGATTCCAGCTGCCTGTTCCCACTCTGAGGAAACTTCAAGCCTGGCATCTAAAAATCTTCCCACTGACAGCACTCAAGACTCAGACAGTGGGTTCATAATTTTCTCTAACCATTAACCCATATTTTTTTATTTTGTTTCTATAAAAGGGCCTCTTATTAATTACCTGGTTACTTCCTAAACAAAACAGAGTCTATAGGATGGGTAACACCACCTACTACACAATTACATGGCTCTCAAAATGACATTAGATGTTTTAACTGCTGCACAAGGTGGAACATGTACCAGCATAAAAACAGGATGTTGTGTATATATCCCAGATATCACAAAAATGTAACAGTATTGCTAAACACAGAGATACTCAAAGTGGTGCTTTACATGATCTCTCTCTTTCCTATAGTGATTGGTTAAACTGCTGGACTGGAGGAAGATTTTGGTCAACTATCAAAGGTTAATAATATTAACCGTATTTTGTTGCCTTTTCTGGTGTCTCCCAGCCTGGGGCCAAGACCCCTTCACCGCCATAACTTCCAGCTGACAGATGATTCTTCCTACTCCAGGAGGTTCATATATATTGTCTACCTTGGATTGGCTGCCTCTGCCTTTGGTAACTCCTATGTATCAGTTCCCCAACTGACCAATGTTGACTCCATGGGTGGGACCTCTATATGCCCCTCTTCAGCAGGAAGAAGTTACAGAAGAGAAGACCTTCCACGCTCAGTACCCTTAAAGATTTAAGGGTCAAAATTGTAGGGGGAGAGGTATGATGTGAAGAACAAAGGCAAAAGAAATATAGATAAAATTAAATTTCCTTATAACCTGCAGCCCACTGACAAATACTTGAGGCTGGCAGAGTACGGCATTCCTCCAGGAACTCTCAGCTTAAGGTTAATGCTTTCTTAGAGGGAAAAACTACCTTAGCTTGGCCATAGCTAGCCCTCCAGGATGTTGTGAGTCTTCTGTAGCATATGAAAGTCCTCTTGGAAACTTCCTTTGCCTTTACCTCTCTCCTCAAATGAGTATATAATCATTCACTCTCACAACCAGTGCAACTTTCTGCCCACTGGGTCCTTTGCCCGCCGGGCTTTAATAGGAAAAATCTTTTTGCGCCAAAAAGTTGCAAGAATTCTTCCTTGGCCATTGGCTCTAAACCCCAACATTTCCACATGAAAAGAACCTCAGGGAACGAAAGGCCACAATGGATGTGTTGCTGGAGCTTGTGAGGTGAGGTGAGGTGCAGAGGGTGGCCCCACATAAGGTCTGTAAGGCTGGCCAGGGCCAAGTCACGCAGGTCTTGTCAACAGGGCCTGGAGCTCGGGTCTTATTCTGAAAGCACCAGGAAGCCGGGAAGAGCTATAAGCAAGAGGGTTGATGGGATCCAGTTTATGTTTAAAGACCATATGTTGCTCTGAATAAAGGGGGGATGGGAAGGATGGGAGAGAGAGGCAGACGGGTGACTGATTAGGGGGCCATAAGGGACAGGGTCAGGATGGGAGATGATGCCACTTGCCTGGGGTCATGCACCTTCTGGAAGAGAGCTTTGTGTGACAGAAACCACAGGGCTTGCTGAAGAGGCGAACTGTGGGGACAGGGAGGCACAAAGAAGGCCTCCCAGCCAGGACTTAGGAAGACTGGGGAGGGGCAAATGAAATGCTCAGCTTCAGTCAAGTTAAGCAAGCGAAGCCATTAAACGTCCAAGGGGAGATGTTGAGGAAGCAGCTGAATGTTCGTAGCAAGGACAATAATCTCGGTGATCATATTTGACTTGTGTTCCTATTTTCCTGTGTGCCTTGTGTCTCCTGCCCCGGACTGTACCCCGAGGGGCAGGGGCGGAGCCTGGTTTTGCTCCTAAACCTGCTCTCAGCCTTGAATCCAGTGCTGCTGGAGGTGGGAGCTCAATGCCATTTGTCAAATAAACAACTGAATGGACAGAGGGCGCTGGGTATGCAGATGGGGCTGGAAACAGGGGCCCCAGCGGCAGACCCTGTCTAAGCCACCATCCGCCCGGCCCCCTGGGAAACTCAGCCCTGGGCTCCTTCTTTCCCAGCTCTCCCTCTGCTCCCCTCCTCTCCCCCTCCCCACCCTGGCTTCCGGGCAGGAAGCACAGCCCCCAGGCATAAATCATTAACTACAATCACCTCTTACATCGAAGCTGCACTTAGTTCTCAAAACACTTTGCCTTCCATTATCTTGAATGATCCTTGAAGCTAGACTTGGAGGGGGGCAGACACAGCCCCTGCCCACCCTCCGCTGCCACTGACAGGAAATGAGGGAAGAAGCATTCAGCGTGGTGCTGGCAAAATCAGGACAGGAACATAGAGCTCTGTCTCGCTGCTTTCACATGAATCCTCCAAGAGTCTGGGAGTCTTGCGTTCCCCAAGGGCATTGCACTTAGAATAACAGAGAAGCCCATCAAAGGAGGGAGTGTTAATGGTGGCCCTGCAGGTCTTGTGACATCCGGGCAGGGAGAGTGCAGGACAGGGGAAAGCCTTGGGCACCAGGGGATCAAGCCCAGGGACCTCTCCACACACAGCTCCTGTAGGCCTCTGGGTAGGATTCCGTGGGAAAGCCAGCCTCCCTCTGCATTGTTTTATGTTCCACAATGTTCCATGATCCAGGCTCACCCTCCACTTGACAACAACGCCCACTAGCTCTGGCAGAGGGTTCTGTGGAGGATGCTGGAAAGAACTTGCTGTGCTCCCTTGGCCAACTCCCTTTCTCTTCCTGGGCCTCAGTTTCCCCATCTGACAAATAGGGAGTTGGAAGTCACTGGACAAGCCCCCCTCCCTCCGTGCAGTTCTCCGGGTCTCTCTAATTTGAAGGTCCCTGGACCTCAGCTCTAAGCCTCCCGCAGGAGGTTCTCTAAAGGCTGTGGATCTGAACGCCCAACCCAGCCCTCTGGTGGCTACAGGAGCCCTTGGTCATTTCCCAGCAGCCACTGCTCAGTCCAGCAGACACCACCTGCTCTTCCCATCCGAGTTCTGTGGCCCCAGGCTTGGAGAAATGGGACTCTGTTGGGCAAGGCTGTGACAGGAAAGGGACAGGACCTGGCCTCTGCTTGGAAAACCAATTGTGCAACACAGCCCTCTGAAGGGAGGCATGTGGCCGACGGGAAAGGCCGCCTGAAGGAGCCAGGGCCTTCTTTGAAATGAATATCTTGGCAAGATGCACAGAGAAAGGTCCTTTTGGACACCACTAACTCTGGGTCAATGCTAATTTATTCAGAGCCTGGCTGCAATGTCGTGTCCTGGCAGCGTCCCTAAATACAGAGCCTTGCTGGGTCATTTTCAAGGACGGGTGGCATTTCAGTGGCCTCCCTTCTGGCTTCTGTGCTCCCAAACCCCTTGTTTGTACTTAGAGGAGGTCTAAGCCTACAGACAGTACATTCATCTGGGCATCCTCTCCCAAGGCAAGCAAGTGACGTATTTTCAGTCGCAAGTAAAAGGTCATTTTGTATCAAGTCTAATAAATAAAGCGGATAATGTTATTTGGGGCTGGTAGGGGCAGCAGTGGAGGAGGGATTTTAATGGCAAGGCTTTACAGAGCATTTTTTTTTTCTTAGACTGTTACGTGGTTCTGAGGATGATGAAATATTTGCATTGTTGTTTAGAATAGTGCCTAATAATGTGTGTTAGACATCTACCATGTGCCAGAAACAGGGCTGAGAATTTTCTACATGTTCTGTCTCTTTCTCATAGCATCTCGGCAAGGCAGATTTTTTAAAAAATGTCTTTAATTGCTTTAAGACTATTAAAGTGTTCTATCTTTTCTTGAATCTTCTTGAAAGACAATTTATGTCTCCCACAGAACTTTTTGTAACTAAAATGCCAGTTGTGCTGGCATAACATTCCCTCCCTCATTTAATGTCTGTAGGGTCCCCAGTTATGTCCACTCCTTCAGTCCTGATATTGGTGATTTGCGTTCTCCCTTCTCCTCAGTGCCATGGAAGAGGGGATGGAGGTTCCATGTGATTATAGAACGGGCGAAGCCACAGTTGGTGGTGCACGGGCTGTCATCTGCCCAGGTCTGTCTGACGCTCCCTGCCCCCATCACCCCCCCCCCCAACGATTATTTTAAAGATCAGTAACATTTCAGGCGTGACTCACCCCTGCATAATACCTGGGTCTCTCAGAATGTTCTTTCAAAAGTTACTCGTGTTCCTTCATGAATTCAGTCAACAGCATTCTCTGTGTCTTCCCTCCTACCTGGCTGCCCTCAGCACCTGCCTGGCCCCTGAATATGCTCCCCTCCTTCCTCCCCTACGAAACTGTCTCCTCTCTCCCTGCACTTGGGCCTCCTCAGAGAGACCCCCCTGCCCCCATTGGAAAGAGCTCCCCAGCCCCTGTCACACTCCTCTGGGCTTCCCTTCCCTTCCTCACAGTGGTGATCAATACATGTGTGTTTGGTGGTCGTCTGTCTTCCCACTAGAAGGTACATGAATGAAGGCAAGGACTAAGTCCCACATACCGGGCACATAGTAGGTGCTCAATGGGTATTTATAGAAGCATTGATAAATGAAAGCAATGAACTTCTTTTTTTGTTAAGAATGTTCTTAACTCAAACTTGGCCTTCCTCTTCTCTTTAATTAATTCCAAGTAACTGAGTTTTGCCGAGAGCACCTTTATTTAAAACCCTTTAACAAAGCTCTTCTCCTATACGCCTTCTTAAGTCCCTTGAGAGCTTGGAGGAGAGGACATAAGATCACTTCCGTGGAGGGATGGAGGGATGGAGAGCAAGAGGCTGTGGGTGGAGGCCGCACTGACGGCTCAGTCCCCCTCAACGCAGAGGGCCTGCCCCCCCCACCTCCGCAGCCAGCCTCCTGTGGTAGAGAATGCCTCGGAAGACAACCTCCTCCCAGCATCCTGCCCCTCCTGGGCAGCTGCACCTGAGAGCTAACTGATTATGGAAAGGGCTACCCTGGGCCCCACCTGGAACAGCATTGCAAGGTCACCCCGTCCTCGGAGTGACCTGGGCTCTGGGAGAGAGGCCAGCTGTGCCACAGCCTACCGCTCCCTCCCTCCTCTGCCCTCCCACAGCATGGATCCCCCAAATGCCCTTTAAGCATGGCCCTGCACACCTATCTCCTTCTCAGAGCTGGCTCCCGGGCACTTAGCCCACGACAGGACGAAGGACTTCCAGGCCCCCTGGCTCCCAGGCCCCCACGAGAGGGTTGGGCTACTGGGTGCCCAGGTCCCCGTCTGAGTGCTGGGGACTCTACGCTCAGAGGGTGCAGTTTTACTTCCTCCCCCATGTGAAAGTCACACACACACACACACACACCCCAATAAAGAAAGCAGACAAAGTGGCGATAAGTTGTATGAAGAAAAGTTTAGAAAAGGCGGAAGTGGTCAGGAGGGTCTGGAGTTAGACAGGGGCCCTGGGAAGGCCTCCAGGAGGGAGATGAGGGTCCGGCACAGTGCACAGCCCTCCACTGCTCAGATCATCACCCTGCGAACTAGGAAGGGGGGCATTGGCGTACCCTGCAGGCCCCCTGATCGTCTCCACCATGCCCCAGTGAGCTGACTGTGTCACCAAAGCCTTGTCAGCAAGTGGACTCCGGCTACTCCACACCCTTAAAGTCACAAACAGACCAAACCCCAACACCTGCCTCTCCCCTTGCAGGTCTTTCCAGGGGGTGTTTTGAACGGAATTGGGAAGAGAAAAGCAGACTGTGAAGGTGCCCCCCTCCCCCGCTGCAGGGAGAGGGTGCAGCAAAAGGGGCTGGGGCAGAAGGAAGCCAGCCTGGCCTCAGAATCCCACCCCAGACTGCTAGCGAGCACAGGCACCCGATGCCCCTCCCCATCCAGGCACTCTGCCAAGACGTGCCAGGAGGAAGCTGGTGAGCAGAGCATCTCTAGGGTGTAGCTTCTGGGTTGGCCTCCTGAAGCTCATAGGGCAAACTAGGAGAGTAAGAGCAAGACAGATGAATTGCTTCCTATGAAGTACCCATGGATGCCGGGGTGGTGGGAAGGAGTCGTCGGCTAAAACTGGGAGGGGCATGCATAACATTCCACTGGGAGAAAGTGGTTTTCCTTTAATGTATAAGCACTGATCAAAAATGCCCCTATAAACAGGATTATTTTAAGTGATGAAAGCTCACAAAAATAGTACATGCACCATAAGGTGAGGGTATGAAACTATTACTATCAAGGAGGAAGAGAAAGTACAAAAGATTAACAGGGGTGGTACAAAGTGACTTTTGCTTTTTGTTCTTGTCCACTACTTTTTGGTATTTTGTGTTATATTTTCTATGATGAGCAAATATTTCTTCTTTTTCTTTTTTAAAATGTTTTATTTATTTTTGAGAGAGAAAGAGCAAGGTGGGGGGGACAGAGACAGAGAGAGAGACAGAGGGAGACACAGAATCCAAAGCAGGCTCCAGGCTCTGAGCTGTCAGCACAGAGCCCAGCGTGGGGCTCGAACTCACGAACTGTGAGATCATGACCTGAGCCGAAGTTGGACACCTAACCGACCGAGCCACCCAGGCACCATGCAGATATTTCTTTTATTATTAGAAACAAAACATGTGGATTTTAAGAGCGATGGCAGCCAGTGGGGAGGTCTCAACTGGTCCAGAAGCTTCCTTTTCAGGGGGTTAGGGTTGGTCATGAGAGAACATTCTGAGAAATGGGCTCTTTGTATCGACCAATGTACAGAAGGTAGATCAGACACAGGACTCGCTAGGTGGGTCTAAAGCTTCTCTGAGTAACTGCAGCCTCTTTCCTTGGGATAACAAGCCAGGATTGTCACACCCAGGACCTCTGCCCCAGCCCCCGGGAGAAGGCACTGTGTCTCATCCGGTTTTGGTCTGAATTAGGCTGGAATAGGATAGAAAGCATGAGCGATTTTGCTGTGGCCAGCTAGACGCCACCCAGAACCCGTGCACGAGGGCTCCTCCTTGGTCCTTTACCCAGATTCAAGGGAAGGCAATTGGAAACATTCCTTACATGGAAAGCATAACAACAATAATTAGTACCAAAAGGCTTTCCTAATGAAACCCCAGATCACAGTCTCTCCCACTGAGGGTGAAAGCCGGGCCAGAGAGTTAAAAGAATGAAAACTTCTTACCAGACCAGTTGACCTTGGAAAACAGGAGGGGCTCAGAGCAGAGAGCAGAGCAGTCCTTCCTTTTATTGGTGAAAACCCCACCTTCTCCACCAGGAAGCTGTATTCATTTTATGTTTGGGTTTCTTTTTCTTTTCTTTTTTTTTTAGGCATTAAGTAGACAGTGTTTCATCAACCCCTGTGAGCACTGTCTTAAGCAGAAGAATAAGTCTCCCTACCTCAAAAGGATGGGGTGGTGAGAGATAAGGTGCCTCCCTGCCCAGGCGGGAACAAAACCCACCTGTAGTGTGGGCAAAGGTAACTTGGCAGTGGGGGAGGCTCAGGAGGGAGCTTCTGGGCCCCTTGCCCCCAACCACCCTGCCAGGCCCTCAGAAGAGCCTCTATTATGCAGTGATCTGTATGAGCCTATAGTATTAATTCTAGATTTTTCTTCTAACCATATTTCATGAGTCCCTTACAGAAACACTTGACAAAATGGCAGGCCCAGGACGGCCCTCAACTGTCTTGGGTTGGACCTTCCTAGTGGCAAATAGAGGAGAGATTCTTCCCATCCAGTGACATGTGCATCGTTATTATCGCCATCAGGATGGGGCACACGCTACATGTTGTACAAAAGTGATGTCATGTGTTACCCACAGCAACCCGAAGAGCATTAGCTTCCCCATCTTACAAATGAGGAAAATGAGGCTCAGAGACATGAAGTGACTCACTCAAGGTCACAGAGCTGGTGAGCGGTGAGGTCAAGATTCAAACTGTGTAGTCAATTTGGCTACACAACTGCAGACTGCTGTTATATTGAGAAAGAGAGAGAGAGAGAGAGAGAGAGAGATGGCTCCAAACAATCCTGGTGAGTTCCTTAGGCAGGATACTCCAGTATATTCGTTCCCAATTGTTGCTGCAACAAATCACACAAACTTGGTCACTTGGAACAACACAAATGTATTACTGTAGAATTTGGAAGGAGGTCAGAAGTCTACAATAGGTCTCACTGGGCTGAAGTCAAGGTGCTGGCAGAGCTGCCTTCCTTTCGGGAGGCTTAAGGGAAAATCCATTTCCTTACCCTTTCCACTTTCCAGAGGCTTCCCGGTCCTTGGCTGGTGGCCTCCTCCAGCATCTATGAAGCCAGCAAAGGCCAATGGTGTCTTTCTCACGATGCCTGTTCCTTGGTTCTCATTCTTCTACCCCCTTTTTCCCATGTCAAGGCCCTGCCATTACACTGGGCTATTTAGGTAATCCAGGATAATCTCTTAATTTCAAAGTCATCTGATTAGCATCCTTATTTCCATCTGCAGCCTTGATTCCCCTTTGTCATGGAACAAAACATATTCTTCACAGGCTCTGGGGAGAAGGTCCCAGACATTTGCTGGAAGGGGGTACATTACTCTGCCTACCAAGATTAGGGAGGCAGTGACTTCAAGGAGCCACCAAACTCAGGGTCTGGTTTTCACCCACCCGGTCGAGAAACCGACTCATCCTGACCAAAATGCCCAAGAGACTGATTGTTAGGCCAGGAACGTCAATGATCTGTCACAGTTGAAAGCATGCTGTCCTGATAGGTCAGAAAGACCCAGTGTGAGGATTATTTACCCAAACCTATTTATGGTTACTTTACAAAAGTAATATCTGCTCATGCAAAATATTCAAACATTACAGAAGCGTGTGACTGCGAGGCGCCGTAATGTGATCGTGGGAACCTGCCTTGCGCTCTCAGCAGGCACACAGCTGGCCCTCTTTTCCCAATCTTCCCTGTAGTCCTGTGTGGCCACATGACACGTTCTGGCCAATGGGGACACACAGGGGTGAAGGCACTGCTTGCACGCCTGGCCCCAGGAAGCCTCCTCCTGGGACACCCGGTACGGAAAATGGCAGCGCTCAGGATGGATCTGAAACTCTGCATCACTGCTTGGAGGAGAGAAGGGCATGGGTCAGGAGACCTGCTTTTGACTGTATGAGCCAGAGATGAGTTTCTACCGTGTACACCAGCTGGATCTGGCAGTTTTTCATACTAGCTACTATTACCTCAACAAATACTTAGGGGTGCCTGGGTGGCTCAGTTGGTTAAGCGTCCATCTTCAGCTCAGGTCATGATCTCACGGTTCGTGGGTTCGAGTCCCACATCGGGCTCTGTGCTGACAGCTCAGAGCCTGGAGCCTCCTTCGGATTCTGTATCTCCCTCTCTCTCTGACCCTCCCCTGCTCGCGCTGTCTCTCTCTGTCTCTCAAAAATAAATAAAAAACATTAAAAAAATTAAAAAAGCAAACCAACCAATACTTAAACATTCAAGTGTTGTTAACTCTTTCAGAATGATTTATACCAGGCAAACATAGCACGTACCTAGAGGACAAATACTGAAATCGTACCTTGATATAACTGTTATTTTGCAACCTGTTCTTTTCACTTAGCAGTACACCAAAGGCATCTTCCAGTACATGTAGATCTACTTAGTTGTTCTTTTTAACAGCTTTATTATGGTAAAATTGATATACAAAGAACTGCGCATATTTAAAGTCTATGATTAGAGGACTTTGGAAACATGCAAACACCTGTGTAACAATCAAAGTAATACCCAGCACCTCCCGGAGCTCCCTTTGGGGGGTGTGTGTGTGTGTGTACCTGACATGACATCTACTCTGTTAACAAATTGTGAAGTGGACAAAGCTGTATTGTTAACTCTAGACACTGTTGCTTCTCAGACGTTTCGCCAAGATTCAGTGTATCTACTTCGTTTTTTTTTTTTTTTATGGCATCGAATTTCTTGGTGTAGGCTGCCCTGGAATGTGCTTTGCCAATCCCCCCCCACCCCGCCCAAGGATGTTTCAAATGATTATAGTTATTTGATATTATGGATAACACACTATGGACTTTGCTGCACATACATCTTTGCACAGCCTCGTGCGGCTTTCCGGAGGTGATGTTCCTACAAGGAGAACGGCCAGGATCAAAGACTGGCTCATACACCCATTGGGGAGGGTTATCAACAAATTGCCTTCCCTGAAGTTTGTACCAGTGTCAACTCTAATGAATAGTGAACGGAGGTGCCTGTTTTTCCAAACCCTTGCCAATACTGTGAGCCATCAAGCTGTTTCATCTCTGCCAACTTGTTAGATAAGAAATGGCAGCTTATTTCTCTTGGCATGCCTTACAATGCCTCGTTTTAAATAAGATGTATTGGTGGTTTGTATTTCTGCTTCCTCATGAGGTATTTTGGTGAGCACGGTATCAGTGTGAGGAATGGGGTCGCCCTGAGGGACATCGATGCCATGAAACACTCAAAGGACTATCCCTAACACAGCATGGAGCCCGCATCTGGTGGCAACATGTCCATGGATGCTTACAGCAGGGCAAAGAATGCCACATCCTCCCTTTGGGCTTGTGACACCATTTAACAAATAATTATTAAATGCCTATTATGTACCAAGCACTGGCTATGTGCTGGGGATACAGAGGAGGCTAAGACACAGCCATTCCTTCACTCCTTCCTTTCTTAAACACGATGGTTTTGTTCACCCTTCATGCAGCACTGTGCTGGGTCCCTCCCCATCCCACAAGCGGCGGGTCCTTGACCCATCTGAGTATTCAGCATAATCCCATTCCCCAGGCCATGTGACTAGCTGGGGTATGCACATGTGACATAATTCCGGTCAATGGAACGTTTGGGGATATCTGAGAGGGGGTTTTGAGGAGGTTTTCCTTGTGCCCAAAAAGACACACAGGCTCCATCCTGCCTGGAGCTGCTGCAAGCATCTTGGCCCCATGAGGGGAGCCAGGCCAAGAGGAGGAGCCAATTGCCCGAATGCGGTGGAGGGGAAAGAGGGGGGGCTTTTTGGAATTTAGATGCCATTCCTAAGTCATTGACTTAACCAGTCCTCAACTTCTGTAATGAGACAATAAACAGTCCCTCCTAATTAACCACTGTGTATTGAGTCTTCTGTTACTTGCAACTGAAAACATACTTTATATCAGTTAAACCCTCACACAGTGAGGCAAGGATTCAAAGGGTGGACTTGGACTCTGAAGGATGACTAGGAGCCCGCCCCGAGAAGAGGGTTCCAGGCACACAGAGTTGCAGGCACCCGTGCATGACGTGTTTCACGACTTAGAAGAGGCTGAATCCAGCTGGCATGAGGACTGCTAAGAGATGGGAGCGGAGGTAGGATGGGGCTGGCATGAAGGGTTGTGTGAACTGTCGTCAAAAGCTTGAACGTTATCCTGAGGATACTGAGGAGCTATTGAAGGTTCTGACATGGCCATCTTTGCATTCGCTACAGCTAGAAGGAGGGAGGTGGGGGCTAAGGGTAGAGGTGGTGGGGCCAGTCAAAAAGCTGCTCTCACCCACTTTGCCTTGGATTTCCCTGGCTTCCTTCTTGGTGTGGTGGTGGCCTCTCTCACCTTCTGTGCTCATGTTGCTGGAGAACGTCTCTCCAAGTCAGAAAGACTGATATTATCTCCTGTGTGCCAGGCTCTGCCAGGAGACCCGACCCTGCTCCTCCAGACACTCAAAGACCAGTAGATGCAAGTGCCTGTCCACCACCAGACGGGAATGGATAAGCAAAATGTGGTGGACACATATAGTGAGAAAGAGAGAGCATTCTGACACCTGCTACAGCCTGGATAGATCCTGAAGGCATCACGCTAACGGAAACAAGCCAGTCACAAAAGGACAAATACTATACGAATCCTCTTATATAAGGTTCCTAGAGTCGCCAAATTTATGAAAGTAGAATGGTGGCTGCCAGAGGCTGAAGGGAGAGGTGGGAATGGAGAGTTCGTATTTAATAGGTACAGAGTTTTGAGCTGGGGACATGAAAACATTCTAGAGATGGGTCGTGGTGATGAATGCACAATGTGAATGTACTTAATGCCATTGAATGGCATACTTAAAATGGTTAAAAGGGTAACTTTTATGTTATGTATATTTTGCCACAATAAAAATGATTTTTAAGGCTAATAAAGTGGGCTAAATCTAGTACTGATGGCTACCACATAAATGATGACAGAGAAGAAAGGATAGTTTCCAGTGAGAAAAATACCATCAAGGAAAAGGGAAGAATGGGCAGTAAGTGCAGATCCTGAGAGATTAGGTGGTTCAACAGATGTGGAGAAGGTGAACTCTTGTTGACTGAACAACTACCCACCAGGCTCTGGGCTGTTCCCACATCCCAGATGTTCTCTCATGGATAACATGGATTCCTCACCAAGATGTTTCAGTTCTATTTTATTCCCATTTTACAGATGAGGACACAGAGGCTCAGAGACTCGAAGTGGCTTTCCCAAGATCCCCCTGTGAACAGACAGTGGCCTTGGCATTGGAATTCAGGAGGCAGAAGGCATGCCTCCACACTGGCCTCTAGAAAGCCAGGGGTCCGGCTTGGTGAGAGCACAGAGCTGTGGTAGGAAGGAGTGAAGAGGCTGGAAGGCAGGTTAGGAGTCTTGAATACCAGAGTAGGTGTCTATACTGAATTCGGTAGAAAATTTAGGAATGGTTGAAGGTTTGGATCCAGAAAGCTATGCTGAATTAATTAGGACTTGTATCTTTTTTTATTTCTAATTTTTAAAATGTTTTTAGGACTTGCATCATTAGGTTAAGTGCTGACCTTCCCTATTAAACACAGGTGCTGGCTAAAAAGGTCAGAACTGGCACTCTACCTACCTATTGCTAAAGATGCGTGTATTTAAACTATTATTTTTTATTTGAGAGAGTTGCAGGGGAGAGGGGCAGAAGGAGAGAGAGAGAGAGAGAGAGAGAGAGTCCTAAGCAGGCTCCACACTCAGCACAACCCTGGGATCATGACCTAAGCAATTCAAGAGTTGGACACTCAACCGACAACTATGTCACACAGGCGTCCCTAAAGATGCACGCACTTAGAAGGCCCCTTGAGGGGCTCAGAGTGGCTGCTTTACGTTTTGCCTGCAGTACTCGCCCCCACTCCAACACCACTTTGTGCCTCCTTCCCAGGGAAGCACAGCTGGCCCGGGGGTGACATTTGGTCTTAGAGGCCCTTAGACTGGCAGCAAGGGAGGAGGAAGCTGAGACAAGGTACAGGACCCAGCTCTGCTCAATGCACTAAGGCCTGGCTTGGGTTGGGACAGGTGAGAACAGCCTTTCGGACTGACAGCCCCTGCCGTCTGCCAAAGCCTGCTGAAACAAGCTAGGTGTGAACGAGGGGCTTCAACAGGCCACACATCATCTGTAGCTAAGGCAGGACTGACACACACGAAAGGCATCTCCCTGCTGTCCATGCAATTCATGCTGCCTTCCCACCCAGACACACACCCGCCTTACTTGACCACGGCCACTGGCTTGAGAATGAGATAGAACACCCTTCCCTCTGGAGGTGACCCGAGGACATCCACGAAATTAGTAACCCAAGCCAGAGATGATACCAAATACTGCCTGTGAGCCAGAAGCACACCTGGGCATCGCGGGATCTACCAGATCATTTTGTGCCTTTGAAAAAATGACTTCTCACTCTTAATTCTACATCATTTCGAAGATACAGAAAATGTGAAAAACAGCAACCTCCATACCCCACCACCAGGATTAAACAGATTTAACATTTTTATCATAGGAAGAAAGCAGTATAAATACAACTCAAAACTCACCCATACTTTGACCCCCCACACCTTCACATACTCACACATAATTAGTCTTTAACTTCCTGTACACAGACACATACTAATAAATAGCATCTCCTGCGATTTGGAGGCTCTCAGCGTGCTGCAGGCATCCGCCTGTATTGTAATCACTCCACAGAAGGTATTTGCAGGTTACCAATGTGGAAATGTACCTCCAGCTCTCGCTCATTCATTTTTAACTACCGATCAGCTCTTTGTTCTGTGATTGTGGTGATACAGTTACGTTACATGATGCGACCTTTGACAAAGGTTTGATCCACTGAGGGATAACAGGGTTGTCTTCATCTCGTTTTGTTTTGTTTTGTTTCCTTACTTCTATAGCATGCAATTAACATCGTGTACGTGTTTCTTTATGTACCGACGAGCGAGTTTCTCCACAGACGCCTAAGAATAGAAGTGTTAGGTCGTAGGGCAACGAGCATTCTCAATTTTAGCAGGTATTACGGTATTACAAAATTCTCTCTAAAATGAGTGCACCCATTTATATACGCATCTGCAAATAGTATTAGATTATTTTTGCTACCCTGATGGATGTGAAATTTCATTGTTGCTGTAATTTGGGTGTTTTGATGTCTAGTGAGGTCAAGCATCTTTTCGGTAACGGTGCCAAAGAAAACACAGGAAGCCCAGGACATATGCAGTGCATATTTTAACTTGATATATGATATATCTTTTGGGTTTTTAAAAATTTCAATATAGTCATAAAGACATAAAGACATTTCTTCTATGTTTTCTGCTAAAAAAAGGTCTTAAATCTGTCTGAAATTTATAACTACATGTGGTGTGAGTTAGTAACTTAGCTTTATGTTTTTCCATATGGATAGCCATTTTCCCCAACAGAATATATTAAATTGTCCATACTTTCCTTACTGATTTATAATGCCTCTCTATTGAGTCTATACTCCCATACTCACGTGGGTCTGTTTCTAGGTCCTCAATTGCATTCCCCTAAGACAGAGTGCTTAGTAATTTTTGCTTTAATAAATACAAGTATAGGATTATTTCTCTATTTTTCTCCAAAATTATCTTTGCTCTTCTAAACCAATCACCCTTCAATATGAATTTTCCCCCCACCTGATAGCAAAGATTTATTTACAGATATAGAAATATTATCAGTGCATCCAAAAGGCCTCTTTCTTTTGTTTCCAGGGTGTTGTGAGGACCATGCACTGTTGTGGTCTTCTAGCACTGAAGCTCAGAAACTAGACCTCAGTTAATATTAGGAAAGGAAAGAAACTGGTACAATGAATCCCAATTGCCCTTCCTAAATTTTAACAGAATCCCAACTCACGGACACGTCTGTTCCCTTAGCCTCCCACCCACATCCATTCAGCCTGGATTACTTAGCAGCAAACATCATACAGCTTTACCTGTAAGTATGTACACGTGTATCTTAAGAAGGGGGACTCCCTCTTTAAAAAAAAAAAAAAAAAACAATACACCATATCATCACCCAGAAATAATATCAGTGATGGATGTTGACTAAACTTATGGAGGTAATCATTCTGCAAAATGTACATATATCAAATCATCGTGTTGTATGCTAATTAAACTAATACGATATTATATGTTAGTTATATCACAGAAGACTGGGAAAAAAGTACCCGTTGGGGGAGAAACCATCAGCAATAATTCCTTCATATTGTCGTGGATCTTGAGGACATTTCCTCAGTTGTCCCACTAGTTTTTGTCCCTACTGTTTATTTGTTTAAGCTGGGATGCAAGTGAGTAATTTATATTTATTGGTTAAGTCGCCACTTCAGTTTCTTCTGTGCTATGGCTGTTCCCCTCCCTCTCCTCTTTTTCTCACAGTTTTTGTTGCTGTTGTTATTGCAGAAACAGTCCGGATCATGCGAATTGCATCCCTTTACTGTCGCTTAACACATTCCTCTGTTCCCTGCTGTTCCTGGGCGTTCACTATTGGATCTGGAGACCTAACCCAGTTCCGGTTCAATTAGTTGCCAAGACTACTTCATAGGCGAGGTTGTGTTCTCCCACCAAGAATCGCGTAGTGTCTGGTTGCTTCTCTTCGGGGAAGATGCACATGTATTTGGTATTGGAGGTTTCTCGTGCCAGGGCACATCATGTAGTCTTTTCTCTATGACATTGGGCTTCAAAGACCAGTGTGAGTCACTGTTCCTTTGGGTGGACGGATGCTTGTGAAAGAGAAAAACTCCTCTTAGACGTTGTGACTTAGCCTTATTGAGGTAGAGCCCACGTGTCCCTCAGTGAGTCTGCTCCAGAGAAACCCCACTCCTGGGTGTTCTCCTCCTGGTCCTGGCTCATTGCTTGGGTTTTCAATGGCTTTTTTCTTTGAATTGATATTCACCCTTTACTTGGCCTTACTGGTAAACCGGATACAGAAACTCCTTTCTTGTGCCTGTCAGTGACAGCAAATCACGTGTGCCCTAGGGTATGTCTCCTCAACTGCTGGGTTTAGTCTCAATTTCCTATTACCAGGTGGGTCTGGACTACGTGGGAGGCATAAGACTGTCTTCCCAGAAAGGTCTTTTCTGGTCACCTGCAGGACTGCACAGTTAAGGATAGCTGTCAGTTTTAGACAGTGTCTAAGGCCACTCCTGGTATTGGCATGACTCACCAGAAACACTCAATTATGTAAATTTCAAAACCAAGTATTAGAAATATAATTAACTCCATTTTCCTGAGAACTAAATGCTACCCAGAGTCCTTCTGCGTGGGTTTTCAGAAGCCCAGAGCCACTTCCATGGGGCTGGGAATCTGAACACTGAGGTAAAGGCCCTGGGGGACACAAGTCACAAAGGTGGAACAGGCCTGGGTTCTAGCTCTGCTCCTTGCCTGGTGTGGGCTTCTGGAAACAGTTCTTCCTCTAAATCATCAAGAGTACCTTAATTCTTTATTCACTTTATTTTTTATTTGAGAGAGAGAGAGAGAGAGAGAGGACACAAGTGAGGGACAGAGAGCGCAGGCTCCACGCCCAGCACAGAGTGCACGACTCAGGGCTCCATCCCACGACCCTGGGATCATGACCTGAACTGAACTCAAGAGTCAGATGCTCAACCAACTAAGCTCCCCAGGCGCCTCCTCCCAAAATTAAATTTTTTTAATTTTAGAAGAGTACTTTTATTCTTTACCTGAGGACACTCTCTTGCAGGGCTCTGGGGAAGAAGTCAGGGGAAGAGTAGCTGAGAGAGGAAAGGGCTGTAGTCATTCATACCTTTGACAAGTATTTACTGAGCATCTACTACCCGTCAGAGTTTATCAGGATAGAGAGACATGAACAAATTAATGAAATAAATAACTGAGGCTGTAATAGCTCAGAAGTGCTAAGAAGCAGAGGGTCAGAGGTCAAAGCCATGGATGCATGTAGGTAGGGAGCTCACTGTCCAGGAGCCCTGGCGAGGGCTAGGGCCCAGAGCTGCCGCTTGGGGGAAGGCAGCACAGAGGCCAGAAGGGTGAGAATAGAAAAGGACAGCTGTGGTCCACAAGATGGTGCCCAGGGAGCCGGGTGGGAAGGACACCTCAGGGTCTGGACCTTCCCACCTTGCGCTCTGCCATCAGTGCGACATCCCTTTTCATGCTCCATCTGTTGGAACCCTTCCCATGATGACCTCATCCGTGTATCTGCCTCACTCTCGTGACAGGTGTAAGGGGGCAACACGACACAGTGGTCAGAGCACAGGCTCTGAAGCAAACTGACTCGGCTTCAGTCTTGGATCCACTGCGTATTGCCTGTGGGACCTTGGACAAGATGCTCTGTCTCTCTCAGCCTTGGTTTCCTCCTCTGTGGAACAAGGAAAGAGTATTCCTTACCTCACAGGATCGCTATAATGAATTAACACGTGTCAAAGTTTGTAGGACCTGGCATGTAGTAAGTGGGGCACAAATACTAGCTATTAATGTTAAGGGTGCTCTAAGCACTTTGTATGTACTAGCTCAACTTACTTCTCGCAAAAACCCTACAATGGTTACTATTATTACTGACACGTTATACATAAGGGTTCTATCATTGGTTATAAAAATACGTTAAGTTTAGAGATAAAATAGATGGTTCCAGGGGAGATGGGTGAAATACGTGAAGGGGATTAAGAGTCCACTTATCACAGCGGGCCCTGAGCAATGTGTAAAATTGTCGAATCACTATATTATACACCTGAAACTAATATAACACTGCATGTTAACTATACTAGAATCAAAAGAAAAGAAAAACCACGTTAGGTGCTGTCCAGGAGCTAGTTTTGGTAATGAGCAAAACAAACAGAGGCCCTGCTCGTAGATGCGGGAACAGTTAGCATGCTACTGGGCCCCCACTGACCAAGCCTGGGACAATTTAGGCCCCTACATAAATGATGGTAACAATTAGAAGGTGTTGAATAAAACAGAGATTCATGAGTCCATAGTGACACAAATACATGCGTGCACAAATAAAGTTGTGGGGGGAAATCTTTCATATGTCAGAATACCAACTAATGAATGCGGAGGAAATGATGGAGTTTTTGGCTTTTGTTTTGTTTTGTTTTGTTTGTAAGTATCATAGCAGGAACTGATTCAGATAAGAATTGTTAATGAAAAAACTACAGGGTGAAGTTTGATGAGGAATAGGATACTTATCTGCTCTCAAAATAGTTATTAACTACAATGAGGAAAACTCCCTTTTTTCCTAAGGAAACTGAAATTGTATTTTATTTTATTTTAGTTAGTTTTTATGTAAATTTCAGCGAGCAGGACATCTGGCTGGCTCCCTCAGTCGGCGGAGCATGTGACTCTTGATCTCGGGGTTGTGGGTTCTAGCCCCCCATGTTGGGTGTTCAGATTACTTAAAAATAAAATCTTGGGGCGCCTGGGTGGCTCAGTTGGTTAAGCATCTGATTCTTGATTTCGGCTCAGGTCATAATCTTACAGTTTGTGAGATTAAGACCTGCTTGAGGTTCTCTCTCCCTCTCTCTCTACCCCACCCCCGCTTGAGCTTTCTCATACACAGGTGGTGCTCTCTCTCTCTCAAAATAAATAAACTTAAAAAAAATAAAATCTGGGGGCGCCTGGGTGGCTCAGTCGGTTAAGAGTCCGACTTCGGCTCAGGTCATGATCTCACGGTTCGTGGGTTCAAGCCCCGCGTCGGGCTCTGTGCTGACAGCTAGCTCGAGCCTGGAGCCTGTTTCGGATTCTGTATCTCCCTCTCTCTCTGACCCTCCCCTGCTCGAGCTGTCTCTCTCTTGTCTCAAAAATAAATAAACATAAAAAAAATTAAAAAAAATAAATAAAATTAAATCTTTGAAAAAAATTAATTCCAGTTACATCACATACAGTGTAATATTAGTTTCAGGTGTATAATGCTCGACAAGTGACAAGTGCGCTCCTTAATCTCCATCTCCTATTTAACCTATCCCCCTCCCCTCCGGTAAGCATCAGTGTGTTCTCTATAGTTAAGAGTCTGTTTCCTGGCTTCTCTCTCTCTCTCTCTCTCTCTCTTTCCCCCTATGCTCGTTTGTTTTAAAATCTTGTCTTTATAGTAGAAAATCCTGGCAGACACCACCTTAACCAAGTGATTAAAGTTAAGGTCACCAGTGTGGGACAAACGGACACCACATGTCTCCTGATGTGATGTGCTATGAAGGACACAGTATCGCTTCTGTGGTATTCCTGCCACATAACCATGAATTTAATCATGAAGGAACTGCAGACAAACTCAGATTTAGGGACATTCTACAAAATAACCGGTTTATACTCTTCAAAGATGTTAAGATCATGAAAGACAAAGGCAGACTGAAGAACCTATTCCAGGTAAGAAGCCTGACAACTAAGTGCTACGTGCAATCCTGGATGCAGGACAAGAAAAAAAAAGTTTTTCTTTTTTACTGTAAAGGACATTGTTGGGACAATTAGAAACTTAAGGATATCTATCGATTACATCATAGTATTGCATTTATATTAATTTCCTGAATTTGAGAACTGCACGGTAGTTCTGAAAGACCATGTCCTTGCTTTTAGGCACCCACTACAGGGTGGATACTACAGGGTGAAGGAACTTCATATTTGCATCTCTCCTATGGTCCAGAAAATAACAGCAATGATAGTAATATGTGTGTGTATATAGATAGATAGATAAGTCAATAGATAAATCAGTAGATAAAATGATAAAGCAAATGATGTAAAATGTGGACACTTGGGGGATGTGGGTTAAGGACATACAGAAGTTCTTTGTACTATTTTTGCACCCTTTTTCTCCTAAATATTAAATTATTTAAAAATTAAAAGCTATCAAAAAAATCAAGGAAAACTTCCCCCCTGCTGCCATGTCTGTTTGGGGGAGGGGTGAGGGGCGGAGGGCAGGAGAGGGAGATGAGGCACCACCGGCAGAACAGGCGACCCTCCCAGGTGGCCATGCCGCCCTGCAGGCGGCCCGGGAAGGGTGCTGACAGACAGCAACATTATTCCTGGCCCTTTTCCATGCGGGAGGAAACAGTGAGAGGAAACAGCGAAAGCTCTGGAGGGTTGAGGAGCTGGTGCCAGGAGCAGAGGCGTGGGCAGGGGGTGGGGTCCTGGCAGGATCTGTGAGCCAGCTGGGCTTGCCGGGGACCAGGGATTTGTTGCCCCAGGGCTCTCTCCCACCACAGGGGAAGGGGAAGGGGAAGGGGAAGGAGGGGCTGGAAGGGACTGGAAAAAAGAGAAAGGAAACAACTAACCATCGCAAGGCAACCAACCTACTACCTGCCAAGCACTATTCTGGGTGGTTTATGTTTATTACCTCACTAATCCTCACAGAAAATCTTGAGATAACCTCTGTTATTATTCCCATTTTAGAGATGAGGAAATAGAGGCTCAGAGAGGTAAGGACAGAGATTCTGTTTAGGGTAGGACGGTGGCATAGAGATGCTTTCTGATTTTTATATTGAAAGGAACAAAAAATAAGACTTTAAAAAAATTAAATGGGGCGCCTGGGTGGCTCAGCGGTTAAGTGTCCGACTGCAGCTCAGGTCATGATCTCATGGTCGGTGAGTTCAAGCCCCGCATTGGGCTCTCTATCAGCAGAAGAGCCCACTTTTGGATCCTTTGTCTCCCTCTCTCTTTGCCCATCCCCTTCTGGCTCTCTCTCTCTCTAAATAAATAAACTTTAAAAAATGTTTAAAAATTAATCAATGATCTGGCAAGAAAGTATAGAACACTCAGAAGCCAAAATACAGGTGAAAGCAGGCACCCAGAGAGGTGGGCAGGGAAGGAGGTTGCCTTTTACCTTGAGGGCATTTGTCCGATCATGTGAACCTTGGCTTTGGTTCTCATGGGCTGATAAAAGTGAGAAACAAGGGTCAGCCCAAGGTGGAGACTAATGGAAGACACCAGCCCCACCCAAAGCTGATCTCCATCAGGACAGGGGGAACTAGGAGCAAGCTGCACCCTCCCCCCATCACCACCACCAAACCCTGCAAAGAGATCTTAGCACTGAGTTGAGGAGAAAAGCATTTTCCTTAAGAATCCATAACTCCTTGGGGCGCCTGGGTGGCTCAGTCCATTAAGTGTCCAACTTCGGCTCGGGTCATGATCACTGTTCATGAGTTCAAGTCCCGTGTTGGGCTCTATGCTGACAGCTTAGAGCCTGTAGCCTGCTTCAGATTCTGTGTCTTTCTCTCTCTCTCACATACACACACGCTCTCTCTCTCTGTCTCAAAGTAAGCATTAAAAATTAAAAAAAAAATTCATAACCCTAAATGGGCTATCAGTGGTTTTGAAGCCTGAATTCACATTCCCTGGTTAAACTAAAACATCTCAAGCTCAAATTCTAGATATAAGTATCTCCCACCCCACCCCGCCCCCAGGGATTTTGGGATGGACTTAGCACCAGGAAGCAGCAAATTCCTTCTTCTTTCCTGGATGTTCAAAATGTAAAAGGTAAACAGAAAAAATAATGCAGTCTCCATTATATAAACCGCATATTCAAAAATACATAAAGACCAGCAAAAATAAAGATTTCACACAAAAGCCATGAAGGTGAAATGCAACAGGAATTATTTGGTGGGGACTGGGGTGGGGGAGTGAATAAATAGCAGGTCAGCCTAAGAGAGGCCAATTTTAAAGAACTCTGGCCAAAATTCTTTACCTTTGCCAAGGGCTCACTCTAAAGACGAATTGCTCAACCTCAGTACCACTGGCACTTGGGGTCCCTAAGTCTTTGATGTAGGGCGTTCAGCACCTGGGTTCTACCCACTAGAGGCCAGGAGCATCAAGCCCCACTCTAGACTGTAGAACCAAAAAATGTCTCCAGACTTTGCTAAATATCCCCTGAGGGGGAAAACTGCTCCTAGTTGAGAACCAACAACCTAAAATAATGAACCCAGGTAGGTCCCTTGTACACAGCACGGGCTACAGGTCACCTCGCTGTAGGTGGTGGGAGCTGGGGTGAGGCAATCAGTGTGCAGAGCAAATAGTACAATGGCCCAGCGGCAGCAGATGCCAGAAAGAGCCAGCAAAATTATGTTCCCTGAAAGAACCTTCTACAAATATCTGGGGCGTGAAAATCCAACTCATTTCATGGCACATAATGTTTTAAATGGAGTTAGCACAAAATCAATGCAAAGGTGCTAAAGAATAAGGGTGGGAAAGATCAGTAAAGCCTAGCAGATAAAGTTACACAGACTAGATAAAAAGTCTGGGGGCACCTGGGTGGCTCAGTCGGTTCATGACTCGGGTCATGATCTCACGGTTCATGAGTTCGAGCCCTGTGTTAGGCTCTATGCTGACAGCTCAGAGCCTGGAGCCTGCTTCGGATTCTGTGTCTCACTCTCTCTTTCTGCCCCTCCCCCATTCGTGCTCTCTCTCTCTCTCTCTCTCTCTCTCAAAAATAAACATTAAAAAAAAAAAGAATAGATGAAACGTCTGACCAAACAGTCTTCTATGAATGAACAAATCTTACTAAAACAATTGCCTCTGTGAGGGAAGACCACAAAGCAGAGAGAACGAGTCAGGGAAGAGACAGCTAGGCAATGGGAGGAGACGAAATGAGGACTGGAAGAAGGGAGGGATGAGAAAAAACAAAATTATTTCCGAAATGAGGATGCAATTGGGAGGAGGGCTTAGACAGAACACAATAAAAATGGAGGACATAGGAATGTGAATAAAATGAGACAAATCGGAAAAATGTGTGTTTTTTAAATTAGAGAGAAATTGATGGATATTTTAAAAAACAAAAGAGAGCCAATATATGCATAATTGGGAGTCTCTGGACATGAAAAACAAAAACAATGAAATACAATGAATACTTAGAAATGAGGGAGACGTTCTTGAAATAAAATATTTGAATCTAGGTGAAGGATACTATGTGTGTCAGAGAAAGTGGATTGAGAACAGTCAATTGCAAGACTCTCCTAATAAAATTATCAGACTTTAGAGATAAAGAAAATATCCTTTGAGCAGCCAGGCAAAACAAATAAAAATCAAAAACCAAATCTGGTCACTCACACAGGGATAAAACTGAGCCAGCCCTAGGAAGATTCAAGGCCAAACACTGGCATGATGCCCATAGGATATTTAAGGAAAAAAGTGCCAGCCAAAGGATTTGCTATGCCATTAAGCTGTCCCTCAAGTATAAAAGCTACAAACAAACACTGTTAGACATGCAAGAACTCAGGGAATATTGTGGGCATGGCCCCTTCTTGAGAAAACTACCAGAGAACCAATTTTAGATCACCAAGAGGTGACTGGGGAACCCACAGCACAAGGAGGGCCAGGAGCAAACATTGAATACACTTAAATGTAGAGCAAAGATAAAAGGAGGTGTGGATATCTGAGTGTAAATTTGTACAGGCTGCAATCATGTAGACACATCTAATAAAAAGAGAGAGGGGAAAGTGGAAAGAAGATGGCAGAAGAGAACGTCCTTAGACAGCCCTGTCTGTCTATAGTAGCTAGGAGTTAAAGAACACCATGAAAAGCTGAGAAATCAAACAACATAAGTTTATTTAATATAGCATATTTAATAATACAAAGTTAAACGTGTAGAGATCATTTTGCCTCGTGTTGAGGAAAGGGATGGGGGGATGGGGAAAGTGCCAATTTTTCATTGCTCGATCTTGGACATTAATAGAGACTGCCTAGTCAAGTAGGGAACTAAGGTCGCTATACAATGTTATAAAGGTAAACATGAGGAAAAATAGAAAGAAGCCTTCCTACATAAGAAGCTGCATTGCTCTGGCTAGGACCCTTCAGTGCAATGTTGAATGGAAATGGCAGGAGTAGGCATGTCTGTCTTTTCCTGATCTCAGGGAAAGTTTCCATTCTTCACCAATGGGTATGGTGTTAGCTGTGGATTTTCCATAAATGTCTTGTATCGTGTTGAGGAAGTTCCCTTTTATTCCTAGTTGCTAAGTGTTTTTAGCATGAAAAGATGTAGGATTGGTTGAACCACCCTTGCATCCCTGAAATACATTTCATTTGGTCATGGTGTATAATTCCTTTAATATGCCGCTGGATCTGTTTGCTAGCATTGTGTTGAGGATTTTTGCATCTATATTCATAAGGGATATTGGTGTGTAGTTTTCTTTTCTCGTGGTTTCTTTGTCTGGCTTTGGTAGCAAAATAATACTGAGCTCATCAATGAGTTAGGAAGTGTTCCTTTGTCTTCTAATTTTTGGAAGATTTTGAGCAGTATTGGTGTTAACTCTTTAAATGTTTGGTAGAATTCACCAGTGAAGCCATCTGGCCTGAGACTTTTCTTTGTTGGGCAGTTTTTGATTAGTGATTCAATCTCTTTATTTGTTACAGGTCTGTATTTAACTATAAGTATGTGTGTGTATGTGTGTGTGTGTATACATACATACATACATATATATATATATATACACACACATATATATATTTCTTCAGATTAAATCTCAAAATAAAATCTAAGTCTCCATTGTGTGCAAGAGACATACCTAATAACAAACTCAAGAGGCTGAAACTGAAAGACAAGCAAAGGAAAACCAGGCAAATAAAAACTAATAATAATGATTAGCAGAAGTCATGAGGTAAGTAGCCAGCAAAGTGCAGTTCAGTCTAAAGAGAATTAAGCACAATGAAAAGGAGCTGCTATGTGCCTCTCAGATGCAGATATAACTATGAATATCTGTGCAGCAGACAACCCAGGAGCCACATTCACCAGAATTAATCACAGCGCTGCAAGGAAAATCAGAGCACGCGAGAGGCAGGAGACTTGAATTCATCTCTCATGGAGGATCAATGGACAGAAGAGCAAGGGTAGTGTGACAAGCCCGGGAGCTCTACTATATATAATACAAAAGAGCTACCGCACAGTGCCTGAGAGAAGAAAGAACTTTATTTTCTCTCCTGGAACAGTCCGGGATGGTCGATAGCCCTGCTCATTCCGTGGTTCAGGGACCTAAGTTCCTTCCCAACTGTGGCTCCATCATCCCCAAAGATCATGCCATCCGTTTGCTTGCTAAGAAAGCTAACTCACCACTATATACCAGTTTGATTCTAGCAGGAGGGAGGTGAGATTATAGAGCCAGCACACCCATAGTCTCAGGCCTGGGTCCAGAAGGGGCAAATATTACACTCCAATTTTATTGGAGAAAATTTGTCACTGGACAAAACTAAATCCAAGGAATGAGGTGGGCTGGGAGTGGCCTAGCCTCATGCCGAGGACAGAGGATAGAACGGCTCATAGGGGATCACGACCAATGTATGGCCACTAAACACCTGAGTGTGCTCGTTCCCGCCCAGGAGGACACACCCAACCCGTCTCCACGAGGGACACATCACAGTGACTGTACTCAGGATCTCTGAGTGATGCACAGACCTGTCTGCCAGGTTCAGATGTGGCTCCTTGTGGTCTAATGACCTGTAGGCTAAAAGACAATTCATTTGTTCCACCAGCCTGACCAACAGACAATAGTGAAACAGAGGAAATAAGACGGCAATAAACACTGGCTACAGAAGACAGAGCATGGGCAATGCGCAGTAGTCCTGGGCAGAACTGTGCCCACCCGGCCCTGGGAGTAGAACTGCAAGCCGCTCTGGTTTTGTCTTCTGGAAGGTTCCCCCTTGTCTTCTGTCCTCACCTGAAATGGGTGTCAGAAAATATGTCTTTCTTGGGGGTTGTTTTGGGGCCTAAACAATTATAGGTTTTTTTTTAAAAAATGTTTGTTTATTTATTTTTGAGAGAGGGGGGAAGGGCAGAGAGAGAGGGAGTGAGAGAGAATCTCAAGCAGGCTCCACACAGTCCATGCAGAGCCCAACAAGGGACTCGAACCCACAAACTGTGAGATCATGACCTGAGCTGAAACCAAGAGTCCAATTCTTAAGTGGCTGAGCCACCCAGGCGCCCCAACAATGATGGGCTTTTGCGGTTTCTTTGTAGAAACAATTCCCTGGATGATTTATTGGGGATCAAAGTTTATTTGCTTCCTGTCCCGTTCCCAAGCCCACTGCTGCAGCACGTTTGGGGTGGGAAGCTGTTGTCCCCACCTCAGTCAGGAGAATGGGACATTTTTCTGGGTCAGATTAGCAGAGAACACCCTCTCACTCTGCTGCAGGTGGAGGGTGAGGCCTAGCTGACCCAGCAGGAATGCAATGGTTTATGGAAGACAGGAGTTCCTTCCTCTCTCAGCTAACAGTCCATCTTGAGTCCACATGCCACCTCCATAGGCAGTTCAATGTCACAAGGTTTCCAGGCCTTGTGCTCATGCTTGGTCAAAGGCAGGCTGCAGGCATGTCTACATTCCTCTGGGAAGAACAAGAGGGCCATGCCCACAGTCTTAAAGCCTAGGCCCAGCATGGCATGCGTTGCTTGCTTGCTTATTCCAGAAAACTTTGGCACATGGCCACACTCATTGCAAAAGTGGACAAGAGATTCGGTGTAGCCCTATGCAGAGAAAGATGCAGAAAATGGGTTTCAGGAAACCATTAGCAGTTTCAACTGTGGTCTGTCTGACTGGCTACCGGGTATCAGTGATATCTGTGTTCCCACAACAGAACACACTCCCTCCTCCAAGGAGGTCAATTCCGAACTCCATCTGGCTACACTCCAGGTCAAAGTGCGGTTTATCTGGGAAAAGGGAAATCCTCTCCAGAGCCACATATGGTTCCTCATGGTCCAGGGGCATGTAAACTGCAAGACAGCTCCTCTGTCCCCCCAACCACCACCCCATCTGCCCCCTCCCCACACACCCAAATACAGTGGTGGACAGGAGTGGGGAAACCACAATGAAAACTCCCATGTGGAGGCACCTGGGGGGCTCAGTCGGTTAAGTGTCCAACTTTGGCTCAGGTCATGATCTCAGGGTTCGTGGGTTCAAGCCCCACATTGGGCTCTGTGCTGACAGATCAGAGCCCGGAGAGTTCAGATTCCATGTCTCCCTCTCTCTGTTCCTTCCCTGCTCGCTTGCTCTCTCTCTCCCTCTTTCTCTCTCTCTCAAAAATAAATAAACATTAAAAAACCCTCCCATGTAGAAAAGGGAAGAGAAACTCAAAAGTCATTAGTGCACACATGAAAGGATGCTCAACATCACTCATCATCAGGGAAATGCAAATCAAAATCACAAAATCAAAAATCAAAATCACAATCACATCGGTCAGAAGGGCTAAAATCAAAACACAAGAAACAATAAGTGTTGGTGAGGATGTGGAGTAAAAGCAGTCCTCTTGCACTGTTGGTGGGAATGCAAACTGGTGCAGCCACTGTGGAAAACAGTATGGAGGTTCCTCAAAAAGTTAAAAACAGAACTGCCCTACAATCTAGTAATTGCACTACTGAATATTTACTCAAAAAAATGCAAAATCAATAATTCAAAGGGATACACATACCCCTATCTTTATAACAGCATTATTTACAATAGCTAAGATATGGAAGCAGCCCAAGGGTCCATCAATTGATGAATGCATAAAGAAAAGGTGGTCTCTATAGACAATGGAATATTAGCCATAAAAAAGAATGAAATCTGGCCATTTGCAACAACATGGATGGAGCTAGAGAGAACAATGCGAAGTGAATTAAGTCAGTTAGAGAAGACAAATATCATATGATTTCACTTATATGTGGAATTTAAGAAACAAAACAAATGAGCAAAGGAAAAAGAGAGAGAGAAACCAAGAAACACTCTTTACTGTAGAGAACACACTAGTGGTCGCGGAGGGCAGGTGGGGGGAGATAAGTGAAATAGGTGATGGGGATTAAGGAGTGCGCTTGTCGTGATGACCACGGGGTGATGTATGGAATTGCTGAATCACTATATAGTATGCTTGAAACTAATATAACACTGTATGTTAACTATACTGGAATTAAAATTTAAAAAAAGAAGTCACTGGTGCACAGTAAATTGTGCTGGCTGCTGATGAGGACTGGCTCTGGCAGATGAGGCGGATCTGGCCAACCCAGTTCTGGAAAATTCTCTTTTCCCCATCATCCTCTGTGGCCACTTCTGAAGGGAGTATTAAAAGGTCTGACATCTCTGGGGCTCAAACAATCCTAATTACCGGTCAATTCCTACTTTCCTTGGCAATTCCCTCAAAGATTTCTGGTCTAGGTGCTTCTAGCTAGTTCCAGGTGCCAAAAACCACACCCCGAGATGTTTTCTCAGCAGAGTTCTGAAGCCTGCTCCATTACTTTGTTTCCTGCTCTGGCCCAGCTCATTTTCACTGGGGCTACACAGGGGGATTCTAAAACAATAAGTCTGAGTGGGAAGACAATACCCTTGACCTAACCTCGCTCCAGGGCTGGAGCCTGTGCTGGGCCTCCTGGGTAGTCTTCCAGAACGGGCTCTGAGCCGCAACAGCTGATCTCCTTCTATGCAGGTTACAAAGGGTGGTGGATTTCACCTCTCGGGCACCACGTTTCTAGATATTCTCTATTCCTCCCATCTCTCGTGTCTTTCTTTAATTACTTGTCGAAAGCCACAAAGAACAACAACCAGCATACACTAACATCCCACTTCTTTCCAGCCACTTCCCCTAGAGCTGTGGGCTCAGCCACTACATGACTGAGCGTCATTGAAACGGTTTTATCAGATGCTTTTCCCAAGGAGACAAGAGTCTCCGACTTTCCAGCCTGCACTATCTGTCCCCTTCCCACCTGCAGTGAAACCACCAAGTCAATGACTCGTAGTTTAGGGCTTTTGTTAAAACAGTAATAATAGGGGCACCTGGGTGGCTCGGTTGGTTGAGTGTCTGACTTCGGCTCAGGTCATGATCTCACAGTTTGTGAGTTGGAGCCCCGCATCGGGTTCTGTGCTGACAGCTCAGAGCCTGGAGCCTGCTTTGGATTCTCTGTCTCCTTCTCTCTGCCCCTCCCCTACTTGTGCTCTGTCTCTCAGAAAGAAATAAATGTAAAAAATAAATAAATAGAAATTTTAAAAAAACAATAGCAATAAACTGCCAGTAATGTTTTTGTTGTTGTTGTTTATTCAGGGTAAGGGAAGGCTGCTGTAATAATGAGATCCAATAATGATTCACTCAATGGCTCAAAGAAGATAGAAATGTGTCTCTTTCACACCTAACAGTCTATGATGACCATTCCAGATTGGCAGGCTGTTGGGTTCCACAAGGTCATCCAGGAGCCTGGGGGCCTTCCATCATGTTTCTCTGCGATCCTGTTGGCCATTGGCCTTGGCAGCTTGGTCTCCACTGGGTTACAGGCATATCCATGTTCCCACTTGTGGGAAGGGGAACGGAAGACACGGGGGCGGTGGGAGAAAACACCTTAAGGCCAAGGCCTGGGAGAAACACACGTCTGTTCCCAGTGTATGCCAATGGCAAAAACTGAATCACATGGAGAGACCTGCGAGCAAGAGCATCTGGGACAAAGAGTCTGGCTGTGTGCCCTGGAGGAAGGGGAAAATCAGTATCGGTGGACACTTAGCAGTCTTTGCCATGGGCCTGGGAGTGGAATGGGCAGGGGGTCGTTATGAGTCATATGGCCTTGAGCATAAGCTGAGAGGACATTTGTCTCTGTGGGAGGCCCTGGCCCTCCTGCCCTACACACAGGCCACACCAGGCTCTGGATCTGGCGATCCAGAACACTGAGCCAGCAGACCGTTAGGACACACGTTTGCTTGGGAAACTTTGCCGTATCTAAACTGTACTCTACACTTCTCTCTAAAATGATGCCCAGCATCCGGGGCCAGCTAGTGCCTGAGAGACGTGTGGCAGCCCCAGGAACCTGCTGGGGGATGGAAGGGTGGGCTAGTCTGGAATCTCCAAGAAGCAGACGCCAAGGTGTGAGATGTCATTAGGAGACACGCATGTATGAAATGAAATTGAGAGGGAGCCAGAGAAGGCCTGGGGGAGTCAGCAGGGCAGGCAACAGTGACCCTGAGAGGAGGAGGTTCAGAGAGGTGATTGAGGCCATCTAAGGAAGCCTCAGCAGAGCCACTGGGAAATCCTGGAGCCAAAGTCGACCAACAAAAGAAATCGGGTCTCCGGGGAATCATTCTGCCCTAGTGCCCAGGTGCACACGGTCATTGGTGAGGAGCTACTTGTGGGGGGCATGGGATGGAGTTCAAAGCCAGGGCTGCCCTGCATGGGTCATTTACACCCCATCATAGGAGATCTGGCAGGGTGCTGGGGGGGGTGGCTACAGAAAGAACTGGGGTTCACATTCTAGTCAGAGCACAACATTTAAAAATTCCGGAGTGAAAAAAATATATATATCCTGGATTGCAACCGTGCTCACCACTGATAAGCTGTGTGGCATTGGGCAAGAAATTTAATTCCTCTGATCCTTATTAGTTTCCTCATCTGTAAAATACCTGGGAAATGTTATCAGCATGAAAGTAAGAGTGCCCACAGGAGGTGCTCACTAAATGGGGGCCTTTATCCCCTCCCCGTTTGGCCAGAGCTCAGCGGGTCTAGGGGCTACTCCACATGCACTCCCTGATGGAGGAGTCCTAAGTCCCCTGCTGACCTTGATTCCCTGGGACAGCAGACAGCGCTTCCCTCTCAACCCCATGCCGAGTGGGCCCACAGTGGGCTACAGAGGCCAAGCTGGCTGACAAACCAGTCCAAGAAGCACCCTGAGAAATATCTCCCTCAAGGACAAAGAGAAATATTTAGAAGAGACTGTGGGCCAGGCCTGGGATGGCCACTTGTTACCTCCTCCGGGCTCTGGCTTGTTTGAAAACTCATCACCCAGGCTAGGACGGTGGGCTGAGGCCCAGGTGGGGAAGGGAAGGAAGGAGGCGTCTCCTTGGACGAGCCTGTAAACCCCAGTGGCAGACGGCAGAAGGCTGGGCAGGCTTCCACCCACCCCAGGCACATGCCTGCTCTACAGCTCTGGGAAGGCTTGCTCGCTTGCTCGCTCTGGTTTCTCTCCTTCAGTGCCGCTTTCTCCCTTGCCTTCCCTGCCTCCTACTCTCTGTGGGCCCCTTCCCCCGCCCCTTTCTTCTCTCTCTCCAGTGGTGGCCCTGATTCTTCTCCATCTCTTGACATCTTCAGGGGCCTGAGTCTGTACATCCCCCTCTCTCTGGGTCTCTGAGTTTCCCTGTCTCCCCCAGGGGCCTCATTCCTCTCTTTCTGGTTCTCATGCTCTCTTGCTCCCTCAGCCCTGGTCTCTCCCCGCTCGGTCTTCCTCTTTCACCATTTGGCCTCCCAGCCCAGCTGCCTCCTGCCTCCTCGGAGCTGTGTGCTGTCTTGGAATGCCTTCAAGGAACAAGGAGCACCTGAGCCCCCGAAGTTCCATAGGGACCTTGGAATTGCACCCCTATCTCCCACCTGCCCTCTTTCTTCCTCTGTGCAGGGCAGACATGTTTGGAAGCAGACAGTGCCCCCAGTGCAGCCCAGGGGCCACGGCACCCCAGACCCAGGCTGCTCCCTCTAATAATACAGCATCCCAACCTCCCCCTCCCTCACCTGCCCATCTCTGCGTCACTGCCTCTTCCAAACTTCTCTCTAGAGCCAACCTTAGAACTCACTGCTAGTTACAGGCAATACTAAGAAACTGAGACAAACAGGACATCCTTTGTATACCAAAGAATGGAAATTGGCTTAATTAAATGTGGAGTACCTATGCAACAGAACTTTATAAAAACCATGACGTAGATCCATACATACTGATATTATTATTATTATTATTATTTTAATTTAGGATTTAAAGCATTTTTAAAATTTATTTTTATTTTTTAGAGAAGGAGAGAGAGCATGAGCCAGTGGGGCTGAGAGGGACCCAGGGGTGGGGGTGGGGGCGGCGGTGGGAGGGGAGAGAGAGAGAGAGAGAGAGAGAGAGAGAGGAAGGATCTCAAGCAGGCTCCACGCTCAGCATGGAGCCCAACACGGGGCTAGATCTCATGACCGTGGGATCATGACCTGAGCCAAAATCAAGAGTCAGTGGTTGAGGCACCACGTACATACATACTGATATTAAATACAAATCCAGGTAAGCCAAAAGCAGACTTAAAATAGTATTTAGGGGGTAGCTGGGGGACTCAATTAGGTAAGCGTCCAACTTCGGCTCAGGTCATGATCTCATGGTCCGTGGGTTTGAGCCCGCTGTTGGGCTCTGCGCTGACAGCCCAAAGCCTGGAGCCTGCCTGGGATTCTGTATCTCCCTCTCTCTCTGCTCCTCCCCCACTCACGCTCGCTCTTTCTCTCTCTCTCTTAAAAATAAATAAACATTAACAAAAATAGTATTTAGGGTATGAACCCATTTTGCTGAAGAAGAGACATATGCATAATGTCCAAAATAACATATGTATTTCAGGGTGGTGGAAATGACTTGTTTTGTATCAATCTTCCTCACTGCCTCTTTATTGATTTTAACCCAACAAACATTTCTGAACAGCAGAGGCTAGGGTGATCAGATATGCAACGGATCCCACAACAATCCCCAGAGACTGACCAGGGTGACCCAAGGAGACCCTTCAGGTAGGTAGGGCGTCAGCTGATCACTAGGGTGATCAGCAGAGGCTCCACCGCAAAGTCACTGGTGCTGCCTAGCTAGGATCTCAGGCCTGAAGGGTGTGAACCGCCCTCAGGAAGTCTTGGGGCACTCACCACTTACAGGAGCAGAAACAGGACCTACTGCTTGAGATGTAAGATAAGATGGGGGAGGAGGATGAGGACACAGAATAGGGTTGGGGGGGGATGGTTCTGAGCTTCAGCCACCCTCCCCTCCCCCCACCACAAGGAGCTCAAACCAGTCTAGCCATGGCAGCTACAGAGACTGGCTACCTCCCCAGGTTGAGGCCTTTGAAGTTAAGGAATGCCACCACAATGAAACTGTGGCTGGGGACTGCAATGGCCCATGTGTTCCCAAGGGCCAGGCACCACCAAAGACCCCAGCCCCAAGGTCCTGCGCTGGCTTCCTCCCTTTGAGCCAGATGGGAGGGCATTCTTTCAGGCCCTGTGGGTTCTATTTTTGTTTCTTTGCTTCATTTCCTCTTTTCTTTCTTTCTTTTCTTCCCCCTCATTTTCTGCCGAGTCCAGCTCTAGGGAGAGATATACGGTGTCAAGAGCCAAAGGCAGTTCCCTGCGGGGCTGAGCTGAGCACCAGCCCCCACCACCAGAGGGCACCCGAGCACAGAAGCTGTCGACTTCCAGAGAGAGGGGTAGGAACAGCACTCAAACTCTCCGCGTGTCTCTGAACTACTCAGCCTAGGGTTTGGCCATGGTGGGTCAGTTCTTAAGTCATCCTGAAGGTGTTGGCTGGGTGGGGGCCCCAAGTGTGGGGGCCTGCCCTCCTCAACCGAATATTGTTTATTACACAGATCGCCACCTACTGCCAGGTGATAGTGTCATACTGCTAACCTAGAGGGTGTGCGCAGGAGCGCGGGGGCAGCTGCTGGAGACCACTGCAAAGGGATGTGATGGAAAGAGCACCGGACGCGGAGTCCAGACAGCTGACTGCGACGCCACTACTTTCCATGTGACCTCTCCCTCTTCGCTAAGTTTGTTTTCTCATCTGTAAACAGAGGGCGTGCGGTGGTACCCTTCAGACTCGGACCAAAGACATGCCCCACCCTCCTTGAGGAATGCTGAAGAGGGCAAAAGAGGCTGGAGAAAGGGACCTAAGAACCGAAAGGCCACTGTTGGCTGGGACAGTGCCGGGGCGCCGGGCACTGCGCTGAGTCAGCGCGGGGGGCGCGAGGCCTCACCTGGGTGCTCTCGCCCAGCCCCGGCGTTACGCACGGCACTCTGTCCGGTCCCACCACCCAAATATCCCAGCCTAGGTCTCCCACTGATGGCTCGGGCATCCCTTCACCCGCCGCCTGGAAGGGGAACCGAGTGAGTGGGGTCTCCTCCGGTGAATGCGGGACGATGACCCTGCCCCCGGCCTCCCTGAGTGGTCAACCGCACCAAGGAAGGTTCTCTCCGTCCTCACAGCGCCGACCTTCGCGGGGCCAGCGGCTACACTCCATCCCGGACGCCGGCGGCGACCGGGAACACACCAGGGAGGCAGCAGCGTTCTGGGCCGGGCGTGGATCCACTCGAAGAAGCGGGTAATGGCTCGAGGCACTGTGGATGAGACCTCGTTCCGGTGATTGAAGCTTGTGGGGTAACCTCTACCGGGGATCCCTGGCCCCCCATTCCAGCCACATCCTTCTCCCACCTCCCCCAGTCTTGGGAGCCTGGTCCCCGAAGGTTCAAGAAGTCAAGAGCCTGGAGAAATGCACTGTGCAAATATATTGATTTTATTTGTCTCCGTTCGGGAGCCTCACAGACATATCCAAGTAAAAAGATCATTAAATAAAAGCCGTCAGCCATCGCAATGCAAAAATAAATATCCATCCTCCGGCCGCAGCAGCACCTGCGCTGCGCCCCAAGTCCCATCAGCCGCGCCTAACAATTACAAAAGTGTTCAGCGAGAGTGTGTTGGCGTGAGTGTGAACGGGTGCGTGCGCTGGGGGGCACGGTGGAGCGGTGTGCAAAATCGGAGTTGCAAACCATCGGACAAGGGCGTGGAGCGGCTCTCCGGGAAGCCCTGGCGACCCAGGGTCGACTCAGCGCGGGCGCGCCTCCCGCACACACTCAACAGCAGAGTCCGTACTGGGAAGAGTTAAAAAATAAACATTTACAAGGGCAAAGAAAGCGGCCCCCCTCCCCGGCACCCCCGCGCGCTCGGGCCCAGGACGAGCGCAGCGCGGGGCGCACCGAGCGGTTCGCGGCCGGGAGAGAGGGCCCGGTCCTCGCGGGTCCGCGGGGTGCGGGGCGCGGGCCCTCTGGGGCTTCGTTCTCCGTCCCCGGGCGGGCGGCGCCCCTCACAGGGCCGAGTCGGAGTCGCTGGAGTCCAGGCTGTTCCTCAGTTTGCAGCTGCTGAGCTGCTCCCTCTGCAGCGACAGGCTCTGCGTGCTGCGGCGCAGGCACTCCAGGCTCTGCAGGAACGACTTCTTGGCCTTTTCCTCCTCCATGGGGGACACCCCTTCCTCCTCCACCTCCTGGATCTCGTCGAAGGTCACCGGCTGCGTCTTGAAGCGGGACTGGCGCGGCCGCCGCAGCCGGCCCTTGCCCTTGGACAGCTTGGCGGGCCGCACGGGCTGCGGGAACTCGTCGGCCAGGCACACGAAGTGCGGCATCACCGCCTGGTAGCTGGAGCAGATGCCCATCAGCTCGCCGGGCTTGGCGGCCGCCATGGCGCCGCCCGCGTCTCCGGGGCCGGGCGGCGGGGCGCCGGGGCTCTCGGGGGGCGGCCGCTGCGCCGGGGCCCCCCGGGAGGCAGCAGCCTGGGGCTCGCCGGGCGGGGGATCCAAATCTGCTGCGGGGTGGCGGCGGCCCTCGCGGGCCCGGGTCGGCGTTCCTCGGGAGAGCGGGCGGGCGGGCCCGTCGGGGGGCGCGGGGCTCGGCGCGCGCTGCTGGGCTGCGCTCCCGGGCTCTCGCCGCCGCGGCTGTCACCGTCTGCCCCGCGGCGGCCCGGCCCGCCGCTTATATAGCCCGCTCCTGCCCACACGGCCGCGAGCTCGGATGACAGCGAATGCCATTTAAAGCGTGCGCGCTCCGCGCCCTTCCGCCTGACGTCGCCCCGCCGCTCTGGGAAAGTAACGGCCCTTTCCCCAGCGCCGCCCGCCCCCAGCCAACCCGGCTCCGGAAGGCAGGCCCCGCCCGCGGGGTTCCGGGAGCATCCGAGGCCCCGGGAGCAGGCGGCGGGGCGGGCTGGCCGGAGCGCGGGCGGGAGCCCTCGGATCGCCCCCCCCCCCCCGCCTCGGCTGCCACTGGCCGTCCCGGGATCCCCAAGTTCGTACCGACAGTGGTGGCCGCGGCGGCGCAGGTCCCCTTCCCCCTCCGTGAGCCCAAATGCACACACTCAAAGACGCTGGTGATTTCCGCCGAGGGTTCTGCGTTGGGCGCGTGGTGGAGGCAGTTCCCAGCCCTCCCTGCAGCTGGGAGAGGGCCGGGCGCCGGGAGAGCCCGGGCGCCTGGCTCCCCAGAACTGAGTTCAGAGAAAGGATTGGGTTTCTTCTCTGGATCCTTGCCACCCCCTCCCCAGGCGGACACAAATCCATACACACACAAACACGCATGGAGGCATGCCTGCACGTAGAAAAGCACACTCTGATGATTCCATTCCAGTTCTTTCCTTCCCTAGCTGTCTTCTGTCTCCTCACGACCCCACCCCCCCACAAGTCCCTGGGGCGCCAGCCGCCTATTCATGCTCAGAAGAATGACACTTGCATGGCACTAATAACAGCGATAATAACTACAATCTGGAGAGCTTCGCTCCAAGCCAGCCAGTGAGCTCCGTTTTACATATATTATCCTATTTAATCTTCATAACAGCCCTGTGAGGTAATTGGTATTCTCCCAAATTTACATGTGAGACAGTGGAGGCACCAGAGAGGATAAGTAACTAGTCCTGTAGTAACTGACGGAACCAGGCAGCACCGACGCACCATCCACACTGATAGAGTCCCTTGCTAAAGGATGGTAGCCACCTGTGCCCCTAGGGCTTCTAAGGGCAAGTCCCCTAGTTTTCCTGACTCCCAAGAAGAAACTGTGAGCACCGCCCCAGACCACATGGGCCTCAAGTACTGCGGGCACAGAGCAGAGCTCCCCTTCATCTTTCCACAGGTGCCCAGCAAGGCTCACAGCGCTGCTGGGAAGGGAGGGAATCCATGGGGTCTGGCCCCCATTCCTTCTACAGCCATTCAACAAAGATTCACTGAGGACCTACTGTGTGCCAGCTCAGGATAGTCAGTGTCCTCACGAAAGTTACATTCCAGTGGGAGGGACAGACAATAAACATCTCAACTAAAACGTGTACTCGGATGGTGTGATAGGGACGAAGATGGAGAAATGTGCAGAAGGGGTGGCCAGGGAAGGCTTCTGAATGGGTGATATTTAAGGTGACCCTAAGGGACAATAATAACACTGCTCATATGCTTAAGATGTGCCATGCTCTGAGTACTTTTTACATATTAACTCATTTAATGTGTTTAAGTATTGTATTTAATCCTCGAAACAACCTTGGATAACAAGCACTTTTCTTATTGCCATTTACAGATAGAACTTACCCAAGGTCACGGAGCTAGTAAGCAGCAGAGCTGAGATTCAAACCCAGGTGGACTTAGCTCCTAAGCCCTCACTCTTACCTTACACTGAAGCCCTTTGCCCTGTGGCGTACGAAGAAGGAACCAGAGTGTGGCCAAGTGAGAGGAGAGCATTTCAGGCAAAGGGAACCCTAGTGCAAAGGCACTAAGGCAGGAAAGAGCTTGGCTTATTCAGGGAACAGTGAGAGAACCCATGTGGCTAAAGCCGAGTAGGTGAGGGCAGTGAGAAGGGGGGACAGTCACAAAAGGCCTGGACAGCCATGTTAAGGTTAAGGAGACAACATTTTATGTATTTGTTTTTTTAATAGCATTTTAGTCTAAGGGCAATGGTAAGGCACCAAAGAGTTTGGGGCAGGCAAGCCACATGCTCCAATGCATGTTTTTTTTTTTTTTAATTTAATGTTTATTTTTAAGGGAGAGAGAAAGGGAGACAGAGTGCGAGTGGGGGAAGGAAAGAGAGAGGGAGACACAGAATCCCAAGCAGGCTCCAGGCTCTGAGCTGTCAGCACAGAGCCTGACACGGAGCTCGAATCCACAAACCGTGAGATCATGACCTGAGGCGAAGTCAGACGCTCAGCCGGCTGAGCCACCCAGGCGCCCCTCCAATTTATGCTATGAAAAGCTCACTCTGGCTGCCAGGTAAAGTGTGGACTGGAGAGGGGTGGGGAAGAAGCAGGGAGCTCACTTACAAGATTGTTACATCACCCCCAGGTATAAGACACCGAGTACTTGGATTGGGTGAAGACAGTGGACGTGAAGGGAACCGGTCAGATTGGGGATTTGTCTGAGGACAGGATGAGAGTACTTGCTGATGGATTAGATGGGGCGGTGGAGGAATCCAGGTTGACTTTCACAGATTTTTCCAGAGCAATGCTCATATCAGAACTGTATTATGAGAGAGTAAAGTTAATGTATATAATCTTAAGGCCACTATATTTGGGATTTCCTTTTAACAGCAACTTAGCAATACTCTAATACAGAAACTAGTACCAGGAATGCAAAGCTGCCATGTGTGAAAACCCTAAAAATTGTGGCACTGGCTCAGCCAACAGGTGGTAAGCAATACGGAAACAATTAGTGAGGATGGAAAGTTGGTGACCCTTTTTTATACAATGACAAAACATTTGTTAAAAACATTACCTGTGATAATTTGGAAGACGGACCACATGCCTGCTGAGCCTGTATTTCTAGAAAAATAGTTGGAAAGAGCTGACAACATTTGCGCATGTTGGCTGCTCAATGATGCTTTGAGCAAGACGCTACAGGAAAGAGATTGGCTCGTTTGCGGGAAGAGATGAACAGAGGAGGAGACAACACAGACAACCGCTGTTGTCAGGGTTGGGAAAACCAGCTGTTTTTGTCCAAAGAGCAGGAGATGAGACTGTTGTGGCTTGCAGCCTCTCTTAAAGCAAAGGGATCACCCCTGTAGCGAAGTATTACGTTAGCACTGTTGCCTTGTCATTCAAGTCTATTATTTCAGATGCCCTTAGAATAACTTTCACTTAAAATGAGAAAGAGGTGAGTTGGGCAAGGCAGACAGACTTAATAACTGACAAGAAAGGAGCTCTAAGGTGTGGTTGCTGGCCCATGGAACTGACTAGAAGCAGAGAGATGTCCTACGTTTTTGAAGGAATTAGTATTACCAACAAAGTTGCAAGGCTGGACTTCAAAAGCCCTTGACCGTTCCAGCCCAGATTTGTGCTCAAAGAAGACAGACTTTCCATACGCTACTGGGTGGTGGTGGAGAATAATAAACAAGAAGGAGGGATTTGCTAAGGGCAAAGCCAAGGGCCAGGGAGACACAGGACGAGTGTATTGCCCCCAGAGCACCTCCTCCACCTCCAGGGCAGGGAAGTGCTCACAGTTCTAGAAGGGACTGCGGCAGAGACTGCTAGCTGTCCACCCAGCTGGGTCACATTTCCCAGCTTCCCTTCCAGCTGCGGCGGGGCCATGTGTCTAAACTCTCATCTGTGGAATGTGAGCAGAAGTCAACTTCTGCCCCAAAGTGCGTAAGAGGAGAATCCTGCCCCGGCTTCCATGTTTTCCCTCACACAGACTGGAAGAGTAATCACCAGACAGACCCTGGAAGCTTCGTGTTAGTCTAGATCCCTAAAGAACCCTGTCGGGCAGGGCTATCTCCCAACCCAAAAACCTTCCCTTGGAGCTATTGTATGAGAAAGCAGTCAACTGAATATTTTTAAACTTCTCTAATTTCAGGTCTCTATTATATCAACTCAGCGTTGTCCTAACCAAGACAGCCATTAGACATCCAAGTGGAGAGGTCAAGCAGGACACTGGGAGAACTCAGGGGAGAGGTGAGGGATGGAGGGGGCAGTTTGGGAGTCTTCAGGGGACAGATGGGACAGTGGGGGAAAGCCCACCTTCCAGTGAAAGAAGGGTTGGGACCAGCCAACACTGGGGGGAGGGTGAGCCAGTCAGGGACTCAGAGAAGCAATGTCCAGCAGTGTAAAAGGGAAACCAGGAGAACATGTCAAAATGCAAGAGAAGGATGTTTCTAGAAGCGGGGACAAGATTACGATGGGAGGCCAGAGACAGGTCCTAGCCTGGCTCTCCCTGAACTTCCTGTGTGACCTTGGGCAAGCCACTGTGTGCTCTGCACTGCAGAGGGCTCCGCTCAAAGCTGCCTCGTCGGAGCAGCCTTCCCTGGCCACCCTACTTAAGGCTGTCCCTCAGTCACTCTACACCACTAACTGAAAGGCCTTCTCACTTGTTTGTCCCCCTCATCAGCGTGGTCTGCCTTCCCCACTGGACTAGACTGCCAGTGTCCGCCTTCCCCCAGCAGCCAGGCCAGTGCTGCAGGTTCCTCCTGAGCGACCACCACTCTGATCCTCCTCCCCGTGACCTCTGCTCCCATGGCTCCTGGCAATCAACAAGAGGGGGCAACATCATCTCCTCCAGGGCTTCTTCCCAGCACACACACAGCTCTTCCAGACCCCAAATTCCCATGCCAGGGTCTGGGGTACCCTAGGTCACCCCTCTCAGCTCCCCTGGATACAAGACTCCCCCGTCCCCAGCCCCAGGGAGGTAAAAGTAGGAAAGGACATCTGTGCTTCACAGCAATGGTCCCAGATTAACAAGGACATCAGCCCTCTTTGCTTCCATTCTGCCCGGAAGTATGGCTTTGGGCCCTGCTCACAGCAGGCTTCCAGGAGGAGAAGGGAGGGTGGAGACATGGTCCTCCCCGCAAGGACAGAATCAGAGCTCCCACATGACCTAGATTCCTCCCTTCTACCACTGACCCCCCGCCACCCCATCCATGGCTCTCTACCTCTCAGGATGTCTCCAGGACCAACCCCAGCCCTTGCTGGCTTTTTCAGATGTTCTGTGCCCTCCAGATCCTCAGGAGTCGGCTGTCAGGTCAGGAGAACACAGAGCTAGATTCGAACCCCACTCCGCCCTGAGCTCATTCTGTGTCCTTGAGCAGGTCACACTCTCTGAGACTCCTTTATTGGTACATTGACACATAAGCAATGCTGCTGGGAGTCCACAATCAGTGTACAGAAAGCACCTAGCACAGTAGCCACCCACCCTGTCTTAAGCATGAAATACAAGTTGCTTTTGTTTTCATCATGTCATACCTAAACCTCCCCAGCCCCCCAACGTGGTTGAGAAGAGTAGGGAAAGGCACCAAGAAGCTCCTGCTCCAGAGGGTATGTGAGGGTTTGGATGACTTATCCTCTCTGCCTGACTCACAATGTCAAGGAGAAAGCCAGACAGCGGTGGCAAGCTCTAAGTAACTAAGCAATGTCTCCATTGTAAGGTGTTACTGCCAGTGCCCAAAGGGGACTTCAGAGTGAATCTGGGGATATCGGGCTCTTTCAACAGAACCTCCACCCCATATCTACCTTCCTCCAAATATGTGTGGGGTGCACGGGGTGAGAGAGCCAGTGAGAACTACGTGTGTGGAGGAGGGGTAGGCAGATCTGGGGGTCCTGGGGGCCAGCCCAGGCATCAGGGCTTGGGGTCTGTTCCCCTCTGGGCCTTGCTGAGTTTACTGGGTCAGTGTTGGCTTTTCCAGGACAGACTAAACTGCCTCCCCCTGGCTCAGTGGGGCAGAGGGTAGCTATGAAAGCAGATGAAGGGTGGTTCCTTTTCTTGGTAGGCCTGTGGCCCCTGGGATTACAAAGGGACACAGAAATGTCATCTGTTGAACATTTACAGATGTGTAATTTACAGAACGTGTCTGGCGTTCTGCCAACGGTGCTTTGCAAGAGCCTTACCTAAATCATGGCGGAGCCTAGTTATTACCCCTATTTTACAGATGAGGACCCAAGGTGCTTTGTAGCTTGCCAGGACCACCCTAGGTGCTAAGTGCAGCACTCAAAGCCAGGTCTGCCCGACCTAGAAATCAGTGCTCATCATTTGTACCACCGCGTCTCACTGTCCCTCTGATGTGATGTGAGCCGCACTGGACAAGTCAGATGCGTGGGATGCCATTATCAGCTCCATCAGCCATGTATTCTGTGGCCTTGAACCAGTTACTTCCCACCTCTGAGTCTTAATTTCCGTATCTGTGAAGGGAGGAGGCTAGACTCACTTACTGGGGGCCCATCCAGCTCTGACATTTTAGAACCCTCCAGAGGATCAGGGATGAGGTGACCCATTCGGAAGAAGGAGATGCTTCCTCTTGAGCCAGAGAGTGGCAAACAGCCCAGGTAGGGCTGCGGGGGAAGGCTCTCTTCCATGGTGGGGGTGACTGGGGGAGCAGATGGGGCAGGAAGATGGTAGCAGACCGGGGAGGGGCTCCTGCCGCCACCTCCTCCACCATCCCCGCCCACACTTTGGTTTTTGGGCAGAGCCCGGGTTTAAAAACAGCAACCACCAGTTCTCAGCTATTAACAGGGCTTTGTTTCCAAGGGAGCCTGCAGTACCCTAGCCCGGGTCAGATGGGAGCAGGGATGCCAAGTCTGGCCTGGGATGCGGAGAGGCAGAGCAGAGCGGAAAGAACCAGCCTGGGGCAGTTCTGTTCACAGACGCTCCTCTGCTTCCTTGGGTTCAGGGGACAAGAGGGTCAGGCCCCTGCCTGTGACTGCTCTGCCACCCTGGCACAGCCCGATTGCCAGCTAGAAGCCTCGGTCAGCTGGCTTTCCCCCTGCACGCAACCAGAAGTCTCCCCAGAGTTGATCTCAGGCCTCCAGAGGCTGAATGAGGTGATGATTATTCCAGATGGTGCTGCTGGGGTCAATCTGCACTATGGGCATATTTGGCCCAGCCACTGTGTGTGTGTGTGTGTGTGTGTGTGTGTACGCACACGTGTGTGCATGTGTGTAGGTGGAGGAGGGGTCGGCAAAAAACACAACCTCGGTGGCAGGGCCTTTCTTGCCTCCTGACCCCACCGTCACCCCTGGCTGGTGCCCATTCTGCCCCGCAGCAAGCCTTCCATACAAAGCCTGTGACTTCAGCATCCTACCAACTGCTCCTGCCTCACTCAGAATTAGCACTTCGTCTGGTATGAGTGTGAGCATAAAAGTGTTTTGATAATTTTGCTGGAGGGTTGCCATGACAATCCCCAGCAAGCTCCAAGAGGGGGTGTTAGTGTGCACGGGAGGGAGAGAGAGGGAGGGAGAGAGAGAGAGAGAGAGAGAGGAAGAGAGCCCATGAGACACAGCGAGGGAGAGGCACAGAGAGCAGGGAGAGGATCCAGGGAGACCCCCAGTGATTTCCCCAAGTCAGACCTTCAGCCTTCTGTGCCCACACCCCAGTGGCCCCATTCATGCCGCAATGAGCTCACGATCTAATCTGGGCCTCAGTGTAGACAGTGCAATGGGATACCAGCTGAGGGTAGGCAGGCTGCCAGAGCTGGCACGGCAGGGCTGGTCCCACTGCTCCCACCGGGGAGGCAGCCTGGCACCCTCCACTCCCAGGATGAGCCCCAGGGAATAGCCAGCTGGAATGGAGGCAGGGAGACCTGCCTCTGGGATTCAGGGGCACCAGAGCCCAGGGAAGCCTCCCAAAAATCATGCCCAGCCGCGGGCCTGGCTCTGCTGATGTGGGTAATGGGAGCACACCTGCCTGTCAGGGCCTGCTTCCTGGCATGGCTTGGACAGTCCAGCGTCTGCGACTCCCTCTTGTGTGCTTCCCTGCAGGCCTGAGTGTCCCTCCCTGAGGACCACTGGTCTGGAAACCACTATATGGGTAAGGATGAAATCCCACACAGTCTGTGGCCCTTCAGCTTTGCAGAGCAGTTTTTTCCTCTCTGTGGCTAAGGCAGGGATATCTCTGCTATCTCTCTTTTTTTTTTTAAATGCTTCTTTTTTAAAAAAATTTTTAACATTTATTTATTTTTGAGAGATAGAGAGACAGAGCGTGAGCATGGGAGGGGCAGAGGGAGACGGAGACACAGAATCCAAAGCAGGCTCCAGGCACCAAGCTGTCAGCACAGAGCCCGACGTGGGGCTCAAACTCACGAACCGCAAGATCATGACCTGAGCCGACGTCGGCCGCTTAACCGACTGAGCCACCCAGGCGCCCCTCTGCTATCTCTGGAGAGGAGGTCATAGAGACCCAGAAAGGGATGAGAACTATACCAAGTTCACATAGCAAGTAGCAACGTGCAGGCAGAGTCGGGACGAAACCCAGTCCTGGACTTTACCCTAGCCTCGTTGTCCTCGGGGAAGACGGGTTTTCTGGAATGGGTCTCTTTGGCATTACCCCTTCACATATGGACTGGGAAAAGGCCGAGAGACATCCCCCAGCTAGTAAGCACAAAGCCAGGGCTTGCAGCCTCAGATCCTGGAAGGTTTCACTGCCTCTACTGAGCCACGAGCTAGCCCCATGTGCGGCCCTCGAGTAAGCCTCGGGCACTTATTTATGTTCCAAGGTTAGAATGCCAGCCTCTGCCTTGGAAGGAGAGTCTTCTGGTTATTGCCAAAGCAGAGCAGAGGGCAGCGGGAGCTGGCCAGGAGCACAGAGGCAAGGAGGCCAGAGGTTCTCGCGGGTACTGTCACGTCCCAGCTGCATCAGGACGTGTTGCAAAGGGGCTCCCAGCCTCTGCTATTGGAGCCGTGCAGCCTCGGGCAAGGCACTCGGCTGTCAGAGCCCCAGTTTCTATAGCTATTGAGAGCCAAAGGGCACAGGAACCCTCAGAGGAGCTGCTTTCCACACTCGGGCACCGCAGTCTCAGATGACAGAGGTATCCTTATGCCCGTCTCCAGCCTGGCTTAGAGCTACCTTTCAATTATTTACCAGCATGGCGGGAGGGGCCAGGCACCAAGAAGAAAGTGCTGCAGGCTCTGAAGACACCCTGTGAAGATGACTTTCCTGCAGCCTTGGTAATAGGCAACCGCATGCAAATAAGCCAACAGCTTCTCAAGACTTCCTGCTTGAATACCCTCGTTCTGGTGTTTGCTAGAAAGTTCTTCTCACTACTCTGTGATAGTGGAAGCCTCATGCGTGCCCCCATCCTTCTCCTGGACCAAACTAGATGACTTATTAAAACACACTGAGGTTAAACTAGCCCTGTAAGGAGGGTGAATTTTTAAACAGATTCCAAGAAATCAATGTTGAAAAGATGCCCTTTCATATAATAGGCTTTGAGCCCGACCTTGAGACAGGGCGCACTATCAGCCTTGGAAATAGCTACTGGCCCATTTCGGGGGCCCAGAGAGTCTGTTCTCCTCAAGCCCTGCCTATCGTCCTCCTCAGACACTGCCTCAGGCTTCCCAGGGGACACGAGATGCCTGCCGTGCCCCAGTCTCTTTGCATATTTTGGACATGTTGCGGGGGGGCTACTCCCAGCATACCCAACTTGAGGCAGGCTCTCTCTGATGTTGCCCTGCCTATCACTGGCCACAGAAGGCCAGCTGCTCTTTCATGGGACACACAAGGGGAAGGGATGCAGAGGAATGAGTTTTTCCTGAGCACCTACCTCATGCCAGTCTCAAACACAAAGCACATTGAACCTATTACTGCAGCCTTATGCTTATCCTCTAAGATAGGTGTTATTATCTCCAAGCTTCTGTTGAGGCAACAGGCTCAGAGATGTTCAGGAACTTCCCCAAGGCCACACAGCCAAGCAGAGATAGAGGCTCAGAGATGTTCAGGAACTTCCCCAAGGCCACACAGCCAAGCAGAGATAGAGATAGAGACCTGGGATTTGCTCCCAGGTCTGTCGGTTGCTAAAGCTCTTCTCATCCATCAGTCATTCCCATGACAGGGGCTCCTAAACTTGACCAGGGAGGGGCTCAGTGGGAGGAGGGACAGGGTGAAGAGGGTTGTGCACAGGGAAGAGCCTGGTACGCTAACTGGGACAGGCTCCACTCCCCAACATTTGGTGTCCTGTGGGCCAAGCAGTAGGGCTGGGTGGGGGACGGACGGGAGTGTGGATGACATCCAAACCCACTCCTTTCCTGTGGAGATGCGGAGAAGGCCTGTGAGCCCCGGCACGTGAGACAGAGCGGCGGTGCACGGCCACACAGTGGGTGAGCCAGGACCCCGCACGGCGAACCGGGTGGGAGGGCACCCAGGGCAGCGCACTCCAGCGCCACAGCCTCGCGGCCATGCCCCCAGTCAATAGTCTCCGGCACCTGCGACTGAAACCACTGTTTGCAGATACGGAGGAGAAAACCACAAAGGCTTGGCTGATGAGGGTCATGAGGCCAGAGGAAATGGAATAGAACTGCGGGCGGCCAGAGGAGAAAGGAATCTTCCAGATGAGCTGGGGCAGTGTTTTCAGACCAAGAGGCATGACTCATTTGTGGGCCATGCCAACAGCTAGGGGGCCATGACCAGTATTTAAAAGAAAAAGATTTTTTAATGTTTTTATTTATTTGGGGGGGGGAGGGGCAGAGAGAGAGACAGAGAGAGAGGGAGACACAGAATCCAAAGCAGGCTCCGAGGCTCCGAGCTGTCAGTGGGGCTCCAACTCATAAACTGTGAGATCATGACCTGAGCCGAAGTTGATCGCTTACCCAACTGAGCCACTCAGGTGCCCCCAAGACCAGCATTTAAAAAAAAATTTTTTTTTTTTTTACATCTTATTTAGTTTTGAGAGAGAGAGAGACAGAGCATGAACAGGGGAGGGGCAGAGAGAGAAAGAGACACAGAATCTAGTGGTCAGCACAGAGCCCGATGCAGGGCTTGAACCCACGAACCGTGAGATCATGACCTGAGCCGAAGTCGGACGCTCAACCGACTGAGCCACCCAGGCGCCCCAAGACCAGCATTTTTAAATGATATACAACTGAACAGAAAACATCAGAGTAAACATACATAATAAAGTGCTGTTTCATGAAGCTTTAGTTTTTAAACAGGGTGTGTGTGTGTGTGTGTGTGTGCATGCACATGCGTGTGCGCAAACTTTTTTTTACCATGGGCTTTGGTCAAAAAGCTATAAAAAAAAAAACATTAAGTTGGTTCAATCCCTGTATTCTGCAGATGGGGAAAGTGGGGCCAAGGGCAGGAAAAGGCTTGGCCCAGGGGCCAGAGACAGGACAGGAACCCAGTCTCCTGATGCTTGGTTGCCCAGCGCCCACAGGCTGCCTTTCCAAGGCCTGATTCTGTCCTTGCCTTTCAACCTTAGACACGCTCAGCCTTGGCCACTCTTTTCCTGTGTTGTTCCCAGGCTAGAGTAGGAGGAATCCACGGCTTCACGTGGGAGTGTTGTGACAGGACATCCTCAGGCTCTCCTTCCATGCGGCTGGTCCTACTCCGGCTCTTTCCCTGCCTCCTTTCGTCCCCCCACCATCCCTCTGTGGGAACACTCCAGAACCAGGGCCCTTTCCACACTCTCTCTCACCTGCCTCCACAAAGACCTCTAAGTAGCCATCTCCCCAGTCTCTCTTGGCCATGCTGGGCCTCTCTCCCCCGAGGCCTTGTCCTAGACCCTTCTGCATGTAAGTCATTCCACGTCCACTGGCAGTGAGATCTGCCCCAAGCCCACCGCGAGCCCCACCCCACCCTGCCCCCGGGGCCCAGGACTTCCCTTCACATCTATACACTATTTGGTAATAGCTGCCCTAGACACACACATCACACTCAATTCTTACAACAATCCTGTTTTATAGGTGGAAAAACTCAGGCTAAGAAATTTGCCAAAGATCACGGAGCTGTCTGTGGGGGAGTCTGCGCTAGAAGCGGGTCTATATGACACCAAAACTTACACTCGGCACTACCCTGCCTGGCTGATTCCTGGCAGACTTTCCCCCAGAGCACCCCGGGCTGGGGGAAGATGACACAAGGGGATGGGGAGGTATCTCCACCTCCCACTGTAATCAGGAAAGGCAGCATCCACGCTTCTCCTGACCCTCTTCCTCCCCCCAGGAGGGTGGTAGGACTTCTCCCATAGGGAAGCTCGGGAGAAGGAAATGGATTAGGAAATGGGGAATCGCCTTCCTTGCAGGCTTGGTGGGGGGGGGGGGTAGGTGGCAGCTGGCAGGGACAACTTGCTGTACTGTTTTCCGAACAGGGTGGCCCAAGTGCCCCAGGGGGCCCCTGGACTTGGTGAAGGAGTGGCTGACCATCAAGGTCTCCCATCCGGCTTTATCAGTTAAGAACACCGCTATTTTGACCTCATAGCTGAGTCCTCTGTCTGTTTCTCTTTTGCTTCAGCACTGATGGCAAGAAAGGGTGTTACCAGCGCCAGAAAACCCAATGTCTTTTCTCCTCCCCGCTCCCAGGGGAGCCCACCAGGCTACACATGCAAATCTCTCTGCTTGGGCTCCTGCACCCTGGGTCCTCCCACCTCTAGCCCCATGCTCTCACTCCCTCCTGGGAAATGCATTTCCCAGTCCTCTGTGGGTCCCAGGCCTCTCCCACTGTCTCCCCCAGCTCACACTCCAGCTACACAAGCCCTGGACACAAGCTACCTAGGGACCCTAGGACCTCCCCCTCCCCCACCCCATCAAGGCTCAAGAGCCTTCAGGCTGTCATTTCACAGCCCTCCTCCCCATCCTGCAACTGCCTCCTCCACCAGGCAGCCCTTCCTGACCACCACCCCAAATTACATCTCGTGCTCCTACAAGCCCTACAGTACTCATTGTCAGGACCCCTTGTTTTGCATTCATCCTGTCATTAAGGTTTTCCCGGTGTGGGTCTTGTTTTCTCAACAAACAACACAAAATACATCCTCGATGCTAATGCTGGCTACGATGCACTGCGTGCTTGCTTGCTCTGTGCAGGACACAGGCAGCTGCTCCTTCGGGGAGAGCGGCTTTACAGAATACTAAGTGCAGGGCCCAGCACGTTATTGGTGCTCAAAGCACAGCATGAGCTTCTCAGATATGCTCAAACACCAGTGGTAGGAGAAGTTGGCGCAACCTTTGTGGAAAGCCATTTACATTATAGATTCAAGGCCTTGAAAATATGCATAGCCTTCCAAATCTCGGCCAAGACTCCACTTTTTGGAATGTATTCTAAGAAATAATAATAGATGTGCACAAAGGTTTCGCACTTCTATTAGTGGAGGGGTGGTGCTTCTGTTTCCTGAATTGTTAAATGGGGATAAAAATAGCTCCTAGTCCACGGGCTGTTGTGAGGGTTAATAAATCATGACTTAATATATATAAAGCACTTAATACAGCGCCTGGCACCACACTCAGCCTCTATAAAAATGTTACCTGTTCTTTATATTTGAACTGAAGTCTGAATGCAGCCAATTCCTGGGCTCTTCGCTACAACACTGCCCTGCCTCCCACCACCCATCCACTCTGCTGATTTCCAAAACCAACGGAACAGTTACTAATACTACCAAAAACCACCCCAACAAGGATCTAAATATCCACCATAATGCGTCTGGTTACCTAATACCACAAGCACATACAATACCGTGCAGTCATTCAAAACCATGTTACGGAACAGTAACTAATGTCATGCACTAATGTTCATCATAGATAGGGAAAGGCTGCAAAATGATGAGTTCGGTATGAAGCTGCTTTTTTTTTTTTTTAAGTATACAAATATGTGGAAAAATTCGCAGCAAAATGTGAAGAGCTGTTACCTTTGGTCGTAAAGTTACACGATTTTCCCTTTCCTTATTATCTTTCTTTTTAATTTCTTGCAAACCACACACACATACTCCTTTTGCAGTGAGGAATAAAAACCTATTCTGGCAAAGAAAGGCAAAGCCCTGCAAGCTCATTTCTATCTGTAATAGAAGGGACTGTGTCCTTTTAGATACTCCCCACTGCACCTAATACACAATCTGTGGACATAAAAGCCCTCGTCTTGAACAGAATTCCAGACTGGCCATCTTGTTTAATCTTCCAGGCCGAGGCGTTCTGTACAGAATTTAGAAACTGCAAGCAAGGACATGATAACAATGGGACCGGCAGGGTGCGTCTGGGCCTGGTTGGTGACCTGCTCGTGGGCTGGGAAAGCTCAAACACTGCCCCAGGGAGGAGAGGCGGTGGAATCGGGCCAGGGGCCAGGGACAGTGCATTAGGAGACCAATCACCCGGGGAGCATGTGGTGGGGCTGCTGGGAGTGAGCGGAGCCTTGATGCGAGGCCACTTTGGCATCTGGGAGCTCTCGTCAGCTGGGTCTAAAGGACTTCCCAGGAGACACTTAAGTGCAGCTGGATCTTAATATGCTCAGCCTCGCTCATGGACAATTTCATTTGCCACTCCTCCCAAACAAAGCCCCTGGGCCTCCCCTCGCTGACTGCAACAGAGGTGCGGGCACCCAGGGGTCCTGCCGAGAGGAACGGAGGGACCACAGGGCCATGGGTCAGCCACCCCACGCAAGGGTCAGGGCTGGGCTGAACGTTCTACTTAAGACAATGACATTACTAAGCACATTACTGTCAGACGTGTTGCATTCATGATCTCGGCCCTCACAAGACCTGGGAGAGGTGGCTGCTTCTGGGTCCGAGGCACCACTGAGGAAACTGAGGCTTGGGGGCTGACTGACTGGGCCAAGGGGTCTCCGCTAGAAAGGAGAGAGTGGGACTCCAGCCCAGGTCCGCCTCGCTCAAGCGGAGGCTCTTTCCACAAGGGCTCTGGCGGCAATTCCGACAGATGTTGGGGCCGGGGCAGGAGTGGGGTGTCGAGGCTGCTCTCTAACTGCCCCCCCCCACCTGCAGGCAGTGCTGTAAGTGGAGATACAACGCCTTTGCAAGGCCGGATCTAGGCCCACCTCGCCGAAGTTGCCCTCAGCACTTGGTGCAGGGCAGGAGGAGGCCCCCTGAAGCCGCAGCGGGGAACCCTGCCGCCTATGGAGCCACCTGGCTGGCGCGTGTGCAGACATCTCCAGTGCCACTCCTCAGAGGGCTGAGCCCCACAGGCACGGTGACTTTCTGGGCTGTCTGTGCCCATGTTCCCTCTTGTCACCAGGTGCTGCTTTTGGCTAGAAATCTCAGAGGAGGCCACCGAATCTGAGTGGTGGAAAGAACAATGGCCTACGCACTTGATCCGGGTCTTCTTGCTGGTTCTGCCTCATTCCCTGGGTGCCTCTGGGATGGGCACCTCTGCAACTCAGTTTCCTCATCTGTCCAATGGGGAGAGGGGTTCCTAACCTACAGCCTCGGAGCACTTTGGGAGACCAAGGGCAAGGTGAGCACAAGAGCTCACTTGCTCTCCTCTCTGGCCACCTGCACCCAGCACAGGGCAGGAGGCTGCTGGTGGAGGCAGACTGGGGGAGAGGGAGGGCAGTGAGAGGGAAGCCACATGCCCAGACTTCCCGTGAATTCTACCTCTAGGCTAGCTGTCTTCCTTCCCCCCCTCCCTGCAGGTGAGTGGCAGCTAAAAGCTATTATCAGAGAGAGGGTGCAGGGAAGAAATGAGTGGCTAATCCCTTAGACAAGTTCAGAGGAAACATTCCAGGAAAGTTTTCTCTAACCAACAAGGGTGCAGGAAGACACTTCTGAGTCCTGCCTGGGTGGTCTGCAGCCTGAATACCCCTGGGCCAGAGTTTGGGAAGCACCCCCACCCCCATGGCATTCTCCATTCATCATCCATCCATCCATCCATCCATCCATCCATCCATCCATCCATCCATCCATCTCACAAACATTCTTTAGGCAGGGAGGATACAGGCCTCAAACCAGAATTGTTTCTGGAGGGTGTGGATTCCCTTCCTAGGGCCCCACCCATGCCCATTCTCCAAGTACAGACAGGAAAGGCAGGACAGGAGCCAGTGTCATAAGTGTCATAGGGACAGACTCGGTCATCACAGCACCTGCAGCAGGGCCTGGGGCATGCCTTCTGGTCCCAGCCTCTTGGACAGTCTCTGCTACTTGCTGCGGCAGGAAACCTTTGGGCCACATTGAGCCGGGAGGACACGTGCATTCTGATGGCCTTTTCAGGGACATCTGGATCATCACAGGCCTGTGTGGCGGGTGCTTGTCACAGTGCGTTTGCCCACGCACTTCCTGTGGTAGGCAGCTAATTGCAACTTGATCACGCAGCCCCTCTTGAGAGCCCCATGCTGGTCCACATTTCCTCCTGCCTCCCAGGCAAGGACTGATGTCTCTACACTGCTTCCTGGTGAAGGGACCAGGTCCTTCCAGCCCCAGGAGACTTTGGCTGCAGCTCCTCCCCCATGCCCGGGGCCAGGGTGGGGGAAGCCCAAAGCCCTGCAGGCCTCTTGCAAGCCCACCCCGGGACACCAATATCAGGATTGGATCAATCTTCTAGGTACGGGTCTCCCCATCTGGTTAAAAAACAAAATCACCACCTCATTAGGGTTGCGTTTAGGAAGAAATCAGAATTAGGGATGTAAAAGGCCCAACACAGTGTGTGTGTGTGTGTGTGTGTGTGTGTGTGTGTGTGTGTGTGTATACATGCTCTGTAAACTCCCTTCTGGGTTTCACCTTTCCTTCCCATTCAGAAACCTGTAATTTGTGTCCAGAGTTAAAGAGCTAGTGGGGTCAGAGACCAGGATCCTGCCTGAGCATGCCCACTCCTGGAGGCCCCACAAGAAGAGGGACTGTCCCTGGAGTCCAGGGAGTGTGATATCACTGTTACGATGAGGCGGAGTGACAGCACAGACATAACTGCAATGACAATGCTGTCACACATGCCTTGGTCAGCTCTGAGTCGGCTTATCCGAGAAAGCAATCTTTTTGGTGCTGCTGGCTACCAGTGTCCTGTCTACCTTGTCCTGTTTTCCTGCACTGCTCTCTGACACCAGGCCCCTCGCCCAGCTCTAACACTAGAAACGTAGCTCAGCCCAATATGGGGCTCTGTTCACAGGCTAGAAAGGCACCTCTAAATGGTTGCAGCAGTACTAAGCCAGCTGGAAAAGGCACCCTTAGTCTGTGTTCTGCTCTAATAAACATCGATTTGGTTTCCCCGTTGACCCTCAGACATGGGAATCGCCGTCTCTAAGAGTGGATTCCAGGAGCGCGAAACTGACAGGGGTCTCCTGTGAGGGTTCTTTCCAAAGAGAAAACGGGGAGGTGAGAGTGGGGGAAGGGGAGAGCTGCAGACTAAGTCCTCCTGAGGAGAGAATGTGGGTAGAACCTGGTAGAAGATTTAAACAAACAGAATGCATCACTATGGAAACATTCGGCTTTTTCCAAGGCATTGTTAAGAAAGATAAAGCCATCAGCCTTTAGATTCAACGCTTTACAAGTGCTGTGACCAGAAAAGGCGAAGTGGGTCTTAGATAGTCTGCAGCCAAGTAAAAGCTGCCAAAAGTCAAGGAAGAAGTATTTCCAGCAGGGCAGGCACCCATCCTGTGTCAAGGATTTCTCTAAAGTCCTCCATCTGGGGCGTTCTGCTCAGTGTGGAACCCACTCAGCTGGAGGGGCTGCCATGAAAACAACACAGTTCAGGAGGCAGTGGCAGCCACTGACCAGGCTCAGACAGACCTGCCACGCACAAGGGCAAGGTCGTTATCAGCCATGGAGGCTGCAAAAATGTCAGGTTCATGGGCCGTGATCCGACCTGACTAGCAACTGTCAATGCTGTGTGAATTAGTGGTTTAGTCAACAACGTGGATCACGATTTCAGTTCTGAGGATACAATCTGAGGCTGGGTGTACAGTTCTCAGGCAAGTTCTGTGCTTTGAGGCAAGCTGCCTGTTGTAAAGACATTTTTATATTTTGTTTTATTTGTTTTTTTAAAGTTTATTTAGGGAGAGAGAGAGCATAAGCAGGGGAGGGGCAGAGAGAGAAGGAGGATTCTAAGCAGGCTCCGCGCTGCCAAGTGCAGAGCCCAACAGGGGGCTTGAACTCAAACCATGAGATAGTGACTTGAGCCGAAACCAAGAGTCGGTCACTTAATCGACTGCGCCCCCTGTCAAGACATTTTTTATAGTTTATTTTTGAGACAGAGACAGACACAGCCCGAGTGGGGGAGGGGCAGAGAGAGAGGGAGACACAGAATCTGAAACAGGCTTCATTCAAGCTCTAAGCTGTCAGCACAGAACCCGACGCGGGGCTCAAACCCACGAATTGTGAGATGATGACCTGAGCCAAAGTCGGATGCTTACCCGACTGAGCCACCCAGGCACCCCAGGACATTTTTAGTGTATAACCTGACCCGTTTCTTTGGGCCGTCTGCTGACTGGAGTGGGGCTGTTGGTAAGTATCATGAAGAAGCCAGATGCTGAGTTCGGGCATCATTCAGAGCCCCCAGACGGACTCACAGGTAAGAATGAGGAGTGGAAGGGACCATGCACCCACCTCAGAGTTGGCTGGGATACGATCCAGAAACATTGTTCTGGGTCATTTGCCAGGAAGGATGGATGAGAATTTACCTAACTTGCCAAGAAATTGGATTCTGTCCTCCCAAAATGAGCTTCCCTAGTTAAATGGCCAATTATTAGCCCAGTTGGTGGGCCGTTTCTGACTAGGAACCGCTAATTTTTTTTAATGTTTTCTTTTTGTTGTTGTTTATTTATTTTTGAGACAGAGACAGAGTACAAGTAGGGGAGGGGTAGAGAGAGAGGGAGACATAGAATCGGAAGCAGGCTCCAGGCTCTGAGCTGTCAGCACAGAGCCCGACGCGGGGCTCGAACCCATGAACCCTGAGATCATGACCTGAGCTGAAGTTGGATGCTTAACCGAGCCACCCAGGCGCCCCTAATGTTTTATTTTTGAGAGAGAGAGAGAGAGAGAGCGAGTGAGCATGAGCAAGAGAGGAGACAGAGACAGAGAAGGAGACACAGAATCCGAAGCAGGCTCCAGGCTCTGAAGCTGTCAGCACAGAGCCCGATGCGGGGCTCGAACTCACGGACCACAAGATCATGACCTGAGCTGAAGCTGGACGCTCAATGGACTGAGCAACCCAGGCGCCCCATAGGAGTCGCTAATTCTAAGGAGAGATGAGCTGCAGATGCTCGCCCTCACGTACAGGAATGCCAGAGGACAAACAGGGGGGCCTGGCAGTCAGCCGTGCCAGCGGGGGACCAGGGCGAGCTGGGTGCCCAGCTGTGCAGGAGCAAGCCCCAATGCTCCAGCTCTCAGGGATGTCCAGCAAACTATTCTGCCTAAATTCATGATGGCACAGTTGAAGGATTCACCTTCTGCTGAATTCCGCTTCTGCTGCCTTAGAAGTCCTATTAAACCACTTATTAACCCTTTTGGGGGGCTCAGCTGCCTGGTCTCTACAATGGAAATAGTATCTCTTTCTTGCAGGGCTGTGGGGAGGATTAGGTATAAAAGGCTCCCAGGACACTGCCTGGCAGGTTATTAAAGCTCAAAGTAAGGGAAACAAAAAAATTAAAGCTGTTTTTCTTCATGCCATGTTGTCGTATTTGCTTCCTCTTGCTGTACAAGTGATGTCGGCGAAGAAGCTTTGCCCCTAATTCCTAGTTAAGATCCGTGGCCAGGAAGACAGAGCGACAGGCTGGTTAAGTCACTGAGGATCCTCTGCCAGGTTCTGGGATTCCTGTCCAGTCCTAAGCCCTGTACTGTAACTCTATGGCAAGTACCTACCTCTCATTTCAAAAGGGATATTAGCTTAGTGGTAAAAAAGAAAAAAGGCAGTTCTAGCACTGGACGGCAAGAAACAAAAGCTAAGACCGCTGCTCTCAGACGAAGAAGCCCAGGTGGTGGCCCAGGCCGTCAGCTGTCGAGTAGAAATTCACTTCCCCGACAGACATGGCAGTGAGGAGTGAAGAGATCAAATCTGCAGCTGACGCAAGGGGAGATCATGACCCTACATTAGGAGGGATGCCGTAAGACTGGGAACCATCTGCCAGCTCTCTCGTGTGTGGGAATGGAAGAGGAATTTCCCAATGTCATGCATCAAACTCCAAACCAAAGCCGGCTATACCAGCCTGGCCAGATTTTGTGGAGTAAGGAAACAGCTAGGGGTCAGAGGTTTTATTTTATTTTTATGGTGACCGTAACTCCCTCACTGAAAAGCGCTTTATAATGCTCAGATTTTATAAAGCACTTGGTGTTTCTTACAAAAAGGAGCTGTCCACATGTGAAACATTTAAAAAACGGGGCAGGGGGAACCCCAACGCAAGAAGCCAGAAAGCTGGTCAAAGAACAGGGCCTGGCCAGGCCTGGTGTCACATCTAAGCTCCGGGGAAGGGCATGGCCAGGCCTGGTGTCACATCTGAGGTCCGGGGAAGGGCCTGACCAGGACTGGTGTCACATCTGAGATCCGGGGAAGGGCCTGGCCAGGGCTGGGGTTACATCTGAGCCCCAGAGAAGGGCCTGACCAGGCCTGGTGTCACATCTGAGGTCTGGGGAAGGGCCTGACTAGCCGTTGGTACTTCACCGTGATCACAGAGGCCATAAATCTTAAGAGCATGGGATGGAAACAAGATCAAAAGCAAGAAGGCTCTGTAAATTTTCCCCACAGGCAGCTAGGGGGGGAAATTCTCTTGCCCTGTTTTCATCCATTTGAATCCATTTTCTTTCTCTCAATTTCTCCATAGCTCGGTTTGGAATCAATCTGGCACAGTCCTCCTAAGTCAACAACACGTCAAGACACGTGATTTTCTGAAGCAACAGAGGGCAGCCACTCTGTTCTGTTTTGGGAACCCTGGTGACATCACGGACTAAGCGCTGGATCTTGGGAACTCGTGTCTGAGAGAGCACCGAGTCAGAAGAAAGTTGTTGTCATAGGTCCCTGGAACTCAGAGTAAAGACGACTCTTAGGTAACTTCGTGTATCCCCGAAGACTGCTCCCGCTTCTTTCTGGCTCTAAATGACTCAAGTCATTCCCAGGGGAAATCCATCTATGTGAGACAGCTGTCACCAGCAGGACATTTGCTGTTCTTCAGCCTAAATTTCTCATGACATCACTCACCTACTTCTCCCTTTGAGGGATGGTTTCCTCTCGTGTTACAAGTTCACAGGCAGCTGCCCAAAGATGGCTGGGCCAGAGAATACGGCCTCCCCCCTTCACTCAGAGGCCTGTAACCTGTCAGTGTCCCAGAAGGAGACTCCGTTAAATAAAGCGCTCCCAGAGCAGACAGCTTTCCATGACAACAGCACACGAGCCAAGACGCTGAGGAGTCAGGGCTGCCTTCCACGAAGCTCTGAGAAGCCACCTCTGTTTGGGTCTCAGCAGCTGTGGGCCTGCGGGGGCTCCGGAGTCAGTGACGCATATTTGTGGCTCCACTTCACCGAGTCACAAGGAACGAACACGTGAGGAGTTACCCCGGAGGCAAAGCGCATTCACGTTTCTTCCAGCGAAGCAGGGAGGGCGGGAGAAAAACTGCTTATGGACAGAATCGCCCGTGGGCAAAGCCACGGCACTTTTTAATTTGCCTAAAGAACATGTCATATACGATTTCGAGAGATGATCAGGGAGCACCGTCCCCACAGTACACGTACTGTGCATGGGGGCTGCTGGCTGTCAATTAACAGGACTCCGAGCTGGGAAGCAACCCACACCCTCACCCTCCAAGCAGCTGCACCGCGAGAGCAGCTGGACCGGCCTCTGGAAGTCTCTTCAGGGCGGGGGTCTCAGCTCAGTCTCAGCACAGCTCCTCGCCAGGACCGCCTGTCACTAGTGCGTCCCTCTGGGGTCCGGATAAACTGTCCGGAAGGTCAGGTTGATTCTCGGTGCTCTGGAGTGGTACTCTTTGGGCACCCGATGCTAAATGGAAGCACAGACAACTCTCGCACAAACACATTTATAAGGATGTGGCCCCCCGCCCCCGGCCCCCGTGAGTATCAGTGAGCTCTCCGAAGTCTTGCAGAGAAAAGGTTTTCTTCTCTGAGGAACACTTCCCTGCCACCATTGCTCTGATAAGCCAGCGCCCTCTCAGTGAGGTCTTTTCATCTCTCCTAATTGCTGTTCTTCCGTCCTCTCAGCTTCCTGCCATTTCCCCAAGTCTCCTAAGACAGCATGGACACGGCTGAGACCAAAGACCGGTGTGAGATTCCACCCTCGTGCCAAGCGTTCTTAGCTGAATCTGCACACCTGACACGTGACTGGCTTTACCATGGCCTGGCCTGAGCTGCGGAGCCGTGCGGCCCGGTGTGATGTGCTAGCCACTGGCTACCTGATGCTATTCAAACTTACTTAAGTTCAATTAAAAATCCAGTCCTCCCACCCACTGGCCACATTTCAGGAGATCAAGAATAGTTGTGTGCGTCGCGGCTACTACATGGGGACTTAAGAGACGCAGAACATCTCTGCTGTCCCAGAAAGCTCTGCGGCACGCTGCTGCGGCAGAGGTCCGTTCTGTCACCGTGCTGCCTCTCGCTCATGATCAAAGCACCGTGCTTTTCACCACATCTGTTACAGAAATTAACGATCACAAGCTGTCAGGACGCTGCCTCCATCTGAGTGAATCCAAATTACTTGCATGTTCTCACCTGCCAGTCAGCTTGCGTCGCTCCTTCCATGATTAACAAGGTCCCATGATCCAAGGGTATCTTCACTCTCTCCACATAAGTGTAGTCTCCATTCTCTTCCTACAAAACAGCATTCATTGCACTACATTTTTTGTTGTGTGATCAAGACGCAACAGAAGCTGACGATGATCAAGAAATGCAAACCTCTACTCAGCTAGATTGTAAGGGCTCATTTACTGGCTCTGTCACTTGGCAGCTGTTTGGCCCTAGGTAAGCTGTGTCACCGTCAGTACCTTCATTCACTCATCTGTAGAATGGGGATGATGACAGGACCTGCCACACAGGGCTGTTGTGAGCCTCCACCGATCGAACACGTGTAGTTCCTTGGTGATGGGCACATATTAAGTACAGTGTAAGTGCCAGCTATTATTATCAGCGTCTAAAATGCAGAAAAGCCCATTCTTACCTGTGAAGAAGTTAAGTCATTCATACAAGAACTCTTTTTTTAATATTTTTATTTATTTTTGAGAGAGAGAGAGACAGCGTGAGCAGGGGAGGGCCAGAGAGAGAGAGAGAGAGAGAGAGAGAGAGAGAGAGAGAGAGGGAGACACAGAATCCAAAGACAGGCTCCAGGCTCTGAGCTGTCAGCACAGAGCCTGCCACAGGGCTCGAACCAACGACCCATGAGATCATGACCTGAGCCGAAGTCAGACGCTTAACCAACTGAGCCACCCAGGCGCCCCATTCATCAAGAACTCTTTGCATCTGCTTTATGCTCTGTGTTCTAACATAGTGTGGAAAACAGGCTTTTAAACAAGATGCGGTGCAATGAGTTCTCACTGCCTTTTTAGAAATTAGGATACTTCATTCATTGGTACCTATGTTAAACTAGTCACAAGTCTTCCTATAGCTCCTCTGGTGTCTCGGACATATATTCTTGTTTCTTCCAGAACAGTCAACAGCAGGGTTTTCTTAAAGAAGGGCACTCTGGCTTGACCAGCACCGCACTGCAAACTGAGACTGGCTGTGCAAGCCTCAGAGCATAGATCAAGATCACAACACTTCAGATGCAAATGCCTTGTATTTACACTGCCCCTCTCTTCCAGAGAGCTCAAAGTCCATTCATGTCCAGTCCTCTAATGGAAGCTTCACAGAATGGCCTGCAACACAGCCAACAGGTGGGGTCGCTCCTCCTTTGGAGCTGACAAAGGGGTGCGTTTAACAACTTCCGTGCTCACAGCAACGAGGAGCTTATCAAAAGTTGAGACCCAACCTTCCTGATTTTTCCACTTCCGTTCTGGGCAGATCCACCCATTCATCTGCTTCACTTCGGATGCAAGGGATTGCATTTACATTACCGCAGGATTGATTTCACCGCAATACTGTGTTTATGTTTATTACCGTAGGAGTGCTTCAGAGAACGTAACTATTTACAATGATTTCCTTCAGGATAATCAAAATGAAAACAATAATGAACTTGCATAAACAGTTTAAGTTCTAGGTCCCAACCCTTGGCAGTGACTTTGTCGAGCAGTCATAACTTTTCCAGGCAGAAGATAAAAGCAATGTTTGAAAGTAACTTTTGCTTTCAATGATTGATTTTAATTCTGCCTGCCACCTTTTCTTTTTAAGTAGCAAGTAAGCGCAAAGCATTAACCTCTGACCCCTCAGCCCATCAGAAGCAGTGGGAAGGTGACCCTGTTATCCGGTGGCGGAGCTGCATCTCAGAAAAGCAAAAGGCAGCTCTCTGAAAAAAAGGATTCCAGCCAGAGAGCTATATCCTACTGGAGAAAAGGTACTGGAAGGGAGTGCGTCGGCCATGAGATTAGATGGCTCGAGGCTCCTTGATTTGGGCTGTAAAGTCAGTTACCAAATCAAGGTTCAGCACAGCTAGGAGCACACCTCCTGCCTCTCCTCCAAATTCAGGGAGTGCGGCGGGATCTTCATCTGTAACTCAAGCACAGACAGGAGGACAGGGCAGCAAAATGAAGTAGACAGGAAAGACACTGAGCCAGACACGAAGACAATCCTGAAGCGAAGATCTCTTACAACAGTAAAAACATTATTGAGGAAGAGGGAGCACCAAGGCCAATGGAAGAGACGGGGTGAGCACTGTAATTCTGCCTGGAAACAGGCAGCAGGAGGAGACAAAGCAAGTGAGAGAGAATTCCAAATGCAAGGGGAAAATACCAGCACTGAGAGACAGTGATATTCAACAGAGCCACGTTTCACTTAATGTTCCTAAGATCTGAATTTTTCAATGAGAGAAAGCCTCAGGTTGATTTTAAACACACTGCCTCCAATACCTTTAGTTGTACATAAAAGCAGAAGACGGTGATCCTTCATTTGGGATGGAGTTACTTTTTTTTTTTTTAATGTTTATCTATTTTGAGATATTGAGAGTGCGAACAGTAGAGGGGCAGAGAGAGAGAGAGAGAGAGAGAGAGAGAGAGAGGGAGAGAGAGAGAGAGGGAGAGAGAGAATCCTAAGCAGGCTCTGCACTGTCCGTACTGAGCCCGACGTGGGCCTCGATCTCAACACCACGAGATCATGACCTGGGCCGAAATCAAGAGTAGTCCGATGCTTAACCAACTGAGCCACCCAGGTGCCCCGGGCATGGAGCTACTCTTAATCAGACCCTGAAGGAGACAGTGATAAGTGACGCCCAGTACACCCACTGAGAGAGGGGAATCATTACTTCGCTGGCTGTTATTTATTCCTTCCAATCCCTGGGCTCAGAAAGCACACTCCTAATTTGCAGAAAGAGATAGAAAAGAGGGCAAGGGGTTCTACTGAGGCAACACAGAAGCAACACAGAGGCAACACAGAGTTCAGAGTGCCAACAGACCCCAGAGCCACTCTTTAACTTAACCAAGACACACAGAGAACTTCTTCCACTCAGGAAGCACATAAAAGGCCAGGGGAGCTCACGTGGCAGTGCATAAAGGCTCAAAGTGATAAATGGATAAGCAACACTGGAAGCACCAGTCACACTGTTTACAGGAGTGCGTTCATGGCCATTAGGCATGGTTAAGTCACCAAAACAACGGTTCTGTAACCCTTTTGATTTCCTTCCGTCTTTTTTCAAGACAAAACAAAAAAAGCAAAACACACCCCTAAAAAAAACATGGCATAGGATAAAATTTTCCATCCCTGACCCTGGTTAAAAGAGGCTTTTTAGGGGTGCTGAGCCTGCCCCTCTTTAGGGGCATGCGACTCTTGAACTCAGGGTCGTGAGTTCAAGCCCCACACTGGACATAGAGCTTACGTAAAAAAAGAGGCTTTTAGGGTTATAATCAGTCTATAGGGTGGGTTCTGTTGATGACGATTTGGTTTTCCACACACTCAAAATTTCAGAAGTAGATAAATAAAGCAAAAAATATATACTTCTGGATTAATTCTGATCGACACTCCCCCTCCACCCCCGCCAAGCACAACCCGTTCATCTGAACCTTCGATTATGAGTCCCAAAGTCTCCTGGGCCCTCCCAAAGTTCTACATTCTCACCTCCGCCTCCCGACACAAGCCTCCTCAGCTTCCTTTAGAAAAATGGTATTTAGGGGGGAAAATTGGGTGTATTTATCATTCTGTCATTACTAACTATCCGACAGGAAGCCTCAACATTTTTCTTTTCATTGTAAAGGTAAGTTCACGTTTTACAAGTTCTATGTAGATTTTTCATGGAATTGCTCCTTTCTTGTCCTAAAAAGGTGTCTCAGAAATTACAACCAACCATCAATGTTTGAAAATCAGCAGCAGCATAGGATTTCTTCCTACTGTAAGAGTAACACAAGTTCACTGAAGTAAATGACATATTGGTTCAAGGTCTGCCTTCCTACTCTCTGATAAATCCCATGAAAAGAGGATTAGGTTGTCTTGCCCTTTTGAAATATGCTCCATGCCTATCACACATATCACTAAATATGGGAATGACTGAGGAAAAGCACCAGGAAAACACAATCCTCTTACCCAGAATTCATGTACACACAGGAAGCACTGTACATATATAATCACGTACTTTACGTTTTTATCATCATATTGTGGGCATGTGTTTACATCTTAAATGTACAATGTTCAGCAATGTGTTTATATAATATTCCTTTATATGAATATTATCTTTCCTTCTTCAAAGTCACAAATACTTTTTGATCACCTAATGTATGTCAGGCACTGTGCTAATGCTGAGAATACAGCTGTGAGGTACATACCATCGGACACTGAGCTTTTAATATACCGGGACTGATAAGAAAAAAAAGAAAAGAAAGGAAGAGAAAGAAAGGAAGGGAAGATGAAAGGAAGGAAGGGAGGAAGGGAGGCTACTGCAAGTTGGTCCTGGGCAAAACATTTCTGAGTATTTTTCTAAGGATGTATTCTCAAAAGTGGAATTACTGGGGTCAAGGATATGCACCTTAAAGCAGTTTGATTTGTATTACCAAAATGCTTTCTTAAGAAGGTTGTGGCAATTTCTAATCCCATCAGGAAAATAACAGCAGTACCTATCTTCTCCTAAAAAATTGAGGGGACAAATGACAACTCATTATTCAGAGAGTTCTTTAATCACTAACCCAGTCCAACACTTTTCCACGTCTATTTGCTGTTTGCATTTATTCTGTTGTGAACTCTCTGCTCACGTTCTTTGACCATTGTTCTACAGGAAGTTGTATTTTTCTTACTGATCTGTGACCACAGACAGTGAGATATTTACCCTTTGTCATAGTTTCTGCAAATATTTTTCTCATTTGCCATTTGTCCTTTAACTGTGTTTATGATATTTAAAGTAGCTCAAAAACTTTTAGAGTCAACTCTGACCTTTCTTTGGCTCTCCTTCATGGTTTTTATGCTTAGAAAGTCTTTTCTCATCCTGAGGGAAGTTAAATATACAACTGAATTTCCTTTTTGGTGAATAAAAAAAAAGGGTTTACATTTTTTTAGATTTAACTCTTTAATCTATCTGGAATTCGGTGCTTTGGAATTCGGTGCTTTGATTTCCCCTAGGCTTCTTTTTATAACAGTTTCCAGTTTCTGGATAGGGTCAACCACAGGGGACGCTGCCCAGGTGTCAGGAACGTTAGGAGCTCTGTGTATGTATGTCACGGCTAACGCTCATTACAACCCTGTAAAGGAGGTGATATTTTCCATTTTATCATAAGCAAAAGGACCTAGAGGGAAAGCACATCGGTAAGGCAGAAGGCTGACAGGAGGCAGGCAGGGCTAGTACTTGAACTTAGATCTACCTCACTCTAAAGCTTATATCCCTTCCACTGCACCCTCCGAAGCGATCTCTTCTCCTTCTGGAACCCCGTAAGATTTCCTGTTCTGACACAGCACCATGACTGAACTGTAAGGGGCACAAACACCAGCAAGCAGCATAAACGAGGAGTGGGGGGAGGACACAACACAGTGGCGAGTGGGGACCACAGAGAACCAGAGAGCACGGGCCTGCACGCCACTCTGCAGCTCCAGCTCCCCGTTCCCTCAGGGTTGTCTGATTTTTCTGGGTTTTCCAGGGAAGATGATAAATGGGATTTTTTTAATGTGAAATCTCCTGAGTTATAAATTTTGGCAAGTAATTCAAGTTCTGGGCAGCATAAGCAAGTCTGAGAACCAGATCCACGTCAGGGGCGGCCCAGCGGTGCTGCTGCGGGACCCGTCACCTGACTCCTTTCATGCCCAGGTCCGACTCCCTCGCCGAGAAGCTGCCAAGCAAGGCCAGTTATGATCTGCGGGGGCTTCTGTGGTCCTGCTTTGCCATTCCACACGGCAGCGCTTGACAGAAAGCTCAGGACACGTCCGCTACTACAAGCACATATTCTCAATCTCAGGGACCCAACTCAAGGAGAAAAGGCCCTTTAAATATAGTTCCAAATTAATGGTCTCAGTCTACAGTGAGACATTTGATTTTTCAAGCCATCCCTGATCCTGGTAGGCAGGTGAGCTACGAAGCTAAAAAACTTCCATCATTTTACTAAGAAGATGCTGATAAAACAAGACAAAAAGGAGCAGAAAGGACAAAGTGGGGGCCTGCTACCTGTTTATCATTTCCCAAGCTCTCAGGGGGCCCCTGACATGCACTAAGTATGACTAGCTGCTGCGCTGGAGGCTTCAAGGCTACAGTGGGCCCTTGAATCCTGGAGAGGATGACATTAATGAGAAGGGAGAGAGCGAGCGTAAGGGAGAGCACAGGGATGACCTCGCGGAATGGGGCACTCACACTGGGAACAGCAAGAGACCAAAGTAGACCGGGCACAGATTATGTAAAGATTTGACAGTCTGGCTAAGGAACGGACATTTTATCTTTTGTTCCACAGGAGTAAATAAAGGCTTCTGAGTTGGAAAACAAAGTGATGACAACAGTGAGCTCAATCTTGGCTCTCTGCTACTCTTTTGCTCTGAATGATGATGTGTAATTCCACAGCTTTCCAGATTATCTAACGTTACTAGTTCAAACTATATTCAACAAACAGTTGTCTGGGCCACACTGAGTAAGTGACTTAACAGGGTGCTTCAGCCACCTCATCTGTACGACAGGGACAAGAAGTGGTATTGACTTCATGGGATTACTGGAAGATTGACTAGAAAGCACTTAGAACAGGGCAAGGCAGAGTCACTACTACAGATTTGTTATTTATCATCGTCACTTTCCTGTTGTTATTCTGACAGTTTCCAAATGACGTCTCCAGCACAGGCCTGACATCTGAACCACAGACCCACAAAGCCGATGGCCCACTTCCCACTGGAAGTCTCAGACATCTTCAACCCAGCACGTAGAAGGAGGAACTCAACTCCATTTACAAATCCTCCTTAAACAAGACCACAGTCAAAGGCAAAAGTCCGGCTCCTCCCTCCATCCGAGGGGCAACCACCCACCAACTGCTCAAGCACGAACCGGGGAATCATTCTTGACTCTTGTCCTCACATCTAAAACGTCACTGGCAAGTTCTAGTGGTTCACCTTGAAAAACACGCCTCGAGTTCACCCACTTCTCTTTGTCCCCAATGCCACCACCTTCATCCAAACCAGCAGTACCATGGAGCCTCCCACCTTCCCCTTAGTCTCCTACTCTGGCCTCTCCTCAAACTATTTGTCACACAGCAGCCAGAGTGACCTTTTCAAATACATGCCAGATCATGTCACAACCTCATTTATTCCTACTGAAGTTAGAATAAAATCCAAACTCAGAGCTCTAAGTTATAATTATTTCTCTTTGTTCATTTGATTATAGTCTAGCTCCTATGACCTCCACGAGAAAGGCCCCATATTTGTCATATTCACTGCCATATCCCCAGATAGGAGCACAGCACCTGACACACAGTAGGTGCTTAGTTGGTAACTGTGGGACGGAGAAGAGAGAAGAGAGGAGACAGAGAGAGAGAGAGAGAGAGAGAGAGAGAGTGAGAGAGAGACCTGTTCCTGAAAACAGCTGGCATCTGGCTATCAGGTAGAACTGGGAGAGAAAAGATTGCAATTAAAAGGCATTTTTGTATTTTAGATATGTGGTAAAAAGAGCTTGGGATAAAGATGGCCACTAGGAGGGGGATTCAAGAACAAATTAAGAAGATCTGGGAATTGAAACAATTAAGAGAACAGGGAAGAACTAAAAATAACTTACATGCGAACCTGACCAAGAGAACAGTGATACTGTGAACATCAATGGACTTATCAGCAGGTGGAACTGTGGAGTTTTCTGAGAGAACAGTAATAAATCTGATTTTATAATTTCAGGTCAAGTCACATGTGCTGTTACGGGTGGAAATGTCCTGTGAACATGTACATGTGATGTGCAAGTGAGATAAAAGTCAGCGCTGGAGATAAGAGATTCAGAAGTCACCCCACCAAAGAAGAAGCAGTTGAAGCCATAAGAGCAAACCAACACACACACACATACACACACACACCCCAAATGCTAAATGCTGGAGACATAATAAGACAGAAATGGACCTTGTCCATATGGAATTTACAATCTAATGCCAGTTTATAATCTCCTAAAAACTAATACACACAAAGATAACAGAATCAAAGATAATTTTGAACATCCACAATTTAGAGGCTGGATGTAAGGAAGAACCTTTCAAGAGGTATGGAAATAGCAAAGAGAAAAGTATGAGAATAGGAAAAGAAAAGGGAGCTAAGAGATGGCCGAGTTTCCAGCAGAGAGGGGACGGATACAGATAGTACAAGGAAGAACAGAACGACAATCGAGGAAAGGCTCTTTCGGACAATGGTACCTGTGTATTAGCAAAGTGCTGGGAGAGATCTATAGAACAGGTGTTTCAACAGTGAGTTGAGTTATAAGGAAAGGGAAACTGCAGACATAGAAAACTTATTCCAGAATTTGTGCTTCAAAAGCAAGCAAACAAACCAAAAACCACCCCAGATGTTATAGTAAGAATGTCCGCAGAGTCAAGCAAAGGGTCTTCTCAAGATGGTAACAGATATAAAGAGATTCCCCAGCTTTCTGGTCCAAGGATCAGATACATCGTGGAGCTGACTGACAAGTATGATCAAGGCTCTTTTGCAGACCGAAATGATTATTGGAAACGGAACGTGAGCCTGTGCTAGAGCTCCTTAACCTGCTGAGGGCCAGCTGTCCATTTATTTACTTGCCCTATCCCCCAACTTATGACTATACCAATAAAGTCTCCCTCCCCACTTTTCAAAAGATTTTTCTCAGCTTGCTTTCCCAATCAAATTGTGGTGTTCCCTTGCCCTTGAGAACCTGGTTGGCTTCTAGACTGCTTCATGGATCGCCTAAGCTTGCAGCTATATTTGGAATATAAAACTGTTCCTATAGTGTTGATACAAGAACACACCTGGACTTACTATTCATAGTGGTAACGTTATTTTATGTTACTTTTTATGGAAAGAGAATAAAGCTAGGACCCGACAATGTCATCTCTAGTTATTCTGCTGACTCAAACCACACTTTAAATGATGGCATCCTCAATATTGATCTGAAATATATTACTTTAAAAAGAGAAGCAGCTGTCTCTGTAATAAGATCTGCTAAAAGTAAAAGACCGGCTGGAAGAGCATAGATCTGAAATCTCTGAGGTTATCTATTCAAAAATGGTTTTAAGCTCCTTTGCCACATACAAATCTTTGGGTGTTTATCTGACTCTTTCCTGATTTTTGGTACTGATTTGGCATGGGAGGTTCTGAGGAGGTGAGTGAGAATACTAAGTAAGCATGAGGGACTGGCATGGGCAATCAATCATCCTATACCAGGGATGCCCAGTGATATCAACAGTTCAATAAGCCCCCGCAACCTTTTGCTTGAGAGGTCTGGGCAATCGTTCAATGCCAACAGAGGCTCTCTCTGCAGGCATCTAAAACTTAGCACCATACACCAGACTAGCATGAGAACTCTTGCCTTTCCTTCTGGACTGGACACATTGAAAGGCAAATGGAGTGAAATACCTGCTGACAGCGTTTGTCAGCAGCATGGGGGCAAGAAGGTACTGAATTTCAGCAAAAATAAACATGACCTTACACTCACTGTTCCAGTCATTCTAGCGACACTGAATGTGCATTTGAAACCAGAAGACTTCATGAAATGATGATTCCATTCCTGGTAATATATTTCCAAGAAATCCAACTTAAAGAAACTGCTATCTTGAAAGAGCTCCCCCGCAAGATTACAGAAACTAATGTTCTCCTTCGTCTAAGAGCACGAGGACAAATTCCACCACGTCTGACATCCAGCTGACCTCGGTCACCAGCGAAAAGTGCAGGGTTCTCCAGTCATCCATTAAAACAAGACAACTCATTCCCAACCCGTCCCTGGAGATCACCTGATCAGATACAGCTACCCCTTCCCCGCTGCCTCCCCATACTCTCTCCCTCCCTGCCCCTGTGTACTGTGTCCTTTGGAATTCCCATTCAGTGATGAGCAAACACCCTGAGATCCCCAACCTCATGTGCTCTGAAGGTTCCCTTGACTTGTCTATCTTAACTGAAACCTAGCCACCTCCAGGATTCCAAATCTCTGAAGCCCTCTCATGTGGAAAGTGATCATGTCTCTCCCATCCAGAGAGCCAGGAGATAAACCACATTAACACTTTCAGACCACTATTGATGTACGTCTCTTAAAAATCTCTGCTTCTCTGAGCTCATGTCATTGATCTGTCCACCTCTGTCCTTCTCTGTCTTGGTCCCAGGTATGCACAAGGTATAAAAAGCTCTTAACTGGTCTCCTGGCTTCTTGCTCCTCTCTAGTCCAGACTCCACACAGCAGCAACTTACTTTATAAAATTATCCATCAGATCATGTCACTCTTCTGCTTAACACACTTCAATGGCTTCCTGATGTATGTACTTGAAATCTGTTCCTTCCTGAGGCTCACGAGCCTCTGCATGATCTGGCCCCTGTCTACTCTCCCCATCTTATCACCTGCTCTGCTCCTCACCTGCTCACTCTGCTCTGGTGTGGGGCCTCCTTCTTCTTCCTCAAACTCACTAAGCTCTCCTCTGCCCGGCTAAGCAGTCATCTACCATGAAAACTGCACTTGGGAAAGAGGAAAACATCACCAGAAGGTTTAGGAATAGTTTTTATGAGTATGGCGAAGGGAGGAAAAAATTCTAACTTTGGGACATGGTTTTAAAAAGTCAAGTTTGGAAGCAGACCCCATTCCTAAGCATGGCACATGGAAATTTGACGGATCACTTTGGAAAAGGTTGTTCTCCCAAGACTAAAAGGAACACTGGTGGCACTGCAAAACTATGTGGTCCTTGGCAAAAATGAATTCTTCCCAGTGGCCGTGAGGGCATGGATTCCAATGGAGACAAGGCCCCAAGGCAGCAAATGATGATTCCAACTCTCACAGGATTTCAAGTCTGAAATAATCAATTAAGTCTTACCAAAACTACTTAGCTGTATCTGCTCAACATGCACATTTTCATCTACCCACCCACTCACTCTCTCTCTCCAAACCACTAACTAGCCCTAGAGATCGGAGCTCAAAAACTCAGCCACCATTCCTGATTCACAGGCCACTTCACCCTCCCCGAGTCTCCCTTCGACTCCATTTCACAAGTCGAGGGAATCTTGGGATTTTGGTTTCACTGCTACTCATTTCCTTTCCCAGTTTCCACATCTGAAAAGTCACTGTGGCATCTACTATTCTTAACAGCTTAAAAATTCACTGATTATTGCAGCAACTTTCATAGTGCCTTTCATGGGGTAACTTTTCTATTGCTCCGATAAAGTAGCTACCTATCATCACCCCATTTGCAAAAAAAAAAGAAGTAAAAATGAGGAAGATAGGTGCTTTTTACCATCAGTGATAGATACAAAAAATAAAAACTGACTTTCTGGAATTCATTTGGGGATATATTAAAAGGACGATGGTTATTAACAATTTCTTTCCAGTGTTTCTTCTAACTTCTCAGAACAGATGCTGTAATCCGAAGAGGGGCTGATTGAGAAATACGGATGACTTGGGGGCACTTGGGTGGCTCAGTGGGTTGAGTGTCCGACTCTTGATATTGGCTCAGGTCATGATCTTATGGTTCGTGGGCGTGAGTCCCACATCGGGTTCCATGCTGAGCGTGGAGCCTGCTTGAGATTCTCTCCCTGTCTCTCTGTCCCTCCCTCGTTCTCTTTCTCTTTCTCTCTCTCTCTCTCAAAATAAATAAACCTAAAAAGGAAAAGCAATATGGATGACTGGGCTGGCAGCAGTAGGGTGCTGGCTAAAGCATAGGTTCAGTTACTACTCCATGAAATACTGCATGGTACAGTTTAGCCAGCTTTCAAATTTAAGCTCGTCAGTATTACAGTATTTTGGATTCTAGTATCTTCATTTCTTCTGAGGTCCTGGAAAAATATCAGTATTTATGATCAAACTGACCTTTTCATACTCCACTGTTCCCAGTAGTGGGCAAAAAATCAATTAGCGAGATAGGTAGTAGGCAATTAGCGACATAGGTAGTAGGACCTCCAATTTACTGGGGCTCTCAGAGCCTCCACCATCAGAAGTGGTTTTACAACCATCTCTTCTGGTGCTACAAACAGGGTTCTCATTCTTCAGAAGGTGCTAGAGAGAGAAGTGGCTAGAGAAATGCCGAACTTGCCTCAACTCAATCATCCTGAGGTGGATAGAAGCCCTTCACAAGTTTTAGGATTGGGCTGATCAAAGACAGAGCTTATCCATGCGTAATGTGCTAGAAAAACAAGGCTTTTGGCATCTAAACCTTTAGCGCATCACAAACTTCCTGCTATTATCTAATATCCCCCCAACTCAGCCATCACTGTTTCCATGGGAACCGACAGAGAAATAGCAGCCTGCCAAATGGCTTTTGTGGTTCCTTTTCCAGCTTGTTTTTCAGTATAGAATTAAAGCTAGCTGGGAAAAGAACCAGACTAATCTTTACAGCAGGGACACGATGCATTTTGGAAAGTACAAGTAGGTTTGGGACAAGAAGTGTAGACAAACTTTAATGAGCTCAGTTTGATAGAATAAAAAAAGGTTCTTGGTTTCTAAAAAACGTCTTCTCAAGTATATTTGGTAAGCTTTCCTTTTGTCTTGAGACAGTATATCTTGATACTGTCCAGAAGACAGATATGGTGCCATCCACTGTCTTTAACTGAATTAACAAAAGAAGGGATGGGGTGAATGGAACGGCAAGATCAAGCAAGCCTACCACGCCCCCAAGTGCCTTGATATCATTAAAGGAAATGATAACTTACTCTAAAATCAAACTGCACAGGCAGGAGTTGCCTGACTTGGACTAGAGGACAGTGAAGAAGGCTCTCTTAGGAGAGGGAAGCGTCTGTCCCGGGGATGATGCGTGCATGACGCTGACTGAGCCAGCTGTCTGCATCAGAGGGGCCCTCGTACTCAGGGAAACAAAGGTCTCCTTACCATCTCGGCCCAGGGAGATACTGTGAGGAACGCGACGTGTAGAACTGGGGCAGCTTTCAGAAGAGCATCGGCCACAGAGATCTGCCTAAAGCACCAGACTGCACAACAGACAGCTGCTGCAGGGGTGGGGGAGACGGGATTTAAAAAAGTGGCCCCAAACATTTGCCTTTCTGTCTCAAAACTGAATACTTGAATAAAGTACACAAAAATCTCAGGATTCTTCTGTGTCACTTCCCCAGATGAGAAACTCTGACGCAAGTCAAACAGGTATTTAGATCCCCTTCTGAAAGGCTAAAACGACCTGGATTTTGACAGGAGATGCTCTCCCACAATCTCTAACACACTCTGAATGTCTTGTTGACAGACATGAAAATTACAACCTACGGTGGCATACTAAGTTAGGTTCCGGAGAGTTTCCTGACAGAAAGTCAGACTCCTACAAATTCCGCACAGAAGACTAACGTAATTTATGCTTTTTAATTTATGCTTTTACCTTGAGTTGTATGAATCATGAGTCATGTTCTCAGAGCTCTCACCGGAGTTTCAAAAGAAAAGTAGACACAGATTTGCAATAATCCTTCCTTTCAATCCTTAGAAAAGAGATCATTATAATAAGATAAAGATGATGTACCCTAAGGCTGTCAACTCAAAAAAAGGCTTCTCTGCGCTTCTAGTTTAGCTAGATTTGTGGAGACCTGAATTTTTGGAAATCTATGTTACAGGAACTTGAGTCTTTCCAAAAGTTTAAACTTGGGTCTTGTTTACCCAAGAATGGAACTAATAGGTGCTGGGGGGGGCAGGGAAGCCATTTTTAAACTGGATTCGGTAATGCATGATTATAATTCCCAACGTGTTAGCCTTCAATTTTCCTGTCTTAAACAAAAGCCAGAATTGAAACAATATGCAATTACGTCAAAATCAATCATAATGAAGATGACGCAGGAAGCCAAAACTTATTACAGTCAATAGCCTGATGTGAGGCATTAACACTTTTATATTTCCTCCCAAATTTGTTTCCTCAGCCAACTTTGTTTTAAGACCTCAGATGAATTTTCTTACTTATCAGGTCTATATTTTTATCAAATCTGCCGTCATAAGTAGAGTGCAGATTCCCTTGCTACTAGCAGACAATTACAGGGACTTTACCACATCTTTAGTTTTTCACGAGCTGTGCTTTCACTACACTCATCAAAATAAACTGTAAGAAGCCTTGAGAAGAGAAACCTGCAGTATGGGCAGTCTTCCTCTTAAACAGAGATTTCGTTCCAAATGGTTGCCTTCAGAAACAAGACTGTGTGTGTGGTAGTTGTATTATCCATCTACTCATTAACCTGTAACATAAGTGAAGTTTATTACCAAGAAATAGCTCTTGATCACCACGAATAATGTTTTCATATGCGAAAATGAAGACCATCAGCTGCCTGGTGGGGAAATGGAATGGGGGTATTCTGGGCACCAGAGCACTGCTAATGCTTAATGACTGGAAATTGCTTCTACGGTAAAACTAATTATCCAGAAAGCACGCTTTGGGGATCCTTAAGCCTCAAATCTGTAAATAGGCCACAAATGTTTTTAAGAAGGGGGCGGTGGTGAATGCATGTGTGTAAAGAAACAGTGATTGGACACGTAACTACTTGGCAACAAAGAAAATACCAGCAAGGCTCCAGGCCAGGATTATCCCAAACATCACGCTGGACCTACCAAAGCTGAGGCGCCACTCAGAGAGGTGGAAGGATGACTTCCATAGGAAGGCACAGCACCAGGAGGAAAAAGAGGACTTTAATTTACTCAATTATTGCCACGGCCCAGATTCCAAGACCAGGCTTGACAAAAAGTTGGTGTGCCTTATGTCTGGCTTGAGAAGATGATCTGAACTTAAAAATGAAGCACGTGGTGTTTCTCTGCTAGTCACTTAACAGGCGTCTTACCAAGGGCAGGATGAATTATTCACATAATTTATTTGACTGGATTTTCACCGAGTAGAAGGCTGCATATAAAAGCATAACCATACCCAAAGAGAATACTTCTCAAGTGGAGAAGGCTAATTACCAATGAAATTGGGAAGGCCATTCGAAGTGCCCAGAAGCAAGTTCATTCATTACGTCATTGGCAACTGACAATCCCCTGCTAACACACACCAAAGAAACAAAGCAAAGAAAACCTAATCAATGGAAACCAACTTGGCAATAAACTATAATAAAAAAAAAAAAAAGAAAGAAAACCTAATCAAGGGAAATTAGACCAACAAAAGCTGCTTAATGGCATAAATGCAAAATAACACAATATGCTTCAAAATACCATGCTTGGAAACTGAAATACATGTCAGGAAAGCAGCCCAGTCCATTAACTATGTTCTTGGAGGAAGCATATCTGACGAAGAACAGACACCAGCACCGACAAGCTAATAATTATTTGGTCTGGATTAGGTCATATTCTAAACACAGCCTTATAAGCCTTTCCACACTGACTGGCTCTGGTTTAATGTTATAAGCTAAATGACCGGGAACCTTGGTAAGAGAAAGACACAAGATAATAAGATCATTTGGTAGAGGTTTGCTCTTTTCTTTGAGTTTCTACTACTTTTCTATGTATCTTAATCCTAGGGTCCTATATGTTTTTGATTTAAGAAAATCAAAACTCCTAGTGTCCCTGAAATACCCTGTAACATAGGTAAAACCTGGGATGAAAAACTAAAGTTATTATGTTTAATTACTGCTTCTCTCCCTGAATTTGGACAACCACCTCTGAGAATTTGGCTTGAACTTCCTCTTTCAGAGAGAATTACAGGTGCACCTGTATTTCAGAAGATGGCTGAGAAAGCACTGAGGAGGCTCACGATGTTCCCTCACAGAAAGGTGGCAACACTGCCATGCAGAAGACTTACAATAAAGCCTTCCTCAGGGGCGTCTTCCTCACGCCTTCTTCCTTTCTTGTCTTGTACCTCCTAGCTCGAACCTTCCTTTTAGAAGCCCCTCTTCATATCACTTATCATAATTTCAATCATTTCAGCAATTAGTAATATCTGTCTATCCCCTGTAGCCATGAGGACAGGAACTATTGTCTGTTCTTTCCACCAACGGAAATGAGCCCCCGATGCCTGGCACACGGCAGCGATTCCTGTTGGATAAGTGAATGAATGAATGAACGGCCACTCCAGGAAACAAAAGGTAACCATGGGGTAGGCAATCAGTTGAACATGTTTCAACAACAAAACACGTACTCCTGCCCTCTAAACCTGAAAACAGAAGCTTTTAAGAACTCTACTTTTTTCACAGAATATTAGAAGGCAGGAAGAACATTAAAAAAAGAGAGAGAGAGAGGATACTCACTGGTGGAGGCTTCCTTCTCATCTCAAAAGTGCGTGTGGCACCAAAACTCAGCGAAGCAATGATGGGACATCTCCCTAGCGACGGTTCATCATCACTGTGCCAGTCGACACTGTCTTTCTCATTTCGGTAAAGGTTGCAGAGCAAGGAGTTGAAGGTGTGGCCAGTGTTCTTTTCAATCTGGTCCTTCAGTGTAAGCAGCACGGGATGCCACTGCAGTCCGCAGGCCAAGAGAAGGGGCGGACACAGTTCGCACAAGACACAGGTGGCAGCCACATGTGAAACAGGAAGTGCAGAGTCAGTCTTGTTATCAACAGGGGCATGGAATTAGCCAAACACACTTGGAATGCAATAACCAAAGCAAGAGGAATAGTTCAATTCCCGCCCATTATTTCTATTTTGAAGCAAGTTGACCTCTACCATTTTATTAAGGTACTAAAATTCGGTACAGCAATGTCATGAGGACCAAGCCTATCTACCCATCTCATCCCTTCTGTGTTAAATACGTGATCCCGAAAAGAAGCCAGTGTCATTATATTCAGGGCAGTCACCTCAGTGAGTCACTAAGGAGGTGAGTGGAGCAGCAGTCTGGGCTCTGCCGCCGCAGCTGACGGGCTGCCAGGCAGCTGGCAGACACAGACTCAAGTCTGAGGACTCAAACAACTTTCCTGCTGGGTGGCCCTCTGATCATTCGATTTCTATTTTATCATGAATGACAGAATTGCTTTTAAAAAAAGGTATTTAATATTTCCAGAGTGGCTACCTTCCTAAAAATAGGGCCTAAAGGGAAAAAACATTCTACAGAATGGAATCATGACGTGGGCCTGATAAATACACGGGCTGTGAACTACAGACGGTTTCAACAGATTCCACAGCCCTCCCTCCTGAGCACCCGGTTCTCTTATGCAGTTTATATTTGGAACACACGGTCTTGCCACATACACTACAGGAAGCTATGACCCCTGACCTTAGGCTGTACCTGGGGAGCTACAATCAACATGGCTGTATTAGTTGTTAGAATTCTGTCCCTCCTCCAAGAAACCCCAAGTGCTTGGAAACCCCAAGTGCTTTACAGAGCTTCCTTTGCGACAGTGGTTCTCACATCGCTATCAAAAATGACTAAGGTCCCCAAAGAACCTCTGTTCTTCAGCTATAGCTATGATGTTTATTACATTAAAAACTCAAACTAAAAAAATTAAACTACTGGTTAATTCATTAAAAAAATACAAACCCATTCATTACAATTAAGGTAAATATTATCTTATGAAAGACAACTATATCTTCCAATACAAAAAAATAGCAGGAAAAGTGGCACTGTTTTGCAAATATCTTTAATCTTTGTCTTAATTGAAGAGAGTTGATTCTATCTGCTTCTGCATTCAATCTGTTACAGTATGTTTTTTTTGTTGGAAGTGTATGAAGAAAATTGGCTTCACATGGATATGTATTTAGGGAGGAGTCTTTTCCAGCCTTTCCAAATAACTGTGGATATTCTTTGATATTACACCAAAACTCAACAAGTACTGATTTCTTAAAGTTTAGTTATAGTGTGGAATCTGAAACCATTATCAACAAATTTTGCATATTGTTACATTTAAATCCACTGGGTCAGCCTGCACTTTGAATGAGTCTTTTATTCTTGCATGATTCTGTAACATCAAGCATTGGTCATGTGGAAAATATTGATCCAATGAGTAATGCAGATCTCCTGCTGACACATTTCATTATACAATGTAGAAAACCATATCCAACAACATCACCAATGATCTCATCAGAAAAGACTAAGTAGTAATAGGAAGAGGTTAGGCTCAAAGTAGCAGATATGACTTTTTCCAAATTAGTAATTTTGCTTGAAAATTCAACTTTTATAAGTAACAAATCCTATCCATTGTTCCGCTTGAAGTGACACTCACTTCATTTATGAGAAAACATCTGCCAAATACTCAAGCCTGAATAACTACAATTTGTCTGTTAGTTGTTCTTCCAAATAAACATGGTCCATGATAAAAAGCAGGCAGTTCAGCTATAGCTTAAACAATCTCACAAGTGTTTTTCCTTGACAACCATCATGCTTGGCTTTGTAGGAGTGCTTTATGCATACCTTCCATTTCACTGAACTATTAAACAGATATGAACTCAAATATTGAGATTTAATCAAAGTAGTAATGTTTACTGCTTCGAGGAACATTCTTAAGTGAAATCGGCCTTTTTTTTTTTTTAAACTGAAAGTGCATGGTGGTGAAGAATACCATGATTACTAGTATAGTCTGGCGACAATGCCCTGACTCATGCTAAGATACCAGCAGTTTTATCCACCATTACTTTTGTATCATCAGTGCAAATTGGACACAGTGAAAAGTGTCATATATCATATTGTCTTTGTATTATTACAAAGATAGTTTTGACCTGTGGATTCCCCAAAAGGATTTCATGGACCCTCCAGGTATCCACAGAGTCTACTTTAAAAACTCTAAAGAACCCTTCAAAGTCATGTTCAATGTATGGCAGTGAAGGAACGCACGTTCAGCAAGGCAAGCATAATATTCTAAGTATATCCCATGGCTACTGTCAGGTAAAACTGCCAAGAAAGCATGTGTGGGACTCACTCAGCTTTGCTGTGATGTATAAATTGTGGTAAAGTGGGGCTCCTCATTATGGATACGAACATTACATTCTAAGCAGAAGATTTTTAAAAATAAACAACCACAACAATAAACCAAACTTAGATCAGTAAAACAGAAATGTTATTAAACTAACCTATGTTCAAGAGAATAAATGGAAAATTGAAATTCTGTAACAATGTTAGCAAGCTGTATTTCCTACTTGTTTTATGGCTATATCTTCACAGAGATAAAGATCAGATGCTAGAATTATACACTTAGCAAGAAAAACAAGAAAGTAAAAGGAAGATAGCTTTTCTGCAGTGAGACTGGGAAACTAATTAGCACTTCCCTGACTTGCTTAGGGACTGAGCACTGTGATAACTCCAAGTTTGCATTATGTTTCTAAGTGGGTATATATTTTTACTGGCTATTTTTGGTGGTGAAGTAAGGAGAAAAAAGGGGATAATGAACTAGAGGATTAATTTAGACTCTCCAACCAATACTCTATATACAGATCCCTCAGAACTGAATGTCTAAATTAAAATTCAGCATCATCTCACTGTTCAGTGAAGGCATTCTATCCTTAAAAGACATCTGAGGAAAAGAGTATGAGAAAATATGAATCACAGAAGTAAAAGGACCTATTCAGTGGATTTCAAAGTGTTTTGTAGAGTCTTAGGTACCACAGAGGTATCTCTCTGGGATTACAGGAAGAGAGAAGCGGGGCCAAGCTGGTGGGCCCCACAGCCAGTCAAGGCACTCCTTTGTTTTCACACACTGGGTTCATATAAGATTTAGTTGAAAAAAGACTAAAAGAAGTTTAATAACGTCTGACTGAACTTGCTCCTGTGCTTTGGGTTATTAAGCTTGAGGTAATAATAATTTTAAAGTTAAAATTAAGCAAGAACCCCTAACACACACACATATATATATACCCTTAAAAAATCTAAGAAAGAGGCATCTCTTTTGATTTTGTTCAAGATGGGATATAAACAAACTAAATCTGTTAGCAATAAATACAAAGTGATAAGCCAGTCAAATTCAAATTAAAGAATTCTAATTTGACAACCTTAACATCTAACAAAAAAGCCTGCTTCAATAAATTATGGCATGTACACATAGATTATGGAGTACTATGTAGCTATTAAATATGATGTGAGAGACCATGCAATGATATATATTAAGGATATAGTTAAATGAAATGCAGTATACCTAACTGGCATTTTCATAGAAAACTCTCTCTATATATTTACCTTAAAAAAAAAAAAAAAAAAAAAAAGACTGGAGCCAAACATTAGGTGGAAAAATTACCCAAAATTTTAATATTGTTCACCCTTATCTATAGTTTCTGAATTTTCAATAATAAATTCATACTACATACATTATAAGAAAAAGACGGTCATTAAAAAATTCTTTTGAAGGGTTGTCAAAATGTCCTCAAAGCGTAAATGGCCATTCTACTCAGCGTATCTCATGTGCCTTATGTTTATTCTAAAGCAGTGGTTCTTGGGGTGCCTGGCTGGCTCAGTTGGTTAAGCATCTGACTTCGGCTCAGGTCATGATCTCACAGTCTGTAGGTTTGAGCCCCACGTCGGGCTCTGGGCTGACAGCTCAGAGCCTGGAGCCTGCTTCCGATTCTGTCTCCCTCTCTCTCTCTGCCCCTCCCCTGCTCACTCTCTGTCTCTCAAAATAAAATAAAGACATAAAAAAAAAATCTAAAGCAGTGGTTCTTAGCCAAGGGTAATTCTGCCCTCCCCCTGCCCCCCGCAGATGTCTGGCAATGTCTGGAGTCATTTTTGGTTGTCACAACTGGGTGAAAAGCACTTCTGGCATCTACTGGGTACGAGTCATGGATACTGGTAACCATCCCACAATGTACAGGACAGCCCAACAACAAAGAATTACCCAGCCCCAAATGTCACTAACACCAAGGTTGAGAAATCCCATTTTAAAAGATGAGCTAAAATGATGACAAAGAACTTCTTCCCTAGATCTGTTTAATCCTCAACTTCTCTGCTATGGCTGTTGACAAGAAGGTAAATTAATTCGGACAGAAACATGGCCAGCCATCTGTTGGGACTGATCTAATTCCGTTCTCTTCATGTTTCCAAATCAACCTCAGACATAAAGGGTCTCACCCCTTCCCCGGGTCACATTCTAAATGCAGCCCTACAAACAAAAGCACGCAGCTAACTCCTTACGTGAAAAAGCCATGTCCCCACTCCCATCCCCATCAATATTCTGTCCCTGAACAGGTTGGTAAAGTGGTAGTTCACTATAACAAATTACTAGAAGCTCTAAAATGTGTCATATTTCTGTTTATCCCACTGCCATTAAGCGAAACTCCATTTTCTTCAAAGTCTCTTTCAATAAAGCATAAAATTATTTGCCAAAGGGCAAGATTCCAGGAACTAAACAGGGAGCTATTTCTTGGACCTTAACTCTATCCTTTGGACAAGCTTAATTTATATTCTAGAATCTCTTCGTCTACTGTCATGGAAACTTTTAAAAACAAAAGACATGGTAGAAATAGCCAAAGCAATGATAAGATAAGTCTAAGAACTGCGGCCACAGAATGAGTACAAAGTCAACAAGAAAAATACCAGATTTTTTCACAAATGGCAAAAGAGCCTGAGAAATGGAAGGAGATGTTCCGACCTCACTGGCCAGTCATGAGAATCTGGCTCCACGGCACGCGTGTACGAAGGTGTACACAGAAGGCTATGGCCAGAAAATCTGGGGGAAGGGACAGATTTGAAGAAACGGTTCATCTTCCTGAAATCCTTGAGTCTGGTTCCAGTTTATTCTAGTTCCAATTTTTTTCTCATCCTCAGAGTTTATCTCTAGATCAAAAAGCACATCAGGAGTGACAAGCACAAAGATTCAGTGTGTGAACCCAGAGGACTTTTTAAACTAGGAACCATCATGCAATTCTGCAAGTAATATACTGTTATTTTATAGTAGCTACGTTTATAGTACATAGTCTATAAAACCATACCAATAACAACATTCCAACATACGTGAGGATTTGGTTCCATAGTGATTCTTGAGTAAGTGTAAGGAAGTTCTCCATACCATGCTGTAAGTCTTGGTTGCTTGTAAGTGACATCTGAGAAAGAAAATACAGGACCTTTTAACGCTATTTAAGATGCATCTACTGAGCGTCATGCAATGTGCAAGAAACCGTGAGAAACACAAAGGCAGAGTAAAGATGGGCTCTGACCCACAGTCTGCCTTGAGGACATGGGATTCCAGGAGCAGAATGGGTAAGAGCTTGAAGAAAGAAGACAAGAGAAGGTATACTGGCAGAAACCGTATTGGCAAAGGCTCTGAGACTCTGTGTGACTTGTATGCATCAGGGATGACACAAACAAGAGTGGAGTCACGCTGCAGAAAGGTTCAGGATATGGAGTCTGAATCCTCATAGGCAGAAATCAGTGGGACCAACATCCATTAAGAAACAAGACAAATGATTCATCCATGTGCCACCTTTTGATTTTGATGAAGAAAAAAGTGCTCTGACCAACCACGGCATGTGGCGGACTGTCGTCACAAGTTTTTGATGTCCAATATATTTGGAAGAGGGTTATCCACAGATCTGCTCTTTTTCCCCATAATTGACATCAACCGCTACAGCAAGAACAATAGTTATAAAGGCAGCTAACAGTCACTGAAGGCTTACTATGTCTGCACCAGTCATTCTGCTAAGCACTTATCATGCATTATCTCATTTAAGTCTCACAACAACCTCACAACGTAGGTATTATTATTATTGTTAGTCCATTTTACAGACCAGAACACCAAGAATCGGACAACTACTTAACTGTAATTTGCCTAAAATTAACAATTACTTTGAATGACAAAGCCAGCAATCCAAGCCAAGTCTGCCACTGCTGTGGAATCTCTGGGAGTTAGGAGAAAAAGCAGACTCCTAATCTGATGTCTGACTCCCACAAATGAAGCCAGTATGCTCAGCCTCTTTCTTTACAGAAAATCTCAATTCACACAATGTGCCCGAAAGGAAATTTTACGCTAGGGCGCAGACGCCCTCCAGTGGCCACCTCTGGTCCAGCAGCTGTGCTGCCCACGGAGGAGCAGGCTCCGAGTCCTGTCATCTTTACAAGCTCAGGAGAGTACAAATGCTGAAACGAAAAGGCACTGGACTCCTTTAGTGAAACTAAAATGAAGATAAAAAGCTGGTAATAAGGATTATAAAAGAGCATATGCCGAACAGAATCAGAAAACAGAGAGCTCTGGAGGTTTCTATGAAGAAAGAGGGAAGCTGTCACTATTTGAAGTAGTAACGGTAGTGAACAAACTCAAAAAGATGGAAGTACGTCAAGAACAGGTCAGCCAAAGCAAACACCCTGTGGTTCCCTGAACTCCCACCTCCCTGCTCCTGCCCTGTTCTCTGACCTCTGGGCTTTCCACCTGCTCTTTCATCTGCCTGGAACACTCCTCCCTGTCCCTTTGGGCTGGCGAATCTCTACTCTTCTGTTTAATTAAGACCGGCCATGGTGAAAGAAAACAATGGTATCAGAAAACATTCCAGAAAAAGAGACCAAGTGGCAAGCAGGGCAATCTCAGATGTGTGCTTACCCTCTCTGATGCCGGTCCTCTGTTTCCAGGGAACAACCTCACAAAGTTGTTCTAATACACAGTCGGCTTCTTTTAGGTCGACAAAGCCAGGATACAAACACACCCTGGATGAAGAAAGAACCATTATTCGCTAAAGAACACAGAAAAGACAGGCTAGTCTCTAACCATTAGTGAAGTAAGTTAATTTGGATGCTTCCTTTCATGGGTAGGTGAATTCATCTTACCACACCTCCCATGGCAAGATGCGAAACAAACTTTCATGTTAAGACAAATAAGAGGCAATAAAGGAAAAAAACACACGAGGGCTTTTACAGACACTTCAAATATTGCTCCACCACTTGCTATGAAACTTTGGGCAAATTACTTAACTTCTACGAACGCTGGTTTTTCTTGTCTGTAACACAAGCGGTATCCACCTCACAGGCTCACTGTGAAAAGTAAACTAATAAAATGCCTGGCCCTGTACTATTTTAACAATTGGCTGTTTTCTGAGACTATGCCAGGTGTGGGGAAAGTGATCATTTATGACTGTATCAAAATAAACACTTCCAAATGAGGGTTCTTTCTGTCACTGACTATATGCTAATTTCAGTAATGCCAAGTCAACTCAAAATCATTCTGGATAGCCTTCTTAAGAAATGTTCTGAAAGCCCTTGGGACATTCTGTTGGACTTCACTCTCTGGAGCGTGCGTTTAATTGTTTGAAAGAGCCAAAGCTCACCTGAAGCCATACCTGCTTAACAACGAGATGCGACCAAAACAATGCAACTGGTTTTCTTGCATGACTGTTAAATTTAATTTAAAAGAGAGGTTCTGAAGCTCTAAGCAATTCATTTAGACACGCAAGTTCTGATATATTTATTTTAAATGGCCTAATTATTTTATAGTGACTATTAGTATACTTGTGCATTAAGGGGATGCTTCCAAAATTTTCATTTTAATAATGATTAACGCCTACTCTACCCTAAACTGCATTTAACTTTACTGAAATCTACCTTAATGTAGATTAAGGTATTAACTTACTCATGCAGATTAAGGATTAACATATTACATATAAAAATATATGTAGCAATATGATTAATGTGATAATAAATAAAGTGATGCATATAATGTAATATAATAATAATAAAATGGAGCACTCAGAGCATAGAAGTTGAGGCTAGGTCACCTCTAACTTTGTTACTATGTGATACTAGGAAAAAGTACTCAGTCTCCCTGGGTCTCATTTCCTCACCTGAAAAATTACAGAATAGTTACTATACCTGACAGAGAGGTTGTGAAAGTGCTTTGGAGTCAGAAATTCTATATAAAAAGAGATATTACCAAAGTGCCTCACTCCCCCCGACCCCAAGATTTCCAGAGGCAGAAGTTACCTATTTCAAAAAAGGGAGCAGAACATTTTAAGAGACTATTAACTTGAAAACAATTACAGTCACTTTCCGGGGAGAATTCACTTACCTAGACACGCCTGCGGGTGACATGCTGATATCATACACCCCTTCTTTGCTACAGAAATCAAGAAAACAGACTCGTTAGTATCAGGCAAAGTAATACACTCCACCCAGTGGAAGGCTTGTGTTTTGCAGCTCTCACACTCCTGGTCACCAGAATCATTTCACAGTGAGGGTGTACTGTGAGGGAGGCAGAACCCCACCTTCTTCCACCACTGAGATGAAGGGCAAGATGGTGGCAGACCACTGAGGTCACTGGGAATTGGATCCTGATGGAATCAGGCCATGGAGACAAAAACTGGGATGAAATAAATTCTGATTCTACCCCTCTGTATTTCAACCACAATTGAGGCTGACACGGTTCCGAAATCTATCACACAAAGGGGAACCACACAGCACATCTCTTTGGAGACCCTGGAATAGGTGCATTTAACAGGCAGCAAGTACATCTCAGGGCTGTGAGCTGCTGTTGCTTTCAGATACGTGTCTAATGTGGTTCCTGCCTGATTACAAAAGGTTCCCCACCAACTTTTCAGTCCTGCATTCAAGGTCCCCGTGATGTAGCTCCACTTCCTGACAGCTCCCACCCACTCATGATCCTCCCACCGCTGCTTGGAATCTCCTGAATACACCACCGTATTTCTACTCCTGCTTTTCTACAAGCTGGAATGCCTCCCCGGCACCCGCAATCCAACCCACCCGAGCTTTGGTCCCGCAGAAAATTCTAACTCATCCTTCAAAATCTCAGCTCAGTCTCACCTTCTGTAGTGCTTTCCTGACCATTAATCCAGCCAAATAATGTTAACCAGCTCATCGTCCGTGCTACCAGTAGACCTTACTACAAGGCTACTGTTTCACACTACACAGTATTACAATTTACTTGACTACATGTCTGTTTCATTTACTAGACTGTGGGCCACTGACAGGCAAGGAATGGGTAACCGTCGTTTCCCAGTGCCTAGCACATAGTAGATGGGCAATAAGAGCTCAGAATTTAATCAGATGTGCAGAAGTACAAAACCGTTCCAGGTGTGCAAGGTGGTGAGGTCCACCTTGAGAAAGCCGACAGCCACACTGTGTATGCTCCTATGCCAGGGTAACGGTGTCAGATCCTCCCAGACAGAGGTCACTCACAGAAAATACAAAGGGACAGTGTTCACATCCCCTTCTGCCATGTGAGCCAGCAGTTCATGATCCATGAGCTGGGCTCTCAGGCCGAAGCGCGAGCCCCTCGGAGCCAAAATGTAGTCAGGGTTACTGTCATATACATGGATCATGTCTCTAAATGAGCAGCCTGCATTTTCCCAGAGTGTGAACACAATGTTTCAGGGTGATATATTTTGGGCCACATTTAGAAACTGGCTCAGTTCAAATATGGGAGACATTTCTGGCTATTAAATAAAAATCTAACATAGCTTAACTTTACACAACCAGAATTAACAAATGCTGGGATCCAACAGGAAGTTTGGTCATATTGCTGTGACTGGAATATTCACAACTGCCCATTTTTTCAGCCTGAATGTCCCACGTGTACCTTGTAACAGGTTTCATGGTTTTGTTTCTTCTTTTTATCACCAATGGAGCCACTGTCACACTGGTATTTATAAAACAATCAAAGACTGTTAGAGCTACCACACTCTGCCTTAAGCGATCATGTGGTCCAAACCTTTATATCAGACAAGGAAACTAAAGTCCAGAGAGATGGGCCTAATGTACCTAAGGACTCATTACACAGCTAACTAGTGGCAAGGCCACAACTACACCCCCCGTTTGAAAGTATGATGACCGTCATGTTAGTTCCACATTTTTCTAAACTATACAAGTCAACCTGCAAATAGCCAAACAACCTAACAGACTGTTCATATGCAACAACATACAAACACTAATGTGTTAAGATGAGAGGATGCTTTCTACTGGCAATTTATGTACATCAGATGGAAACTGAAAAGCAGGAAAAGGGAAGTCAAAGCATCTTTCATTAATTTTGGAAAAGAATATTTTACATGCTTATCAGTATAAGAGGAGTCATAAATTAAAGAAGGTATTTTATATACAGATCGATATAAGAATTTAAATTGCTCTGAAACAAGTATGTGAACCTTCAAGGCCTTCTAGATTTCTAACAGTTTTCATAAGCATGGCTAGTCGAAAGTACCTACCTAAAGTCTTCTCAAAAATCCATGCCTCAATGACTCGGGGGGAAAAAAAAAATCTTTTTTTTTTTTTTTTTTTTTTTTAAGTAGGCTCCATTCTGGATGTGGATGTAGGGCTTGAACTCACGAACCTGAGATCAAGACCTGAGCTGAGATCGAGTCGGACACTCAACCAAGCCAGCCAGGTGCCCCCCTCCATCTTTACCTAGGAGATATTTTCGCTTACTGTCTGCAGATATCTTCATGAAACAGGGTCAAGAAATCTACACTAGAGTCAGAGTTCCACATACAGGTGTCTTGTTGCATTTCCCACACCATCAGCCAATTGCAAAAGGCTTCCCAAAAGACCAAGTTTAAAGACGTCTGAGATACAAATATCCCAGCCTGAAATTAAGATAGTAATTGGGCCATTCTCTCTTCCAGATGGAGAAAACTGGGTGAGGGAAAGATCTGGGCTCTCCATTTTACTGTGGGCAGCAAATGCAGAATGGCAGCAAGTTACTTACTCAATCACTCGTGGCTCTGGGGCTCTGCGTACTACCTGCAAGGAAACAGGCAGATTTTACTTCCAGAATGATCCCTAATCCTCAGAAAGACTGATCTGCAGGATTACCAGATCCTCTCATTTCCGGCAAAAATAAATCAAGTTTTAAAACTATCCCTTTTTTATTCCAAGCTCTTACCATGACTCTAGAGACCCTTGTCTGCTTTTCTTAGAACTTCTGCACAGTTACTAACAGGCAAGAAAAAATAATAAAAGTAGAATCAATCCATTTTCCTAGTAGCCAGTAATTTTGGTAAAACTTTCTTTCCAGGAGATTTTTAAAAATAAAAGACACACAAAAAAATAAGTTTTAATCCTTATTTTCACGATCATTACTATAGCAAAATGCCGGATTTTTAGTAACATGTTCCCATGCCGTTAAAAAGAGTGAATCTTCACTGTTTCTTACAATTTTTCCCCCATGGGGGAGAAAAAGCTAAAAAATCAGGCATTGTAGTAGTTGAAAATTTCAATCCAATTCCAGAGATACCTGCTACACTAGTACTAAAGACAGCATGGGTTTATGACTGTTAGAACTCAGATAGCCAGGGCATCTGGGCGGCTCAGTCAGTTGAGCATCTGACTTTGGCTCAGGTCATGATCTCATGGTTCGTGGGTTGGAGCCCTGCGTTGGGCTTTGCACTGACAGCACAGAGCCTGCTTAGAATTCTATCTCCCTCTCTCTCTGCTTCTTCCTTGCTCATGCGTGCGCGCTCTCCTCCCTCCCTCTCTCTCTCTCAAAAATAAGCATTTAAAAAAAAGGGACACCTGGGTGGTTCAGTCAGTTAAGCATCCGACTCTGGATTTCAACTCAGGTCATGATCTCCTGGTTCGTGGGATCGAGCCCTACAGAGTCTGCTTGGGGTTCTCCTTCTCTTCCCCTCTCTCTACACCTCCCCCTGCTCATTCTCTCTCTCTCTCTCTCTCAAAATAAATAAACATTAAAAAAAAAAGTACTCAGGTAACCAGTGCAAGCACTAGTCATGGTATAACCTCCTTGCCCCGCCAAAGTGGGAACTATATACACTCATGAGTTGGGAGCAGGCTATAAAGGATCTTCAGACACACTAAGGAGCTGACAGTCCACATTTCATTACTATTACAGGCCGTGCATGCTCCTTTTGTTAGTAAATGTGCTCAGTCACTATTTGAGCAGCCACTGTATGACTTTTACAAGCTTTTACGAGCAAACCTCTTAGTGTCGTGAGAGAAAAAGAATTTACCTCCTGGGGTTCTCTGAACACAAACTGTCTGTCCAAAAGATGATGCTCCTTGTTTGTCCAGGTCTGACCAGGCCTCTGGTGGAGATGGCTCTTAGCAGTGGTAGCTAAAGCAAGAGTAAGAACAGACTCAAACCAGACTCCAAACAGTATGCTCTACTGAGCAAGAGCCAATACAATCTACTTGAAGATCACCCATATGACTTCTGGAAATTAATTAGTAAGGTCTGTCGAGGACCCCAAAACACACACGGTAAGGTTTGAGAGCAGGGACTAAATATGAGAATACTAAATACCAACCCTCAAAAGAGATCACCATCAAGAAAATCAAAGTACCGGCTACGTTTTAAATAATTCCTTAACATCAACCGAAATGCAGGTGCATTCACACAAGGTCCCCACAGGTTCTTGCCTGGATGAGCAGGAGCCTGGCTCTTAGCAGGGCCAGCCCAGGCTCCCTGCACTCGGGCTCGCCGTCTTTTGTCTTCCATGTTGACCAAACAGGTTTCTGCTCTTAGCTCTCAGAACATTTCATTCCTGATTAAAACCACACAATGGTTATCTGTTTAAAAAAAAAAAAGTGCTTTTAGTTAGGATTGTGAGAGCATGAACTACCTAAGGGAGCAATTATAATCCTTTCAAGCTCAATAGCAATCAGAGATTCTACATAAAAACCACTTCTGGGGGCGTCTGGGTGGCTCATTCGGCTAAGCATCTGACTTCGGCTCAGGTCATGATCTCACGGTTCGTGGGTTCGAGCCCTGCATCGGACTCTGTGCTGACAGCTCAGAGCCTGGAGCCTGCTTTGCACTTCTGTGTCTCCCTCTCTCTCTGTTCCTCTCCTGCTTGCACTCTGTCTGTCTCTCTCTCTCTCTCAAAAATGAATAAAGATTAAAAAAAAATTTTTTTTAAACAAAAAAACCCACTTCTGTCACCACAACATCTCAGTCAAGAAGCCTGCTAGGTCACTTGGGATTGCTGGTTTTAATGTTATTCGAAGATCTATCATAAACCATAGTAGTCTTATTAGTCTCCAAGACACTGTAAACTCCCTCACCTATATGGACACTGAGAAACAGGCTCCGACGCAGTTTCCAAGCGTATTTCCATATTCCATTATAACTAGCTACATCAAACTTCCCTCAAACTCGTTAAGAATACCCATGGCCTGGGGCGCCTGGGTGGCTCCGTTCGTTAAGCATCTGACTCTGTGGATTGTGTGGCTCAGGTCATGATCTCACGGTTCAAGGGACTGAGCCCTGCGTCTGGCTCCGCACTGAGTGTGAAGCCGGCTTGAGATTCTCTCCCCTTCTTTCTGCCCCGGCCTCAAAATAAATAAATAAATAAAAATTTAAAAAAAATACCAATGGCCTGTCTCAGAAGATCTGATTTAAGATGGACACAAGTGTTTGTCTTTGTGACACGCACTGTAGGAGACCGTGGTAAGTGCATAAGTAGGAGGACCACAAGGTTAACTGGCTCACTCAGGAAATCGATAGGAGGTGAATTAACATTCAAACTTTATTATCTTCCAGTTTTCAGTTAATTGGGGAAAAAAAACACCTCATAATGGCCAGTGATACTAATTTGGCATTTTTGCCAATAAAATTTTAGCTCATGGCAAACACAGGCGCACAGGTACAAAAAGACAAAAACAGGGAGACTCACGGCACATGTTGTGAACCTATGACCCATTTCTTTATTGATCTAAGAAAGCTTCCCATCTCAAGTTCTCAAACGTAACCAGCTCATCTTACGGCTTATTTAGCCCACCAATTTCCAGATCTTTCCAGACTTTCTAAGCTGAGATGGGCCCAGGAATTTGGGCCCATTTAACAAATTTCCCCAGGTGGCTAAGGGTGTAGTGCCTTCTCATTTAACAGCTGGGGAGATGACAGCGACGCCATCTGCCCAAAACGAGTGACTGGCAGTCAAATACTGACCCTTCACTCCCACAAGATGTGCAGAGGGAGCTTGCATTTTCTCTCAACTGAGACCACAGAAAGCTCTTAACACAGCAACTGCTGTCTGTTCACAGGGACTAAGAGTACGTGCCAGGGGACGGCTGTTGTAAATAACAGATTTCGGAGCCCCATCCTGAACCCGCTGATTTTGTGACGTCCCAGAAACTGTTAACAACCCCCACCTTCCACCCCGGAGTTCTTCACCCACATAAAGCTTGAGAACCCTGCGGAAGGCAAACAAGCAAACAAAGAAACAACCAAAACGTTTGGGCTCTGGCGCCAGCCTGACTCGCTCTGAACCTAAATCTATCACTTCCCAGCTGCATGGCCCGTGTCAGATGACTTCACCTTCCTGCGCCTCGGTTTCTTCCTCTGTTAAAAGGGGAACCGATACCTCTCTCACCGTTGAAGTCAAGGTTAAGTCCATCCCCAATGGTGAAAAAGGCTGGTCCTCAAGAGGAGTGCGCAACGTTCCCTATACCGGACTCCCCTCTTCCAGGAGCCCCGGGATGCGGTCCCGGAGCCAGGCCCGGAAGGGTCCGCGGGAGACGGTCCCCCCGCCCCCCGGCACGCAGCGGCGGGCCCGGCGCCACAGCAGCGGCGGAGCCGGGCGCGCAGCTACAGACCTGCTCGGTGCCGGCGCGAACCCCGCTGTCCCGGAGCCGCTGCGCAGCCTGCGGCCGGGAACCTGAAGAGCGGGGGCACAGACAACCACTAGCAACCACCGGCCGCGGCGTCCGGCATTGCCTCTTGACGTTACGCGCCGCCGCCGCCGCCGCCGCTTCCGGCGCCTTCCGCCGGAGTCCGGGCCGCTCCGCGTTCCCTGCGCGGAAAGGGCCGGGTCGCTGAAGGCGCGGGTGGGAGGGCCGGGGTTGGGCAGGAGCACAGATCGAAGGTGCTGTGGAGCCCGGTGAGGAGTGGGGTATGGCGAGGGTGAGAATGAAGACGTGTTTCCCACGCCAAGGTCCCTCTGGACATAGTCCCGCCCCCTCCATCACCACCCCCTCGAAAGCCAAACTGCAGAAGTCTAAGCGCCAGCATCCTTGGTCCATGCGGAGTGATAGGGTCCCTGCGGCGCTGGTGGAAGGGCGACGGGGTTGGCAAACCAGGTCGTGATGTGCTAAGTAAAAGGATTTGAATTCTACCCTGAAAGCTCTGGAGAATGTGAACATGCACTTCCTTTGTGTCCCCATTTCAGCCTGTGCACACTTCCCATCAGTAACACAACAAGGCATGGGACCACACCTTCTTCTCTATGGCTCTCCACTGCTAACCAAATTATTTCTTGAGTGAGCAGACCTAAGTGTCAGTCCAGATGACACCATTTACTAGATGCATGATCTAGGGCGAGTACTCCATTTCTTTACAAAATTGGCATAGCTCTTGTTGGGAGGGTTAAATGTGGTAATTAATGTCTTTAAAGAATTTAGCAGGGTGCTTGAAACACAATAGAAATTCAATTAACACTAAGAGTATCTTCTCTTCACCCCTTCTTAGTTTTTAAGAAGCATCTTTAAAGTGGCCATGTTAAACCATGTATCTTACAGTGTGAAAATAGCAAACGTAGCACTGAATTGACAATTTTGTGTGGCTTATTCTCTAAGACCTACCAAATAGTAGTCACTGTGGAAGTCTTTAAAATAAGGCTTGTATTATATACTGCTTACCTGCAAAAAGCTCAGTGTACCCCACCAATCTAATCTTCACAGCATCCATCATTCTTCATTATACTTTGTGACAGTGAAGGAAAATGATTTATCCTAGAACTGAAAGGAGAGAAAAGTGGTAAGGCCAGACTATAATTTTTACCTTTTTTTTTTTTTTTTTGGTCCTCAGCAACTAATAATTTGTCAGTGTCTGTTTCTGGTTCAGAAACCTTGGCTATGTCTTCCAAAGGATGCCATTTCTTTCTTTTCAGTGATTATGGTTTTGGAACAAAGAAGTTTGGATTGAGGAGTCCCGAAAAGTAGTGATTAACACATCTTCAGCCTCCAAGTAGAACATTTCTCAAAAATCAATCTATGGCCTGCTTGCTTCCGAAATAATTGCATTTTTAACAGAATCACCTGCATTTTTACCAAGTGCTCAAGGTGATTCGAATGCAAAGAAAGTTTAGAAACCTTTGGGATGCATGTCAGGTAACAAATCATTCCCATTTGTCTGACACTAAGAGGTTTTCCAGGACACAGGACTTTAAGTGCTAAAGGCAGGACCGTACCGGGCAACTGAGATGGCTGGTTACCCTAGATACATGTGATTATATAGTATTAGAAAGATGTTCTTTTGAATCTTACTCCCTGGGTTTCCCCCCTTTCTATTTGCAGTATTTGTGTTTTTATCAGGGGGTGGTGGTGGAGACCGTGGGAGAGAGAATGAAAGCGAGGTGCGTTGCCAGTTATCAGCCCACTCGTTCTCAGCTCCAAACACTTCCTCCAGTACCCTGCTTGAGATACTGGAACATTTCTCCCTTGCAACTTGGTCGGTTGTGAAGCGACAACAGTAGAGGGTGCTGGAGGGACATTAGAGGAGGAAGCGGTTCTTCCTGATTCCAGAGTGCTCCTCTCTGCTGGCTGGGCAATGCAGAGCAGCCGGCAGTGTCTGGCATCTGTTTGTGGGCTGAACTGCCACGTTAGTGGCATTTACAGCCTTGTTAAGTTCCTCTTGTGAAGTTAAGGCATCGACTAGGAAGGAATGGGGTCCCCAAATCTGAAATAGTGACATCTGCTTGGACCCAGATGAAACTGACTTTCCTGAACATTCAAGTCATCCTGAACCTCCCTGGGCAGGCCTAGTACCTTGCTCTCCTGTGTCTGAGGAGACTAGTTGTGCTTTGCTTGAAAACCCTGTGAAACTCTCACCTGGAGCAGTAACTTGAAAAATGCAGCATAGATCTGAACTTCCTAAAAGGTGGGGGTGCTTCCACATTTGTGCCTTCCTTGGTGGTTGTGTGTGTGTGTGTGTGTGTGTGTGTGCACGCATGTGTGCACGCCTGCCTGGACCTAGAGGTGGTAGTGGCTGTTCCCTATATCTGCTGTTTCTGTATTCTTAGAATTTTCCTTTCCCCTTGTAGGTGATACCCTATAATGGTTATTAACTTTTTTCCCTGAATTACTATATAGTTTCTGTCTCCCATTTGATTCCTAACTGTTAACAGTGTGATTGTGATATCAGGGATTGGGAACAATAGTGGGCAAGTGGCTGGCTCCAGAGTTGGTCTTAACCTATAAGTAATCGTTTTGGTTCTGATTTGGCTCCTTGCTCTCCCTGGCCCTTTACTCTTGTGCTGCTCTCTTGTTTTCCTGCACCTAAGACAGCCCTTCCCAAAATTGCAGTAGGTTATGCTGATCTGGTCGCCTTGCCTCTACTCTGAAACCGGCATTTCACAGAGTATGGTTGGAAGGCCATCTGCATCAGAGTTACTAGGGGATGCTTGTTAAAAATGAAGATTAAAGGGGCGCCTGGGTGGCTCAGTTGGTTGAGCGGCCGACTTCAGCTCAGGTCATGATCTCACGGTTCATGAGTTTGAGCCCCGCGTCGGGCTCTGAGCCTGGACAGCTCGGAGCCTGGAGCCTGCTTTGCATTCTGTGTGTGTCTCTCTCTTTCTGCTCCTCCCCTACTTGCACTCTGTCTCTGTCTCAAAAATAAATAACATTAAAAAATATTTTTTTAAATGAGGATTCCAGGCTGCCCATTAAGATTCTGGGTTAGGTCTGGGGCAGGGCCTAGTACCTTGCATATTTAACAGTGCCTTGTTTCATTTTCCAAGAACCTGCCAGAGTTCAGCCTTTCCTGGCTGCCTGCTTTCTGTGAGTGACCACTTTCCACTCAACAGACACCTCATCCCTTGGGTGGCAGAACTGATAGATGCTTTAAGTGCCAGTAGCTCTTACCCGAAGGATTCTGAGTGAGCTACACACTGTGGCCTGTTTTCAGTTGCTGATTTTCACACCAGACTCTTGCCAAACATTGCCTGTTTCGATCATATGCTGCTTGTGGAGTGCCTCCTGAGAATCCCGGAGAAAATCCAATCCAAGGAAAATAATGGCACATCATGCTAATAGCTCTCAGTGAAGGAACTGCACAGAGAAATTCCCAGCCCGTGTCTCACTGCTAGGGGCTTAGCGGTTCCCAGCTTGAGGGAGGAAGGTGGGGCAGGAACCTGCCAACGCTGCAGCGCGATGGCATGGAGACTTTCAAGTCTCCACCAACCCTAAACCATGTTGAGGAGGACAGGATGCTTCCCCAGGCTCTAGACAGGAATGCCTCCCATTCCACGCCTGGCACAGTAGCAGATGCTGCTCAGGATAAAATCTGCCAGTAAGCCAGAGCGAACAGTGTGAGGAACAATTAAAGAACAGTATAATTGGATGTGAAATTGTGGAGGGCAGACAAAAGTCCAGGACAGGAGAGGTCACTAGAGGTTACAGTCATCAGTGAAGGCTTTATGGCGAATAGGGAGTTATGTCAGAAGTTTGTTTGGGATGCCTGGGTGGCTCAGTGGGTTAAGCGTCCAACTTCAGCTCAGGTCATGATCTCACAGTTCATGAGTTCAAGCCCCGGCGGGCTCTGTGCTGACAGTTTGGAGCCTGGAGCCTGCTTCCAATTCTGTGTCTCCCTCTCTTTCTGCCCCTCCCCTGCTCACACTCTGTCTCTCTGTCTCTCTCAAAAATAAATATTAAAATTTTTTTAAATAAAAAAAAGTTTTGTTTTTTTTTTTAGTTTATTTTTGAGAGAGAGAGAGAGTGCGAACGGGGGAGGGACAGAGAGAGAGCGAGACAGAGAATCCTAAGCAGGCTTCATTCTCTAAGTGCAGAGCCTGATGCGGGTGTCAATCTCAGGAACCACGAGATCATGACATGCACCAAAATCAAGAGTCGTACGTTTAACCAACTGAGCCAGCCAGGGCCCCATGTCAGTTTCACACAGTATGGAACATTCAGTGGCTGAAAGATAGTGATAGTCCTATTACTCCTAAAAAGAGTAGTAGGTTTTCTTTCTAAAAAGAAACTATTTTACACACCTGATTTCTAAATAATAGAACATAATATTAACATTTCCTGAGAGCATGCCAAGCAATACTGTAGTTATATGCATACACTGATCCAATTTTCTCACTATTAGTCTCGTTTACAAAGGAAAAAACTGAACCGTAATGCTACATGAGGCCACTATGCCACATCTCTGCAAATACATGGCAGAAGGAAAGCCAAATTAGGAAACACAGGACTATTCCTGGAATGATGTATGGAGCCATTTCCTGAGGCCTAATAGCTGGGTTCTTTCAGAGACTTTGAAAGTGAAGGACTGGTAGCAATGTAATCCATCAGACCCTAGATTACACATCGTCCTTGATGGCTTTATCTAGATGGTTTAGCAGAGTCTTCTTCAGTGTCACTGAGTTCTCCGAGTCATGTGAACCACATTATATCAAGTGTATTAACTGTGATGTCAGGCAAGCCTTTATTCAAATGTCAGCCTCACTACTTCCTTGGTGGGTAACTTCAGATATCTGGGTCACATCAAGACACAAATGTAGGGGCACCTTGGTGGCTCAGTCAGTTAAGCGTCCAACTTCGGCTCAGGTCATGATCTCGCGGTTTGTTGAGTTTGATCCCCACATCAGGCTCTGTGCTGACAGCTTGGAGCTTGAAGCCTGCTTCAGATTCTGTATCTCCCTCTCTCTCTCTCTCAAAAATAAACAAACATTAAAAAAATACACAAATGTCATATATGATACAAGACTCTCATGGGGAACTTAACCTCGTGGAGTCATGTCCCCATTGTATGCCAAGTCTTGTGTTGGTTGGGAGTTCTGACTTGGATTTGATGCAGCTGGTGCATCAGCAGCTGGTGGTTGGCTGATCTAGACTAGCCTTGACCCCGTGTGCTGTCTCATCCCTGAACAAGCTCACCAGGCATGTTCCAACGGTGGTGTCAGGGGAGGTGTGGACAAACACACAAGACCTCTTGGACAAACACACAAGCCAAAGCAAGCTAGCCCAGGTTCAAGCAGTAGGGAAATAGACCTCACCTCTTGATGGAGTTGTTGCAAAGTCACATTGCAAAGGGCATGCATACCGGGAGTATAATATTGGAGCCACTTTTGCAATCACTCTACCACGCTGAGTGAAGGGGTGTACTGGAGAGACTGTAAGAGGGCTCCTGTAGGAACAGAGACTGAGTGGTTCTTTGAGATGGGGTAGAAAGGAGTCAGACTGGGCAGGCCTTGGGAGGCGTAATAAGTATTCAATGTTTGCATACGATATGAGGCCTAGGATTAACACTAACATTCCCTCCCTTCCTTTCCGTCTTATGGAACACTTTGAAACTGTTGTTGAGTCCGTTTGTTTTTGGTGTGTGCCTAAGGCAGGGCTTGTTTCCTTTCAAGTGGTCAGGATGCTGATAAGCAAATATTCAACAAAAGCATATTTTTTTAAAAAAAATTTAAAAGCACCTGAAATTATTAAGTTAATGACTAGTGGGGTCTTTCCCCTCATGCCTTAGGAATAAATTATCCACTTTTTAGAAGCAAATTCATTATGTAGAGAAACACAACAACTAAACTGATGGGGCCTGGGTTGTCCTTTGCTCTGAAAGAACCAAAGACAGCGTAGCCGTTAAAAAAAAAGTATTCATCCAAGGTTCCCCTTAAAGCTTTTCCTTAGGTTATGTAGTGCTTGGTGGTCAAATGCAGCCAACATCTATCTGCACCAGGGTGGGTGCATGGGTGAAAACATAATGAGCCCAAGTTATTCTCATGCACGGAAGAACACTAGATACATTGAGCATGTTGAAAAGTGGTCTTAAATCTTTCAGACTTCTAAAGCCACTCGCTGGGAAGCACCACATTTTTGAGGTTGAGTTTGAAAGGATTTTTCCACGCTTGCCCTATTGTTCTCCCAGGGGCAGAACAATGGCTTTGCAGAAATGAACTAGTCAGCGGTCCAGTGCATAGGAGACTGACTCAATGTATTGAGAGTTTCCATTTCTAGAAATCAGGTTGGAGATCCTGAAGGTTGTTTGCCACAAAATACTTACAAATGAAAGATAAAACACTCTTTTCAGGGGTGCTTGTGTGGCTCAGTCGGTTAAGAGTCTGACTTCGGCTCAGGGTATGATCTTGATCTCACGGTGGGTGAGTTCGAGCCCCACATTGGGCTCTCTGCTTTGGATCCTGTCTCCCGCTCTCTCTCCCCCTCCCCGAGGCACACAGAGTGCACACTCTTTCTCTTTCTCTCAAAAATAAACATTAAAAACACACACATACACACTCTTTTCAATAAATCAATTTGCCTGCCTGTGTGAAAGAAATTTTTTTCTGAGACCAGGAATAATATGGAAACAGGAGTCCAGGGAGATGAGTAAGCTGGGACACACACAGCTCCTTCCTGGTGGCCTTAACTGCATATTCCTGGGAGAGGACGGTAGATGGCTTGGGACAGAATGGTGACAAAGCTGGCGAAAGGGAGTGTAGCAGAGACCTTCTGCATAAAGCAGGACCCAGGGAGGACTCCATACTCAGAGAAAGGATGAACCGGGGCTGCCGGGTGCGACAGAAGATAATCTCGCAGAGGCCAACAGCAAGAAAACTTTTTTTGTTTTGGCCTTAACTCAGGATGGAAAAAAGTCTCCCCTGAGAATTCAAGGCCACTAGCCTAACTTTACATAAGGGTAGAATTAACACCATTGACACAAACCCCCTGCCCTTTTCCCCAAACCCAAGAAACTGCACAAGGTAGGAATTTTAATTTAAGGCAGATGAAAACTGGTAGTGCCCCCATGTCTGATGCAAACAAACACAAATCCTTACACTCCAAAACACCTTGAATGAATAATTCCCACATAGTTCTAGTGACCATAAGCGCACGTGTATACACACACACACACACACACACACACACACACACACACAAATCATGGAAAATACAGAGAACTAAAGCACCATTAGCAAGAGTCAGCAGAAACAGTAGAAACATCTACAAAAATTGTTGGATTATTGGAACTATTAGATACACAACACAAGGATGCTTACTGTTTAAATAGTTCAAAATCATCAAAATGCAAAGCTAGTTTTGAAGAACCAAATGTAATAATGAAAATTAAACTCAATGAAGATGCTACTTCGGAGGGGGGTACATGTTAGTAGCAAGCAATTACTCCATTGTAACATAGAAAATAAACAAGTGAGTTTTTTTCTCTAACACTAGAGATCTGTGACACAATGAGCTTAACTAAAATGATAAAGAGCCCTGGCCAAGTATGTAGGTCATGTTTTTCTCCGGGGACATTTTCTAAGCGGAGCAGCTGAGGATTGGGCTTGCTAAAGGCAGTGGCATCTCCATGAGGCGAAGGAAAATCCAACGGACCTTTTGACAGCCATCAGGGTGGCATGATGGGCTGGGTTCTGGGGGAGCCCTCAAATGCAGGAATTTGTCCTTTGAGGCATTTGCTGAGTATTATTAGAGCAACAGACGGGAGAGGGAGGGACTGAGAAGACGAGGTGAAACCTTTTATAGTCTTACTGTGCTTAAAAAACAAAGTTCTGAGGAAGAAGAGCCCACAAGAAACGTGACAGGTTTCATCCTGCTGACATTTGGAACTGCAGGGGCACTGAATCTAATAAAGAGGCAAGCCAGCCGTAGCTCAGCTCAATACCTGTTTGGACTGGAGTGATCAGTCCTCACCCTATCCAACAGGGAAGCGGGGAACCCTCTCTGGAGAATAGCAACACTGACTCCAGTCTTTATGGTTCTTTTATATGGAACGTCTGGCATACAATAAAAAAAAAAAATATGGGACCTGCGAGGAGGCAGAAAAATGTGACTGATCAAGAGAAAAAAATAAGTAGACCCAGGGATGACCCACATGGATAAGCAGATAAGAACTGTAAAACTATTAGGAAGATTTATAAAAAGAGAGGAAAGGAACATGTGAAAAAGGTAGATTTTCAATAGATAACTGGAATTTACATGAAAGACACAGATACATAGAAAAGTAGTAAAATGATTGAAAAATAAACACTACTAAATACTAACCAAAATAAAACAGAGATAGCTACTTTGGTATTGCAGAAAACAGGCTTTAAGCCAAAAAGTATTAGTAATGAGATTGTCACTACATAACCAAAAAAGAGTTCAATTCACCAGGAAGGCATGATTCTAAACTTTATTCCCCTAACAAGATAGCCTCGAAATGTATGAAGCAAGAGCTGATAAAACAGGGAAATTTGACAATCTATCATTGCAGTGAGGGAATTCAAAACACTTCTCTCAATTATCGACAGGTCAGGCACACAAACGCTAGCCAAGATGTGGAAGATATGAATTCAATTAACAAGCTTAACTTAATGGACATATATAGAACATAACAATTAGAAAATAAACATTCTTATTTTTAATGTTTTATTTATTTTTGAGAGAGAGAGAGAGAGAGAGACAGTGTGAGCAGAGGAGGGTCAGAGAAAGAGGGAGACACAGAATCCGAAGACAGGCTTCAGGTTCTGAGCTAGTTGTCAGCACAGAGCCCGACGCGGGGCTCGAACCCACGAACCTGAGCCGAAGTCAGACGCTTAACCGACTGAGCCACCCAGGCACCCCAGACAATAAACATTCTTAAGCACATATGGTACATTTTAAAAATTAGCCATAGACATAAAATACATCTCCTAAAATTTTATACTTACCTATTCTAATAATAAAAAGTTTACATTTGTATTAGTTTTCTATGGCTGCTGTAACATTACCATAAACTCAGTGGCTTAAAACAAGATTACTCTCTCACAGTTCTGGAGGCCAGAAGTCCAAAACCAGGTTCTAGGCCAAAATCAAGATGTTGGCCAGACCCTGAATCCTCCGGAACATCTAGGGAATGATCCATTCCTGGCCTCTAACAGTTTCTGGTGGCCGAAGGCATCTCCTGACTTGTGGCTGCAACATTCCAATCTCTGCCTCTGTGGTCACACTGTTGTCTTCTTTTCTGTGTGTAATCTTCTTCTTACTAAGGATATCTATGATTCCATTTAGGGCCCATCTGGATAATCTCATCTCAAGAGCCTCCACCTTAATCTGTAAAGACCTTTTTCCACATAAGATGGCATTTACAGGGTACAGCAATTTGGACTTGGTCATCTTTGGGGACCATTATTCAGCCACTACTATATATATATATACACACACACACACACACACATATATATATATATATATATATATATATATATATATATATGCCAGGCTAGATTCTGAGTACTTTAAAAATATGAATTTATGCTCACCAGCAATCTACAAGATAGGTGCTGTTATTATTCCCAGTTTTCAGAAGGCAGAACTGAAGTAGAGAAAGATTATAGCTTGCTCAAGCTGTGTCACACTCACATGTTCTTTGACCACAATGCAGTTATTTAGAAATCAGTAACAAAAGTTGAACTTTTTTATTCTGAAACAATTTCAGATTTATAGGAAATTTGCAAAGCAGTACAAAGAACTCCCATATACCACCTTTCACCTAGATTCTTTCAATGTTAACAGTTTAACACATTTGCTTTATCATTTTCTGTATACATGATTTTTTTTGTGAACCTTTTGAGATTGCAAAAATCTAGGGTGTATTTTCTTAAAAACCAAGGGCTTTTCCTTGAATAACCACAGTACAATGATCAAGCTCAGGAAATTAACATCAATACAATGCTCTTATCTATTCCTTAGACCTTACTTAAACCTCATCTATTGTCTCAATGTCACCCATTGTCTCAAACATTTCTTCATCAACATTCAATCCAAGATCATGTAACATTTACTTGTGACATTTCTTTAGTCTTCTTTAATCTGAAGGTTTTGACAAGTATAAGTTGGTTATACTGTAAAATTTCCCTCAATTTTTCTGATATTTCTACTTGATGAGGCTCAGATTATAAATTTTTGGCAGGAATACCACATAAGTGATGTGGTGTCTTCAGTCCATGCATGATATCACAATGCACAAAATGTGAAGTTGTCTTATTAATGATACCAACACAAGCTTTTCAAAAAGGAAATAACATTTATAAAAACTTGAATTTGTGCTTTTAAAAACATTTCTAAACAATTCATAGGTCAAAGAAGTCCTAATGTAAATTTCAGTAGTAGCACTCAGAAAGAATGTGTGTATATACATGTTTATTATATACAAACACAAATTGTGGGATTTAGCAGAAGATAATTAAAGTTGGAGCAGTAGATGTTTATGTCAGAATAGAAAAAAATACTAAACCTGAATGAAATGTTCAATTTATGAAATTAGAAAAGTAACAGAAGAAACTGCCAGAAATCATGAGAACATAAAGTGAAAAGGGAAGAGAGGATCAACAAAGCCAAAAGCTAGTTCTTTAAAAACTAATAAAGGAGGGGCCCTGGGTAGCTTAGTCAGTTAAGCATCTGACGTTGGCTCAGGTCAAGATCTCATGGTTCCTGGGTTGGGTTCGAGCCCACACTGGGCTCTCTGCACTGACAGTGCAGAGGCTGCTTGGGATTCTCTGTCTTGCCCCCTCTCTCTGCCCCTCCCCTGCTCACATCCTCACTCTCTCTCAAAAATTAATAAGTAAACATTAACAAAAACTAATAAAGGAGACAAATTTCTAGCAAAATGGTCAAGGAAAAGAAAGTGAGAAGACAAAGAATTTTGGGAAGGGAAAGGAAAGAGAAAGCTTAAAAAATATAAAGATACCCTGAGTTACATTATGCTAATAAACTGGGGGGGGGGGATATGAGTAAATGTTTAGAAATAAAAATTTTTCAAAATTGACCCAAGAAAAAATAGAAAGCTTGAGTAGTCTTATTACCATTAAAGCAACATAATCAGTAGTTAAGAATCTTCCCACAAATAAATACTAGGGCCAGATGGTTTTACAAGCTTTGACGGAAAAAGATTGCTCCAATCTTTTACAGTCTTCCAGAGCAGAGTAAAATAAGCAACACTTCCCAGCTCATTTAATGAAGTCATAATATTGATATGAAAGCCGGACAAATATAAGATTGCAAACCAATTTCCTCAATAGAGATTCAAAAATTCCAAATAAAATACCAGTAAAGTGAACTCAGCAGTACAAAGGTAGTGAATTATGACCAAAAATGTAAAGGTGATCTAATGGTAGAAAGTCATAACTAAACTAGATCTCTGAAATCTTCAGGGAAGAGTTCACCTAGTATATACTTCGATATGTATGTACTCCTAGCTATTTTTGGAACATACGAGGCATACACCCTCCTTGGGTTCTTTGCACAGCCTGTCTGCCTGATACGCCCTTCTCCCACATAGCTGAAAGGCTCCCCCAGGACTGTTCAAATGCCCCCTTTCTCCACGGTCTACCATGAGTACCTTATTTAAATTCACAAGCCTCTCACTCTTACCCTACACATAGTGATTCTCCATTCTCCTTACCTTGCTTCATTTTTCCTTCATAGCATAAAGCACTTATACTGTTATTATAGTACTCAATAAATGCACACAACAGTATGTCTAGAAACTTCTGTAATAAGCAAGACAAGTTTGCCTTACATCCTTTTATCCTACCCATTTTGCTTGCTTTTCAGCGACACACGTAAAAGGAGAGTGAACAAAGTTGTAATAGGCCATTATCACGTTAACATTGATGTAATATGTTTGAGTTCATGCTAGACAGTGTTCCATTACTAGATGTGTCCATGTAATCCTCAGCAGAATCACATTACACAAGGGACGTAAAATCTGTCCACATTTCTTAAGTTTTCATCATGAGAAGAGTATCAAAGTACAAAGTGGAGAGTCCTTAAAATATTTTTTAAACTGAATTCGTTCCCAACATATTCAATGAAAAGCTCTGATGATTTCTTTTGGTGCTGGTAAACTCCAGAGAAGGCAGCAGAACCCAGGACCATCTCAATCTCAGGTGATTTTTTGTGTCAACAGACTTAAACAATTATAGTGCGACTTAAAGTTCATTTCATTGTCATCTGGTGCCAGCACAATAAATCTCTCTCATACCACACTGACACTGTCTGTGTGGTGTCGCACTGATGTTCACTCCCTAGAAAATTCAGTTCTATTGGATTTTGTTGCACTAAGTATCAAGTGAGAGGACCCCCCCTAGTTAGGGCAGGACCACATTTGAGGAAATTGAGAATGATCGTAACATCTGTGTTCATTCCCAGTGCACGTGGGATGAGAGCACAAAGACTAGTGAGAAAGGCAACGTCATCATGTGTACAAGACATTTCCTCCCATGTTCCCCTCATGCTACCGCATGGGAACGACAGAAGAACAGGAAATGAAAATCCGGCTCATTGTGTTGGGAGGTGAGCTGAATCTCCATGAATCTCCATGTCTCTTTTATTCTCCTCTTTCCGGGTCCAGACCTTACCTAGCACACATCAGACAGACTATAATGTCAAGTTGATAGAAAGTTAGGTCTAAAAACTGTGCTCCGCTATTTTGAAAGTTTGGAGTACGGTGGTTTCTCTTTTCATGAGCTTTTTCTTTTCATGTGCCCAGAAACAGACTTTCATGCCCTTATCTTCAAACTTGAGTGTCAAATAGAAGAGGATACTAGTTGCCAAGTTGAAGTAGTAAAAGCTATAGTTTCCGAAGTTTCAAGATTGCTAAGGGATTTCCTAATTAGAATGCAACTATTTTCTAACTTGGACAGAAGGGGAAGAATTTTGTGTGCTTGTAAATCAATCCCTTCCCTGTCCTACCAGCTCCTTGCTGAGAGCTGCCACCCGCAACCACCAACCAACCAAGGTGTGAAATAAAACATTGCCCAGGTCACTGTGGTTTCACCATTTCTACAACAAAACAAGAGAGACAAAGGCAGTGTGTTTTTTCATAAAACTAAGTTTATTCAATTGAAATGATTCTGAGATTATGTTCTTCTTACTTTTTTTGGTCCTAAAAAGCCTTTTCACCTCTATAAGGATGCTAACAGCAGATAGGACTTTGGATCTTCCTGTTTTTGTTTTACGTCCTCAGCTGGCAAAATTAAAAGCAAGAAATAGGGGCGCCTGGGTGGCTCAGTCAGTTAAGCGTCCGGCTTCGGCTCAGGTCATGATCTCGCGGTTCGTGGGTTCAAGCCCCGCATCAGGCTCTGTGCTGACAGCTAGCTCAGAGCCTGGAGCCTGCTTCAGATTCTGTGTCTCCCTCTCTCTCTGACCCTCCCCTGCTCACGCTGTCTCTCTCTGTCTCTCAAAAATAAATAAAAAATATTAAAAAAAATTTTTTTTAAAAAGCGAGAAACACCTAAACCCTGCAATTTACTTTTTTTTTTTTTTTTTTTTGACAATTCTCCTAGTGCTTAAAACTCACAGCCTAGGAACCACAGCCTTGGTAAAGACCCTTCTGTATTGCATGTTTCACGATACCGAATTATTTCTTGGTGATTTCCTTCAAACAAGTTGCGGAGCAGGATAAAAGTAAGTCTCAATTTATATTAAGCCAGTGTAAAAACAGCCTTAATTTCAAGCACCAAAGAAATACACGTTTTCAATCAACACCATGGTCATGCCATCTTTTATTGAAACTAGTCATATTGGTATCAATAGGGTATCAACTTAAAAGTCTAAGGCGACTTCTCCATTATTATTACTGTTGTAGGAATAGTCTGCGGTCCCACATGTGAGCCGTATCAGTGCAGCGCAGAAACAAAGGAGGCTGGGGACCAAGGAAGTCACTTTCCTGGGTCAGGGTTTTAGTGACACCATAGGCAGCTGCCCATCTTCGTGTACTTTCTGGTCCATTTACATCTATAAATCATCCCATATGGACTTCAGTATTTACATTCATTTAAACTGAGAAGAAATATGTACTAGAGGAAAGCATATCTTAGCAGGCTTCATGTGTCAAAAAGAACTCCATATTTCATGTATTACTGTTCTGTCATCAGCTACCTTTGAGCACAAAAATTTCCATATAAATGTACAAACTGGGGCACACTTTTAGAAAACCTCATAGTGATGCAGTGTGTCCTCCCATAAGTGAATCAATTCATCTCCACTCCCCCAAAGTAGTAAAAAAAAAAAAAATAAAAGTACTTTTCTGGCCATACTTTTTAAAGTATATTTCAGAGAAAATACAACAATCATCATCGTTGGCATCCTGGGCCAGATGAAACCACTGGATCAGCATTGTGTCTTGTCTCTGTCGTTCTGTGATTTGCTACAATCGTGTTCCTTCCCATTACACTGTTCTTGCTAGTATTAGTTCTATGTCCATTTGATAAGAGCATTTATACTAAACTTCAAAATAACTCCTGGTAGTAACCAGAATATATGTCTGGAAGTCCTGAAAGCAAAGTCTGGTTTCCCCCCAGTTATGACAACATGTAGCCTCATTAGTAATTGATAAAAGGACAACCGCAGATTTTGGAGAGGGGTGGGTGCCTTGCCGCAAACCTGTGTAGGATGGCGCACCTGGCCAAGCTACTCAGGGCGGTTATCAACGCTTAGTTCTTCTTGGCTTTCTTCAGATAGCGAGCCCGCGTGGATTTGCTCATATTCATCATTATTTTAAAAGACAGCCAGGTAGGCACGGCTGAAAGTATTGAGCCCTAGGGAAACAAATGGGGAGATGGGTAATTACAGCCTTGTAATTTGAGCTAACTCAAAGCATCTGATCTGATGTTTTACTTTACTGTCATTTTATTTGTAGGTAAATTCTAAAGTGCTTGGGTGTTGAAAATAAAACCACACTGACAGCGTGGAGCCTGCTTGGGATTCCCTCTGTCTCCCCTCTCTCTCTGCACCTCCCTGGCTTGTGCACACACATGCTCTCTCTCTCTTTCTCTCTCTCTCTCTCTCTCAAAATAAACAAACTTCAAAACAAAACAAAACACAGCACAGATGCCTTGTTAGTAAGTCTAGACAATGTATATATGCGAATACATCGCACGCTATTTTGCGACTCGGTAGGAAAGAAAACCCCCCACCAAGCTACTGACCTGAGACTTGAAAATCTACATACCATAAGAGAATGGATCGGGTATCCGGTGGTTCGGGACTGCAAGCCCACCGTTTTAATCGCAGACTTGACGAAGGTCTCTGCGGAGGGCATATCCAGAGTGGGCTTTCGGATTTTAGACAGCTTCGTAGCTACCAAGAATGGCAGGACACTCTAGAAAGGCAACAGCCCCCCCCCCGAAAAACATACTGGTGATTAGGAAAGCAACTAATTCAGAATCCAGTGATGCCAGATTGCTCTCGGTGGCACAAACACAGAAACATTGTGGTGAAATCTAAAGTGTGTATCTTATGAGAGAGAAGCACATCGAAAGCCAGTTGAGAAGATGCATGACAGCATGAAGTAAATTATAACAAGGCAATCTATCAATGAAACAATTTGAGACTGAAAAAGTATTAAATATAAGCAGAAGTAAACCTTTGTGAACCTTTCAAAAGAAGGCACTGAACAAATCTAGAGGGCAGAGACTCCACATGGGATACTCTTTCTACTCTGAATTGAGCACTGTTATGAAACTACCATGTAGATTTTTGACATCTGATCCTCCTCAAGAGATGATGCTAATTGTCTTCACAATTTGTGGTTCATTAAGATGGTTCTACCAGCTTTGGTCCCTCTAAAAGAAGCATTTCCCTTTCTCAGCCTTTGAAAACCACTCTTCTTCCCTCGTTTCTTAGCATTCCGTGTCGAAGCTTTATAAACTTTGCTACTAGTAAGATAGGGCCACCTCGCCTTTTCTTTCTTTTTTCTTTGTGGGGGAGACACTATGACCATATGGCAACAGCTTGGGTAACCAAGAGACACTTGATGGGAGTGGTGTGGGATGACAGGTCTGAACACTACCTGTTAGAAGAACTTAACTAGTGTCAGGTTCTTTATTGCTTATGCTTGATACATGTGGAGAGGATCCAACGTAGAATATAAAGGAACCCTATTACAATGGGTACTGAGTCATGACTCAAGAGGTCCCTTCTATACTTTGAAATAACTTGGGCTTGGCTCTTTACCGAAGAGTAAATGTATTCTATTTATCACACATGCATGAGAGGAAAGGGTATAAATTACAATGATACTTCTATGCAAGAAGAGGATCTAACACCTGGTGGTCAAAATAAAAAACTTCACTAGAGGTAGAAGTAAAATTGAGATGTGTTCCAGACGATGCGTTTCATTTCTGCTACGAGCTGGAAGGAATGTTCCCATGTCTCTCTGGGGTTTTTTTTGGTTTGTTTTTTGTATTTTTCCCATTCCCAAGTATGAGTCAAGCCACCCTCCTTAACAGGTGCACTCAACCCCAGGGACACTCTCCATCTTTTTCTCTTAAGTGTCTGCAGCCACAAACCCACACTAAGTAAACTAATGTCCCCAGAGTACCCCCATACCTGGGCCGACTTTGATTAGGTGACTTGGTTTTTGAGAATTTGGTTATCACTATCCACGTGTCCCCCACTTAGTGAGCAAAAATATTTTGTCGAAAAGGTCTTTACTTTTAAAGCCACACTGCAGCAAGGATACAGAATATGAGAGCACAAACCGAAGAGAGATCTCAGACTAACACAGTATGAGATGTTCACTGAGGTTCATACAGCAGGTAAGGAATGAAAACGTTGTTCACCAAGCTGAGTAGCAAAAACAAAGCAAAAGAAAGCATATGCACATGCTCTGTCTCGAATAATGAAGGAACATAAGTAAGCCGTGTCCATCTCTGTCTCAGGTTTCCTGGTTACAGAAAAGTAAAGATCAAAAACATGTTCCCATCTACAGATCACAAGCCTGCCAAGGGTACCCTAAAGTTTTGAGTGTCTCAGGATAAAGACGGTCTGATAATCATACCTTCCAATTACATAATTATATCATCACCCTCCCTCTCTCTGCAGATACATGGCACAAATCTATTTCGATCTTGCAGAAGAATTAAGTCGCACTGCCTGACTGAGCCGCTTGATGGCAACATAAGTCAACTCACCATTCAGCTAACCCGTCCAGACTGCCTAGGGAGCCTCCCAATTCCAGAGGTGGGGACAGGAGACACAGGCCTAGGATTTCCAAGTTAACTGATGTTCTTCCAGTTTTCCAGTTAAGAAATGCAAATCGAAAGGAAGAAAAGAAAAAAGAAAAGAAAAGAAAAGAAAAGAAAAGAAAAGAAAAGAAAAAGAAAAAGAAAAGAAAAGAAATGCAAATCCAATTCTGGAAAGGGTACTTATTATTTCTGACTAATGGTTTAAAGTCAAGGCAGTTCACGTGGCCTAGCAGAGGATGCAAAGGATTCAGAGATGAAATAACTTTAGAGCTACATCTTAAATAAAGTGGAGGAGTCTGCCAGGTAAACAAACAAGGGGAGAATATTTTGGGTACTGAGAATAGCAGGGGCAGAGAAAAGGAGAGAGAGCGTGATGTTCTCAGGGAGCTTGCTGTGAGCTGTGCAGTACGGTTCAAGTGTCGCAACTGTGGGAGGCAGTTAAACTCGAGGAAAGTTAAATTGAACAGAAAACTAAACCCAAGCACGAGACAGTAGTGACTTCTAGAGCATAAACCCTAAGAAATCATGGCCTTGTATTCACCGCCATATTGCCAGTCCTAGCACACAGGAGGGGAGCACAGATCTGAGTGACTTAGCCAGAGAGCACCTCAGTGTGCACAGCTCTGGAGAACTGTAATGGGCTCCCCTCCACTGCTGTAGTCCAGGAAACTAATTACACCAGGAAGTTAACAGTGTAAGATGAGAGTTTAAGCCAAAATTTTAGATATTCTGAAGCTTAAGCAAGATCATCTATCTAAACCAAGACAAACTTGTAGGTCTAGCTACTTGCCAAGAATTTAAAAAGGATATTTCAAGTTCCTGTAAAAGAAACGTACCTCACAATGTCATCTAGGTACCTCCTTAAAGAGTTCAGCAAAAGCACAATAAACAAGGGGGCATGTGGGTGGCTCAGTCGGTTAAGCGTCTGACATCGGCTCAGGTCATGATCTTTTACCGTTTGTGAGGTTGAGCCCCAAGTCGGGCTCTGTGCTGACAGCTCAGAGCTCGACGCGGGGCTCGAAGCCACGGACTGTGAGATCATGACCTGAGCCAAAGTCGGATGCTTAACCAACTGAGCCACCCAGGTGCCACCCCAAAAAGTTTTTTAATAAAAAAAAACAATAATTAATCCATTTTCCTGCCTACTTATGGAAACATTACATTGAACTGGCCAAGTATACTCACGCTTCCACAGGTAAGTATTTTGGGCAGAACAAATTTTACAAGTTTCTTAAGCTCAAAACGTTGCCACTATAAATACTACTCCTTGGAAACAACCTGGGTCCACACAGACATAGGTGCAGGCAAGTGCCCTGGTCTTCCAGTTTAGAATCCCAAAGGGAAAATAACTAACTAGGCCATAAAGCAAAACTGTTGATGTTTTGTCCTTATTCAGACTGTTTAAAAAAAAAAAATTCCCGGAGACAGCTTGGTATCCTTTTTCTCATGCACTGGAGTAGCTTGCTTAGGTAATTTGGTCTTTACAAGACAATTTAGGGGACCTTACTCAGGATAGGAAGGCTACTGTAACTTCATGGCATGGAGTAATGGAAAGATGGAGCCTTACACTGTGTTGGCAGATATTCAAGAATCAAATACTGAACCTTGTAACTTCAGGTGATAAAGTATCTCTCCTATCGTCACCTGTATACTAAACATGCCTTCTTGAATTTAAAAATGACCAGAACAGGGACACCTGGGTGGCTCAGTTGGTTGAGTGTCTGACTTTGGCTCAGGTCATGATCTCATGGTTTGTGGGTTCGAGCCCTGCGTCAGGCTCTGTGCTGACAGCTCAGAGCCCGCAGCCTGCTTCAGATTCTGTGTCTCCCTCTCTCTGCCCCTCCCCTGCTCATGCTCTATCTCTTTTTCTCTCTCAAAAATAAGTAAATATTAAGAAAAAATTAAAAATAAATGAATAAAAATAGCCAGAACAACTCACAACTCATAGCCATACTTTGGAAAATGTGGATCCAGAGGGCACAGGCCCCAGTCTATTTGCACAATATGGAATTCTAGACACGATGTCTCATCTGCCTTTTAGGAGCGTTACGTTCACCAGTGTGACTGGCTTCCATGTCACATGTGACTGGCTCATATGAGGCATTGTAGACAATCTTTTCTCCTTACATCTGTGTATTTATCTTCCATTTCAGAAGATCTAACTCTATACTTAGACCCAAGCTTTGGAGTTTGCAGACCATGAGATGAGCTTTTCCACAAAAAGGCAGTTGCTTATCTCATTGGTAGAAATACCTGGAATTCCTAGAACATGTTAGGAAAAAGGAATCACTCTGACAGTGCAGAAACCCCCAACTACATGGCGTTGAGCAAAGGCCCCACGGTAACATTACCTATGAACCTTAACACCTACGCCCCAAATGAAGGAGTTGTATGTTCTGTACAAAGAAAATCCCCCCCTTTTTTTAAAGTGTATTTATTTATTTTGAGAGAAAGAGAGGTGGAAAGAGAGAGAATCCAAAGCAGGCTCCCCACTGTCAGCATGGAGCCCAATGTGGGGCTTGAACTCGTGAACTGTGAGATCATGACCTGAGCCAAAACTAAGAGTTGGACCTTAACTGACTGATCCACCCAGGCGCCCCTATAGAAAGAAAACACTTGATAAACACTGGCTGGCTGATAATCTTACAAATGACTTACTTCTGAATATGTGGAATTTATACGTTAACATTCACAGAACAAAAGGAAAAACAGAGTAATATCACAAAGAGCATTTACTTAACAACAAATATATCCTGAGCCCCTACTAGGACACTGTTTTAGGCAGCGGAATAGGGTTGTGAACAAAAGGAAAAGTCCCTAATCTTACAGAGCTTACGTCTGGGGTGGAGGTAGGGGCCCACATATTACAAACAAACAGTAAAAAAAAAAAATGTATGCTATATTGGGAGGTGATGATAAAAAGGAAAAAGAAAAGTAAACCTGAATAGTGAGAGAGGTGATAGCAACTCTTCGCGCAGGTGATCAAGACAGGCCTCTCTGATGTGGTGACAAAGATTTCAATCTTTGCTTATATAAGCTGGCAAAAAGGCTATCTGGATAAATATCCTTTTGACTGGGAGAGCAGCAAGTGCAAAGGCCCTGAGGTGGACATGTGCTTGGAGTGTTTGAGGAACTGCAAGGGGACCAGCGAAATAACTGGGGGGGGGGGGTGGGTATAATGTTGAACATCTGAAATCAGAACATGGTAGGTCCTAAGAATTCATGCTTTTACTCTGAAAGAAATGAAAAGCCATGGGAGAATTTTTTAGTAGAGAAGTAAAATGTCCTTGATTTAGCTTTAAAGAGATCACTGTGACTGCTAGGAGCAGACTGGGACTATCGGGAGGCTGAGGAGTAAGGGACTGCAGAATGTCCAGAGCAGGAGATCGCGATGGCTTAAATCACTGCCAGCCATGGTGGTCACAAGAAAGGGTTGGATAGTGGGCATGTTAAACTAAAGTTGGCAGGATTTCCCAATGGACTGAATTTGGAATATGAGAGAAAGAGGCAGTAGTGTATGAGGTGGGAGAATGTCAGGGTTGAAATCAGAGAGCCTTGACCACGTACGAGGTGTCTGATCTTGATCAAAATACTGAGCTTCAGTTTCTTCCTCTGCAACTGGGGGCTATAGCATCTTCCTGATTGTGCTATGGTGAGGATTAAACAAAATACTGTCAGGTAAAGAATGTGGAATTTGAACCCCGGTCTGTATTTGCAATTACTTTCTAAGTTTTGGAATATTTCTATTTTTCAGGATAAATTTAGAAAGAAAAACTCGGCTGAATTTTTCTAGCTTGTAAGAATGCCATATTTATAAAGAATGACTATTGAGGTAACCACCTGGATATGTTATTTCTTTCTGGACTTACTACCTCTTCTGTTTAAATAATTTTTTTTAATGTTTTATTTATTTTTGAGAGAGAGAGGGACAGAGCACACGTGGGGGAGGGTCTGAGGGAGAGGGAGACACAGAATCTGAAGCAGGTTCCAGGCTCCGAGCTGTCAGCACAGAGCCCGACGCGGGGCTCGAACTCATGAACTGTGAGATCATGACCTGAATTGAAGTCAGACGTTTAACTGACTGAGCCACCCAGGCATCCCATACCCCTTATGTTTTTACTTCTTGTGGGGCAACACTTTTAAGGGGCCAAGCAAGAAAGGTGTATCAATGACAAACATGGAGAGTCACCTGGCTGGAAGGGATTGGGGACCACGGATCTGAACAGGACTAATGTTACTGTTCTTAAGCCATTTCTCAAAGTTGGTGCAATTGACCAGATACGATTATCTCCTGGGAGAATTACATTGCTTTATAGTTCTATTTAGATTCCATCTGCACTAACAATGACACATTCCATTACCTTCTTTTTTTTTCTTTAAAAAATTTTTTTAACGTCTATTTATTTTTGAGAGAGAGACACACACACAGAGTGTGAGTGGGGAGGGTCAGAGAGAGAGGAAGACACAGAATCAGAAGCAGGCTCCAGGCTCTGAGCTGCCAGCACAGAGCCTGATGCGGAGCTCGAACCCATGAACCGTGAGATCATGACCTGAGCTGAAGCTGGCCGCTTAACCAAATGAGCCACCCAGGCGCCCCTCCATTACCTTCTTTTACTGGCATTGGCAATTAACAAGAATGGATGAAGAATTCTGTTTTCAATCCTGATAGCCACTTCTTAGTATTTGGCTTTCTAGCTCTTTGAAGCCCAGAAGATCTGTATGATTACTCTAAGCTATAAAATATTAACAAAATATAAAAGAGGAAATATCTTCTTTCATTAAAAAAAACTTGAATTTTGTTTTCTCCCTCATCTCTATGTGTCTTATTTATTTTCTAAATTTATTCTGATTAAAAACTACATTTAGCTGAATTAACAAAGCCACCAACTCTCATCTCCGAAGAGGACCAAACCACTGGAAGGTGGTTAACTGAGGAGAAGGGGGCCCAGTGAATGTCCCCATTATGGTTAAGTTCACCTTGAAATGGAGTATTCTTCTGCAATCCCCTGCTAAAAAAAAACAAGAAAACCCATTTCATTTTCGGGCCAGCTGAAACCTGCAACTGACTTCTCTGGGTTTAGTGGCCTCAACCTGTGTCCTCCTCTGTCCTCTGATAACGAGCCAGATAAACTGAACCCTAAGGGATGGTTTTAGAGCCTTGGCCTCTCAAGAAGAGAACTGTATGGTGCAGAGAAACACCTCTGTGAGAAACAGAGGGAACACAGACTTCAGACTTATTCGAACCCAGGCTACAAATCCAGAGCTCAGTAAATGCCCCGCACTTGCCAACATTCCGGAGCACGTCGCCCTTCTCTAGTTTCTTCATAGCGCTTATCGCTCTGCAAGGTCATCCCATTCATGTATTTGTTTACTTATTTATTGTCTGTCTCCCCACTAAACGTTAAGTTCTACCACACCTGTCTCTGTCTTTTTGCCACTGTATCCCCAATTATCAGACTACTAGGCGCACTCTGAATATGTCGTGATTGAAGAAATGTTGTGCACAATATATACCTCTAGTTTTGGACCTACTATCCCTTGTCTTTGTAATGTGTTTAAAGATCTGTCTTCTCGTTCTGTGTGTGCCTTGAGCCTTGAGGACAGGGTCTGTGTCTGATTCACCTTTGCTGCCTCTCTGCCTACCTAAGGACCTGTCAAACAGCAGGCATTCGCTGTCTGACAAACTGGACTGACCTTAGGCAAGTGACACGACTCCTATTGATTCTTAGTTTCCTATTTGTCAAATGGACCTAGGTTAATGTTCACCTCTGGTAAGGTAACAAAATGGTTGAAAACTTGGAGCACATTGTAGATATTCGAAAAATGCAAACTTGCTTTCTTCTCATTTGTGTGTCATTTCAGTTTCTGGTGTCTTATATATGCTCCATCCTTTGTCCCCATTTGCCAGAAGGGGAGACTAAGGCTCAAAGTAATGAAGCAGCTTTCTGCAGGTCAGATGACCATGGACTGGTGATATCAGAACTAAAACCTTGGTTTGCTGATGCCAAGCCCAGCGTCCCTTTCTCACTGCCCCTAAGCATACCAGTAATTAATGTGTTCTGCATAAAACCACGGCCTGGGGCACCTGGATGGCTTAGTCGGTTAAGCGTCTGGCTTAGGCTCAAGGTCATGATCTCAGGGTTCGTGAGTTCGAGCCCCGCATCTGCCCACCTCTTGCACTCTCTTTCTCAAAGTCAATAAAAAAACATTAAAAACAAAACAAAAACCATGGCCTGGATTGAGGGAGCTGGGACTTCTTGCTTCGAAATGACCAAATATCCAGGCCAGGTTTCATGAATTCATTAGCATCAAAAACCCCCTCAGAGGGCAGGTTTGTGAGGCATAACCACAGGACACTAACTTCTAGAGGCAACTGTGATAGGGCACAGGATACCTGCATGGTCTTCCAGTGTCTCCCCACAGACTGCTTATTAGTGCAAGGGAAAAAAATAGTAACTATACAGCAGAGAAAGTGGGTAACACCCTGACTGAAGCAACAAAACCAACATCAGTAGTGAAGGGCAGATGGTTATTGAGTGTCCCTAGATGTGAATCCCTGAGAAAGATACAAACTCACATGTGCAATGTTGGCTAGACGAGGAAGCATCAGATAAACCCCAAATAAGGAATGTTCAATCAAAAAGAGCAGGAGGAATATGGTGCTCTTCAAAAATGTCAATGTGTCACAAAGGCAAAGAAAGGCTGTGGATATAGTCCAAATTCAAGGAAACTAAGGAGAGAGAACAATTAGAGAATACCTGCTGAATTCTTTACTGGAGGATAAAAAATGCCATAAGGATTATTATGGAGTGAAAAACTGCAATGTAGATGGCAGATTAGATAAAAATATTTATCTAATATTTCTATTATATTCTATTATATTCTAATAAATCTAATATTTATCTGAAGTGGATAACTGCTGTGGTTACATAAAAGGGGTAGCCTTATTCCTTGGAAATGTACACTCAAGTATTTATAGAGGTAAAAACCATGATGTATGCAACTTACCTTTCAATAATAAAGCAAATGGAGTAAATTGTGGAATATTAAGTGACTCTGGGTAAAGGGGATTGGAGTATTCTTTGTGTTATTCTTACTCTTACAACTTTTCTGTAGATTTGAAATTATTTCCAAGTAAAAAGTTTTTAGGAAACTAGGTTTGTGAAAGTTTTACAGAAGAGTTCAGGAAGTATAGTTTCAGGGGGCTTAGTCTTACTTATTAGTCTTTTACTTTTTCAGCATCCGTGGCTAGTTGGTACATGGCATACAGAAGGAGCCCATACTGGGGCCCACCAACTAGCCGGTCAGATCACTTAGGAATTTGACCTTTGAAAGAGTTAAGCATAATTCTGACTGGGCTTTAATTATAGGGCAGTCATGAGAACAGATAGTCTTCACCAAGAGAACACACTTTTGACAAGGTTGACTCTAGAATGAACTTCTCATCCTTAATTCAAAACTCAAAAACACAGACAGAATTTATCAGGTTCAAAATTCACCTTTTTCCCCCATTTACTGTCTCCACTGTTTATTTGCCTTTCCAGAAAATGCTTACTTAATGGCAAATCTGAATTCATGGGAGGTAATGTTAAATGCTCTCACAAAATTGTAGGAATGAAAAAAGCAAAAAACATTAACAAGGAGTTAATATAAAACAACCTAAATTCAAAAAACACACTCTCTTCTTCTCCCTAAAGAACAATCTCATACACATTCACACAGAGGTAGACCTGGAAACACAGCTTTCCTCCCAAGGATTAGAAGAAACTGAAATTTGGCAACACGGCATTAGCCTCGAAGCCCTCTAGATACAGAGGTTGAAAATTCAAGACCAGAGGCATATGGGAGCAAGAGAAGAAGCTAAAAAACAAACAAACAAACAAACAAACAAACCCCTTAAAATGAATGTCTGTGTATCACAAAGCATGGCCATGGATAACCAGAGTCTTCCGTGATACCAAGCAAAAGGCAGGTCCCTAGTGTGCCCCAAATTACACATGCCATTAGCAACACAAAGATAAAAGAAATCCAGATCCCAAGATACACTGAAGTGGGAGGGGAGGGTGAGAGGGGGCCAGCGCATATCAGGCTGAGGTATGTAATAAAAAACAGGAGGGCAGAAAGAAAGGCACAGCACCTGCCAGTATTCGGCTTCCCAGGGCTGGTGAAGTGTGGCCTGAGCCCTGAAAGATGGATAGGGGTCACAGGCTCTGGGAGACAGGGAGACGGCGGGGTAAAGGCGTGCCTGCAGAGAAGCCAGTCCTGGGCCCTGCCGAGGGCAGAGCACGTACCGGGCACCACTACGTCCACTCTGGCGATGGCCTTGTGGAGGCTGGATCCAACCTTGAACCCCGCGGGCAGCCACGGGAGGAGTTCCTGAAGGAAAGCAAAGTCACCTGCCTAGAATTTTAGCAAGATCACCCAGCAAACAGTACGTGGGATGGAGCGGAAGAGGAAGTCGCCGATAAATACTCCCCCTCCCAAAAAATGTACAGACATAAAACACCACCAAAGAAAAACCAACAATTTAACTCTGAGCTTCATTTAGACCAGATGTTTTTGTCCCTTCGGTCAGAACGAGTACGAGATTCTATTCCACTTCAGCATTCTGATGTGCTCACACAGAAATGACAACTTACTTTCTCTCACAAACATGTGAGTTTTAATTTTTTCCCCAAATTCACATTGCATTTAAGCCTTGAATGAATTTATCTGGAGGAAGACAATGATCAATGAAATTACATAACTGATATTCATTATTGGGGAAAAACAAGTTTATCAAAGTTAAACATTTCAAAAAACAAATGCTAATGTGTTTTTGTAGTAGCTTCTAGACACACCAGATTAATAGGCAGAGAGTATGGAGAAAAGATCTTTGAGGCAAACAAGCTGTGGGAAAGAGAGAGGAGACAGTCTTGTCTGTTGAGAGAATTTTAGAAATCGCTCATCTGTGCTCAGAGTGGAATACTCCCTTTTGTCGTTCAGACACTTCCAGCTTCTGGCCTTGCTGCCTGAAGGTCACCCACCAATGGATCTGTAGGATTCCTGCTCAGTCTCAGTAGGTGTTTAAAAATTACTAAATTAATAACTTGATTACAACAGATTCCTCAGAATGAGAAAATGGCACAACATTGTGTGGCATGTGGCACCTTACCTCCCTTGGATGCTTTACTGGTTTCCTTGTTACCAAAATATACCTCATTCTACATAGCAGATTTCAGCTACGAGCACTAACATGACGCGATCAAGGGGGAAAGAGGGAGTACGGTAGTTTGGTATAAAATTCAGGATTCTCGAAAACCCTGTCTTGCTCCTCAATGTACCCTACATTTATGGGAAGGTGCAAATCAAAATAACACCACAGGGCTAGGACATCTAAGGACCACTTGGGCGAGACCCCAGGTCAGGGTGCAGAGGAAGCCGACTAGAAGATGGCCCGGAAGATGAGGAAACATTCATCTAACCTTCCCCTAACTACCACTCCCTCTCACTGTGGGTGTTTGAGCTACAATATCCACCCATGGAATAAAAGGGTTTAGAAGCTAGATCCAGAGAGGGGCGCCTGAGTGGCTCAGTAGGTTAAGCGTCTGACTTCGGCTCAGGTCATGATCTCACAGTTCGTATGTCGAGCCCCGTGTCAGCCTGACTTTCAGGTCATGATCTCACAGTTCATATGTCAAGCCCCGTGTCAGCCTGACTTCGGCTCAGGTCATGATCTCACAGTTCGTATGTCGAGCCCCGTGTCAGGCTCTGTGCTGACAGCTCGGAGGCTGGAGCCTGCTTCGGATTCTGTGTCTCCCTCCCTCTCTCTCTGTTCCTCCCCCACTCATGCTGTCTCTCTCTCTCTCTCTCTCTGTCTCAAAATTAAATAAAAACATTTTAAAAAATTAAAAAAAAAGAAGAAGCAGCAGCTAGATGCAGACAACACTTAGGGCCATCTTGACTGTCAAAAGATACAAGGGAGGAAACGAAACTGGGCAGCCAATCACGTTCTGATTCCATAACTCCCTGAGCACAGATGGATTCAATGTGTTTAACGCTGTCCTAAAGGCCTTGAGTAAGGAGCCCAGTAATGAAGAACAAAGGCTTTGGGGCCAAACAGACTTGGATTTGAGTCCTGGTTCAACATGGACAAGTGGCTTAACCTCTCTAACCCCAATTTCCATAAATTTAAAGAAGATGATAATCATACCACCTTATGAAGTCATTACGAGATGAAATGAAATAAATGAATACCTATAAAGTGTTTAGCCCTGTGCCTGAAAAGTAACCTCTCAAATACTAGCTATTACAATGCTTGATCATTTGGGGCTTTGGGATACAAAAATCTAAATACTAGGCTCGCAGTAATGAAAGCCATGAAGAACACTGGGGTGTGTGAACCAGCAGGAGCAGGTTGTGGGCAGGAGCCGGAAAGGGGTAAGAATTGCAAACTTCTCCTACGACATTGCTGAAAACGTGCCTAAGCATGGAAATACTGTGAGCCATTATTTCTTTGTGTTGAACAACAGCTGATTTGAGAGAGATACTCATGAAAACTCCTACATTTGCTTCCTCTCGTATTTTGTATTGTATTTTCATAGCATTGTATCTGTTAGCTACATAATAAAATCAAAGGTCTCTACAAAAATTAAGTCAAAATGGATCAAAGGCCTAAATGTAAAAGCTAAAATTATAAAATTCTTAAAAGAAAACATAGGAGGAAGCTCCATGACATTGGATTTGGCAATGATTTCTTGTATAAGACACCAAAAGCACAGGCAACAAAGGAACAAAATAGATAAACTGACTGCATCACAATTAAAAACTTTTGTGCAAAGGACACTATCCATAGAGTAAAAAGGCAATGCACGGAGTGGAAGAAAATATCTACAAACCATATATCTAATAAAGGATTAATATCCAGAATACATAAAGAACTCCTACAATTCAACAATAAAAAGCAAGAGGCCCAATTAAAAAAGGGTGAAGGACCTGAATACTGTTTCTCCAAAGAATATATAAAACGGCCAAAAAGCGGCTGAAAAGGTGCTCAACTTCACGAGTCATTGGGGAAATGCAAATCAAAACCACAATGAGAGACCACTTCCTACCCATTAGGACCGCTATTCTTTGAAAACAAAAACACAGCAGAAAATAAATATTGGCAAGGATATAAAAAAAATTGGGGCCCTGGTGCGTTGTTGTGGGAGTGTAAAATAGGTAAGCTACTAGGGAAAAAAGGCAGTTCAGAGAAAAGAAATATAGATATAAATAAAATTACCACCTGATGCCATGATTCACTTCTGGGAACAAACATATCCACAAGAACTGAAAGCAGGGTCTCAAAAAGACAGGGGTACCCCTCAGGTTCATAGCCACATTATTCACAGAAGCCAACAGGTGAAAGCAAGCTGAATGTCCAACAACATATGAATGAATAAACACAATGTGGTGTATGTATACCATGTAATTTTATTCAGCCTTAGAAAGGAAGGAAAAGTCTGACACACGCTATACAACATGGATGAACCCTGAAGATGTTATATGCAGTGCAAGAAGCCAGACATAGACAAATACTGCACGATTCCACCCATAAGAGGTACCTGCACTAGTCTAATTCAGGCAGGCAGAGAGTAGGATGGAGGCTGTCCAGGGCTGGGAGAGGGGGAAGTGAGGCATTTCAGTTTTGGAAGATGAAAAAGTTCAGGGGAGGATGGTCTAACAGTTGCCCAACCATGTCAATGTACTTAATGCCACTGAACCGAATACTTGAATGTGATTTAAAGGGTATTTTCTGTGACGTACTTTTACTACAATTAAAAGTTAAAGCTCGCTACCACACCTAAGGCCTCCTGGTGCACGCGGTCATCCTTGCTCTGCGCAGAGTGAGTTTTATTCAGCCCTCCACCTTCTCCTGTGGTTGTTACGCAGTGGCTCTGGGGACAGAGTCACTGCACACCTTGCATACCTGGCAGCTAAGAGATACGGATGATCTAATTTTCTCAAAATAAAACTGTAAAAAAATAAAACCGTGCATTTAGTTCTAGTTTAAGTACCCCTACTTAAGAATTCTAGGGGATAATTTTTTTTAAATCTAGACTTAAAGTGCATAAAAGAAAAAGAAATCATGTCTTTAACGGTGTGCTAACGTCACACTCACTTCCTTAGGAATGTGATTTTCTTTCGTTGCCAAGACAGCAACAGTTGCTGTGGAAACCACACAAAAACAGGGATATGCCATTGAAACACACCCCGCTCACCTGCACAAAGATGCCCTTGCTCCTGTATTCCTCATGGAGGCACTGGGAGAAGAAATCCACAAAAGCCTGGGATGGGATGGGGTGGGAGTGGGAAGGAGACACACACATTACATCAATTGGCCTGATTTGTAGCCATGGCAACAAAAATAATAAACTAACCATTTAACACTCAAGTTCCTAATCATTCTTTTTATTTCACATGGAGAAGAGACCTTAAAAACCACCTCAAAGCCTCAAGTTGTTTTTATCTGCCACTAAATTAAGTATTCTCTTACCAAATAGAATCTCCAGATCAAATTGTGACTTAACCAGAAAAGGGTCTTCTCGTTTCTTTTTTTCAGAAAATTACTTTCAAAGAAGAAATGTTTTATTATATAACAAAGGACACGTTCCTCATCCCCACTTGCCATTCAAACAGAAACACAATATGAATTCCGTTCCACTCTCCTCTATAGGGATTTTGTTGTCAGTAAAGAAAAGAAAAGAGCAAGCTTCCTCTCGGTCCTTGGGGACAGCAAGATCCAAGAAGCGTAGGGATGAAGGTGACAACCCATCTTCTTCTGATAGTACAACTTTAAATCTATTTGTAAAATATAATGTACCATGTTTCGAATATGGACTCAACCTCAGGCTTAAAATGCAAAGTATCAATGATGACTCTGTGAGGGTCCCAATTCGTAACAGTCTTGTGGCCATGGAGCAGAACAGGTGAGAAGCTAGAGTCCAACAATCACTTCAGAAAACAAGGTGGTCATGTGAATCGTCCCTCCTCTGTGTTTCAGAGACACAGAAAGCAAGTAGATTGCAGGAGTGGGGCGTGGTGCCAAGCTTTTTCAACATAGTAGTCTCTGTTCACAATTTTCCAGTGGACAAAGAGCCAAATGAAAAAGAAAGCAGGCGTTTTGCTTTTTTTTCTCTGACATATCGTAAGTTCTTAGTGTATTATATCTTGCTCATTTTTCCCTAAAACCTTGTTTAACTTGAGCATCTCAATGGTCATTTTCATTTCAGGGAAGTATCCTATGCCTCAACAATGATATGAAAATGCTATGGCCCTGGAGGCAGCAGGAAATATGTTCTAAGTGATGTTTCCTACTACTAATGTGAACAGGTGAATGGTGATAGTGTATAAAATTATGACAGCTTACAGAGAGTTCTAGAAAATTCTTGTCTCATTCCAGAAGTGACAGTAAGTATCTATGAACCCTGAATAATGTAGCAAAATACTCACACTCTCATCCAGCCTTATCTTGCACCTACTGTGTGTATTTATGTCCTGACTGGCTGCAAATTCTTCCACTAAGCTCTGCAGAGTGGCAACTTTTGCTGGAGGAAGCTGACGCATTCATGGACCAAATCCCCAGTCATTAACATCATGTTCTCAACAACTGAGCGAACTGGCCCAGACCTGCTCTCTCTTTCAGGAATGTGCAAATACAGGCATACCTCATTTCCTTGCGTTTCGCTTGACTGTACTTCAGAGATGCTGTATTCTTTACTAAATCAAAGGTTGCTGGCAACCCTGCATCAAGCAAATCATCGGCACCATCTTTGCAACAGCATCTGCTCACTTCCTGTCTTTGTGTCATATTTTGGTAGTTCTCCTAATATTTCAGTCTTTTCATCATTATTATATGTGCTATGGTGATCTGTGTTCAGTAATTACCACATGTTGAAAGCTCAGGTGACAGCATTTTCTAGCAATACAGTATTTTTAATTAAAATATGTATACTGCAGGGCGCCTAGGTGGCTCAGTCGGTTGAGCATCCGATTTCAGCTCAGGTCATGATCTCACAGTCTGTGAGTTCAACCCCCGTGTTGGGCTCTGGGCTGACAGATCAGAGTCCAGAGCCTGCTTCCGATTCTGTGTCTCCCTCTCTCTCTGCCCCTGCCCTGCTCATGCTCTGTCTCTCTGTCTCTCAAAAAGAAATAAACGTTAAAAAAATTTAAAAATGAAATAAATATGTACACTGCTTCTTTAGACATAAAAGACTACAGTATAAACATAGTTGTTTTTTTTTTTTACCTTGACTCTACTGTAAACATAACTCTGATATACCCTGGAAAACTAAAACACTCATCTGACTTGCTTTATTGTGATGATTCGCTGTATTGTGGGGTCTGGAACCAAGCTGGTAATAACTCTGAGGTATGCCTGTACCAGTTTCAAAACCAGTCAATTACTAGAGGAGAAAAAAGCATCTATGGTTCTGAAGACCATGGTGCCCCATTCCTTTTCTTCCCAGTCCATTTGAAAACAGCCAAGAATAGAACTTCAAGAAGCTTCCATGCTTATTTCTCAGACCGAAAAGTATTCCTCATACCTATTCTGACATGATTCACTAAAAAAGTGTTCACCTTGGTTCCAGAGTAAATGGCCAACAGTGGAACAGGGAGCATGCCGCTGGCAGAGGAGATGTTCAGAATTGCCCCTTTAGATCTAAAAAGGAAAATGCACCAAGTCAACAGAATGAAATCATATACGCAACTGTTTGCAAATTACAGATTGAGATATAGAACTACCTGAAACAGGAGAACATAGCTGTTCTTCTAACACACATCACCCTTGCCTTTCATCAGCACATGATACGCTCGGGCAGTGAATGAGGCATAACTCAATCAACTAAAAATAGCTCTTGTTTGCAATTAGCTCATTTCTGTTTTAGTAATCCGGGGCATGACCAGATCCGAGCTACAGTCTCGAGTTAATCTCTCCCGTCTGAGGTCTTCTCTGGCCATAGCACCAAGAATCCTCGCTCTGGGAAATGCTCTCATAATCCTTTGATGCCTTTATTCTGGCTTATCATCACCTTACTACCTTGCTATAGTATTTAATCACTGTATGTGTATAAATGCTTTTCTCCCTCAACAAACCATAAGCTTCTGGACACTGTAGTCCTTGTCTTACACTTTTCTGCCAAACACTCTGCACAGTCATGAGCACGTAACAGGTACTTAATAAAACCTCCTGGCAATGAGTGAACGGTTAGGTTCTGTCCTCCTACTTCCTCTAGCTTGTAGATATTCAGGCACTAAACAAAGAGCTGACTGAAAAGTGATGTGACTCTATAGGAGATCGATCCATATTCCGTGCCAAAGGACAAAGGTCAATTTCGACTGTACCTTCTAGAGACTACTGAAAGCTAAAAGTCAGAAAGTTACCAGGAATTACTAATTTGATTAGTGAATGAAAACTAATTGGAGAAAAGCAATGCCCTAAATATACTGGTTTGTTGGCAAGTTGGGTTGGGTAAAATGTGGAATTAGGGTTTTAGGAATTTTAAACAATTAACAACCAACTCTTCCCCCTCAAACCCATTCTTCTAAGGGGAAGGGGCAGGGGGCTGGCAGTCCCCTTCAGCCACTGCAAACACCCTGTCCTTTCAGGTCAGGTTCCTTTCCTTCCACGAAGATTCTCATTGTTCTTTGTCTGAATTTACCTCCCCCAAGACCTATCTTTTCAGTATTTTTTTTAAAGGACTATATAGACCCTTTTTATGCAAAATAATAAAAGAAACATGATTAAATGGCATCTAAGTTATTTTAGACATAAATCTGAAAAGAAATAATCCCCAAAGGTCACCCAGTCCATCTGCCAGCCTCTAGGCGAGATGCCACTTCAACCATCAAAAAGAGTCTGGACCCTCTGTTTACTGTGTCACTGGAAACAAGTTGTCTTTGGTTTTTATTTTTGAACTGAAGTGCTTATTAGTAATATACACATTCCTAAGCAATGAAATCTACCCACATTTTGGTCACAGAAATCAAATCTCAAATTTAAAAATGTTATATTAGGGTTTTAAAGAAAGTTGGAAATATTTAGTCAATGTATTGATTATATCATTCTTGTGTGTTTTGCTTGCATCTCAGAGACAGAAAAGCCTTTTGTTTTCAAATATTGATAAGAGAGTAAGAGTGTCTATCAGGAGGAACCAGTAATTAGCAATGAGTATCTAAGATTTTGATTTTATCTTTATTTGTGAGAAACCCCTTTGATCAAAATGGACTAAAAGCCACTTTTGTTACTGGAGACTTGTAATAGAGTATTAATTTATGATATTTAGAACATCTTTATCTTTATACGGTGTTGAAAATGGTCTCAGATTAGATTCTGGTAATGGTTGCACAGCTCTGTGAACATACTAGAAACCACCAAGTTGTATACATTAAATGGGTGGGTTTTAGGGTATCTGTAAAAGAGAGAGAAGTCTTTTTATGATATAATGTAATGCGTCACCTTGCTCAGAGCAGGTCCCAATTGAGTGCAAGCTAAAAGAGCTATGGTATCTTATGCAACTCAGAATACTTCCTGAGAAGTAACCCCAGATCACAGTAAGTTGCACCCCCTTCCTGAGCCCTGTGCATTCTTCTAGCTTTTAGGTAGCATTTTCCTTTAACTTATCATATAGGCAGGAATTGCTATGGCCTCACTCACTCAGAGTAAATGAAGAAAGAAGCTAGTTGCAGATGATACTGTTTTTCACTGAAGCTATAGTAGTACATCACTGTTTTTATCACCTGGATTATGTGCTCCCTTATACTCAGATTGGCTGAGGTGGTTATATGTGCCCTTGAACAAAAATCTTACATTTTTTTATTTCATTCCTCACAAATGAGATACAACCTAAAAGTCTTCCAAAATTAAAGTTTCACATTATCAAATATATTTTAAAAATTAAATCTTGACCTCCTCAAAACAGACTCTTAAGACATCACTCACCAAAGCAACGATTTCAATCCAGGGAAATGTGTTTAAAGACAGTAAAAACTTCTTTCCCGTGTTTAAAAATAATAGACCAATAATCAAATATGTCACAATTCCTTTCATCGTTTACTCCTTGAGTAAGATCTTTGTTTCTCCAATATTCTACCTTGATTAAAATTTCTGGGAGGCAGAGTTAGTTTAAATTCGTGAAAAGTCAGAATTTGAGGGAACGTTATTCAAAACCCAGTACTTGCACTCTAGAATATATTAAACAAACCCAAGACCAACAAAGTCTAAAGCAAGAAAGCAGTAGACCTCAGGAAATAAAATGATAGCATTTATAATTATATCATAATGACAGCAGAGAAACACCCCTTCTACAAAAACTCTGTGCTAACAAGAAGCACGCGTATTTGTCTAGCAAAAACCTTCCGCCCACGCCCACACATAACAGCACAGAATTCTCTCTTTCTCTCCAAGGGTAATAATATTCAACTTAGTTTTGTCTGAATCATAAACAGCATGCGGGTGGAGCTGTCTTCATCCTTGTGCTGTATACAGTGTCTATTCTTCATGGAGAGATGGGGCTGAACATTTGGGACTGCGAGGCACAAAGGACTCGTCTTTAAAATCAACTACTTCGTCTGGCTCTAATCCTCCATCTAAGCAGAATTAGTGACGTCAAACCAGTTTCCATGGCACAGGCCAACTCACGACAGCTCTGTTAGATCAAGCCGAAGGACAAAATGGGCTGCGCTTAACTGCACACGAAAACAAACATAAAACCGAATCTTACTTAATCTCTCATTTTCCGAGGACTTGGGGAACAATTCTAAGACTGGAAGGTACATTAACAATTTTGCTGAAGTTCCATAATGAAGACTCATGTTGCTTATACTTCAGTACATTTCCAGTTTGTTATGACAAACACCCAAATAAACAAGTCAAGTAATATTTTCTGTGATATTACATTCTTAATTCATCACACTGCTTACTTGCTAACAGCCACACGGCGGTGTCTCAGTGGTGCAAATTACTGAGGACCCACCAGAACTAAAATACTGCAAAAACAAAGCAGAAAACACCACTGCTGACAAGGAAGCACCTTTTCATAGAAATATATTCTCTTCCATCACTAGCCCTTTCGTAAGCCAAACACTAAGCTCACCCAAGCCTATAAAATTCAGCATCTTGTAATTACAGCTTCCTGCAGCTATGTTTTCTAGTAGGATTCCCTCAGATCTGTGACAGCCCCATCCTAACACTCTCCTTTATTGTCACCTGGATAAAAAAATTGCCAAGCTGGGGCACCTGAGGGGCTCAGTCTGTTAAATGTCCAACTTCGGCTCAGGTCATGATCTCATGGTTCGTGGGTTCAAGCCCTGCATCCCGGGCTCTGCGCTTACCTTGTGGAATCTGCTTGGGATTCTCTCTCTCTCTCTCTCTCTCTCTCTCTCTCTCTCTCTGTCCCTCCCCTGCTCGCCCTCTCTCAAAATAAATAAATAAACTTAAAAAAATTGCCAAGCCTTTATTTTTCTAGAAGTGCTCCACACTCCATCAGACTGTTGCAGCTATATCCTTGTCTACAGCTCTATAAAAATACTCTTGCCTTAGAGGAAGTGGTAGGTCTCCTTTGAATAAGTCACTGATCTCTGCCTTCCTCAGGTACCCCAGCACCGCCCTGCAACGCAGGGGAGAGAGATGGGGAGGTGTAAGTGCAATCGTGAAGAACTGGAACACAGGGTTGACTCCAATGTAGAGTGCTAACTGTATTTGGAGAGTTTGACGGCAGGCGAGGGAGATCGTGCACAGAGATTCCATGACGCTTCTTCCTATTTCCATTTCCTATCACGGAGTGCATAAATGTGCTCCTGGAGAGTCGTTACTTTTCTTTTTTTTTTTAAGCTTAAACACAACACGGAAATTGGTAAAGACGATTCACTAAGAGACTCTCAAGAAGACTAAGAAACATATCAAAACAGAGTCCTAGGTCAGGAAAGAATCCTGGACCAGAGGGGTCAGACATATAATTAGAACCAGCAATCCAAATACATTATACAAATCCTGCTTTGCTGGAGAAAGTTTGCAAACATTTACCACATGAAAGAGAACTGCCTGCCCTAAAACACCATAACATGTCATAATTCCACCTGAAGCAATACAGTATGAAAGGGGCTATTTTTAGCTTTTCCATGGTTGTTATGGCAACCACCTCCTGGCTCCAGCTATACACAATGTTTATAATTTCAGAGAAGTGGAAAGAGCAAGTTTCCTCTATAATGTAATTATGCACTTTCTACTTCTATGGTAATAATGCCTTAGTTTAATTATAGACACTTGTTTAGTGATAGTCAGTTGGCCCTAGGCTATAGTTCTAGAGGGTGTGGAAAATCTCATACATCAGAGGTAGAACCAGTGAAAGGGGAAAACAACAACAACAACAACAAAGGATCTTTATAAAGGACTCTGCTGTTACTCAATGGAAATAAGAATCCTATGGGAACAACCACAGGAAATATGCCATTTGAGATGGTATAAAGGGCAGGCTATAACAAAGTCACTTATAATGTGTAAGTAAGAAGGCTTTCAGATGATCGGTTACCCTCGAGTTATTCCTCTCCTCTTGGGCACACAGCTAACAACATTTCTGGCCTCCTCTGCAGTTAGCTGTAGCCGGTGACTGAATTCTGGGCAGCGGAATGTTGGCAGAAGGGATGTACAATACTTCCAGGCCTGGCCCATGAAACTTCCGGTAAAATCACCCTTTTGTTCTCTTCCTTCGTCTGCTAGCTGGTTGCAGAAAGTGCAGCAGGGAACTGCAAGACTCAAGGGAAGAGGAGCCCTGCGTGGAAGGAGCCTGAGATCCCTGAATGATTGCGTGGAGCAGAGCCCCAAGCCCTGACCCACACCCGCTACGTAGGAGAGCAGTGGTCTCTTATAGCCTGCCTTAATGAATACAACTAGTAACTCCTTTAGTTCAAGGGGACATAGCTGTTCCCTCTCCTAATCAAAACTACTGATTCATAAAGTCCACTTACATTTCTTACTAGTTCTTAGCAAGGGCCACACTCACCCTCATGGTATCAGTGTCAGCCTATAGCCTATAATTGTATGATGGCTTTCCACTAGATCATGTCTCAACCTTCGTTTAAAAATCCACTTGATTTCCTAAAGGCAAAGATCCAGTTCATTTTCTGTACACTCCATGATAAACTTGACTCCGTGAGTGCCTGCTGAAGGAATGGACCCTCTTCTTTGCATTGTTTTCATCTAATGCGTCAGCTCTAAATGTGGTCATGGCCGCCTAGGTCTATAAAGATAGGAGTGAAGTTCCTAGCACCCTCTATCTGTATCCTTTAGTAATTATGAAGCTTCATAGCACTCAATCTCTTTGGGACTCACTTTCTATCTATCAAATAAGGGTGACTGGTTTCAATTAATTTATAGTACCAAAATTCTATGACTATTTAAATCCATTATGATCTCCAAAATTATTTCACAACCATTATCTTTTTTTTTTAATGTTTATTTAGTTTTGAGAGACAGAGAGAGAGAGATGGGGAGGAGGGACAAAGAGAAGGGGACAGAGGATCTGAAGCGGGCTCTGTGCTGACAGCAGACAGCCCAATGGAGGGCCTGAACTCATGCACTGAGCCGAAGTTGGATGCCTAAGTGACTGAGCCACCAAGGAGCCCTCATTATCTCTTTTAATACGGATCCCCCCAAAATCCTTAATTCCTTAAAAATTCCTTTTATAATGCTACTGTGGTTTCTAAGTATTTCATTTTTAATGCATGGACTTATTATCCTGAACTAGTGTCAACTCACTTGCAGATGTCAAAACTGCCTTAAGATGATGGCCGAAATTTCATCCCTCCTCGGTTCTACTCTGTCGACCCCAATTCTCTGCCATCTCCTAGGGTTTTGTCTGGCTTGACTACTGTCTGTCACTTTCATATCTGACCATCAGGGGCACACACCCACTGTCAACCAACACAAGGCAGTCTGAAGGTTTTAAGGAGAAATTTTACTAAAGGAATTAAAATATACCAAACTTCAGGGGCACCTGGGTGGCACCGTAAGTTAAGTATCCAACTCTTGGTTTCAGTTCAGGTCATGATCTCATGGTTTATGAGACCGAGTCCCACGTCAGGCTCTGAGCTGACAGCACAGAGCCTGCTTGGGATCCTTTCTCCCCCTCTCTCTCTCAAAATAAATAAATAAACATTAAAAAAATATATGTACCAAATCTCATACAAAATGGAGTTACAAACAAAAACTGCTAAGACGCAGTTTCTCAACCAGTTTCTGCCAATGCCAAACAAAATGGATTCCTAACCTTGTTTCCTCCTTTGTACAATGTGGGAGGTAACACACATCAAGTCCTCAGTACAACACTTGGCATACAATAGGTGCTCAATAAACAGGAGCACCTATTGCTCCTGTGACTCGAGCTGGTCACAGAGTTTCCTCACAGATGTAGGGTCTTTGGGCTCTGCCCTTTTCGAAGCTGTGATTCCTTTGGATCTCTTCCAAATTCAAAGCTCTTTTGCAGAGGAAGGATGACTGTGAAGCCCTAAATTTAGCAAATGATCAAGCTCGCTTAAGATGCAAGCCCAGATCTTTTCAACGGGTTTTCTTTGAAAGCCTAGACATCATTCAGGCTTTTCCAAGGGAGAAACAGAGCTTAATTACAATTTTACACTTCCTGCTATTTCAAGAAGAACTCTACAACACATTTCTCAATGAAAATGAAGACACCTAGCATATCCTAGTGGAACCTGACTCAAACTGGAACACAGATGGGGCTCCAAGGTGTGGGTTTCTGTTCCAAGGGTGGGTCTCACCTGTTATAAACATTTTATAACAATGCCTAAGTTCCCCATATACCCATTCACCCAATAGGAACTAAAAAACCAGGAGATGGGATCTTGCTTTGTGAAACTCCTCTGATTTGAGTTCTGAGAGCATATAGCTGTAAGAAGGCATTCCCGGGAATGCCCCAGGAACTCTATCCACCCCCTCAGAAGAGCAGGCAATTGAGTTAGTGATGGTGACTCAGGCAGACTTTTTAATCCTGATCTAAAGGAACCACCACAACCTTGGAGAGGGAAATAAAAAGGGAATCGAGTGGAAAAGGCCTCCACCACCGGATGACTCATGCTCCGCCGTGTGACTCGCCCAGCACGTTCCTCTGTTGCTAAGACATGGGGGATAGGTTCATTAGTCACTTTAATGAATTTTGCAAAGGAAGGCTTCTCCCTATAAATAATCATGCGCTCTGTCTCTCTGGTGTTTGTGTGTGAGCTCGTGACTCACCTTTCCACCATGCCAGGCAGCACCAATCGTGTCATCTGCAAAAGAGAAAACAAAACCTTGTGATGACTGAGGATGCAGGCAACAGGTAAAGAGTGAAGAGAAGCCGCCCACTCAAACCAGAAGGAATCACGAAGCCACGCCCCACTTGAGAGACAGCAGTTTATTTTATACACTCTATATAATTTGGCTGTGACAAGAGTGCATAAAGAGGAACCAGATGAAATTACTGGAGATAACACTGGCAACACCTTCAGTAAACTTGGCTAAAATAGGTCCTGCCTGAAAAATAATACTGGCACAGAGATCTTCAAATAATTAAGGGCTTATGGTGAAATCAGGTCTCCCAAAATGCACTCCTGGAAAATAACTTACATTATCAAGAGAAATACTTGCCAACCAAGATTACGGAAGATTCCTAATCTTAAGAGCTCAAATGATCTTTTCTTATCAAAAAGAAAGATAAGGCCGTCAAGTGATAGACTGGCAAATGGTTAAGTGTATCCTCACATTCATTCCCCTCCGTTGGTCTTAGTTGTGAGGAAAACTCATCCTAAAAAAACAAATAATACAAACAAACAAAAAAACCCCGCATTTTTAAAGGGTGTCATAATTGTTGATTAAATACATATGACGGAGAAGCTACTTCTAAACGTGTTTTTCTTTAATTTATTTATTTCTTTATTTTTGAGAGAGAGAGAGAGACAGCGTTAGCAGGGAGGGAGACACAGAATCCAAAGACAGGCTTCAGGCTCTGAGCTAGCTGTCAGCACAGAGCCTGATGCAAGGCTCAAACCCATGAACTGCAAGATTACGACCTGAGCCAAAGTTGGATGCTTAACCAACTGAGCCACCGAGGCGCCCCAGATATCATCAATTTTCTAAGAAGCAAACACTGCTTTGTCACATGCTTTGCATGCATGCCAAACATAGGACTTTTAAGCTTTTTATCGTGAGTACTACTATGTCTTAATGAAAATAGTATTTTGATGAGAAAATAAATTTTTTCCTAGAAATATTCTGAAGAAAGAAAACGTATTCAGCTTTATCAAGGTAAAATCTGCTAGGCAGCACTCCCAACCCAGATGTCAGGCCGGGAGCCCGCTGCATATCCTCTTCCAGGAAAAACAAGTTCAAACTGACACTGCATCATGAAAGATAGACTGATGCACTGCCAACTTCGAAACAAAGAAGTGTCTTCAGAGCCTAGGGGAATCATTTTGACAGAAGTTTTTGGATTTGGCTGAATCTTCTGGCCCAGATAAAAAAAAAAAAAAGAAATGCTAAGAAAGAGTTGGCCTAAAGCATTCCACATCTCCCTCCTTCTCCCATACAAATCTAAGTTTTTCATATTAAACTTGTCTTGATAGAATGGCAGGGGTGGGCATGTGCCCAATGACTACATCTTATAGAACAAGATGTGATTAGAAGTAACACACTCAACTTCTTGGTCATGCCCTTAAAGGAAAGAAAAACACACGGTCCTGTTTCTTCTCTTTTCTAGGTTTGCTGACCCAACTGAGGATATGCCCACGGGGCCTCAAACCAAACTGGATAGAGACAAGTCAAAGAAAACGTTGACTTCAGAGTTGATCTTTTCCACACTATACTCACCTCCTCTCTCTTCAGATTAAATGACTCTTCCAACTTGGTTATACATTTCCTAAGATTTCCCTTTATATGGGAGTCCATAGTAATTGCTCAAAATACAGCAACTGAATGTTTAGGCCAAGTGTGGTACACAGACAGGCCCAAGTTCAAATCCCAGCCCTTCTGCTTAAATAGTAGTGTGACTTCGAATTAACTTCCTTCCCCTCTGCAGAGTCCATATGTATTATTAAATAAAGAAGGTATCTCCATTACAGGTTATTATATTCTGAATCTCAAATGAGGTAATGTATATAATGAACCCAGCATAGAACTCGTCATAGAGCAAGGCTCTGAAGAGAGATCAATGTCCCTTTGGCCAGCATGCACTATTCTTTCAAGATGCAGCACCACTAGGTATCGGGGCCTCCTTTAAGCATGTTGTGTCTACACAGTTCAGAGTCACAAACAGTGACCCATTTTGAAGTCATCAAATTCAACCCACTACACAAGTTTCTGGATAGTTCCATCAGTATTTAAAAATATTTCCATCAGGATCCTCTTGAGGGTAATGGAATTTTTCCAAAATTGGATTTAGTGACAATTGCACAACTCTTGAATTTATTCACCATTCAACGGTACACTTAAAGTGGGCGAACTGTATGGTTTATAAAATTATCCCTCAATAAGGCTTTAAAAAAAAAATCTTAACAATCATATATGGATAAGAGTTAAAGAAATGGAATCACAAAATACACTGGATGTTACTTTATCAAACCCAGGAGAATAAAAGCTCCCAAAATGTTCCGTGCCTATCGTAATACAGAGACTTTCTCCTGTTCAGTTGAGGCCACGTTCTGTACTCAAACCTGGGCTGGCCGACAGGAGCGCACTACCTACGAGGAACACAGATGCTCATATAAACCAATCATTACAAGATGCGCTATGAGTGTGAGGACAGAGGGCCTTAATGCTTAGGAGCAAGACTCGTTATGTCCGGGGTATCAGGTCGAGCTTCACAGATTACATTTCAGTTAAGTTCTGAAAGAATAAATAGGAATTCCTCAGGCAGAAAAAATATTCTGGTCAAAGGAACAGAATACAAAAAGGCAAACGGCTGTAAGGAACTACAATCGATGCTACAGAACTGATGTCTTTAAAAAAAAAACCTTTTGTTGAATGGCGTTTTTTATAAAGAAAAGCCTGTGCATCCTGTTATATATGTCATTCAATCTGCATATTATAGCACATCATGGACAGCTTCCCATGCTAGTATAAACAGATGTTCTACAGGCATATTAACAGTTGTGGAGTATTTTACAGTAAGAATAGATTATATGCGTTCCTAGCAACATCTGAAAACATTTTTTATTTAGCACATTGCATCAGGGGACCATAATGCTTAGCTAATGTAAGAGGTCCCCAAGCACTCTGTGGAGAGAAGCTATCGTTCAGTCCTCTAAGTCCTGAGACCACCAGAATCAGAATGAGTAAGAAGACTGATAATAAACACGTTCCCACCCAAGGGCAGGGATGCATGTGCGTGCGTGCGTGCCTGCGTGTGTACACGTGCACACGTCTATGTAATAGGAAATGAGACCTGTTAACCAAAGAGTAGCTAAGCGGAGTTCCCTGGGGTGGCCACTGACTGTTTAGCCTTCCTACGCAAAAGGAGAGACGAAGGGATCGGATTTGTGGGCAGCGACCAACCTGGAAACTACCAGGAAAGTCTACAAAATTTGTTGATGGATTCTTTTATTCTGACTGGGGATCTCAGAATCGTATGACTATTAACAAGTAGTTGTACAGAGTTTTATAGTTCAGTTAAGATTTTTTTTCTAAGACATAAATCTATACTCTTAAATATAATCCAATAAGAAATATCACTTTGGCCGGGATGTTGAAGAAATACAAATGCATGCATTGGGAGCTATTTTTTTTTTCCTTACACTGTGTGCATGTCATACATTAAATGTTTTCTTTCCGAATGGCAAAAATTATCCATGATCGGAGACAAAATAAAACCCCATTAGATAGAATCTTACAAAACTACGTTAATAGCTAAACATTAAATGTTTTCTGGATGGTCTTTGATGTAAGGACATGTTCAAAATATCCCCTCCCCCTCCCAGCTTTATTAAGATAGAACTGACATAGAACATTATATTAGTTTAAGCCGTACAACATAACGAATTTGATATATGTAGATACTGCAGAAGGAGTACCACAATAAGTTAACATCAAAATTATGGAACGCTGCATGCATTTCTGGGTCACCTTGCATATGGGCCGTGCTAAGCTTCTCCATACCATTCCAATTTTAGTATTTGTGCTGCTGAAGCAAGCCCCAAATGTATTCTTTATATATGTGAACTAAAACTCAACAAGTTTAAGTAACTTAGCACAAAGGAAGAAACAGTGTGCTCAATACCTAGCCACTCCAGGGCCAGAAATACTTGTTGGACACTCAATGACCAAATAACCCATCAAGTTCTCTCAGGAGAAAGTTCAATTCTTTTTAGAAAAATTCTTTTGCATTGTTCATTGGCTTCTCCTTTTAAATCCTGGCTCTAAACTATTTCTCCTTGCCACACAAGGGACCAGCTTTTTGACCATCAAATAATAACACTGAAAGGCTTGGGAAAAGTTAACTTGAAAGCTGCATGCTTTTATTAAACTGATTAACGCTTTGATCTATACTTAAATTCTCTTTTCTTCTAATCAGATTCTAAGTCATGATAAATTCAACTTCAAGCCTTCTTTGTTTGCCTATGTGTACACAAATAATAAATACAAACAAGCAGAGAAGCTTCCCAATGTTCACATCAAATTAAATTCTCTTTGACACCAAGTTTTACATAGGATATTTTAACGAAGCTATTAGTAGTTTCATTTTACTTTGTATGCATCGATTGGTATCTTGATATCTGGTTATTTATACCATATACAAAGCGTTTCTGTGAAATCTCACTATCTATCTGAACTCCATTTCACAGCTCACAAGCTGTTTCTGGAGTTAACTCAATATGCTAATTTTAGGCCATCTGCAGGTGATAATTGCTGCACCAGGAAATTTTTTTGTTCCTCTTAAGATACTGCGTAAATAAGGTTACCATAACTTGTAAGTTCAGTGGCTAAGAATATTACAAAAGTAGTGGTAAACATGATTTCTGGACTTCCTTTCTTCTGGGTTGAAGTTGTTTCCAAAAGTATAGAGCAAACAATTTAAACTTAATTTGTGTCTAAAAAGTGATAAAAGTCGCTGCAGTAGTCTCTCTACAGCAATGAGAGCTTCAACTCTTTGCAGAAAAAACAAGCATTTCCTATTTTTATATATTTTTGGTGACAGTTTCATTAATCCTTACCACACACACAAAAAAGTCCCAGAAGCCTAAAATCAAAGGGAGAAAGGTCAACATATATTATATTAGATATTGCATCACTTTGTATGCACGCTGGCCATAGAGAGGACAAATACACAAGGATGAATGAAAGTCTTTAGCAATGGCAGTTCAATTTAGGATTCTTTCTGGGCATACCACAGATTCATTTTCAAGAGTGAAATATTTACTGGTACTTATTACCAAAGCTATGTATATTCTGGCTGGGAAATTAATAGGAGGCGGATTTAGCTCATAAAACATCAAAATCAGTATTATTAGATCATTTAGTTGAGATATCTGACTTAAAATGCATTGGCTGGCCTAAAAAAAATCTGTGAAAATGTTACATTAAAATATGATGTATTTTAGTGTTCTTAAATAGTGCTCACATTTTTGGCAATTACTTGCACTGTTTTTGTAGTTAGAAAAGCCCCTACAATTAATGCTATTTCTAAAAGAAATTAATATGAATAATTTTTTCTTCTCTTTCACTTCTCTGGCATCAGTAATCAAGGGCTTATAGAAGGAACTTTATTTTATACGCAATAGCCAATTTAGGTTTCCCTGCATTTTCATTTATTATGAAAACTTGTAACGCAAGCAAATTATATGAATTAAGCAAATTCTCTTACAAGCAAGTGATTTATTTGTACAATCAAATAATTTTTGTCTCCTGTGACCTCTGGCATTTAGTCAGTTTCTATAGAGAACAGTACAAAGAAAACACTATCGCATTATGCTCAAAAAGACAACCAAAAACCCAAATGGTTAAGATTAAAATTCAAGATAACTTAGTAAAATAAGAAAACAAACAGTGTCACTTGTGTCCACCATTATATATAAATAGAATTTAAAGTGTAACAACTTAACCCAGGCAAAGTCCCAAGAATCCAGGCTATTCCTGTAAAATAATTAGGACACCACAGATCACCACTCTGTCCACAACTGCCCTGCCTTCTTAACCCAGAGAAGCTTGCTTGGAGTAAACAGGATCTGAATCCAAGCAGGTGAAACAGGAACCCATACAAAGTAGAGGGAAGCAGATCCAAATGCCTTACACAAGTTTTCCATTGGAATCATTAACAGTAACTTAAAAAATCATAGTCTGAGGGGAAAAGGTAAAGCGGGGTGATGGTCTTGGTGGAGGTCACTTGTGGGGAAGAGCACTGGGTGTTATATGTAAACTAACCTGACAATAAACTATAAAGTTAAAAAAAAAAATCATAGTCTGATAGTGAAAAGAACCACATAAAGGAACAATAAAGTTACAGCAGGCCTGTTTGGGAGAAATGAGAGGGTGACTCACTGGAGTCACGCTGGAATGGTACAGCACACTTTTCCTTTAGAAGCTGTAATTTGAGCTTTGTCATACTGAGAATACGACTTCATTAGAAATTCTTAGAATCTCACCTGTATGGCTAACGGAATATTTACTACACAGGGGGTGAAAAGCTTAATTAGGCAAAAAGTTTCAAGTGCTTTGAGATCTCCAAGTATTATTTGAGTTTCCTCTTTAGTAATGTTTTAAGTCTTTGTGGAAGGTAAGAGCCCTCCTTGCCATTCTCTTGTCCCCACCACATATTCCTCAGCCTGATATTCATCCCGTTTTTCCTTTTGTAATGAATTGTTTTGATACATGTCGAAATAATTGAACTAAAGAAAAAAAAAAAGGACTTTCCAGAATTGAGGGGTGCATGCCAACAGATAATAATAGAATCACAAGCCATAATTTATAAATGCTAAAAAAATTTAAAAACACATATACAGTGCTTTTCCAAGTTTGGCATATTATGCCAATTATGGATTTGCATATTATGATTTGCTAAGAGTTCCCATTACTTAAATTTTCCCCAAATAAGTTGACTTCTCAAATTTCTTTGAGAACCTAATTTCTAAGGTTCTCAAAGAGATTTTTTTTTTAAGATTTTATTTTTTTTAAGTAATCTCTACCCCTAACATGGGGCTCAAACTCACAACCCTGAGGTGAAGAGTCACGTACTCCACTGACTGAGGCAGCCAGGCACCCCTTCAAGGAGATTTTTACATTTTCACCCCCAAATAAGGCATTTCTCCCATAAACTAGCTCTGCTTTGAACTGCAAGGAACCTTAGAAGCAATCTACAACTACTCACTTTTCACACACAGAGTGGTCCTCATGCAGTTAGGCAAACCCATCATTTTGCAGTTATGCTCGAAGCAGCCTGTTACCAGGAGACCTTAAGGGCTAAATGTACTCAATTGTTTGGAAATTTTTAGGAGGATAATGCTAGCAGCTCTCAAAATGGATTAAAAGACTCTAGTTCCTAATTTGGAATGTCTTCATGTAGAAAAGCCCCAGGTGGGGGTCAGAGCTGAGGCTCATTCTCTTCCTTCCTACAATTTGTTAATTTCCCAATGTTGTTAATTTAAATTCTTGGGGCAGGGTGGAGGAATACATCCTTAACATAATCCCTAAATTAAATACAATTAGATGGCTGAACGGAGATTCCGCTTCTCCAGGATTTCCAGATTAATGGAGGGCTCCCTCTACTGGTACCGTGTCACAGGCCAAAGGCAAATCCAGGTAAGGAAAAGAAAACCAAGGCTTCTGTGCTTTCCATCCATCCAAACATTTATTATCTACACCACAGGCCGGGCACAGCATTATACCCTTCTGGCTGAGCCACACACAGTGAATCCATACTGGTATTAACAGGAAAAAAACAGCTTTTCAAAAGCATGCAAAGCACACCAAGTGCTCTGATTTCAGATATCATAGGGATGGAAGAGAACGATTTAGTTAAAACCGTTCTAATCCTTCAAGTCCATCAAGCAGGTATTCAGTTGGAGTAGACTGAATATCTGGGGTTGCCTGCACAGGGGAGAGCAAACTCAAATGCCCAGGAGGACTGGGCAACATATACGAGCACAGTGAGTCATATAGCAGGGCCAGGTGGGGACTGTGGGGACCTGGAGAGGGCTGGCCCCATCACTCAGCACACTCGCCTGCTGGCCACTCTGCCCTCCCCACTTATATGGTCATGCCATGCTTCAGGTCTGCGTTACCTCATCTTCAGAGTTTCCCCCAAGAGAAGCTAGAAATGTGAGGGTGAAATGTTCCAAATTTTTTTTAACGTTTATTTAATTTTGAGAGAGAGAGAGACACACACACACACAGCAGCAGTGGGAGAGGGGTAGAGAGAGAGGGAGACAGAATCTGAAGCAGGCTCCAGGCTCTGAGCTGTCAGCATAGAGCCCGATGCAGGCCTCGAACCCACCAACTACAAGACCATGACCTGAGCCAAAGTCAGCCGCTTAACCAACTGAGCCACCCAGGTGCCCCTGAATTGTCCCAATTTTGAAACTTGCGCCAACTGAAATATGTTGGTAGGGCACGTGCAGACCAGGCTATTGGTTTGAGCCTTTGGCCTAGAATCAGAAAGGGAACTCAACTCCCCTTTTGCCCATTCCACTGCGGGCAGGTCCAAAGGGCATTAGGTTCTCACGATTTGCTTCAGTTTAAATATCAATAATTGATCTAAGTTCAGCCTTTTAGGGTCACATACAGTAAGTGGGTTGCTTACTCCCAAAGAAAGAAGATCTTCACTTTTTAATTCACCCACTTACTTCTTCAAAAGCATTTGTTGGACACCCACTGGTGGTCAGGCTCAGGTCTAGGGAAGGGCAGAGAACAAAAAGAATGTGGTACCAGCACTCATGGGGCTCACAATGTGCGGAGGCGCACGACACTGAAAAGGAGCTGCCGAGGGAAGGGAAGATGTGCAGTGCGCACTGAAACTGTGTGGCCGGGAGACCTGGCCTAGTCCCGAAGGCTCCCCACCGGCCCCCACGGCCAGAACACCGTGGTGGAGGACTGAGGGAGGAGTAGTGTAAGTGGGAGATGAGGGAGCTACCAGGGGGAGGGAACTGCCTGAGGGGACACGAGATGCAGGAGACCGAAGGTGCTCTGACCTAAACGCAGGGAAGCAGAGGGAGCCAGAGCCGAGGTGAAACTGGGAGGTGGGGAGCTGCCACATCAAGTAGGTCCTTCCCTACAGGTCACACCAAGGAGTCGGGACTTGAGGGAAAGAAATCACCGAAGGATCTCACAGCGGTGTGATATGACCTAATGTTAAATAACACTCTGGTTGGGGTGCGGAGACTGGACTAGGGGGAGACCAATTGTTTCAAAAAGGCTGGTGGGACTAGTCTAGTAGTTCCCACTGACAAGGTTAGGGGCTTGGAATTTGGAAGGAATCACTGTGGAAGGAATCACTGGGCATGAAAAGAAGTGAGCTTATTTGCAAAATATTAAGGAGGTAGAATGACACTGATTAGGGGTGTGTGTGTGTGTGTGTGTGTGTGTGTCTATGTGTGTGATGTCATGCTTCCTTTCTCAATGCTAAACATCTCTAATTCTTTCAGCCACTCCTAATAAGACATGGTTTCAAGCCCCCTCTTTGGTTGAATGAAGGAAAAACTAAATTCTGATGCCCTGCTTAAGACTTCTCTAACCCTTCTCTAATCCCTAACCCTTTGGGGCGCCTGGGTGGCTCAGTTGGGTTAAGCGTCTGACTTCGGCTCAGGTCATGATCTCGCAGTTCATGAGTTCGAGCCCCATGTCGGGCTCTGTGCTGACAGCTCGGAGCCTGGATTCTGCTTCAGGTTCTGTGTCTCCCTCTCTCTCTGCCCTTCCCCTGCTCATGCTCTGTCGCTCTCTGTCTCCCAAAAATAAATAAAAATATTTTTAAAAAATTTAAAGAAAGACTTGTCCCCAACCCCAAATAAAACAAACAAAACTTAGTGTATAAGTTTTCATTGTAAGTGGAGGTTGTTAATAAATTTGACCCTGGGTCACAGCCCACCCACTTTCTTCTCTGCTCTAAAAGAGGTAGTAATAAAGAAGGTTGGAATGTCCTCTCCACTTGTCAGAATGGTAGCCTGGAAATTTCCAAAGGGATTGAGGTACAGGCAGGGCCCCTACCTATCGTCCACCCTCTTTACCAATGCCAGTGGCAGCTTCAGGACCCCATAGCATCAGAAGGAATGGTTTTCCCACCCTTAGGTAAGAACTGCAAGTGGTTTAGGTAATATTGTTTGGGTAGTGTTCAATTGAAAAGGAGTGATGAGTGTCTTGAGGTCCTAAAACTGTCATTAAAGGAATCAAAAACCCGTCAGGCCTAGAGAAGGAAGGCAACGCCAAACACGGCAGATGTTCAAACAAGTGATCTCAAATCAGAAACAAACAATAAAAGCAAGATCTGTTTTAGAACTTGTCTTTGAAGTGGTGTGGAGCTCGCTGCCCCGCCTGTTTGAAATCGGACTTGTGGTGACCTATCTCTGGGGTTGTGGGACTTCTCCCATTTCCCATCATTTCCCCCAGAGTAATTAATAGTACTACAATATTTTCATCTGCAAACTCTCAGTATTCGGAGACGGAAAGCCCTCCAGGCATGAAACTGCAACTGTTTTAGAAGAGTCTGGTTCAATGTCTGAAGGCTTAATTATCTCTAAACTTGGCGATTTCTGGTCTGAAGGTCATTGTTCTCGAGGAGAAATAAGACTTATCTTAGATTTTAGTCATAGAGCATCTGAAAACACAAAAGAAAAAGCCCTGGCTAGTAGGATCTCTCTTCCAATTGAGGCTGATCTACATGCCATATTGGTCAATTAGACAGAACTTCCACACCACTGCCTTCTTCGCCTTGGCTCTTAGCCACTCTGCAGAGAACAAGAACAGGACTAAATTTACCCCTGAAGGATGTGAAAGCAAAACTGTAGGGCAAGCAACAAGCCTTCTAAACACCTCTTGGGTTACCTCAGCTAACAGTTTTATATCCGGTGAAGGGAAAGTCCAGTTAAGCAGGACTTAGAAAATGGCCTGGGAGAGTTGAATTGGACTCTCTGATTATACATCAAGGGTCTATAGTCAAAAGTATTCTGGTTAATATTTCTTCCCCAATATTCTTCTGGGCCACTCACCACCACTTCATCTGGTGATGACCCGTAATTTCTCTGACAAGATATTTCACTTCTCTTATTCCTCTGTTGGGATGTGGAACTTATATGACTTTTTATAATCATCTGACCTACTAATATAGGAGCACATGGACCACATGATAAGCCTGGGCCTGAAGGATCCAGGTCATTCAATGCCCATAAAGTGGCACGGGACCTACAACAAGATGCTGGGGCCTCATCCAACAAACATCTCCAAATTAGGGGAACAAACCCAAGGTCACAGGGGTATACTGATTTCACTCCTCTTTCCTGGCATGCTTCTCAGCCAGGCATCCCTATCGTGTGGTTTGGTGAGGAGGAAAACTTGGATCAGCACAGATGATGAGAAGAAGCTGTTTTCTTTCTGGTATAAACCATTTTCAATACATTTATTACGACATTAGGCGGCAGACACCCATGTCCTAGTTCCCCTGACGTCCAGCCACCATAAAATCTTCTAAAATTCTACCAGGCCAATTTTCATCTTCTTTTAAGTTACCCCAGGGCTCCAAGCATAGTTACATTTCTAGAGAAAATGTAGTCCTGGCCCTGGCAACATAACACAGTCAACTAAAGCGCAATAGGCCCAATTCCTCAAAATACACCATAGGGCAAATCACAGCAGCACAGAAGAACACTGAGACTAGGAGCCTCACACAGAAAACCTTATCCAGGTGAGTGCCCTTTCTGCAGTAGAGAGAAAATCAACTCATAGACTGTAAAACACATCCGGCCACTCTGCCACTAGAACCACTTTTCTAAAATGTACATCAGATCACACCTTACTTTTCTGCTCAAAGGCTCTCCATCCTCCTGAGCCCAGCACCCAAGCTCCTGCACAATCGTGTCCTAACTCGCCTTTCTGGCCGCTGGTCGGTTACTCAGTGCATACCACTCGCCTCTGCCTCCTCCTCGAGTCAAGCCATTCTCACACCTCAACACTCACTAGTCATCTATGCAACAGAGACCCCCACCGCACAGATCCTGTGTACAGCACAACAAAGACCACCTGACTACCCTCCGGATGCTACTTATTCTGTGAGGAATAAAGCAAGAGTTCTGAACCGTTTTTCCACTAAAAGTACATAGCACAAAGGTAGAGGAAAGTTCATATTTACACTAAAGATAAAGGATGACATTTCAGCTTAATGTACAAGTGTTTTAAATTTCTTTTACTGTTTATTTATTTTAGAGAGATAGACAAAGACAGAAAAAACACAAAAGGAAGAGAGGCAGAGAGAGAGAGAGAGGGGGAGACACAGAATTCAAAACAGGTTCTGAGCTGTCAGCAAAGAGCCCAACGCAGGGTTCAAACTCATGAGCCGTGAGATCATGACCTGAGCCAAAGTCGGACACTCAACCAACTGAGTCACCCAGGCGCTCCAGTGTTTTAAACTGCAAACTCCCTTAGTGCTTTGTAAATGGGATTTGATTTACAAAAATCAGGCTTCCAGACAAAAATGTTAAGCCTATACCCAGTTCCTGTGGCAGTGACACTTCCCTCCAATATGGTTCACCATATGACATGCTATGACATGTTTAATAAGTTAGCATTTGTCCCCCTGACTCATTCCATGGTTGAACAAGCACATATGCCAATGTGGAAAGACAAAGTAGAAGAGAAGAAGGAAGAAGAAGGAGAAGCATTTAAAATCTGTTGAGATATTAGGACTGGTGCCGTACATTCTTATTTCATGGTTATTTTTAAAAACCTGAGAGGTACTCTACGATGCTGTTGGATCTGTGCTGCTCTTTAGGCCCTGACCCCCTGCCTACTCGTCTTCGCAGGGGCACAAGGTGGCCACCACCACACGTGTTGCTCTGGCTCAGATGCTGCTTGAGGATGCAGTGTGTGGCCGTGGAACACAGCAAGCTGACTGGTTCTCACAGGTCAAGGTCAAGACCCTGGGCTTTTATCATTAGTATTCGGTAGACTGCCGGCCAAAAATGCATGTCTTGGGAGATGGAGGAGGCCGTGTTTTTTTAATATCAAGGCACATAAACACGGAAGCACAGCCAAGCGGGAGGTTACAGGAGAAAATACTACTGTATCTAGAGTAAAAATTGTATATGGCTTATCTGACAGAGGAGTTAAAATGATCAGGAGACTAATTTGTAACTAATATTAACACTTCTATAAAATAAAATTTAAACACTTCAACATACTTTTCATCATTAACTCATTAAAATATACTATGAAATACATGTACATAGTTTTAACAACTCATTATTTTTAGGCATTTGGCCAAATGTGCTAGAAAAGATTATCAGAACAACAGTACATATCAGTCATTTCAAAAGGCAAGATCACAAAATATATTAATTAGAGACCAGAATGTTAGTTTTCATCAAAACACTTTGCCTGCTAAAGAATAAACTCAGAGTTGCACATAGATACTAAAAATCTTTATCAGCGCTGAAGACTAACAAAATAATAGTAACATTCTTGAGAGCCTTACTAGGAGTTGGGTATATTAGCTTATTTAATTCCCTAAACAACTCTGTGAGGTAAAGAGATTAACACCCTCCATTTTACACGTGAAAAACAGAAACACAGAGGGCAAGTAATCTGTTCTGGGTCATACAACTAGTAAATTGTAGAGTTATTTCATTAACTTGAAACCTCATACAGATTATTGAACAATGACAACATTTATACAGGTATGCGAAGGGAAATGGCTTTAAAACTATACAGATATGTTTAAAAGAATCTGTTTTGTGTGTGGGGGTCTTGCTCCAAATCTACTTAAAGATCCACTTGTTGGTGGATCTCACTTAAACTGAATCTCAAGAAAAAAACCCTGGTTATAAACAATAATGGAAAAGATACCCGTGGTTATTTTCTTTTATAAAAGTATTTGTCATATTACAATATAATTCAGATGAGGTGCCTTTAAGTAGCAAGCTATCAAATGTTACGTGCTATACATGCAACAGTGATGAAGCTTTCGTTTTGGTAACTGGTTTATATGAACCAACATATTATTAAAATCATATTAAACCACATAACAACTGATTTAACTAAGCCCTTGAAATGTAACATATATATTATCCAGGGAGAGGTACAACCATACGTGAAGAATTGGACAAGACCTAAGATTTTAGGGCCCTTGGACTTCAAAATCAAGCACGTAACAGATATTACTTCTCAGGACATGAAGACATAAAGAGAATTTTTCTTTAAACATTCACAATAGAGAAAAAGATCAAGACTGTGCCATAAGCTGAAAATTAGTAACTAAGTTCTTATTTATATTTATCTGGTTAATTCCAATAATTTTGAGTTAAATATTTTTTGATTGGCTTAAACCAGAAGAGTTACTAAAAATGGATTTGGCTTTTCTGTTAGTACAGTGGTCCCCTCTTATCCGTGGTTTCGCTTTCCAAGGTTTCACTTACCTGCAGTCAACCCAGGTCAACCACGGTCAGAAAGCAGATTATCCTCCTTCTGACACACCATCAGAAGGTCAAGAGCAGCCTAACACCAGGTCACGGTGCCTAGATCTTTCCCCTCACTTCATCGCAGCACATGGGCATTTTATCATTCCACATCATCAGCACAGTACAGTAAGAAATTTTGAGAGAGACCGCATTCACATAACTCCTATTACAGTATCTCATTATAATTGTTCTATGTTGTTATGATTGTTAATCTCTTACTGAGCCTAATTTAGAAATGAAACTTTGTCCTAGGTACGTACGGATAGGAAAAAGCAGTATATACATAGGGTTTGGTGGTTATCTGTCATTTCGGGCATCCACTGGAAGTCTTAAAACATATCTCCTGCAGATAAGGGGGACACTACTGTATGTTCAAATTTGAAGCTTCTGACATTGCCTATGGAAATGCTGCCTCGGGCCATATTTTTTGCCAGGCTTGTACGTAGAATCAAGGCGCAGGATCAGTGACTGCTAACATATACGGAAAAGTAGTGCTCAGATGCTCATATTTGCTACTTATCCCCCACGCCTTTTTTGCTGCCTATTCTTCCGTTTAGCACACATTAGCTGTGGTGTCTTTTCCAGCCACATACAAGAGACATGGTGTTACTGCATGGCTACCAACTAGAAACCAGAGTAATTTTTATGTGTGGCTAATAAAAATCACTCTCCTTACTTTATAGCCCCATACTACCACACAATGCTTCACCACAGCATTTCATTCATCTGTTTACAATGTGTTACGGGGGATACGAAAAGGAAATAATTTATCAGTGAAGAACTGCATGTAGATGAAAACTTTGTAAAAATTAATCTTCAGCCTAAGTTCATTTGTGTAGTCCTAGGACCTACCACACTGTTTGGACAGAGGAGGCATTTCATGAATGTTCAGTTGTTCAAAAACAAAATTACACAGAAATCTGTTTGGTCTTCAGCTCTTTGTACTTCCCCAAAACATAAGGAAACAAGACCACCTTCCTTGGGGATACATATTTACATGGAAAGAAGAGTTGGCTAGCGTGAACAAACTGGTCATGTGTTTTTAAATAGAATGAACCAAAAAAGGATAACATATTTATAAAAAAAAGCTGCTTACCTTACAAACAGAAAGAACATTAATATTTATCAGTTTCTTGATGGTCTGTAAAAAAAAAAATAGGGATAATTTTATATACATCTGATTGTGGAAGTAACCATATTAGATACATATATCTCTAGTGATCTAGCAAAGCACTGGAAGTTTCCCCAGATACAGCAGAGACATTGGAAAAAATGGCAGGAGTTGGGGTGGAAAGGCAGATTTTATTTTACTCTCAGTGTTACAATACTTTTTCTACCAAAAGCAGCAATTCATGCTAAAATGCAAAACCCAAGATAAATATGTAAGTAAAATCTGGAAGCAAAAGACACTAAATCTAAAAGAAAGCCACCTGGGTGGCTCAGTTGGTTAAGCATCTAACTCTTGATTTCAGCTCAGGTCATGATCTCACGGTTTGTGAGTTCGAGCCCCACATCAGGTTCTGCACTGACAGTGTGGGGCCGGCTTGGGATTCTCTCTCCCTCTCTCTGCCTCTCCACCCGCCCCCCCCCCCCAAATAAATAAACATAAAAAAAAAGATTTATGCATGCCTCAAGAATACAGCTTTCATTTTGGTAAGTTTACCTGAATCAACCATATTGCTACATATTAACATATTCATGATTTCTAAATTGATGTTTAGAAGCCTGATACTTAGAGCTATTTTGATATAATAAAAATAGAAATAAGGGTAATGGAATGAGTTATTATTGACCCTTGGACTTTAGTAAAGAGGTTGTAAACATTTTCTCATTCAATCCTTCTGAGATCCCTATGAAGGTGCCTATTTGGTGGATGTGTGAATGGACACGAATTTTGTGGATGTGGGATGGTTGGGATCCTCCCCAGGGTAACTCAGGGAACAAGAAGAAGGGCCACAGCGTGAACCCTTATACCATACTGCCTTGCCAATGCTCACATACTTTCTTTTTGCTACCATACTATTAAAAAAAAAAAGACTTACATTGTCCAAGTCAGGAACATCCAGAAAATATTCAGGATAATCATATGACATCCCCACATTGTTCACTGAAATCAGACAAGATCGTGAGCTGGCTGACATAGACAATATTGTATAGATTTATTGAAATAATGAGATAAATCATATCAAGACTAAAGTGATACATACAATGACATCAAATACTGTTTATGACTGGAGTGATCATCACCTTTCCACCCAAAATCTTCCGGTGTTTGTATAGTTCAAAAGTCTTCTTCATTAAGCCCTTCCTGAACCTACCATCTAACCCCTGATAAAGGGACTTTCTCTTCGCTTTCATTTCCATAGCCCCTTGGACTATGTATTCTGCCTCTGTGATAGTTATTTGTAGATATTGCTTGACCCTTCTCTAAACTTACATTTTCATAATGGAGTAGAAAGAGTGAAGAATACTGTACTGTAGGGGACCAGAAACCTGCCTTCTACTAGGGACAGAAAATGTGTGATTGGGGGTAAGTCATGCACGAGATGCATCTCAGTTTCTTCATCTCTAACATGAGAGCTTGTTTTATGATTCAACAAATATTTGCCATATACCTATGTACAACACATGCACTAGAAGCTAGAAACACCAGAAAGAAAAAGGCAATTTCTGGCATCACGGTGCGTACTATGTTGTAGTAAGAGAAAGGCAGTGAACGAAAAGAATAAAATATTTATTTCATTACAAAGTACACTGTGCCATGGGAGCCTATTCCTGGAGTCTGACATCATCTAGGAAGTGAGGGAAGGTTTCCTGGTGGAGGCAAAGAGAGCAGGTTCTAGACTCTAGACTAAATGTCTCCAATGAACCATCCATCCCTACCATAAGCCCTGAAAAATCAAGATCATGTCCTAGTCTTTCTATATCCTTCCTCCTCAGTCACCTCACCTAAGGTTGGGACTACAGGACAACTGAGAAGCCAAGAAGAAATTTATACACAATTAGGTACATGATTAATACTCAAATATTCTATGGCTCTCCTTAGCTCTGGAAAGACAAACTCAGAATTAGGAACGTTCGCAGGAATAAAAAAAATACATAAAATATCTTGGACTTTATTTTAATTAATAATGAAATGGATAATCTCTATCTACATTTAGTCACCACAACAACTCTACTAGGTGGTTCCTATTACTATCTCCCTTTTACATAGTAGAAAACCAAAGTTCACAGTGGTTAATAACTTGCCAAAGGACATAGAGTAAAGTAAGGCTGGGACTCCAACTCTGGAAATTTGACTTCAGAGGCTGGGCTCTTAACCACCACATTAAAGCTATATATGCCTTCACCCAGTATTCAGTTCAGAAAAAAAAATCAGTAATAATTGGATTAAAAAAAACCAGAAATCTGGTAGTCGTGTTTAATAAAACTGGACTATTAGAAAAGAAAGGTTTCAGTAGCAACCACATGGTGAAATTACGATCAGTCTGATAAAACTTCGAAGGCACTGTGCCAAATAAACCTGATAGTAGTAACAGTAACTGTTTCCATAGACTAACAAAATTAGTGGTTCAAAATAACTCAATAAGAGTTCTATATTTAGCAGTAAGCCAGTCACTTGAGGCGGTGAGTCTCAAGATTTTACCTGCACAACTTGGTCAGGACAGACTTAACAAGATCACTGAAAATCAGAAAGCAAAGGACAGTGGCAAAGCAAACTGTACTTAATTACAATTTATGCTCTTGTGAACAAGGATTATATCTAAACATAATTAATAATCACAGGTCCAAATCCATTTTCAATTTATTCAACAGGTTCTCTACCCACCAGAGGTTCAAGGAATCGATTCTATACAGACCTTTAACAATTAAGGCTAAATTAGTTAAAGGTGAGGCCTTATATTCCCTTGACTTTGCTTTACCCGTGGATAGAATTATAAAGAATGAATAACTCACAGCCTAAGAGAAAACAACAACTAAAGTATCTGCTACAAATAAATGTTTGTTACAAAGTCAGCTTAAAATAATAGAATCTCCAAGGAAAGGTTTTGCCAAATTGTAATGTTCTTCAGGACTGAAGAAAAATTCTATCACTTACAGCCAACTCCATCTCCCTTCACTCTCCTGGATCTAGAAAACTGTTCTCTTCCTAGTCAATGGAAATACTAATGCTCTATTTCAAAGTGCTGAAGAAAACCAGATAGCGTAATTATAAATCTTTTTACATTTTAAAAGAGTTGATGTTTTAAATGTTTATTTATTTTGAGAGATTGTGCGTGCTCATGCACGCCTATGCGTGCATGAGAAAGGGAGGGGCAGAGAGAATCCCAAGCAGTTTCCATGCTGTCAGCGTGGAGCCTGATGCGGGGCACAATCTCTCGAGTCATGAGATCATGACCTGAGCTGAAACCAAGAGTCAGATGCTTAACCAACTGAGCCTCCCAGGCGCCCCTAAATCTTTTAAAATCCAGATTGTGTGTGTGTGTGTGTGTGTGTTTTAATCTGGGAACTCCATAAGCAGTATGCTTGATTTAGTAATCTCAACATGTACTGCAAGTACAAACTTGAGCTAAGGGAGCCCACAAAAAAACTAACCAAGCAGGAAAACGTCACTCTGATTAAGGCACTAACAATGGACAATTTTCAGATCTGTTTCTAATTGAGCAAAGGGAGCCATCAAAACGACATACTCACACAATGAAAATGTGAATATCTATTTAATATAGTTCTAAAAGAAAACATGTTCGGGGCACCTGGGTGGCTCAGTCAGTTGAGTTGCCGACTTCAGCTCAGGTCATGATCTCAAGGTGCGTGGGTTGGAGCCCCGCATCGGGCTCTGTGCTGACAGCTCAGAGCCTGGAGCCTGTTTCAGATTCTATGTCTCCCTCTCTTTCTGCCCCTCCCCCGCTCATGCTCTGTCTCACCCTCTCTCAAAAATAAAGAAACATTAAAAAAATAAAAAAAAAATAAAAAGGAACATGTTCAACACTTTAGCCCAAAGAATAAATAGAATCATGTATAAGGGCCATGTTATCATAACCAAAAATACACACAGAAAAAAAATGTTAAACCTGGAATAGATCTTTCAGAGTGTTAAGCCCAATTTTATGAGGGGAAGTACATCACAAGGTCAGGCGGGTAATTTGTTCTATACCAGGGTTTAGGACTCTAAAATCCCTTCCTGTTTTGTTAGTTGAGCCTTTTCCTTGTGAAATATACACTACCCGTAATCTCTCCACGGTTGGTAATCACTTTAGAGTGCTATTATTTAAGAGTACAGAGAAAAACAACTGTTGCTCTCAAATAGCTATTTCCATAAACTGCACAACAGTGCAAATCTTTTGAAAAAGGCAACCCCATTGCAATTTTATTTTGAGACATTAGGTGGCAGCAATAACCAAACGGCAGGTTGAAAGCTTTCAGGGAATTGGAAAAGGAAGAAAACAGGCTTTGGGTAGGAGTGAAGGATGGAAATATTTCTATTATAATGTAATCTCATTAAGAATGGGTGAGTCCAATGCCATCTCTATATATTATAGGATTCATTATAGAATTCACCAAACTAAACAGTGCCACAAGTCGTTCCAACAGTATTCAGATCGTTGAAAATCCTTTCTAAATGGTAGCATTTTAAATTGGTATTAAATATCTGTTTATTAGTCAGGGTCGTTTTTGTTGTTGTTGTTGCTTTCTTAATTCTTCAAGTAAGACACCAGAGACAAATTCAAAATTTTTTTTCAGTGACCCACAAAAACCTTTCACTCACAATAAAAAGACACAGTGTCTTTCCGAAAACAAAGGATGCCCATGTAATCTCAGAATTCCAACCAGGACTTTAAAAATCACCACAGGACCATGAATAGATACAATCTTTCCCATCAGCTTCTCATTGGAGTGCTAAGATAGGAGAAGTTCAAGAGAAGAGATGAGGCAAACAGAGAGCAGGGTTCACAAAAGAGCAAGAACAAGGGCAAGGTACGTGGAAAAAGAAGGACGTGGCGGGGAAAGGAGCAAGATGAAAAGAGCTGGCCCTCACTGGGAAGAACAGTCAATGCCCCGTGCTCAGCAGTGCCCTCCCACATCCCCCACGCAGAACTTCTGAAAACACCAATACTGATATAAAGTACTGTATTTTAAAGACTCAAAATCCAGAGTAATTCTGAAGCATTATGTAGATGTTCTGTATCATATGATTGCTAAAAATCACGTCCACATCTCTCATACTTAAAAAGAACATACACAAGATTTCTGTTTCTTCTAAATTCATTTGTCGCTTTTTCTGACTTACCAGACTTAGAATCGTTTATTAAAACCAGCTGCTTTTGAGATAATGACATCATTAGAAAATCAGATATTTGGTATCTGGATTGGGCATGAGGGAGGAGCAAACAAATTACTAGAAAATAAGAATCCACTTGAAGAAACACTGTAATAACCGATATAGGCAACCACACACAGAACACCTTCAACCTGCTTTTTCTAGATTAATCAGAGGCTTAAGAAATTAAGGTGGTATAAAAATACTTCATCTAATGGTTGCGTTTCCCAATAGATGTCAAATAACGTAAAGTATTCCTGATTTTCCACTCATCATATCAAAGTACAGATGTTAAGGTAATTTCAGTCACATTTATAGTGATAAAGACTAGTCCAGTTCAAGCATTCCAATTAAAGACTAGAGAAATGAAAAACCTATTACAGTTCATTAATAAAATGGATTTGAAAAATGCTGCTACTTCATCACTTTTCAAAACAAACTGAATTTTTTGAATGCAGACTTCAGTTATAGCATATATGCCAAAAGCAGGCGGAAACTTCTCCTGCCTTAAGCTTTTGAACTCACAGAGTCTGGATCTCAGAGTCCAACAGACCCAAGTTTCAGTCCTGGCTCTACTACTGCCAGCTCCTAACAAGAGGCAAGTGATTTCACCCCAATGAGAATCCCAATCACTGACAGTGCAGAGCCCAGTGCAGGGCTCGAACTCATGAACTGTGAGATAATGGCCTGAGCTGAAATCAAGAGTTGGACACTTAGCTGACTGAGCCACCCAGGCGCCCCTGTGTGGTCACTTCTTCAACAGGTAGTTACTGAACCACTCTGTAACCAGCACTATTCTAGGTGCTGGGACACAACAGGACAGGCAAGGTCCCTGCTTTTATCATATGTGGCCAGTGGCAAAGTGGAGAGATCCCGTGGAAACAGCCAGAATAACTGCTCATACTGACTAAGGGTATCCCAGTTGTTCCTCTACCCTCTATTTCTTTCAAGTAGATCTAGTCTGACAGTCTACAGAGAGTTTGCAAAGTGAGGCAAAGAACATTCCTTCTTTGCCTTATTTAACATATTGCTGTAGCTAGCACATGTTCATACTCTGACAGATGATATTTGGAACACCATGTAAAACATTTTGCAAACTTTACAGTTTTCATACACTTGTGAGTAGCAATTTCTAAATAAAAGAGAGTTTACAGGGCTTTAAATCTGCAGTGCCTTTAATCAGAAATTGAAAAGTTTAAGACTGAGTCAGAAGCAACACAACAGAACACTTTATTTCCACTGTTTAATTATAAATTGCTATGTGATCCTCATTACAAAACTAAGTAAGATGTGCCATCCATAAACTCAGAAGAGAGGAGGAAAGAAGGATGACATGAGGTTGGTAGTTAAATCTTAGCGAATGGGAGGAACATTTGTCAATTTCATGAATTATGGTTCTATTTACATTTCTGAGATCACAGCTAATTACCCCGTTTTAAGTTAAAGGTTCCGTTTTAATTAATACCATTAGTGGTTTTCGAGTGAAAGGAGATACATTTGAATTCTAAATCTTATTCTCACTTTAGAAATCCAATTTCATCCAACACATCTAATGGAACTATAAGACACTATACTTAGTCTGATAATGTTCCTTATGAGTCTCCTAGTCTTAAAAAAAAAAAAAAAATCAATGTAGTTATTCCACTTGCCGTGATTGCTGACCCCAGGTTTTGGCCTCATTCAACAAAAAGGAGGGCACTAGTGTCAGAGATCCAAAGCTCCACTTGAATCTCCACTTGGACTTCTCATAGCTCTTTCAGGCATATGTTAAATACCCCAAAGTGAAATCATCATTTTCTTTACAGAATTTGCTCCTGATCTAGGGTTTCTTGTCTTAGAGAAATAGCACAGAGTTGCTCAAGCCAGAACCTGTAAATCACTAACCACTACTTGTATAATCCTAGACAATATTTAACCTCCTTAAGTCTGTTTCTTGTCTATAAAATGGGCACCAAAACAGTAATGTCTACTTCATAGTACAGTTGAGCACTGCATGAGATTTGTTAGCATGGTGTCTGACATACAAAAAGCACCTGGGGATGTTGGCAATAATGATCAGACACACCGAACAATTGCCATTGTTATTAATCATTCCTTCTATCAGACAAAACCTCTGATGAGGACCCTCCCTCAGCAGACATTGGTCCTGTTTCTATTTCCTAAACATCTCTGTGGTCAAACTACTTCTAATCATTCCCACTGCCCGCATCCTAATGTAACCACCATCATCTTATGTTTCATTGCTGAAAGAAGCTTACTAGTCTCTTTTAATCAAATCCTGCCCTCTTCCACTTGAAGTCAGAATAATCTCTCTAGAATAAAGTCAATTTACTGCTTAAAACTCTACAATATCTTCATTGTCCTTCCAGTAGAGCCCAAACCTATTATTAACCTGATTTTCTAAGGCTTTCTAGGGCTGGCCCTGGTTAATCTCCTGACTCTGGCCACTGTCCCCATTGCAGTCCATGCTCTAGATTTACAGGTCTTCTATCAGTTCCTCCAATCTGTCAAGCACATTCACCTCCAGCCTTTTCTTCTCCTGGAAACCCTTCCCACCTCTCTTTTCCCAGGGTTGATCAGCCTTTAAGGTTCACCTTAAATTTACTTTCTCAGAGACCATCTCCGACACCCTCAGCTTTCTCTGCAACATATTCTTTCATTACATTCACTGCTTGTTCAATAGCTGTCTTCCATAAAAGCAAGCAGAACCAGTATCAGTTTTATGTACTGCTGTATTGTCGAATGAATTAGTACACAAATCAATCAACAAACAGGAAAGGAAAGGTACCCTAGAATAAAGTATTTCTCTGGTCTTTGTCCCAGATTTCTGGGGTAGAGGTTCTAAACCCTTGCTATTTCCAAGGTGATAGGAGTTTCTTTGTAATTCATGGTGGGCTTTTCTTTTTTTAAGTTTTATTTATTTAAGTAATCTCTACACTCAATGTGGGGCTTGAACTCATGACTCCGAGATCAAGAGTCACATGCTCTGCCTGCTCTACTGACTGAGCCAGCCAAGTGCCCCTTCATGGTTAGCCTTTGGATCATGCCTGAGTTATGCGAATTAATCAGGATGGGGCTTGGTCACCAAAGAGATCAAATTGTGTGACTAGGAGGCTAAGGCTTTGAGCCAGCTAGAAACTAAGTTCAGTCACATAGTCAAAGATTCAATTAATCACATCTACATAATGAAGCCCCAATAAAAATTCTGGACACTGAGCTTTCTGGTTGGTGAACATTAAGTTCAGGGAGGAGACGCATCCTAACTGCACAGAGAGGCACAGAGTTCAGAACCCTCTCAAATCTTGCCCTATGGGTCTCTGTATTTGGCTAGTGTTAATTCCTATCCTTCATAATAAAACTCTACTTGTGAGTATAGTGCTCCGCTAGTTCTATAAGATGTTCTAGCAAATTATCAAACCTGAAGGGGTGATGGGAACCCCCAAGTTTGTAGCCAGTTGGTCAGAAGTGCAGGTGGCCTGGGGACTGTGCCCTGAACTTGTGGGGTGCACATTAACTCTGGGTGGTTAGGGACAAAACTGGATAGCATTACAAAAGGGAAGTTATGGAAGTATCTTAAACCCATAAATCGTATCCTGGAATAATAGGCAAACTCTACCCTCTGTGCTATCATCCCATCATGTTCCTGTAAGCCTTTCCTGTAGACCTAGGCTAATGGCCTCTGCCCTTTCTTGGGCGTGAGCCATCTTATACCTGAGCTACGGGGACAGGTGGTGTTATGTCCAAACACGAAAATTTATCTTCGGTGCTCTCTCAACTAACTTTCTCTTGCCCGCCTATTCTTCCTCCCTTTCACAGCACCTCATTGACCAACCTCCCACTACGGGTTCCTCTTTTTATTTAAAGATTTTATTTTTAAGTAATCTCTACAGTTGAACATGGGGCTTGAACTCACAACCCTGAGATCAAGAGTCATGTGCTCTACTGACTGAACCATTCGGGCGCCCTTCTACAGTTTCCTCTTTAAGTCTCTTCCTTTCCGTTTCAAAATGATTTTTCCACGTCTTCCACTAACTACAACAGCCATTTCCTCCAGGTGACTGATCCAGAAAGGTCATAAACTAAATGTACTAATCCCAATAAGATGTAAATGAAGATGTCACTGGCCCTTTCAGAGACATTTTAAAAATCAACTTAAAGCTAATTTCTAATTAGTAAAGTTCGTGAGGAGAGCAAGAAGTCAAGAAGCAGCTTTATAAATTTCTAAATCCTCTGAAGAAGCAAGACTCTTGTACTTGGAACTTCCTTAGTCAGCTGGAACTAGGAAGCTACACAACTCTTAACAAGTTCCTTCCCTCCCAGTGATCCTGGAAGAATTTTCTTAACCCAGTTCCTACAGCCCCTTGGCTCTCTCTCCTCAGCCTACACCTATTTCTCTTCCTTTGATATACTGGGGACTGAACTATAAGGAAGTCATCTCTGGATTCCAACCCAAATAACCTAGGAGTTTGCCATTTGGAAGCTAGCTGGCCCTTTCTCTGAGTAGCGAATAATACTCTTGGGTCTTCTGTTGAGAAGCTTTAAAGACTTAAGTATAAACAGAGATAGAGTTGGGGCGCCTGGGTGGCTCAGTCTGTTAAGCGGCCGACTTCGGCTCAGGTCATGATCTCACAGTTCCTGAGCTTGAGCCCCGCGTCGAGCTCTGTGCTCGCGGCTCAGAGCCTGGAGCCTGCTTCAGATTCTGTGTCTCCTTCTCTCTCTGCCCTTCTCCTGCTCACGCTGTGTCTCTGTCTCTCAAAAATAAATAAACATTAAAAATTTCAAAAAAACAGAGATAGAGTAGACCGATCTTAACTATTCATCTCTGTTCAAACCATATTTTAGGATAAATATCTTCAACATTTGACCATTCTCTATCTTAGAACATTCTGGAAAACACTAGGTTTTAGGGGAGAAAAATGGAACACATGCTTCCCACACATTTCCCATAATCCGTAAGGTTGCACAGGCAAAGACAACAAAAAGATATTTTTGCATTTAGCTGAGGAGAAAGGAAGGACACAAATTTTTTTAAAAAATGATCCCGTCAAATTCATAAGTGGAGCAAGTATTCACTTACAAAGGGCATGGGAAGAAAAAGAAGAAGTTGGATTCCACTTTTGCAGTCAGTAATTTTTGCAATTAATTGACTTTTATTATCTATGCTATTGTTGGATGCATACTATTATCTATACACTATTATTTATACTATTGTATAAAATAATATACATTTTTGTAAATGTAAATATATAATTGTATAAATTGTATATTTTTGTAAATGTAAATATACAATTGTATAAATTGTCTATATTGTATATATTGTAATTTATATTGTATAAATTGTCTATATTGTATATTGTATATACAATATAGTATATTGTCTATACTATGTCTATACTATTTTTAATATTAGACTATTAAAATGATGCCTCTTCCTAAAATTATGGCACTGCGTACACATAGGAAAAGGTCAATAGGTAATAAATAAATACTCCTGAATACACTAGGCCAGCAAAGCATCATATCAGCCTGTACCAACTAATTCTCTTGATTCTGCAACTTATACAAAGGATGACAGTCTGTGTGAAGATCTTGACAGCATTTGGCATGGGGAGATTCTTGGTCTAGGATGCATTAAGAGCTTGAATAAAGCTATGATTGATTTTTTTTTTAATGAATCACAAATGAAGTAAAAGTAACTATTTTTTCCAAGAAGACCTTTTTATTTTTTCTTCTAGAATAAAGAATGTCACTTTTTAAAGGTTAAAAAAAGTCACAGTAGTGGAATTTGAGAAGAGTATTGTCTGTGGCATACTTCAAATCCAAGGCTACTCTTCTGGCCTTGGTAAATTACACCTCCTGCAAGGTATTATGCAAAGTCCTCCAAACCAATTTGGAGCACACATGAGAATCTCTCCTGAAGAATCAAGTAAGTAAGCATTATAGCATTCGCGTTTTCTTAACCGATTGTTTGCTTATTCAAAGCAGTATTGATGTCATTTTCTCTAAATAGTTGAAGTTTTTTAAGCTTTCTCAAATCTGTGTTTCTTGGCATTTGCCTGAAAGAAGACAGCAGATGCCTACTTATTTTACATAACAGAGTTAAGAATCCAACTTCTCAACCTTAAGCATTTATAGTCTTATCAAGTTACTGTGACCTTTCAGTATAAATTCAAACAATTCACGGCCATTTTCCTCCTGCTTATCTTACTGAAAACTTGATGTTTCTTTCATGACAAAGGGCTTTAGCATTTTCTTTTGAAATTCTGACAATACTACTGTTCTTTATTAAGCACTGACTATAAACTTTGGTGGTTAATGCTATTCAAACAAATGGAGTATACCTTGGTGATTTATTTTTCCTTTTATCATTACCGGTTTCATTAATACTCAGTAGAAAAAAATCCTTTCTATGCCTTCATATAGATTGCTAGGTCTTACTAGAAATCCATCTACATGTTTATTATTTAGGAAATGCAAGAAAGGTGAGGCCATGACATTAAGCAAAGGAGGAAGGAGAATAGATGAGATTATTTCCTCCTTATGAGACAGAGGTTGGGGTATGTGGGATCTTGGTGAGGAGGAAAGAGGGAAGAAGGTGAGGGAGCTACATACCCAGGGAATCATAGGAAAAAGAAAACCGGGGCTCCTGGGTGGCTCAGTTGGTTGAGCAACCGACTTCAGCTCAGGTCATGATCTTGCAGCTTGTGGGTTCGAGCCCCGCATTGGTCTCTGTGCTGACAGATCAGAGCCTGGAGCCTGCTTCGGATTCTGTGTCTCCCTCTCTCTCTCTGCCCCTCCCACGCTCACGCTCTGTCTCTGTCTCTGTCTCTCTCTCTCTCTCCAAATTAAATAGATATTTTAAAACATTTTTTAAAAAAAGAAAAAGAAAACATAAACATCAGATCCTCCCCCCCACAAACAATAGGTTCTACAATACAACCTGCTCTACACTAGAGAAAGAACTGTAAGATTAGAGTTGAAATATGACTTAGTGATAAAATGTAGCTCATAAAGGTGTTTTATATTTATATTTAAGGTGTTTTAGTAGTTCCATCCAAAACCCTGACAAATTACAATTACAATGCAGTATCAGTCTATCTGCTAATAACTGTCAATAATTATGTACGCCTTATGATTAAGGAGATGGTTGTGATACAGTAGGAAGAAAACAAAACACTCAGCCAGTTAAAAGGATAATGTATGTGAAGACCGTGCCACAGACTTGAAAGGATTATGCAAACATAAGCTACAATTATTTTTATTATTGATTTGTCACCAAATAGAAATTTATGCATGTGAGTTATGTATGTGTGTGTGTCAATAAGTAATCAAGCAGAACAGCTTAATTACAGTGCAACTTTAAAGCGGGGTTTCTCAGCCTCAGCACTACTGAGATTTTAGGTGACGTCCTTGCTGTGGGAGTCTGTCCTGTGCATCGTTGGATGTTTAGCAGCTTCCTGACCCGCTAGGGACTACTAGAACTTCTTCCACCTCCTCCCTCAATTAGTCACCACTAGAAAGGTCTCTGGACAATGCCAAACAATGCAAAATTGCTCCTGGCTGAAAACCATGTGAAAGCATAAGAAAAATGTAGAAATTATGGTTCACCCACAGAAACTGAGGATGAGAGACAGCCAGCATGAACTGGAGCAAAGATGTCCCTCACTGGGCACATAGGGCTACTGAACACTTGAAATGTGGCTAATGGGAATTGTGAGATGTTGCAAGTGTAACATACATGCAAGAACAGAAGACTTAGTATGAGAAAAAGAATGCAAACTATTTCAAAAACTTTTTATATGGATTACATGCTAAGGTGATATTTTGGATATGGGGGGCTAAAATAAAATACATTACCAAAATGAACTTTATCTGTTACTGTTTACTTTTTTATCTTTTTTTAATGTTTTTTTAATTTATTTTTGAGAGAGAGAGAGAGAGAGAGAGAGAGAGAGTATGAGCAGGGGACGGTCAGAGAGAGGGGGAGACACAGAATCCAAAGACAGGCTCCAGGCTCTGAGCTGTCAGCACAGAGCCTGACGCGGGGCTCGAACCCACGAACCATGAGATCGTGACCTGAGCCGAAGTCAGACACTTAACCGACTGAGCCACCCAGGCGCCCTTGTTTACTTTTTTAAAATGTGGCTACTAGAGAAGTTAAAATTACACATTGGCTCATGTTATCTTTCTGTATTTCGATCGGACAAGTGCTGAGCTTGAGCAAAAACTATCTCTCTTTCACACTAATATTCCAAGCAGCCTTTCTTTGATGATTGGGAAGGGAACTCTAAAGAGCTTTGTCCTCAGTTTTTTCTTTACATTCCCTATATTTGCCTTGGATGATCTCTAGTCTCGATGTTTCAATGAGATTACTACTTATAGATAACTCATCTCCAAACTCTATCTCCTGTTCAGAGCTCAACTAAAACCTAGATCCAGGGCACCTGGCTGGCTCATTTGGTAGAGCACGGGACTCTTGAGGTCAGCGTCATGAATTCCAGCCCCACATTAGCTATAGACATTACTAAGAAAATAAATAAAAAAAGAGAGAGAGAGAGCCCTAAATAAATAAGTAAATAAATAAATAAATCCTAGATCCATATATCCAACTATCAACTTAACAACCCCATCTGGACACCCTAGAGAACCCCAAACTTAAATGATCCTCGTTCCGAACAAGATTCCTTCAGAAATAGTTCCCCATTTTAGTAACTAGCCCCACTGACCAGGTTCTCAAGCCAGAAACCTGAAGGTCATCCATGAGTACTCTCTTCTTCATCCCCCTTGCAATCTCTCATAAAGTTCTGCTTCGTTTACTTCCCAGTATTTCTGGAACCCTCCTTTCTCCCACCCCACTGCCTAGCCGAGTCACCATTACTGCGCCCTATATCAACTCCCCCTTCTCTTTTACACTCTTACTACACCATGCCCTGCCCTTCTCAAAAGTGCTGTTTTTCCTACTAGAACATTAGACTACATGAAGGCAAGCACTTTCTTCTTCATTGCTGTGTCTCTGGTTCTTTGGCGAAAAAATGAATGAGAGCGTGAAGAGGGTACAAACTGCTACCGCACAAGTTGCAATTTACTAAGGAGTAGACAGTAAGAAAAAGGGTTCCGTTAGCATGTGAGGCCTGGAAAATATCGGTCTTTATGTCCAAATACAGCACTTAGGTATGGACACAAGTCCTAGGGTTCTAGAAGTGGGGAAAATGTGCTTGGGCACCTCGTGCCCTGTACTCTTATCCTTCACAGATCTCTCTATTGTGCCTAAACTCACACTGTAAACTCTCTATATGTTGGGTCAGGAAGGAACAGCTAAGGAGTGCCTTTTATAATCCTCCAGCCTTGTGGGAAAATGATGCCTGATATTTTCCATCTTCAACACCATCGTCTCAGAGTATCTATTGTTTCAAAGTTACACAGTGAAGAGCAGCTAAAAGTTATACAAAGCTTTACACAATCATGAACTATTTCTGAAAGAAAATTATTCTCCAAGAATAGAAGTTCAAGACAAATCTCTTCTCATTAGGGATCCTCAATCTACCTGCGCATCTAAGCCAGCCTTCATTCCCCAGTCCATGCACAACTAGTTTAAAAGGGGTAAGGATGGCCTATGGCTGGGTCTATCTTTAACTAGTAAGTTACAGCCACTGATTAGAAAGTTTAAAAAGTCAAGAATTTTATAGATGTTAGTGGTGTTTTGGGTATTCCAGAACTAGGCTAAGGAAGAGGAACTTATAAAAGATTCCAGGCAATGTATGTATTTAGAGAAGAACATGTAGACACAATGGCAAAAACCAGACCCACGTCTCCATTCACCTTCTGCCAAGGGCGCTCTTATAAGTGGGAGAGGAGTGGTGTGGGTAGGCAGGGTGTGGTGCTATGTGATATGGACCAGGCAGGAGCTGACGCAGATAGCATGTCAAGGCCAGGGTGAACTGTAGGTCCAAGGGCACTACATATGCTTATATATGTAACTCTTTTCTTTTATTGTCTTATCCAGAAATTATATAAAAGACCACTCTTTTCGTATGAGGAAGGGAGATGGAGTCTTGACTAAAGAAATGTTAGGAAACATTTTTTTTAAGTTCATTTTTATTTATTTTGAGAGAGAGAAAGTACAAGCACATGTATGGGGGTGAGGGGCAGAGAGGGAGGGAGATAGAGAATCCCAAGCAGACTCTGTGCTGTCAGCTCAGAGCCGGACGCGGGGCTTAGTCAGAGCTTCTGACTCTCGATTTTGGCTCAGGTCATGGTCTCATGGTTCATGGGATTGAGCCCTGAGTTGCGCTCTGAGCTGATAGCGTGGAGCCTACTGGAGAATCTCTCTCTACCTCTCTGCGCCTCACCCCTGTGTGCATGCTCGTGCTCTCTCTTGCACTCTCTCTCTCAAAATTAATAGAGTTTTTTTTTTTTTTGGAAAGGTATTTTCTCTTCATTTTTCCTTCTCTGATAGCCCCCAGAAGAAAATGATGACAATTACCAACCAGGTTCACACCAATTTAGGCAGTGGGATAAAGAGATTTAGTGAGGAAGCAAAGTTTTTCTGTACTAGATGCTCTGCTTCTTTCTGGAAATGACTCAAAAAGCGGTGAGTCCCTTCACAGAGTACATTTTTTCCCTTAAAATGTGGTGACTCTTTTCCATAATAATGTTCAAACTTGCCCTATCTCAGCAAAAGCACCGCCTTTTAGTAATAAGAGTGAGGTAGCCAAGATATAACAAAATGAAGTAGCAGACTTGGAAAAAACAAACAGAGGGCAGAATCCTGATATTACTACTTGGTCTTCACGTGACCTTAGGCAAAACTCTCAGACACATATTCTCAGCTGGGGTGATCTCTCCCAGTGGTACAAAAAATGGCTCAGGGGATGGGTGGTGTAAAATCTTATTCTTTGTCTGTTAAGACACAGATATATACACAATACATAAGACATACAGTGTATCTGTGGTTTTAAAACTTTATGAGAGGGAAGGGAAAAGTAATGTCTAAAAAGGCTCTCTGGGTAACAGAGGGTGGTAACAAACAAAAGGTTGAGAAACACTTTCCTTAGCCTCCATGTCCTCAGCTATCAAAATGGGTCATTATTACCCACCTTAAAGAATTACTATGATAGAGCCATTCTAAATACATACAAAGAGAAAGAGACGGAGAATAAAGTGGACAGAGAAAGCAACCAAAATTGTAAAATAGTCATTAAAATAGAACTAAAAACACAAAGACCCAAAGGTATATAGATTAATGTCATCTAATGATCAATTTTCTTCTCACTGCTCATTTTACGAACTGAGTACCTAAGATCCAAAAAGAAAACGTACAGTCATAGTAAAAGTCAAATAGTAAATGTAAGAAGAATCTATAAATGTGGCAAAGATACAAACCTAAAACACCAATTTTCAGGCCTGTCAAGCTTGTTTTAATTTTATCATAAATATCTTCAGATGCAAAGTCAACAGCGATGGTCATTGTTTCCACTTTGAATTTTTCTCCTAGGGAAAAAAAACACAAATGGAGAGAAAGAGGGAAAATTACAACATGACAATTAAGATGAAAACAATTGATGACATTATCTTTTCAAACTCTTTTCCCCACCCAATTCAGTATGAAATTTAGACCAGGATGATTTTAAGCAATCATGAGACCATCTAAGAAATAATACAGAGGCAACACAATAATTCTCCAATAAAAATTCCAATATTGTTACAGAGCTGGCTGACTGCTCCTTAATCAGTTCTCCTCCTATAAAACAATAATGACTCCTTTTTAGACCCTTAGGTACAAATAATAAAACATGATTTGTATCATAATATTATACACTCTTAAAATATCACTAGTTTTGTAATTTTAATTGCAAATGGATGCTTCATAATTTCAGGAAGAAGGATTTATATTCCAAAATGTTTTAAGTGTGATATATATATAAGTCCATCTTATTGGGGCGCCTGGGTGGTTCAGTCGGTTAAGCATCTGACTTCGACTCAGGTCATGGTCTCGTGGTTTGTGAGTTCGAGCCCCACATTGGACTTTCTTCTGACAGCTCGGAGCCTGGAGCCTGCTTTGGATTCTGTATCTCCCTCTCTCTATGCCCCTTCCATACTTGTTCTCTCTCTTTCGAAAATAAATAAACATTTTTAAAAAAGTCCATGTTATTAAAATGGAAATAAAAGTAATATGATCATAATGGAATTTAGGGCTTTGGTTAATAGTTAATAGTCACTACATTAAAGAGTCCACACAAAAAGCACAGTAATACAGCTGCAAAGTGACATAAGAAAAGACCTCAGTTTTCTACTTTGCACAGGACTAATGAGGTGCAACCAGAGCTAATGGAAATAACAGAAATGAGACTCTGGAGAAACCGAACTTACTGAGGGAACGTAGAATGCTTACTTCTGCCCTCACTCATGAGCCCATCTGAGAAGATGGCAGGGACTGTGAGGTCCCCCAGACATGGGTACCAATTCTAGTTTCATACATATTTTCTAAATGGCTTTGAGCAAGTCACATTTCCTCCATGAGCCTCAGCAACCTCTCCTGAAAATGAAGGTGAGGCTACCCAGCTTAGGACTGAAGGCTCAAGTGGTATACAGGAGGCACTCCATAAATGTTGGTCTCCTCTCTCCGTCACTAACCCTGCTCTCACTTCACCGAGTGAAGTTCAGGCAGCCAAAAATGTTTACTCTTTGGAACTCAGTGAGAATCCAAAAGAATTCATTTATAAATCCTGCTTCCAAAAAATAGACTTTTTTCTTCATTTGAAGTTGATTCTGGCTCATCTCAGAGTATGCAACATTGATCCACACAGGTCACTGTTCTTGATCTAAAAGGATTTCTGTCTATAACTAAAGAGCTGGTTCGTGAGAGATCGGTTTATTAGTCTCAAGGAAAGTATTGACCTTAGGTAGGAACCCATGAACGAACTAGAGAGAGTATCTGACCAAAAAACATATCATACCTGGTGTTAAAGGCACACTTATTATTCCAATATAAATGAGATATTGTATGTCTTCATGTAATGGAGAGCCACATACCCAGTTGTCGTTTTATAATAGCTCATCCAACTGGTCTTATTATAAATGGTTCCCAGGATTTATCACCAGTAAGTAAAGAACGCTACCCTTATTAGAGCCACAGATTCACAAGAAAAAAAGACCCAAACCAAAAGGCTGAAGGATACCTTTTATTAAATGTAAAACTTTATTCAGGAATAAAATAAGATACATTTATCTATTTATTTTGAGAAAAGCAAAGTATGTTTCCACACCAGTGCTGTATACTGACATTTAGGAAAATTCTCTCTAGTAATAAAAGCCACCTCACAACCCCTGAATCAAATTTTCTCTTTTAAATCTCACAGGATTTGGGGAATGTACTTATAATGTAGAGTCTTGTATAGATAGGCTAAAAATATTCAGAGACCCTTTTGGAAAGAATGTCATTTTATTTAGTAAGAACACTCAAGTAAGCTTTTCTTTGTACTCACATTAGGATAAGCAAAACGGCTTCTGATGCAAGTTTTTCAAGGTAAATGCAATTTTGAACTTGAACCTGCATTACCCTGAATCATGTCCTAGTCCAGTTACCACTGCTGTTCTCCACTGCCTCCGTCGTGAGCTTCTTCTGCAATGCAGTTCTGTTCACATCTCTCCCCGCCCCCCGCAAACCCCAAGATCCAGTTGGCTTACAGTGAGGGTCACGCTCTCCCGTGATGGCCTAACACTGCTTTGAACTCACCTCCACGTCCCTACTCTCCTGGGTGTCCCCAGCTCTAGCCACAGAAGCCCCGGGCAAGTCTTTAAACTTCCCAAACCCACTTAGGGCTTTTGCACTTACTGTTCCCTCTGCCTGGAACGCTCTTCTGCATCCCTGTGCCTGTTAGATCTTTGGGCAAATGTTACCTCCTCAGGGAAACCTTCCTTGACTACCTTTTAAAAAATGCAACCACTCCTCCACTAGCACCCCCTGTCCCCCTTCCCTGCTTTATTTCCTTCCACGGCACTTAACCATCCTGTAATATACTATGCATCTTAATAATACATATGTTTGCTGTCATCTCCCCCTTCCCCTAGCCCCACATCAACCTTTGGTGAAGACAAGAACTTGGGTCTGGTTTGTTCAGTTGTTCAACTGCATCACAAAGGATCCAGGATCTTTCCACCCTCCTTTCTTATTCCCTCAGGCTGGCTCCCTGCCTGGTTACCCGAAAGCCACTGCCGTTCCAAGCATCCGTACAGACAGCAATGTGCAGTGGTAGAAAATGGGACATCCTGTTACATGTCCCTTCTATAGAGTGAGGAAAATTTCCCCAGAGAGTCCAGCAAACTCCCGTCACATTTCCTTTCCAGGAGTTATGAGATAAGCATGCTCTTGACCGGGCCCATGGATGGGCCTTAAGGATTCCAGGCACCATCCTCACTACCACCGCCAAGTTGTGTTAGAGAGAAAGAGCAGCATGCACATAGGAATAGGGCAGGACGTGCCTCTCTCTCTGGGCCCAGCCCATCAGAACAGAATTATGAGGAGTATTCTAAAAGCTGAGGTGGGAGGCAGCTGGCTTCCTGAGGGAACTGCAGAGCTAAATCTAGGCATCTTCCCCCTTCCCGTGACCTACCAGCCCTCATCTGACCCTGCCAACAGAAGCCACACAGATGAACAAACATCCTCTAATTTAAGAAGGTATGAAAGCACCTGGAACAGAAGTGGGTACCATACACACATACTACAACCTTCATTTCCACCTTCACCACATCCCTAAACCCAGGCTCTTCACCACACCACTCAGCAACAGCCCACTGCTAAGGAAGAATAAGAACTTCATCAAAGCCTCTGGAGAGGCACTTCTGAGTTCTCTGATCCTCGGCCACCACAAAGGCACAAAGGCTGACAGCTGTGTGGTAAGTTAAAATCAATACCCTATAAGTGTAGGATAAAGGTACACAAACAAATGAATTTGGATGTTGCAACGGAAAGACAGAGGAACTAACCGCCCCTTCCAGGAAACCCTGGTTGCCCTTGGCTGTTGGAGCGTCATCGGCAGAGACCTTTCAGGTGTCCGCCCCTTCAGGGATTGCCTCGGCTTCACAGAGCTGCCTTTCCCACGACGTCCACATCCAATGACTGATCGAGGTGGGAGTATAAAGCCACTGGACAGCTTGTACATACCAGCTTCTGATTCCAAAATCATAGTCTGTTTATTGTCCTATTTTCTGTTCTTTCATAATGCCCTGGTTAGAATTACACTAGCTTTAAAACAAGTTTTAATATTTCTAATGGTCCAATGCTTCTTCATTACTATTCTTTTTCAGAAGTTTATTGGTTATCCTTACTTGTTTAGTCGGTTTTCACTGGGGTTACATTAAACGTTTCCATTAAGTTTATGAAGGATGACAATGTGGCATTCCCTCCAGGCTCTCCATTTACTCAGTGTCTCATAGTAAAATCTTGTGGTTGTAAATTCTTAAAGAAATTAAAGAACTAAAGAATGCCATTATAAGAATATTACACACCGTTAGGCAAAGATACTCAATACTGTTGATTATTCCTACTGTCAAACCATTTGGCATTTCATATTGGGTAGGCTGGCATCCTGCCACTTACAATTGTGGCCACACACAATCATGCATGCCCGCCTCCCTTTTTTCCGATTGACATGGTTCCACGATGGTCTTAGCCCACTGTTTCTCAGCCTAGTGGTGGAGACTGAAAACTAAGAAGCAAAAAGCTGATGAGTGGCATGAGCTGCTCAAGGCAGTCAACTCACCAGAAATGGAGGCTGAGAATCAGCTCTGGCTTGTGGGAAATGAAGCTAAGAAATAGCTGGGTTAATATCATTATTCCCTTTTTATTTGCTAATCCACTGAAAGCCATCCAACCACAATTGTGGAATCAGAGAAAAAAATACTGTTTGTAACTACAGATCTATCTAATAATGAGTGTCCTCACTGTCTCAAACCATTCCATCACTTACAAGCATGGGTGCCCCGCTCCTCCAGTCCCATGTTTACTCAAAGGATCGTAAATTAGTTTAAGGTCAAGTCTGGAATTGACAGAGAAGGAACTGTACATATAAATAGTCTCAAGATGCTGCTAAACCCTCTCAATATTAAAACTAATACATTTTTAGGTTCACATCTTAAAAGGTCATGAAACATATTCAGAATAGCCTTATGTTTGACGTCTTTCTAAGCCTAGCCATCATTATTTTCATTTTGCTCAACAAATTGACATCTCTTAAATTTAATAGTCTTTCCTTAAGAATAACTGTATAGGTATTATGAAGACTTGTCTTTGGGCACCTGGGTGACTCAGTCGGTTAAGTATGACTCTCGGTTTTAGATCAGGTCATGATCCCTCGATTCATGACATTGGGCCCTGCATGGGGCTCTGTACTGACAGTGTGAAGCCTCCTTAGGAGTCTCTCTCTCTCCCCCTCTCTCTCTGCTCCTCCCCTGCTCGTGCTCTCTCTTTCTCTCACTCTCAAAATAAATAAATAAACATTTAAGAAAGAGAGAGACAGAGAGAGAGAGAAAAAGACTTGTCTCATTTTTCCCCTGGGTGCCTGGGCATAGCGGGTCTGCAAATGCTAGAAAAGAGGTCTAATCGGAGCACCTGGGTGGCTCAGTCGGTTAAGCATCCAACTTCGGCTCAGGTCATGATCTTGTGGTCTGTGAGTTCAAGCCCTGCATCAGGCTCTGTGCTGACAGCTCAGAGCCTGACACTTGCTTTGGATTCTGTGTCTCCCTTTCTCTCTGCCCCTCCCCTGCTCATGCTCTGTCTCTCTCAAAAATAAATAAAAACATTAAAAATTTTTAAAAAAAAGAAAGAAAAAAGGAAAAGAGGACTAATCTACATAAACTCATGTATTATTTATAATTTTTTCTATTAATAAAACCAGAAATAATACATTGATTCTCTTTTGTCCCTACATCTGGCCCCAAATAAACAATCTGTTTTTCCCCTAAGTTTCAGGTACTTTCCATTATGAAATTCTTGTTGCATTCACCCTTCCCCATCTTTTCCATATTATAAGTTTCATCATTCAAGATTCCAGTTGTGGGGTGCCTGGGTGGTTCAGTCATTTGAGCATCGGACACTTGATTTCAACTCAAGTCATGAGCTCGCAGTCATGGGATCCAGCCCTGCAGTATCCGGCTCCACACTGAGCACGCAGCCCGCTTCAGATTCTCTCTCTCCTTCGCTCTTGCCGCCCGCCCCCCGCCACTTGCATGTGCATGCATGCTCATTCGTGTGCTCTCTCTCTCACAAAATAAATAAACATTAAAAAAAAAAAAAGACTCAAGGTGTGTCACCAGTCTGTGTACTGTCTTTTCATGATTCCCATTTCTTCCAAGGTAAAGCTACTTACTCTCTCAGCTGTATTCCTCGAGATCTTCTATAGAGCCTTAGTAAACACTTAGCATAATATATTGTGCAAATAGTCTATTTCCTAACAAACATAGATCATTCTCTGTCATCTTTGTATGTTCAACACCTAGCATAATGCCTGGCACATAGCAGAGGTCACTATACATCCAGGCTGATACAGCCGGTTTAGTAAAATCATGGGGCGCCTGGTGGCCCCGTCAGTTAAGTGGTCAACTTCAGCTCAGGTCATGATCTTGCAGTTCATGAGTTCGAGTCCCACGTTGGGCCCTGTGCTGACAGCTCAGAGCCTGGAGCCGGCTCCAGATTCTGTATCTCCCTCTCTCTCTGCCCCTCCCCGGCTCACCCTGTCTCTGTCTCTCTCAAAAATAAATAAACGTTAAAAAAATGTTTTTAAAAAATAGAATCATCTTCTCAGTACTTCTTAAACTCTTCCCTATAGAAATAAAACTATATGCTGGTAAGAGATGTCCATTATGAGACATAATTACAGGACTTTCTATTAGGCATTATAAAGCATTAAGATAATTTGAGAAACAAGTCTGTTCCTCCATCTGTCCTGCATGGGTCGGATTATCATTCTCATAGAGGCAGATACATTTTAGAGTTGTATGAAACCATCCAGTCCCATCTAAAAAAAAAAAAAAAAAAAAAAAAAAAAAAATACTTCCAGGAGCTTAACTCAGGGCACAGAGATGAAGGTTGAAGATATTTCAGTCATGGACCACTCTCTCTATCCCCAGTCCTGAAAAATATAATTAGGGGAGAGGAGCGACTCTTGGGGAAATAGTACTATATTCAATGCCTACCAATTTTAGCTTCTCAAATCTAAATTCATTAAATGCAATTTATAACCATAAAAATATACCGCATGTTTTGAAGAACCCCTCCATTTTCACATAAAATGTTTTAGAGTAGTTAGAAATATAAAAAGTACCAGAAGTCTTTTGTACTTTCTCAATTTTAAGGGGAAAACAAAGAACAAAATGTCCCCTAACTAAATTCTACTTCTCTCCTTTTGCTATTTTCCTTTCTTCCCCCAGGCCTTACCATCTCCCTCTTCCCCTACCCCTCAGGGTAAGACATCTCCCCACAGAGAAAGGCTCCCTTAGGTGTAGCTATGGAGAAAAGGTGATTGTGCCCTAGAAGGGAATAATTCATCCGACTCCATATTTAAAGACCCACTTAATTATAATTATCAGAGATGTTACACAAATAATAGTCCATTTCGTTTTTTCACTGTCCTTGAAAACACACTCATGATCATTTTAATCTCATATGAAGAGACCCACTTTGAGTCAAATAAAAAAAAATTCATCATAGCATCATCAGGATTCCATCCCAAACCAAGAATTTCTTTATTTTAAGCCAAGGTTATTATATTTTATTCATTATAGGCTGTAACTAGAACAACCATCTGTAATAAATAAAACCTTATACCAGGCAAATTTGTTCTATCGATAGCACATGAATAGATCCCATGCTTTTGAAAGCTCGAGTTCAAAACTTGGTTCAGGTATCGTAGACCCTTGGACAAGGCACCTTTGAAGAAATGTTCAAATAAAGATGTTTATTTTCCACACGTAGGGAAAAGAAAAAGGCCTGCCAATGGAAACACCTGAATTTTGTTTTGAGGTGAGAAAAATGCAAAAACCATTCCTAACATTACTAAAGATTCCAAGATGATGTAGCCAATACTATGTAAGCAGAGTTTTATGGGCTGCAGGCTTGTGCCTTCCCCACCCAACAAAAATTCATATGTTGAAGGCCTACCTCCCAGTGTGAGGTATCTGGAGGTAGGACCTTTGGGAGGTAACTAGGTTTAGATGAGGTCTTGAGGGTGAGGTTCTCATAATGGGAGTAGAGTCCTCATAAGAAGAGGAAGACAGAGGAGACCCTGGGTGGCTCAGTCAGTTAAGCGTCTGACTTCAGCTCAGGTCATGATCTTGTGGTCCGGGAGTTTGAGCCCCACGTCGGGGTCTGTGCTGAAGCTTGGAGCCTGGAGCCTGCTTCGGATTCTGTGTCTCCCTCTCTTCCTGTCCCTCCCCAGCTTGCGCTTTGTCTCTCTCTCTCAAAAATAAAACAATTTTTAAAAAAGAAGAAGAGGAAGACAGAGAGAGCTCTCTCCCCACATGCATGCACCAAGGAAAAGGCCATGTGGGAACACAGTGAGAGGGCAGCCAACTAACAAGCCAAGAAGCAGGCCCTCACCAGGAACTGAATTTGCCAGGACTTTGATCTTGGACTTCCCAGCTTTTAGAACTGTGAGAAATAAATGCATGCTGTTTAAGGTACCCAGACTATGATAATTTGTTATGGCGGCCTGAGCTGACCAGAACAGAGGTTGTTTGAGACAGCGTGGGATGCGGTTAGAAGCTCTGGACCTGAGTAGCACCTCAGCCACTTGTTGGCTGAGGGCCCTTCACTCAAGCCTTTTAACCTGCAGGAATTCCCTTTACTACAAGAAATAATACCCACCCTACAGAGTTCTTGTGAGTACATGAGAATGTGTTTTACAAAACTGTAAAGTCTACATACAAATGTTTTCTTTTCTTATATGTGCCAACGTTGACAAAGACGACTACATCACATACAGTTGTTTTCCCTAAACAGCACAGGCCGCCATAGGCATTTTCTGTATCATTCATTCCTTCCCCTTTGCATCAGGTCAATAGCTGATTCCGAACTGAACATGCACATCCCACCCTACCTTAAAAGTGACTTATTTATTAGCATAGTATTCATGGAATCAACGGTCATGATGTGCTATCTTTAGCAATGCCTTTGGTGCCCAAGTATTCCTTGACTCAATCTGCCTGTAATTAACCTTTGAATCACTACATTTTATCTGTTCCAAAATGCAGATTTTTACTCATCTTTTGTCTTTGAAATCAGGATGCCATATGAGTGACAGCATGCTAGTTTAATCGGTTTCTTTCTTTCTTAATGCTCCCAAGCTGCACCGCGGTTCCATGACCCACTACCACACCGGATCTGATAAAAGAACCCTAGGACCCTGCTGACAATCCAGCCTTTCTTGTAACGTCACAAAATGAACCAAGGTCGCCTTCCAAAAGCAAGATTCCCTGGTATGCCAGAGCTTGTAACAATCCACCACCACCACCAGTCAAGAAGGCAAGAGATTTCCCACCCTAAACTAAGACCCAAAAACCTTAGCATTCTGCTTGTTCATGTAGTCAGGGGCCACAGGCATTTGCAATCAGACAACGCATCTCACTCCCTAAATTGTCAGCTAGGAGAGCAGCGTCCATGTCTGGCTTTTTCTCTGCCACTGTATACTCAGAGCCCACCAGTACCTGATTCACTATAGATGCTGAACAGATATGTTTTGACTAAGTAAATTTATGAAGTACACCTGAATGGTGTCCCCATGTCAGTCTTTACCCTGAGTATAACAGATCCTTTCAAATTGGGCATATTTTGGTGCAGGAGATATGCAACTGATGCTCTAATAAATAGGAACAAAGAGGTTAAAGAGAAAGCAACTCACTCTTGCAGAGCGGGACTTTACATAGGAGGTGACATTTGCGTTGAGTCCTTGTGTAAGAACTGGCAGAGAAGCGGGAGGGAGAAGTAGGCAGATGCAGAAAGTGGAGGAAAGGAAAAGCATGTTCTCAGAACCCCTGTGGCTGGAGTATGTAGAGCGCAGGGAGAAGAGGAAAGAAAATACCCTGTAGAAGGAAGTACCCTGTAGAAGGAAGCTGGGAGAGGATTTATGCACCAAGATAACAAACAGGACTAGTGACATAAGTTTTGGGGCCCAATGCAAACAAAATTAAGATGTGGGGCCCCTTGCTTGAAAATAATTAAGAATTTCAAGATGGCAAGAGCAGAGCATTAAACCAAGCATGGGCCCTCCTAAGGGGCGGGTAGTAGAGGCTGTGAAAACGTAGAGGCCGCACACCTACGAACGCAGGCGTAAAATAAGGCGATTAGACTGGAAAGTGACAAGATCACACTTTTATCTCAGGAAGGAAATGCTGGTGGCAGAAGACAGGACACATAGCCTGCTATAAAAAAAAAAAAAAAAATGTGGCAGGCAGCAAGGAGAGAACACAGCAGCTGGTGCGTTAGTCCCATGAGAAAGGAGGCCCCCAAGGAGAGAGGCAGGCCAGCTGGGAGAGACTTCTGAGTTAGAGTCTGATTAGACACGCAGCGTTCAGGAGACAGCACACAATGGTTTTACTCATTTGCTTTAAAAATCTGGTTAATAAACTATCCTATCTCAGAACTAAAGAGTCTTCATAGATTTCCATCTGAGGCACTGTCCCTGCAATTATTATGTCTCGGTATTTTTTAAAATCATAAAAAAATTTATTTTTTAGTTAAGCAAGTTTTTTCTTGAGGTAGCTTACTTCTCTCTCTTTGTTGGCTTGAAAAGTGAAATTATTACCAATGAGATGTGGGCCAGAGTTGACCAATTTTCCATGCAGGATCACAGTGAATTAAAAACCAAGTTGGCAAAGCAAAAGAGATATTTTGTAACCCTCCACGTATTCCTCCCTTCATCTTTCAAAAAGAAAGATCACGAATATGAATTAGAAGTCAAATATCACACAGTACCTTTCTTCTAAAAATTCTAATTGAGCTACCTTCTTTTTTTTTTTTTAAGTTCTCACAAGATTCCATTCTGGTTTTGTGAAATCTTGCCACAGGAAAAAAGTATTCTTTTCAAGATCCGGGTCTCTCGTTTGGGTATTTAGAAAAAGGAAGCTTAACAGTAGCTTTTGTTTCTTAACAACAACAACAAAAAAGAACTTTTGAAAAAATTATCATAAAATTTAAAATATCAGCTATTGAAATGAATATTTACTTTATGGCAATTAACACTTTGAAGATAAATATAGTTCGACAACATTTTGCTAAGAGTAGAACCATCTTCTCTGTTCAACATACACACACACAAAAACCCTCTTCATTTAAATTGTTAAAAGAACATAGTTTTCACATATTAAACCAAAATGAAAGCAAAAAATACCTGATTTAGAGTTTCCTTCTCTTAGAACTAAGGATAAGTACTTGACACAGGTCATCCTGAGTCTAAGATGCCTGAAAGAACCCAAAGGTACCATGTAAAAAAAGGCACACGGTTGCAGTAAATATTCTATCAACTAAACAGGAGGAATGACTATTATAGTTATCAATGACTGAACATCAGCCTCACGCAGAGAACTCTAAGTGATGTGACATCATTTAATCTGCATAAGAACTTACCGCTATCTTGCTGAAACTTGCAAAATGATTATTCCCATAAATTTCAGTTTTCAACGTTCAAAAGGCCATTTTTTTTTAAATTTTGAAATAATCTCACGCAGAGGAATGTACAAGTAACTCTCTTTCCTGAACTATGTCAGATTCAGTTGCTGACAAGATGTCACCCATCACCCATAAATACATCAACGTAGTGGTTCTCAAAGTGTGGTCCATGACTTTACGGGTGTCTGAGAGTCAAAAATACGTAGACGTTAATTATCTGCAAGCTTCAGCATGTTGATATCTGCACTGATGGCACAAAAGCAATGGTGGGTGAAAGTGCTAAAACTTTAACATGAGTTAAAGCAGTGGCATTTCATGATATCCTTCAACTAGCAGTAAGAAAGAAACAGTCCCATTTTGTTTAAGAATGTCCCTTGAGGGTCGCCTGAGTGGGTCAGTCCCTTAAACGTCTGACAACTAGGGCCCAGGTCATGATCTCATGGTTCATGAGTTTGAGCCCCGAGTCAGGCTCTGTGCTGACAGCTCAGAGCTTGGAACCTGCTTCGGATTCTGTGTCTCCCTCTCTCTGTGCCCTTCCCCTGCTCGCGCATACGCGCATGTGCTCTCTCTTTCTCTCTCGAAATAGATAAACATTTAAAAAAAGAATACTCTTTGATAAAGCAGTAAAATCACTATTTTATTAAATCTCTACCCTTGAGTACACATCTTTTTAATGTGCTGTGTGACAAAAAGTATGCATAACACACTTTCTCCATGTACCTAATACAACAGGTGTCTTGAGAGAAGCATTTGTGCAACTGAGTAGTGCAAGCTGAATTAGGCCTTGTTTGCATACTGTACCATTTTACATGAAAAGAATAATAGACACAAAAACGATGCTTATTCATATTTGGCAGACATATTTTTTAAAATGAAGTGAGTTTGTCACTTTAAGAAAAACAATCAATAGGGGCATATGGGTGGGTCAGTCGGTTAAGCATCTCTTGATTTCGGCTCAGGTCATGATCTCGGCTCAGGTCATGATCTCAAGGTTCTTGAGATCCAGCGCAGAGCCTGCTTGGGATTCTCTCTCTCTCCTTCTCTCTCTGCCCGTCCCCTGGCCCGTGCATGTTCTCTCTCAAAATGAATAAATAAACTAAAAAAAAAAAAAAGAGGGACAGCAGGGTGGCTCAGTTGGTTATTCGTCCAACTTCGGCTCAGGTCATGATCTCATGGTTCAGGAGTTCAAGTCCCGCGTCGGGCTCTGTGCTGACAGCTCAGAGCCTGGAGTCTGCTTCCGATTCTGTGTCTCCCTCTGTCTCTGCCCCTCCCCTGCTCAAGCTCGCTCTCTCTCTCTCAAAAATAAATAAACATTAAAAAAAATTCTTAACTAAAAAAAAAGAAAAGAAAATCAACAGTATTTGTTGTCCATGATAAAATTTGAGCTTTTAAATGAAAATCAGAATTTTGGAAAACTTGTAGCTACTTTCATGTGTTTGAGAGAAATGATTTTTCGGGTAAGATTGTGAGTAAGATTAATAATTGTGATTTTTATTTGTACTGGGTCAACATTAATGAGATGTGCAAAACTCGGGAACCAATTTTGTTTGATTTTGGTCATTGCACACACACAGTTACAAAATCGTAATGGATAAAAGATCTACTCAAAGCGCAAGGTAGACAAATGGAAACCTAATGATGTTTTCAGATTCCCTATTGCAAATAACTTTAAGAAACCTCCACTTAAGGAGTTCTGATGTAGTATCAAAGAAGAATATCCACAATTACCTGAAGAGGCTATTAAAATCACTTCCTATTTTCCAACTACATTACCATGTAAAGCCAGATTTTCTTCTGCTTTAACCAAAATAACATCACAACAGACTAAATGCAGACGGAGATATGCAAATGTAACTAACTCCTTTCTACTGTGCCGGATATTAAAGAGATCTGCAAACATGTAAAACAACTCCACTCTTGTCACTGAATTTTGTTTTGTTTCAGAACATATAGTTATTTTCCCTGCTTAAAAATGTTACGTGAATATGTAATGGGTTTACTGTTATCCTAACATGAATTAAATAATTTCTTAATTAGTCAGTTTGAATTTATAGTACAATCAAGATTCATAGCCGTGTTTCACATAAACAAAAGCTCTTTGGGGCCCTCAGTATTTTAAGAGTGTAAAGGTGTCCTGAGACTAAGAAGTTTACAAATATTGCTTTCATATGTATTTCCTACAAAAATAGTCTTCTAAATAAGATAGCCATTAAAATCAGGAAATTAACATTGATGCATTACTGCCTTCTAGGTCTCAGAACCTTATCGAGTTTTACCAACTGTTCCAACAATGTCCTGTACAGAAAAAGGATCCAAATCAGAATCAGCCGTCACATTTAGCTGCCATGTCTGTTAAGCCTCTTCCAATCTGGAACGGTTTTTCAGTCTTCTCTTGACCTATATTCATTCTCTTGACTGTGACACTTCGAAGATTACAGGCCAGTTACTTCGTAGAGTATCCCTCAACATAGGTGTGTGTTTCCGCACGACTGGATTTGGGTTATGCATCCTTGGCAGGACCGTCACAGAAGCGAAGTTGTGTTTCTCACCGCATCCTATCAGGCGGAACATAGTTCCAGTCGTCCCACTACTGATGAAGATAACTCTGATCTCTTATTAAGGTGGGGTCTGTCAGCCTCCTCCCCTGTAGGAGTATTTTTCCCTTTGTAATGAATAAGCATTTTGGTATTCTGCAGGGAGATGCTTTAAGAATATATAAAACCCCATTTTTTCCTTTTTTTAAATATTAAGTTAACATACAGTGTTGTATTAGTTTTGGGCATATAATATAATGATCCAACAATTCTGTACATTTCTCAGTGCTCATCAAGATAGATATACTCTTTTTTTAAGTTTATTTCTTTATTTTGAGACAGAGAGAGAACAAGCACAAGCAGGGGAGGGGCAGAGAGAGAGAGGGAGAGAGAGAATCCCAAGCCCCATGCAGGGCTCGATCTCATGAACCATGACCTGAACGGAAATCACAAGTCAAACGCTTAACCAATTGAGCCACCAAGGTGCCCCAAGATAAGTATACTCTTAAGAGATACTCCAGACTCAGCTTCTATTCTCTCTGGCCCAGCCCTGAACTACCCATTTCTCCAAGGAGCCCTGGATCCTTTATTAAAAACATATCTAGGAACCAAGATCTGGGTGCTGTGTTTGATCATTGCAGTTTGGGTTGTACTGCTCCCAGGAAAGACCACATGTAAGCCTTAGTAACCAACCTTGGCCGTGTCACAGGCACAATACACACACATGCTGGGTACTGTCCTACAGAGCTTCTACTTGCCGGCTGGGAGATGCTTTTTTTTTATTTATTTAAATTTTTTTTTAATGTTTATTTATTTTTGAGAGAGAGAGAAAGAGAGAGAGAGAGAGAGGCAGAGAGAGCCAGAGACACAGAATTGGAAGCAGGCTCCAGATGCAGGGCTCAAACCCACAAACCATGAGACTGTGACCTGAGCCAAAGTCAGACACTCAACCGAGCTACCCAGGCGCCCCAGTAGACATTTTTAATTCCACCAAATAGCTGGGCCATAATTTATTTAACCAGTCATTCAAAACATAGTATGAGCAGGCACAGATCAAAGGAAGAATTAATTGCACCAAAGAAGGGGAATGTATCATGGCAAGTTATGAAAGAAATCCAGAATGCCAATGAGTTCAGGGGAAATTTTATAGTCACCAAGACTTTATTGAAAACAAAAAACAAACAAAACAAAATGAAAAGATAAATAAGGATGAAGAAATTACAGGATGTTTCTATGTTACCACCAACGCCAACGCAGTTCAACCAAAATGAGATATGGGTGCCACTAAGGCCATGCTCCTCACATACGCCCCCTCTTCCAGGACCCCTCCTCGTGCCAAAGGCACGATAAGAGGGACAAAAAACACATAATCAAATAAAGTACCCAAAATTAATCATAATGCAAGGCAGGGCTCCATGTAGTCTTCGTAATCTCCCCTTAGGGAAGGGTCTGGGAAAGAATCTGAGAAAGGCTGTATCATAGGCAACAAAGGCATAAAGTCATCAAAGGAGAGAATGTGAGTAATATATATTAAAGAGCCATACTGAGCCAAAGCATTCAAGAGTATTTATAGACATTGGTCACCATTTTACCCCCCATAACTATGGTCAAATAGGTGACAGATCACACGGCTGCTGTTTAAATCATCTATACCACGGTATGGAAGGAATCACTGACTAGGAAGAGAAGCTCACGTTCTCAACACCCTGTGAACAAGCTGATCTGATAACACAGAGCAATCATGCTCTTTCTATGTCCTGTGAGGCTTGGGCCCTATCTTTGCTCAAAGAGGACACTGGAATAGGAGTCACTGACGGAATCAGTGACAGACATTCAGATAATTCCTCATTTTTCGCTTCCATAAGCAACACTGTGAACGTCCTGCATACAAATCTTTGTGCGGTTACCAGAGTTCTTCTGTAGAATGAACTTCTAAAAGGGGAATAGTCCGATCAAAGGATATGTGTGTGTTTATAAATCGAGTACAGGAGAAAAAGAGAATCAACTTTCACTTTTTATACTTCTATACAGTTTAAATTAACTAGTTGACTAATTTCAGAAACTAAGTAGTACTTTTGTCCTTTTAGAAGAAAAAAAATGCTTCCTTGGGTCAAGATCCACTCCCAGGCCTACAAGAACTATCAAGAGAGCCAGGCTGCGTGGCAAAATATATAAAGAAACAAAGTGTTGATCAGAAGCCAGAGGAGTTGCTGGCGAGATCTGGACAGAAGAAAAATGAGTCCCTGAGGCGAGTCTTGCAAAATGTTCACCCAAGCACTGGCTGGGGAACTGGCCAGAGGCATCACATGGTTAGGTCTCCCCACACGGCTGCTCCTCTTATGGAAATAAACATGCCGGGCCCCCTTCACATGATGCTCCTCACCATACACGCTCTCTGGCAATACATGGCCTGCTCATGAGGGGAGCCTCCGGTTGTCCTGTGGCTTCCTTCACGCATCTGCCAACAGGGAGTAGTTACACTGGTTAAGTACTGCAGCCTGCACCACCATTATATGCCTTTAAAAAAAAATAAACAGTACTGGGCATTCAGTTTTGTTTATCATCCTACTAAACCTGATTTCAGGCCAGTTTTCCCTTAAAAGGCATATTCACCTTTGAGCGTGCCAACAAGAGCAGGTTTCAGGGCCTGCAAACTCATATGTCAGTTCCTAAATCTCGGCCAGCTCTCCAGGAGTTCCCTTTTGAACTTAATAGCGTGGAATTTAAGCGTTTAGTCTTGGACACGCAGACACATGGGCTCTCTCTCTGGCCCCCTCCCAGGACAGTGGCCTCTGGCAGCAATCGTTAATGCATCACTGTCGGCCGCACGGGGTACACGGCCCCCTCACCCACAGCAGCCTGCTTATAGGCCGGACTCCACACTGGGTACCAGAGCTGAATACATTCCTCTTACAATCTGGAACTCTGTTATTCTATCTCTGACGTAAATATTGCTCTCGTCTCACAGTGCTCTTTTTGTAAAAATCACAATAGCAACTTTTGAGTGCTCACCACGTGCCAGGCACCATGTCAAGTGTTTTGTGTGAATCATCTGATTTAATTCATCCAGCAATCCTATACAACACAGTACCTGTCTCCATTTTCAGATGAGGAATCGAAGTGAAAGAGCTTGTCCAGCGTCAGAAAGCTCAGTCAGACACCAGATGGGAACCTGCACACCCAGTGTTGGAGAAATCTTACTCCCAGCTACACCAGCCTCCTGATGATGTCAGACACTGCTTCCTTGTCGGCTTGAGGCTGACAGCCCTACATTTAGAGCCAAATTTTTGTAAGGAACAGAACAACAAAATTTTCAGTTTTAGAATTACCCTTGCCTTGCTGAGGATTGCCACGACTTTAATTCACACATTTACTTCTGAAACTCTCAGTGTATGAGTGTCCGGCGACATGGCCGTGAACACTCTGATTTTGGTCAGTCTCCTTTTGTTTACAAGTAATTCAAATCTGGAGAGTCTCGCAGACTCATAATGGCAAAAAGCATATCCTCCAAAGTTTGTTTTTAGAAGGCAGTTGATGCTATAGACATTCATTCATTCACCGGACTAATTTTTAGTGAGAATCTACTATTATGGGTCAGGTACTGTTACAGGTACTGGGGACATCAGCTATCACCCAAACCAAGTTGCTTATCTTGGAGCATAGAGTCTACCTGGGGGAGAAAGGAAAGAAACAAGTAAAAATATAATGCATTAGGGGGCGCCTGGGTGGCTCAGTCGGTTAAGCGTCTGACTTCGGCTCAGGTCATGATCTCACAGTCCATGAGGCCCAGCGCCACGTCGGGCTCTGTGCTGACAGCTCAGAGCCTGCAGCCTGCTTCGGATTCTGTGTCTCCCTCTCTCTCTGCACCTCCCCCACTCGTACTCTGTCTCCCTCTCAAAAATAAATAAACATTAAAAAATATTTTTAACGTAATGTGTCAGATTTGGTAATAAATGCCATCAAGAAAATATGAAGCAAGGCAAGAGGATAGGGAATGAAAGAACAACAATTCCTTTAAAATGAGAATATCTTTTTGAAGCTAAGAAAATGCCCATTCCAAATTTGTTAAACTGGTACATCATTCTGTTTAAATTCCTGTGTCAAATCCTAGCGTACAACAAATCTGTCCTGTCATAGGTAATTAATGGATCAAATTATGCAACTGACTAAACGCTGAATCCTTAAGAAATGAATTTTATTTATTTGCTTTTGCTATACTTTTTAATTATTTCTAAGCAAAAAAAAGAATAAGTGCTTGAAAACTTTCAATTGATAAATGTCACACAATTTAATGTAAAATATAAAACACAATGTGTCTATCTTAATAAATGCCATGTCTCTACATATTTTCAGTCAAGTTTTTAGGAAGTCTAAATGGTAGCTTTGAGGAAATCAATGGACAGATCCTCTAGGATTTGTCAGCCAACTGCTGGTGGTCAGTGACTGGTTTCTCAGCCAATATCCTTCTTCAGTAACATATCACTTTACATTTGAAATTTTTGTATGTATGTATTTATTTACTTATTCATTTATTTAAGTAAGCTCTATGCCCAACGTGGGGCTTGAACTCACAACCCCGAGATCAAGCATCGCATGCTCTACCAACTGAGCGAGCCAGACGCTCCATATCCTTTTACCTTTATAAGCTTCAACATCACAGCATCACTGCCATGAAAAATTACCTGGAAAAGTAAGGGCCAATGTCTTTTCTCTCCCTTTTTTATGTTCTTATTCCTTGTTATCAAATGCCACAACCACACAAGAATTAAGAGCTTTGAAAGTGCATCATATTTCATTGGGAAGTCACGAAAAGTACTTCACCGTAGAAAGTTTTGTTTTTTAAAAAAAGCACTAGGTGTTCTGCGTAAGTGATGAATGGCTACATCCTACACCTGAAACTAACATTACACTGCATGTTAACTAACTGGACTTTAAATAAAAACTTAGAAGAAAAAAAAGGCAGCAAAGAAGCATCTACCTCTTCCTTAGGAAGATTAAGACAATACATGAGATGATATCCTTGTGTGGTTATGTCACCTGTATAATATGTACAAATGCAACAGAGGTGTAAGAATAGCACACACAGGAGATGATATCTTGCATAGCAGACAGTATATGAGGCAATGGAACACGGAGAAAAGGGAGTGAGGAGGGGACTGGGGAATGGGCGTGAGTTGGTCACCTGGATCCTGCTACCAATATCTCCCATGAAACTACAGAGATGCTAACCTTTATTATGCTCTCAAACATCTGAGTCAGCAAAATTATTTTGCAAATGTCAATGGATTCCAACAATTTTTAAAGTGGCAGCCAATTAGGATCAGAACATTTTCTTTATCAGTAGGTAGTAGAGGCCAGGATGATGAAAAGCAGAAAGATGAACAAAATTCAGTAATTTGCCTCAAGCATCCTGCCCACAGGGAAAGCAGTCGTGGATCCTGGGGAAGACATTTTATGGATTGCCCTGGGTAAAGAGCAGTTTAAGTTCTCATTTCGCCCCAAGAAAGCAATTAGCATATTCTACCTGGAAGGGCCAAGACTGAAAGTTAAGCTTTCCCCTACATTCAAAAATGTCTCAAGTATATTACCTTGTTTGATCTTCAGAAGAATCAGCTAAGCGATTCAGAGCAGATACTATCACCATCACAGAGAGGAATACACCTGTCCTACACAAAATACAACTGGCAACTAGGTGTCTCCAGGAACAAAAGTTCTCAGTGGAAGTCCCAAGATGGATCCAGGTTGCCTAATGACTAATCCACACTCACAGCATCATGTTCTGGTAACAGTTCTTGGTATTTAATAGAGCAGTCAGGATAAAAACAATGCTGTCAGTTTATTTCACATTCTAAAACAGAACATTCTTTAAAAGGTCTGGATTCCACCTCACTTAAGAAGCTTAATAATCCTTAGTCATTCAGATCCATTAATTATTAATGCCTACAGGGGTGCCTAGGTGGCTCAGTCAGATGAGCGTCTGACTCTTGATTTTGGCCCAAGTCATGGTTTCACAGTTCGTGAGTTCGAGCCCCACATCAGGCTCTGCGCTGACAGTGCGAAACCTGCTTGGGATTCTCTCTCTCCCTCTCTCTGCCCCTCTCCTCTCTCTCTCAAAATAAATAAATAAACATTAAAAAAATGATTAATGCTTACAAAAAAAACTAATAAATGCCAATTAGGTTTTCCTTAGAGTTTTTAGTGCCCACAAAGACTCCTGCTACGTCCTCCTCACTGCTTTAAACAGTTCTCATTTGTCACCCTCACATTTAAAAGTGGATGAAGATAAAGTAAAAAATAATAAATTCCATCTCATGATTCTGAAATGTACCGTAAACTGTAAATTCTGAAGGTTAAAAAGTTCAAGATGAATGGCATTAATTAAATTACCAAGTTCTAAAATATTCCATCATCTTTTTAAAACCGAATCAAGGAAAATAAGCTTTCTACAATACTTCACGGAGCTTTCAGCAAATGCTTTATTTACAGACTCTAAAAACAATTTTATACCAAAGAGATTAGAAAAGGAACATTAATATTAGTTCACAACACAGGGGAAAAAATCTGGCTTTTTAATAAAACAAATTTTAATATATATTACGTGAGTAATTGTGATACGTGTATATCACTATGTGGGGGTACGTAGGTACCTTTCAGCTTTTTAATTTAGGGGAAAAGATAAAAAGAGAACTTGAAGAAATTAATTTCCAAGTTGCCCATAAAAGTGGATTTATGTAGCAGAACATCACAGTAGAACGTACACCTTGTGGTCGTGCAGGACAGAAAAGAAGCTTTAAAAAAGCATCCATTCAATTACTTGTTCAAAGAGCTCTCTGATAGGAGTGATCACACAAGGCAGTGTACTCTATAGCTGGGCTCCCTGGGGCCAAATCCCAGTTCTGCCACTCCTTAGCAATGTGACCCTACTGGTCTTCTATTGCTGCATCAAAAATTACCACAAACTTAGCTGCTTAAAACAACATACATTCATCATCTCAGTTTCCGTAGGTCAAGAATGCAGCCATGGTATTATTACCTGGGTCCTTTGCTCAGGGTCTCAGAAGGCTGTGATCGCATCTGAGGCTCAGGCTCCACTTTCAAGCCCACCCGTTGTTTGCTGACAGGATTCTATTCCTTGCAGTTGTAAAACTGGGGACCTCTCTCCTAGAGGCCACCCGCAGTTCCCTGCATTCCCTGCGACACGGCCCCTCCCACAACACAGCAGTGTGCTTTTTCAAGGCCAAAAGAAGAGCATTTCTGGTGCTTTGAATCTCTAACCTCAGGAAAGACTTGAGTAAGTTTCTAAAGAGCTCACTTGATTAGGTCGGCCTGCCAAAGATAATCTCCCTTTTGATGAACTCAAACTCAACTGAGGAGAGACCATATACAGTATCTGCCAACTCACTTCATCTTTGCCATGTAATGTAACCTAATCACAAGAATGTCATCCAGTCTATCAATGAGTCCTGCCTATACTCAAGAGGAGAGGGTTGCATGGGGGGGTGTGCACCATGGGGCAGGAATCTTCAGAAGCATCTCAGAATTTAATTCTGCTTACCACAGACAACTACCCCTCTGTATCTCACTAGTATCCTCTCCCAAATGGGGATAACAGAAGTACCAATCTCAGAGAGTTGTTCAATGAGTCAATGAGTTAATTTCTACAGGGCTCTTAAAGAAGTCCTCAGCACATGTCATCATTATAATCAGTATAGAAATAATGGCTCAATAAAAACAAATAAATGAAAACAGTGGCCCATGAGTTGTTGGATCCTCAACTTCGGCCCCAGTTAAGGCTAAATTGATATAAAATTGCAAAATCTTCTAAAAGTCATCTTAGTTTCCTTTTCAAATTCTTTTTTTAATTAAGAAATTTTTGTTGTTGTTAATGTTTATTTTTGAGAGAGTGTGTGAGCACGAGCAGGAGAGGGATAGAGAGAGGGGGAGACAACAGAACCCAAAGAAGGCTCCAGGCTCTGAGCCGTCAGCACAGAACTCGATGTGGGGCTCAAACCCATGAACCGTGAGATCATGACTTGAGCTGAAGTCAGACACCTAATCGACTAACCCACCCAGGCCCCCCTTGAATTCTTTTATTATTTTTTTTATTAAAAATTTTTTAAGTCTACTTATTTATTTTGAGAAGGAGAGAGTGAGCACAAGTGGGGTAGGGACAGAAAGAGAGACAGAACTCCAAGCAGGCTCTGCACTGTCAGCACAGAACCCGATATGGGGCTCAAACTCACAAACTGTGAGACCATGACCTGAGCCAACATCAAGAGTTGGAGGCTTAACTAACAGAGCCACCCAGGTGCCCCTCAAATTCTTTTCAAAAAAAATGTTTTAATGTATATTTATTTTTGAGAGAGAGAAAAAGACAGTATGAGCAGGGGAGGGGCAGAGAGAGAGGGAGACACAGAATCAGAAGCAGGCTCCAGGCTCCAAGCTGTCAGCAGAGAGCCCGACGCAGGGCTCGAACTCATGACCCATGAGATCATGACCTGAGCTGAAGCTGGACACTTAACCGACTGAGCCACCCAGGCGCCCCTCAAATTCTTTTAACGTAACTGGACAATACGGCACCCCGGGCTTGCACTGCCACACAGTAACAATAAGAGCTGCCATCTTTACACGGGGAGGACTTCTTCGGTTCTGCAGACCTCACCCCTGCCTACCTGATTCATTTCCATAGCTGCCCGGTCTCTATAAGCGTATGCATTTCTGACTGGAAATCTAAACGGACCCCTTTCAGCCCATGCCCAGTGTACAAGATAAAGGCAGAAAAGACAGGCGTACAGTAAAATACGCTTTTTGAAAATATTAAATGTTAAGCTTAAAAAAAATAAAAGGACGAAGAGCAAAAAATACACTTCCCATGCCATTTTTTAAAAGTCAAAGGGGAATAAGCCAAGGAATCCAAATGTAGATATCAAAGAGAAACATTTTGTAGGCAGCATGTAACAACAAAAGTTTGAGATTAAACTTATTCGTTCCAGGAGTATGAAAAGCTTCCACTGCACTATGGATTTGGGGTCACAGTGGTATGTCAACATAGGATCACCCAATGGAATAATAGGATTCTGAGAGTAAGGGAAGCTGTGTGTATACGGGAAGTCTCTGTACCTTCCATTCATTCTTCTAGGAACCTACGACTGCTCGACAAAATAAACTTTACTTTAAAAAATAAATAAATAAACTACAAAACATTTTTAAAATGTAGTGAGACAAAAAAAATTCCTCCTCAAAATATTCTTTATTTTTGAAACATCTTCAAGATGTCTTTAAAGTACCTTCTTTCTCCCAAAATCATTCATGAGAATCTGACAATTTGTTCACTCACAAAGAAGAGTAGAAACAGTTCACATTCCCACAATGCTCTGTTCTATTCAAGACAAAAGTAACCATTCCTATGGGTTTTATTCTCCATTCATAGAGGATCACAAGCTAGTTTGTAGGATATTTTACTTACTTTAAAAAATCTGTTAATATCCCTAAAAGTCTGTACCACAATACTTGATCTCCTTCATCTCCCACAAGCAGCTGCAGTGTATAAAAGTCCCAGAGGTAACGCTGCTATGTAAGATGATGATGTAAGGAATATTAAGCCCTTCTGGTAGAAATCATGGTGTAGTTGTCCCAGGAGAAAATTCAATTAATAGTGCTTTAGCACTATGAGTGAAAAGGTGACAGAAACAAGACAAAGCGAAAGAAATAACAAAAATATTTAAGGTCATCATTTGATTATGTGGTACAAGTTAACTTATATAAACATACATATCTATTCTTATTCTTACATTTTTTTTCCTTTTATAGTTTATTGTCAAGTTGGTTTCCATGTAACACCCAGTGCTCACCCCGACAAGTGCCCTATTCTTACGTTTTCAAGAATGAACTTTTAAGAGAAAACGGGGGGGGGGGGAGTCTTACGACTGCTTATTTTCCATTTAATTCAGTCCTTTACAGCATATTTAGTCTCCATCATCCTTAATATGATTTTTTAAATGTACTTTACACATTTGGAACCATGCCAAGTGAGGGCAAACGGCCAGGTAAATGGACTTCTAAAATCTTTGCATGTTAAAAAAGTTTACAGCAGTTACATAAAAAGGCTGCATATTCAGCTTTCGAAATAGAGATATGTTTAAGTTTAAAATTCATAAAGTGTAGCAAACGCTAAGACATAAAAATAGTTAGTCTGCAGTCTCTTGAGATGGTTTTTGTTTTGTTTTGTTTGTGACGTGGCAGTAACAGAAGGACTCAAGTCTAGGTACTAATTCCAAGTATTTGCAACATTATCTTAAGAAATGTATTTGATAGAAACAGCAATGTTTTATGGATGACAAAGAGCCTCTCAGTATGTCTCAAGTCCACTTACACGTAGTGATCCAAAACAATAGTCAAAAACATGAAACAACCCAAAGGTCCATCAACAGTGGAACAGATAACTAAATTGTGTATATTCACAAAGGAATGAAAATAAATGAACTATAATTTTTTGCTTTTCAGTAACCTTACTATGAAAATCCCATGCCGGTCTTTGGAGCACATGTGCATGTATTTCTGTTGGATCTAGACATTATATGCTGAATTGAAGAAGCCAAAACTCAAAAGAATACACAGTCTGTTATGCAAGGTGTGTAAAATCCAAAGAATCCAAAATTAAATTATAATATTAGAAATTAGTTAATATTAGATAACATAAAAAAATTTAGTTAAAATTAAGAAATTCAGGGAGGAAAGGAGTAGTAATTCGGAGGGAGCACTGTGATTCCTTCCATTTTGTGATTGCTCACTCACCTATATGTGCATAGTTTGCCTACATCCTTAAGTTGATATTGTATTACCATTGATAGGTAAGTTTCTATTAGGAGACAAAAGCAAAATTAATGGGGAATATTTATAAAGTAAAAATATACCATACTAGAAGAAATCCATTTGACTGACAATGAGGCCTATCCATGTGACAAAATGTTCTATATCTCCTACAAGTGTACTACAAAGCCTTGCAAATGAAATCTAATTTCTCTCTAGAAGTGCTTAGAAAGACTGTGAGGGATAATAGAGGTTGCAAACTGAAATGTCTTTGGGGCCGAGCCTGTTACTCAAGTTTGCCAAGAGAGCCTAATAAAAGTGTATGTGTGTGCACTGTTTGAGTGGGGACGGGCTGGGACAAACTTGACAGTGCAGGCCCCGCCTAAAAGGGCAACTGGTTCTCGGTGCCAACTGATTGCTGCCCTACAGGAATGCTGGGCCCAGAGTCAAAAGATCATTTGGATTTTCAAAAGAAGACATAAATTAAGATTTACCTGACCAAGTGAAATACGCTGATTTTGTAAAACAAAAAGCAGGCCAAAAACAAACCTGTCTAATGAGTCCCTGTGAGAGACATCAGAGGAGAAGAATGTTCTGGGAACAAGGCCTTAAGGAACCAGGAAGAGACTGGTAACCGAGATACCAGCAAAAGGCTGGCTCTTGGAGAAGAGGACATTCTGTGAGGATGAAAGGTTAGGTGTCCGGAGACACATGCTGAGTAAAACAGCTCCTTTGTTAGAAGGGAACAGTAAGAACTAACCAAGAAGGTGCGGAGAGAAATCTATAGCAATGGTTCTCAAACTTCACTGCAATAGGCCCTTTTATCTAAAGGAGGCAAAACTCAACACACAAAACTGATCAAAGGAGAGTGGCCCAACACTGCAGGAGTAGGAAAGCTGGGGTCCCACCTACCGGGCTGCTGGTCCAACATCCAGCCACGTGAACCAGTACTAGAAGACACCCAAAGGATGAATAAAGGCCTCCAGAATTGGGGAGTGACAGCACCATCCCCCAAGCAAGTCAGAAATGGAAGCCAAAAACACAATTCTGAGGAATTCAAGGCTAGAAAACAAGGTGTACATTCAAGGATTCTGGATTAATACCATAAAGGACAGCATGTGGGAGAGAGGGATGAATAATTAGAAAGAGCACAAAGAAATATCATGTAGCAGTGGAAGCAAAACTAGACCTGTAGTTGATGGCCTAAAACTAAAGATCAGCTTTACGGTGGCGTCTTGGGGAACCTCGCCAGCTTGTCCTCAGAATTGTTCTAAGGATCAACACTGGATATTTATTTCATCACTTATTTTATTTATTTCTTTTGATAGAGAGAGACAGAGAGTCAGAGAGAGAGAGAGAGAGAGAGAGAGCACAAATGGAGGGGAGGCAGAAAAAAGGAGAGACAAAATCCCAAGCAGGCTCCGAGCCATCAGTGCAGAGTCCCATGCATGGCTCGAACTCACGAACAGTGAGATGATGACCTGAGCCAAGATCAAGAGTCAGACATTCAACTGACTAAGCCACCCAGGCGCCCCTATTTTATCACGTATTATAGGAAATAACTATTACCAGAAGGTTGTTTTTAATCAAAGCTTCTGTTAGTATAAATAGACCCTTTTATTTAGTTATGTTAGGATTTTACTAAGTCCAAATCATCCTTAAATATACAGTTGAACATGGCTATGTCTTAAAAAGTGAAAAGGAATAAATATGCCCATTTTTATAAAAATGCTCACGCATCCTAAAGTTGGTCCAATGATAATAACTGTAATAAGTAACTGCATATAAACACCGTCACGATGCAAGTTGAGCTTAGTTTGTTTTTTATTCACTGGATGCTACATATGTAACTGTGATATTATGTTCTGAGGATGTTTACCTCCCCCCAAATTATCACTTAGTTCCCTAGCTACAATATCTAAAGCACAAATTAAGAGCATGGGGTAATAGAGAACATAGCCCAAGAAGCCAAAGACTGTCCATTTCAGTCATTAACTAGGGACTTGGCTTTTCAGACTTGCTTTCCATATTTAAAAAGTGAGGGGCAGGGTGTCTGGGTGGCTCAGTTGGTTAAACATCGGACTTCGACTCAGGTCATGATCTCATAGCTCATGAGTTCAAGCCCCTCCCCTGCTCACACTCTGTCTCTCAAAAATAAATAATAAACATTAAAAACATTAAAAATCACTTTTTTAAAAAAAGTGAAGGGCTTAGTCTTTCAGTAGTTCCTGAACAGGAATGACCTTTAACATATGTTTTCTAAACTATACACGTCTAAATAGGATTATAAGCATCCTGCAAAAATGAGTATACTTATTATTTGTGGCTTAATATTTATATTACATTTTAGATTTTACACATCGCTATAGCATTAAACAGAATGGAAGACAATAAAAGCTGGTTCCACATCAACATTTTTATTACTAGTAGCCTGCTGTCATTAGATATTAATTCTATTGGTTTTTCTTAACAGCAAAGGAATAGAATAATTCAAAATTTATAAAATTTCTTGTTGGTTTAAATGGACTCCTCTTCCCTTTGTTTCTAGTATTAGATATAGCACTGAGTCATTTAAATTAGTGCTTTGTAGTTAAAGATTTGTGAAGTGTAGCATGTAACAAACTGTGTACTTAGTAAGTAATGGCACAATAAGATTATCAAAACAGTAGAAACTGACAAGAAAATCTATAACTTTATTTGAAGGAAGAATCAAGTGAAAGTGAACCTTTTCCATAAAACTCTCAAAAGTACTTTCTCTCCATAATGAAAAAGGAAGCAATCCCTCTATAAAAGTCCTGAAGAACTTAATACATCCAAAGAATATGCCTTTCTACGAATTCTTTTATACTTTAAGTCTGTGCCCCAAATTACAGTTATCCACTTAGAATAACAACTAATAATCTGAAAGTGGGAGGAGAGACACCAATCATCTACTTAAATAGGACTCCTTTCAGAACACCTTGGTCCCACATTTCCTCAACAACAAAAAAAAAAAAGTTTTTTTTTTTTATATAAAAGTTACTGAGCCATCAATAATCCAATTGGAAAGACCACTTACTGTTTTAAAGAAACCATGCAAACATAAGCAAATGTTTTAATTAGGAGGTAGAGCTAGTGTCTGGCCGTGGTGCAGTGACTCCCACATGCCTCCTCCCAGCTGTAGAACAGCAACTTTCAAGCAGCTGCGGTAATTGGAGATGGAGACCAACACACGCTAATTTGGCTGAGCCAACTAATTGGTAGGTATACTATGTTTCTAACAAAATATCCACCCATATTACAGATGTTGTTCTCGATCAGCGAAAACGACTGGTAACAAACAGTAATGAAGTTGAAATGAGGTACACTTGGCGAAATTGTTTAGTTGGAAAGCTTTACAACAGGATCCCACATTAGCTTAGAAAACCACTTGTGCCAAAATTGGAACAGAAACTAAATTTCAAAAGTATCTTTCGGCGCAAGATGATGAATACTAAGAGGTTTCACAATGGCTCTTCAGTCACCAAAATAACACTTGTTAGTGGACACATCCCCCTTCACCTTACCGGGCCCAGTGCAGACAGTCAAAAAGATTTAGTCTTGCTTTTTCTTTAAAGCCTAATGCTAGACCAAACAACATTTATAGACATGTACAAAGATAATAATTATATTTACCAAGAAATCTATAATGGTAAAAAGGAGGGGGTATGGGGCTCTTCTGTTTCCAGCCACGATGGTGTAACAAAGATTAGATTTACTCCATCACCTTAAACTTAAAAAAAAAATGGACAAAATATATGAAACAATGGTTTTCTGTCCCTAGGAGACAGACAGTTCAGGACAGCAATACCCAAGAGAAGGGCAAGAAATGAGGTGAGCCCTACGGCTGCCCTAACTTACTGCCTAGACATTTTCTAGACCAGAATAGAGAAGAGCTCAAGTAGAGATCAGCAGTTCCCCCGAGTTGAGGAAACAGATTTGAGCATGTAAGGAAGACAGAGCCCCTAGAATTTACCAGAGGACAGAAAGAGCGTGAGCCAGACCAACAGCAAGAAAAACAGGGGTAAAACAAGATCAAGAGTGGGCCTCCTGGCTGGATCAGTCAATGGAGTGTGCAACTCTTGATCTCGGGACTGTGGGTTCGAGCCCCAAGTTGGGTGTAGAGATTACTTGAAAACAAAATCTTTAAAAAAATTTTTTTAAAAAGACACAAGAGTACATGATATTCTGTAATCCTCCCTTATTCACAGGATTGCTTTCCATGGTTTCAGTTAGCCACAATCAACTATGGTCTGGAAGCAGATGATTCTCCTTCTGATGAATCATCAAAAGGTCCATAGTAGCCTAATTCTAGGTCACAATGCCTATGCCATTCATCTCATCTCATCCCATCTCATCATGTAGGCATTTTATCATCTCGGATCATCACAAGAAGAGTGAGTGCAGCACAATAAAATATTTTGAGAGAAAGACTGCTTTCACATAACTTCAGTTGTGGTAATTATTCTACTTTATTACCTTTGCTGTAAATCTCTTATTGTGCCTAATCTATAAATTTAGCTTTATTATAAGTATGTATGTATAGAAAAAAACATAGTTTATACTGGGTTCAGACATCCACTAGGGTCTTGGAACATATCCACCACAAACAAGGGGGGCTGCTGTATGTTTAAAAAGGTAGAGTGTGAAAATTTTTAAGAGATAAGGGAGGTACAAAAATGCCCTAAAATTTTTTATATTGAGAGAAAAATAATGTCTGGATTAAAAAAAAATACACTAACAGGATTGACAGCAGGTTAGACACTAGACAGAGAAAGATTAGTGAATGTGAAAGGACAGCAAGACACTCTCTAAAACGAAATACAAAGAGAAAAGAGACCGAAAACAAACAAACAAAAAAGAAGATAACATCAGTAAGTTGAGAGACAACTTTAATCCATTTAATGCGTGTAGAAGATTCCTACACAGAGAATGAAGGATAAAAAAAAAGAATCTGATGGCCCCAATTTTTTCCAAATATAATGAAAACTATAAACACGTTAATTTAAGCTCAATGAACTCCAAATAGGGGCGCCTGGGTGGCTCAGTCGGTTAAGCATCCGACTTTGGCTCAGGTCATGATCTCACAGTCTGTGGGTTCGAGCCCTGCATAGGGCTCTGTGCTGACAGCTCAGAGCCTGGAGCCTACTGTGGATTCTATGTCTCCTTCTCTCTCTGCCCCTACCCTGCTTTCACTCTGTCTCTCTCTCTCTCTCTCTCAAAAATAAACAAACATTAAAAAAAAAAAACCTCCAAATAGGAGAAACATGAAAAAGAGTATACCAAGGGACAAATTACTTAAAACCAGTGATAAAGAGAACAATCTTAAAAGTGAAAGAAGAAAAAAGTGTCTTACACAAGATGGTAAAAAAGATAGGAATGACAGCAGACTTCTCAAAAACATGAAGGCCAAAATGCAGTGAAGCACAGTAAAGTACTAAAAGGGGAAAAAAAGAATCTGCCATCTTAAGATGTTATACCCAGAGAAAATACATTTCAAAAATAGACTTACAAAAAGAATTACTCATTAGCAGACCAGTACTATAAGAGATATAAAAGGAAGTCTTTCAGAGAGGGGGAAAAAAAGAAAAGAAAAAAAAAACAAGATCCTTGACTAAATTATGTATCTATACAAAGGAATGAAGAGCGTCAGAAAATAGTGTAAATAGAGAAGACTTAAAAAAATAAATTTAATTCTCTTTAAAATATAGTTGACTATTTATGGCAAAAATAATGTTATAAAATTCATAACATACACAGGAATAAAACATATTGGGACTGGAAGTACACTGTCATCAGGTTCTCATGCTCTACATAAAGTAGTAGCAGATTGTGACAACTTAATGATATACACTGAAAGGTCTAAAGCAATCACTAAACACAGAGAGAAAAGATGTACAGTCAATAGCCAAGGAAGGAAATAATGTGGAATGATAAAAAAAAAAAAAAGAAAAAAAAAGTACTATTAATCCAAACAGAGGCAGAAAAAAACAAAACAAGGGAAAAAGAACAGACAAGACGAATAGAAAACAAAGAGTAAATGGGTAGATCTTAACCCAATTCTATCAACAATAACATTAAATGTAAATGGTCTGAGAACCCCAGTTAAAAGGCATAAGTCATCAAATTGGATTTTTTTTTTTTAAAAGACCAAACCTGGGGCGCCTGGGTGGCTCAGTCGGTTAAGCTTCCAGCCTCGGCTCAGGTCATGATCCCACAGTTCGTGGGTTCGAGCCCCACATCGGGCTCTGTGCTGACAGCTAGCTCAGGGCCTGGAGCCTGTCTTCGGATTCTGTGTCTCCCTCTCTCTCTGACCTCCCCTGCTCATGCTGTCTCTCACTCTCTCTCTCAAAAATAAAAATAAAAATAAAACATTAAAAAAATTAAAAAATAAAAAATAAATTAAAAAAAAAGACCAAACCTATGCTGTCTACAAGAAACCTACTTTAAATAGAAAGCATACAGAGGTTAAAAGTAAAGACAGAAAGAAATATATACCATACTAGAACTAATCAAAAGAAAGATAAAGTTGATATCAGTGCAAAGAATATTACCAAGAATAAAGAAGGTCATTTCATAATGATAAAGGAATGAATTCATCAGAGAACAGAACACCCTTAAATGTTAATACATCTAATAACAAAGAAATAGACACACAGGGACAGACAAATCCCTAATTCTAGTTGGAGATTTCAACTCCCCTCTCACAGTAACTGATAAGAGCAAGTAGACAGAAAAATCAATGAAGATATAAGTTTGAACAATACTGTCAACCAAGTGTTTTATATTTTAAAAAGCCTCTTCTTAGTGGCTATGGAGACTAATCAGTGCTCCCTTAAATCTGAGAAGAGAAAATTCAAGAACTACCAGACAAGGATAAAACATCTAATGCTTTAAATGTGCTGGGAATTTCAGAAAAATCATTCTCAAAGAAATGGCCAGCTTGAACAGTGACAGTTAAAAAATTCAAACAGACATTTGGCTAGTAAGTAATAGTTATTTTCAAATGCTCTAATAAACTTTTGAAGTACTTTAAATAACTGATAAATAAAGAATTATATAAGAATCCAAGATATACATAAAAGTCCTAATTAAGGTAAATTCTTGGCCAAATTAGAACTGGTTCAATCACTGTAATTTTCAAAGTGGCTATGTCTTCTCTCTGGTCATATCACAGACTGAAATATAATGCCACTGTAACATTTCATTCTTTAAATTTTTAACTTTTCTACATAGGTTTTATCAGCTAGCTATATTATCACTGCTTCCACAAACTACAGTTATGAGAATTGGTGTTTTTTATGATTCTTCTAAACTTCAGACAATGCTGCAAATCATTTGATGTTATTTGTCATGTCCTCTATTATAAAACTTTCAAACATCATCTCTCTGACAAACTTGATATCAATAATGATCGTATTACTCTGCATTATCAATTTAAATATAACTTCTATGGTTCTTAATTGATCCTAAGTTCTATACTAATATCATAGTGAGTTAAAGAAAAAGGCATCTTCGGTTACCTGGACAATTTCTAAAGCCTAAAATTCTTAAAGAAAAGTCCAATTGGGATGGCAAAGTCAATGTGGTATGTGAATTTTCTTATAATGTAATAACAGACATAAAGTTAATACATTTTAAGCTTCAGGTGAAAGTGTTAACTTATCTATATATGTGTGTAAGTATATAAAATATATTAAAATCAACAAAGAAAGCTTATGAATTAAATAGTTTGAAACCAGTTGTTGGGGAGAAACTTGATCTTTGATAATATAGTCTTCTCTTAATGAGAAAGCTGTAAAAAAAAATTATTCTGTACCTCTAGTAGGCAGCCTGGCCAACAAAGGTTCCTTATCTCCCCAAAACACTCTCACTTTCTAACAGCCCGTTAACTTTTTAAGCTTTTGTGTTGACTTTTGTCATGCCCTTGAATCGTTTTTCTAACAAAAGTTTCTCGTTTCTAAAAGCTGGATTTCCTAATAATTATTGTTTCTTGTGGCTATGTTTTATTTTAATTACTGTCACTCTAAACCAAGACTCTAATCATTTCTTGTCTTGGACACCTGTGACCTATATTTTGCTATAATCTCTAGTCTCCTGGCAACTCTTTATGCTACTGCCTTTACAAATTTGGGCCACAAAATGAAAAACAATAAAACTGATTAAGACATATTTTACACCCAAACTATCATTGGTATTTCCCAAACAGCCACTAGGTAGCAGAGAGGGTATTGGGGAAAAAACGAAATTCTTCACATCTTTAATTAGCTCAGCTCTCTTATGAGAGCGGTCCTGTTTATCAAGCCCAAAGCATGGGCAGAGTCTAAACTAATGTGACTAATAATGAGTATCATTCAACATGTGTGTACTTTTCAGGACAGAGAGAAACATATTCATGATCCTGTGTATATAGTAGACTGGCCACACAACTATGAACAAAGTGATACATCAGATTATGTTTCTTTTTATTTTAATTTTCTTTTTTAATGTTTTTACTTATTTTTGAGAGAGAGAGAGACAGACAGACAGACAGTGAGCGGGAGAGGGGCAGAGAGAGAGAGGGAGACACAGAATCTGAAGCAGGCTCCAGGCTCTGAGCTGTCAGCAGAGAGCCTGACGCAGGGCTTGAACTCACGAGCCATAATATCATGACTTGAATCAAAGTCGGACGTTCAACCGACTGAGCCACCCAGGTGCTACAAGATTACGTATCTAAGTATAAAATACTCTTGCTAATAGGTGGCAATTTTAAAACACACTTTATAGAAGTCCTTGGAGCTTTATCGATGCCTTTAGTGTCCATCATAAGGATCCTGCCCTAAGGAAAAATCGTTGACTAATTAGCTCTATATTATACCAGAATAGGGTATTCTATTCTGACACTGTTAATTACTGTAATAACTGAGCCACAGATCATCAGTTCTATTAACAGGTGATTCCTACGTTTCCTTCAAATGTGCCAAAAGCCGGAGGCCCATAAGCTGGAGGTTAGAAATTACAGTCTTTAGGAAGAAACATCCAAAGAATAATAGCCTCAGCAGAGGCCCATTTGAGTGCACCTGACTGTCACAGATGCGGTTAAAAAAAAAAAATCAACTCCTGTGTCAGACTTCCTTCCCAGTGTACCTGACACTGCCACCAAGCTCAGACTACACAATGAATTATACCAAGAAACTGAGTCAGTTCCTACAGAACTCTTTTTATTTGAAAATCAGATACGAGCCTGCTTTTGACCCAAGATCCAATAGAACAAGAATTAATTTTGCAGCCAAATGAAATCGTGGTTTAGCAAAAATAGTCTTCTTTCTTCGTTTTTCACTACTGCTCTTTTGTGACTGGCTGTCCTTGGGCAAAGAGGAATAAAGCACTCTTTGAATGGTATGTTGCTCCTACTGATCCCTCAGAAATCAGGAAAAATATTCTCTGAAAAACCTTAATATAGCTTATAAAAGGTAGCAGATTGTATTTTCCAGATCCAGATTTTATTCTCCAAAAATATCTTCCTTCCCACATGTTCTTTTCCAATATTACCTTGTCTCTCTTCCATCAAGAGGTGGAGTCTATTCCTCTCCCCTTGAATCTGGGCAGGCTAAGGTCTGCTCTGACCAATAGAATATGGCAAAAGTACTGCTATATGAATTCTGAGAGTAGGTCACAAAAAGACATCAGCTTCTGCCTAATTGTCTTGGCACATTCACTGCGAGGTGTGATAGTTCCCCTGCAGGGGAGTCTAACTCCCCTGACCTGGCCATGCTAGAGAGGCTACGCAAAGGCACTCCAGTCAACAGTCCCAGCTGAGCCTGGCTTTCCGGTCCATTTCCTATCATGGCCCCAGCCTTGTGAGAGAAGCCATCTTAAATCTTTTGGACCAGCCTCTCCACTAGCTGAGTGTCACTTAGGGAACTCAGTAATGCCATGAGAAGCAAAAGAAAATGTCCCCCAAGTCCCAGGAAACTAATCAGCAGAATTTTTGAGCACCTTACATGGTTATTATTTCACATTGATAAGTTTGAGGTAGTTATTATGCAACAATACCAACTGGAACATAAACTATGAAACTGTTTAGGTAAATTTAAAAATGGAAATTGTATAGAAGATACAACACATATTGATTGGCCCTATGTGCAAAACTAATCAGAACAATGGTCAGAGAGTATACATGTCTTACTGAGTTCTTTCACCTTACATGGCAATGTAATTATTTGCAGAGGCTCAATAAGGATCTATCTGTCTGGGGAGCCCGGGTGGCTCAATCGGTTAAGCGTCCGACTCTTGGTTTTGGCTCAGGTCATGATCTTGACCTGAGGTTCTTGAATTCAAGCCCCACAATAGGCTCTGCACTGGCAGCACAGAGCCTGCTTGGGATTCTCTCTCTCCTTCTCTCTGTGCCCCTCCCCGACTCACACTAGCATGTACGCGAACTCTTTCTCGGTCTCAAAATAAATAAACTTAAAAAAAAAAAAAAAAAGAATCTGTCCTTCTTCCTGTGAGGATATAATTAGATAAAACAAATTTGTTACCATGACCATACCAGAAATGTTCCATTTAATGGTAAATCTCATTTAATTAGGCATGACAAGCCCACTAGTAAGAACAATAATTACACAATAATTTCCAATATGTAGAAACAATACTTCAAAGCAACTATCCTGGCACCTGCTCGATGGTTTGTGGAATCTCAGTCTTATGGGTAGTACAGAATGTCACTTTCTTCAAACATTGACAAATTTGGGGATCTTGGAGTAGGAGGATACTTCCACAATCATAGGTACCACAGGCAAAACCAATAGAGGCAAACAGGCTGGTTTTGGGTTGCTGGTGGTTCCTTACCTTAGATTTTGTGAACTGTAAGGGCAATAAAAATATTTCTGATATTATAGAAGCGACAGAAAAATACGTATATCTAGGGGCAGCATGAGATGAATCCTCTGATTCTACCATCATGTGATTCTAGTTTAATTAAACATGAAAATAAAAAGTTTCACTAATACCTTGTTGTCCCTATAAAAATGAAATAAGCTAAATATAACAAAGTATCATATTAATAGTACTGACAGTGCATTGGGAAATTGTGAAACAAACATATTTGGTGAAATCTACACTTAAGTATACAGATTTGATCATAGGTAAGGTATGAAAAAGGGAAACTGATTTTTTTTTTTTTACCTTACCCTATTCCTCTGTGACTACAGATCAGTAAGATTTACATTTCTAAAAGCTTTACCTTTCAAGAGGTTGCGGAATTACATGGCCATCCCAAAGCTTTACACCCTGACATAAGTTAACAAAAAAAAGAGAAATACCATATTTCGGTTTTTTTCATCAAAGACAGAGATGTGTGGTTTTTAAAATCGAAGCTGATTAGAGTGTATGCAATCAGAATTACCAACTGCATTGAACAGGAACTGTAAATATCACCATCTCTTTATTCTGTGAGCCACTACATTGTCCTGAAAGCTAGTCTTCTTTGCATTGTGCTTTATTGCAAGTAAAAATTACCTCAGAGTTCCAAAATTAGGAGTTTTTTTCTTTGACAAATCAAACTCGACAAAAATACTCAATATATTAATAACTCTGGCCAACAAAGATAACAAAATAAGCTTATTATATATGTGTTGACTCTCAGCTTGTATTATTTCAACGGGTGACAGGTATCCTTACAAAGAAGTGTAATTTCATCTAAGCAGTAGATCCTGAGAAAGCACTTATCCATTGTTGGCAAAACATTTAGTTCCCTACTAAATTATATATAATCCTTTAAAAATTTTTCTGAAGAACTCTGATAAGTAGGCTGTCCTCCACACTCACAAGGAATTGTTTCTAAAGGAACAGAATCCCCAACTTTACATAACGACAGGGGAGAGTGAGAAGGTGAGAGGAGCCCAGATGAGGTCTCTAATTTTCCTCAATTGGCACGTGGTTTCTTTTTCAATCTCCTCCTTTCCTCTTTTCTTCTTTCAATCACATAGGGAAGGAGGGATGAGTTTAACCTCCTGGAGTGAATGTTAAGAGTTGGACTAGAAAAGACAAGGTAGCCTAGTTAAACTAACTTGCTTGACTTAGGTTTCCTGGCTGAAGGCTGACAGATGCAGAAATTGGTATCAGGAGTGGGATCCCCAAACACAGACCTCAAAGGACTTTGGTACTGGTTTGATTTGATCCATAATGCCACGTCACCATTAATCAAATGAATGCTGACTGCGGATTATAACAAAGTATCCACTGAAGAAATGCCTTAAGGGACCAAGTGGCTGTCACGTTTGAGTTGGGCAGAAATGAGGAGTGCGAAGACTGTGGTATGGCATGGTTTCTGAATGCAGTGAAGCACTCCCTGAAAGAAAATGACAACCTTGGGTCTTTAAACATTCAGCTCCCATTTATGAACAGAGAACTTCAATGGCAGTCCTAATAAAAACCTTCACGTCTTACAGCTCACCATGCTCACATCGGATTTAACTGAGCCACTTGCACAATTACAACATAACCTGACCTCCACAGACTCACCATGTCTCATGTATGAAAGTGAAAGCACTGAGCGAGACTTGGGATGGGGATATCCGGGTGAACTCAGCTGAAGCCGACGATCTTGGATCCTCAAGCTATTCAGAGCTTCCCTTGCCGGTGGACATAGAAATAGCCTGATCACCTGTGTCTGAAGAGATTCCTTTTCCCTGGGCTGAAGAACCTGCACTTAGCTCGCGATAACTCTAAGGGCAGTTTCCTTGCAGGAGAATTCCTCCTCTCCTCAAGATCAAGATCTCTTCCTGTTACGCGTAACAGGGTAAGCTCACAGCATTCTTTGGGGAACAAGTATAAAGTCTGATCCATAAAGTTGCAAAAGTTAGATCGAGGAAAACATAATATAATGCCAGATTGGTATATCTTTTAAAATATGAATCACTTACCAGAGCTTTAAGACTTACTAGTTAGCACATACAACTGGAAGGGGCCCTAAGAGTTCACTTGGCTGGCTGACTGAAACCCAGACTCCATGACAGCTCTCCATTTAGGAAGACCAGGAGGCCACAACTTCTCTGTCGTAACGTAGAGGCAGACACCCAAAGGCTTAAGAGAACAGGTATGTTGGAGTGGATTTATCATGTGCAACTTGCACACACAACCCATCCACCACCACATTCCGTAAGAGGGCCCAGTGGATTCTCTCTTCACGAAGGCTCCAGCTTCATAACTGAAGTGCCATTATCGGGGCAAAAGGTTATTAACCCGGCCCTTAAACACCCTGTCAGTCACAGGATTCACCACGTGCTACAAAATAAGAACCTCTTCATTTCCTCCCCTTTGTTTCTTTTATGGCATTACTACAAACTCCCAAGTATTTAGTTTATTTGTCTGGTTTGTTTTGTTTTGTTTGCTTTTTAACCTATTATTTTTTCCTCTGTCTCCTCCACTAGCATATAAGTTCCATGAAAGCAAACACTGCCTCTATGGTCTTCACCACTACATGCCGACTGCTCAGCACAGTAGTCCCTGGTGCACAGGCATTCAATAAGGATGTGCTAGAGGCATAAACAGTTGCTCTTTGTCCACATTAAATTCTGGTCCTCCTTTCTCATGGAATAGATATGTTCACAAAATCACTATCCTCTCAAAGAGAAGATTCACATGTGAGTTAAAAACTAGCACAGGTGTCTACAATCTCCTCTTTGTATTTCTTCAGCTTAGAACTGATGACCTGGTCTGCTGATACCACCTCTTTTATTCATTTATATGATGCCCAGAAAAACATAATAAAGGTCAATTCCATGTGTCACCATCTGTCCCTTCATGAGAATGTTTGAACAGGATCCTGTCTTTATCCAGAACCCACATCTCTGCCCACAGTCACATGTCACCTTCTATCACAAGTTAATAAATTCTCAAATATCATTAAAGTATACTTGACTCATTGAGCAATTTTTGTAAAGGCTGAAGCACTTTCTAAAAGACTGTCATGAGGTAGCTTTTACTTGTTTCTGTATTGAGTACATGGTGGGCTCATTCAGATCACAGCATTTCAAAATTCAATATACCATTTAATCAAAGGTTCTATTTTCCAACTATGAACCTTTACGTCCAGCACCCAGTAAATGTTTTTCCTTAGCAGCCAATTTCACCCACACACGTGCACAAACACAACATTTTTCTCACTATAAGAGTTCATTATACACATGATCACAAGTAACTAAGAGGGAAACATTAAGATCTAGACAATATGTTATATGTTTAAGTTCAACTACTATCTAAATTAACTGCCTCAGGTTCATTAGTGTCATGGCTTACTTCATATTCACACCTTAGCAAAACTGCAAAATACTGTATACCTTAGACCTTCAGGGTTGTGTTTACATGATTCAAACCTTCAAAGTTAAAATCCTTAAATGCCAAAGACGTAAAAAGCTGTGCTCCCAGCAGCATTTAAAAAAAATGATTTAAAAAAATTTTAACATACTTACACACAATGTTATACGTCAATTACATCTCAATAAAGCTGGAAAAAAAAAGAAGAGTAGAACTCCTCTCTCATCTGAAAGAACTGGACCAGTTTGTTAGTTGGCTACTCATAGAAGTTAGTTAAAGCAGGAATCCTAGAGAATGATAAATATACATGTAACCATTTTATTTAATTTAAACTGTGTATAAATGTAATTCATTCACCAATTCTCTATGTAGAACCCCGCCTTACGCCTGAACTGAGATCTGCTGACTGGTATTCCAGTCTATCCTGCACAACCCCCACCCGTAATGCATCATTTATGACTGCAGTTTTCAGTTTAAAGTGCAGCAAAATTTCAACACATATGAAACCATCGGAGAGCAAACTTCTTACTTTTTATCACTGTTTTTCCCATTATTTTACATTTGTCTTGTTCACTGCTAATTTGACAGGCAATTTTTGAAAGAACTCGCCTTTCTCACTTTCTCTCAGAGCATTCAAATTAGTTTTCATAGAAACAACTCCCCTTTTCAAAACAAATACTGCATCAGTTTGCAGAACATTAAATAATAAACACACTCAGCATAAGTTTGGGAACGCACTCGGCTGACTCTTGAAGCAAATAATTTGACTCGTGGGGGTAAAAGTGCATAAGCATCACACTGAGAAGCCTACGGGCTGCCACCAGCACACTGGGAACAACAGTCAGGATGTTCTACCAGGGAAATGGACAGCACAGCTTTATCCACCTGCTTCGTTAATTAGACATCCATTCAGAATCTTTGCTATATAGTAATTCAGGTCTCAAGCATTGCTGGCTAGGAAGAAAGCTCAAAAGATTCCTTCTCATATGCAGATAGGCTGCCTTTTATATTTTTCTTCAATTATATATGATATACATTTAGAGACATTGATGTCAAAGAGTTAAAAAAAAAAAAGCAAGAATACAGAAATAAAGCAACAGAAAAGGAATTCAGTTGTTTAAGTAGAACATGATAAAATAATCAGAGATTCTGATTCTTAACAGCAACTAATTGAGTCAGTAAAACACATTTTAAGGAATTTAACAGTCCCGTATGATTTTGAAAAAAACTGATGACCCATTTTAAAACATCCCTTCAACAAGGTAAGAAGAAAGCTTTCCAATCTATAAATAAATGTCAGTGCTAGATACCTACGTGAAAACATTCAACTTAGATTAGCTGTATTCCTTTTGTAAACATGAAAGCAGGAGACAGTGTGAGGATATACTTACTTATTTCATTGGAAACTTGATTCAGTTTATCTTGTGATCTGCTGATAAGGACAATCTTCATTCCATGTTTCGCTAACTGAAACAATAAAAAAAATTAAAAAAAAAAACAAAACACCGAACAGTTGAATCACACCTATACATTTCATTAAAAAACAGAAATCAGATATATTCTCATTTAAAAAAAACTTGATCATATGGTATACCCAACTAAAAAACCAATAAACCCAAATTGTAATGAATGGACAAACCAAATGAAGACTTTACAAAAGGACTCCCCGTAGGGCTATCTTTCTAGTTGAAGCAAGTATATAGATGTCAAAGGGTCTCAGAAGGAGTAAGACTTTTACTTTTCATTTTGTACCCATCTACACTGCTTTAGTTTTTTTAGATCATAAATATCTATTAGTTCTATTATTTAAAAGCTAGCTTTAAAAAAGATTTTATTTTGGACTGGATACATAAAGACTGTTAGACTAGCAAAGAAAACTACAGTTAAAATGTTATAAATTCCTAAAACTAGAAGAAATTTTTAAAACTTTTATTTAGGCATGATACTTCATGGACAACAAAGGCAAACTAAAGTAGTTAATTGGATAAAAGAATTCCCTGAAAAACACCTTCTGTGTGTATATACAGAACTATGTAAGTGCTATATAGAATGAGTAAGATACATAGGAATGTGGTTTCTACCCCAGAAACACATAAACAGAGAAGCAGAGGAAAAACACACTGATACATATGAAACTTTTTAGTGAACTATTCCAAACTGTATATAAATGAACAATAAATTAGGTACTTAAACTAAAAGTAATTCAGTAAACTAATATTCCAGTCTTGAATCCTAAAGTCAGTTTTTATTAATGAGCAGTTTTGCAAATGAGAAAATATGGAGAAATATTTTTTATTACTATAACAAAGATTAGTAAGAATTTGCTAAATTAATCTGCTATAAAACCACTAAAGAATCCATGAGTCCATGCTAACAATTAAAAAAACAATTAACAAAGGAGGAAGGACAAATAAGAGTTCTTATTTATAGAAAAGGAGCACCTAATAAATGTAGAAGGAAAGATATAATTACAAACGTCACCAATTTTTTAACCACCATGGTAATAACTAATTTAGGAAAAAACTGTCAATGGATGTCAAAACCACTGCACAAGAGACTGTTGGGAAATGGGGTATTTTTTTCACACAGTCTGAAAGTATCACCCCACAGATTCTCTATTAATTACAAAGGGGGAAAAGTACCTTCATAACAGACAATGGTGGTAGACAGCATCTTAATAAATGATTTATCTTAACATAATCAATAATGGGACAACACAATTCTTGTGCCTCCTCATAAAATGAACTCAGAAAGATAAAACATCATCTGGGTAGCATTCCTGCTAAAAAAATGTCTAACCTTAGCTAATCATGAGGAAACAATCTGAGAAATCTGCAAAACTACTGGCCTATATTTTTCAAAAATGCCATTGTTATAAAAGAAAAAAAACTTTAAAGCTAGGAAACTCTTCTAGTCAAAAGACACGACACCTAGATGCAATGTATAATCCTCAACTCAATCTTGAAAGCAAAAAGAGCTATAAATTTGGCTGGTTCAGTTGGCAGAGCATGTAACTCTTGATCCCAGGGTCATGAGTTCAAACCCTATATTGGGTACAGTGAGTAAAACAAACAAATAAAAAGAGCTATAAAGAACATTACTGGGACATTTTGGGAAACTTGCACATACAGATTTTATATTATATAATAGTGCTGTATCAAGTTAAACTTCCCATGTGTGACCATTGTATTGGGGTTATAAGGGTGAATATTGCAGTATTTTTTTAATGTTTATTTATTTTTGAGAGAGAGAGATAGACAGAGTGGGAGTGGGGAGGAGGAGAGAGGGAGGGGGATACAAAATCTGAAGCAGGCTCCAGGCTCTCAAATGCCTGCACAGAGCCGGATGCGGGGCTTGATCCCAGAACCGTGAGATCATGACCTGAGCTGAAGTCGGACACTCAACCTGCTGAACCACGCAGGTGTCCCATGAAATGTCCTTGTTCTTAGAAGATGCATGCTGAAATCTTTAAGGGTGAGTTGGTATGATGTCTGTAACTCACAAACGGTCTTGGCAAATAATACTAATTTAAAAATAGCATCAATTATAATAAAAGAAAGTTAGATGTAACAAAATGTTAATAACTGGGTGAATCCAGGTGAAAGGTATAGAGTATTCGTTGTATTCTTGCAACTTTCCTGTAGTTTTGAGACTCAAAATAAAAACCTGGGACAAAAAAAGGAGATTGAAAGAAAAAAAACCACAACCCTTTGGGAATGACAAATGAGAAATCCAGCGGATATGCCAGGAACATCATTACAATTGGGCTGTATCACAAGCTCTGGGTGCCTTCGCGGAACTACAAGGCAGGGAAGCTTGTCTTAAAAGAGTACTACCAACACTTCTGCTTTGTACAGTGGTCCTCAAACTATTATGGCTCCTATCCTTTCATGACATTCAAGAAAAATTGAACCCTTTGCCTATGTCTGTCAGTATCTTTTAGTCATTATTAAAAAATGATGCCATGGACTAGCCTAGAAATATAACTACTCAATAATAGTACATCCACCTTGTAGAAAAGAGTTCAGAACAATGGACTTTAAAAACTAAGGACTGTCCAGGGCACCTGGGTGGCTCAGTCGGTTACGTGTCCGACTCTTGACGGCGTTGGCTCAGGTCAGAATCTCATGGTTTGTGAGATCAAGCCCTGCATCTGGCTCTGCACTCACAGCACAGAGCCTGCTTGGGATTCTCTCTCTCCGCCTCTCCCTGCCCCTCCCCAATGCTCTCTTTCTCTCAAAATAAATAAATAAACATTTTTGAAAATTAAACAAATAAAACTAAGGACTGTCCATAATTACACAATATAAAATAAAATTACACTACATCTTTTCCAACTTACTGGGATAGTTTTATACTCACTTTTGCACAAAAATTTATTTTAAAATTGTCTTTGCTTAAGCAAACATGGTGTTTCTGATTATATGATTCTGTATACAGTACAAAGTATATGTATTGTACTATGTAACATTATATTTGTTTTTAACTTCAAACATCGAAACTCCTATAAGAGACCATCCCATTTTTGTTCTTATATTTTTATGCCAAAAAGAAAGGCCTTGAAAATTACCTACCTCTTCCGCATATGATTTTCCAATTCCATCAGTACTACCAGTGACAACTGAGGAAAGAAAAAAACAGTTTAGGTGAAGAACTACAACAAAGAACCGATCATCGTTAGGACCCATCAGTTATACACAAGAGGACCTGTGTAATACTTTGATGTAAAAGATGAAGCAACATTAGTGGTTCAAATTTAAGACTGAATACCCACCACGATGGCTAAAGTTTGAAAGACTGCAATACCAAGTGTTGACGTGTTAGTGGAACAACTGGATATTTCATATATTGCTGGTGGCACTTTAACTGATACAATCATTTTGGGGAAAAAAAATATTAGGCATTACATCCAGAACTAAACATGTGCCTACCCTATGACCTAGCAATTCCCAAGAGGTATGAATGCATCATGTCTACCGAAGAATGCCCATGTCTCTTTATTTATGCATAACAGGTAAACATGCCCAACTACTGATACACAAGAAAGTAAATTGAGGTATATTCGTATAATGGAATACTAAACAGCAATAAATAAGAACTACTGATTTACACAAAACATGAACAAATCTCCCAGGTATTATGTTAAGTGAAAAAAGCCTGACATAAAAGTATACAAACTGTTATGATTCCATTTATGAAGGTTTAAAAAAAAATAAAAGGTAAAACTAATCTGTGATGACAAAAGTCAGAATATTGGTCACCCCTGGGTAAGGGGGTAGATGACAAGAAAGGGACATGAAGGGACCTTTAGGGTGGAGGATATATCCTATATCTTGATTTGGGTACATGAGTGTGTAAAAATTCACTTTAAAAATGTGTACTTAAGCACATACTATCTCTGTTTACACCTTAATAAACTTAATTTTTCAAAACTATGGGCAATCAAAAGAATTTTATTTCTTCTATGGGAAAGTATATTTCTCTTCATCATGGTATCTTCTCTCTGAAATACTGGGATGATGTTTGTTACAAATTCAGAGCATTGCCATCTCCTCCAGAGTGTTGGGGATGTGCCCCCAAACTTCTCTATCGGTTTTTCTTTTTTTCTGTTTATTTATTTTAATGTTTATTTATTTTGAGAGAGAGGGAGAGCATGAGGGGGAGAGGGGCAGAGAGAAGGAGACAGAGGATCCAAATCACACGCTGCACTGTCAGCACAGAGCCCGATGTGGGGTTCAAAATCACAAACCAAGAGACCATAACCTGAGCCGAAGTCAGACACTTAACCAACTGGATCACCAGGCTCCGCTAAATGTTTGTTTATGTTTGAGTGAGAGAGAGAGAGCGTGCGTTCTTGCACAAGCAGGGGAGGGACAGACAGAGACTCCCAAGCAGGCTCCACGCTATCAGTGCAGAATCCCATGTGGGGCTCAAACTCACAAACCAAGCTGTGAGATCATAACCTAAGCCAAAATCAAGTCGGAGGCTTAACCAACTTAGTCACCCAAGCACGCCTCTATGGGTTTTTCTATACCATTTACAAGTTTTGGAAAACAAGTATGGGGTAAAGTAGAATTTCCTTGTATTTATCCTAAAAACACTTCTTTCAAATGACACAGACAGACCCTACTATTTTTGCCATTCAGAATACGGCAAACATACCAATATCCTTCCTAGCCCTATCTTTCACACTTCCATAGATTTTCATCTTTTTCCAAAGTTAAAGAATTTTTTAGAATAAAAAAAGGTAAACATATCAAAAAACAAAAAGTGTTAACAAACCCCCTAGTACCTATGACATAGCTTCACTATCAACTTGATTTTAACTAATCTTGCTTCAATTCTATCCCCACTTGCTTCCTCCCACCTCAGACTACTTTGAAGTAAATCCCTAACATCATGTGACTTCATAAGCATTTCAGTATATCTATTATTTAAAATAATCAAAACATCATTATCACATTCCTAGAATTCTTAGGATTATAAATAAATCCTAATTAAATTATCTAATATCAAATCAAACATCAATTATCTAGTATGTAAATTTCTCTAAATGTTTCAGAGAACTTCTAATAATTTTGTCAAATCAGGATAAAATAAGTTCCATAGTTAAAATTGGTTAATGTCAGGGTGCCTGGGTGGCTCAATTGGTTAAGTGTCCAATTCTTGATTTCAGTTCAGGTCATGATCTCCCAGCTCGTGAGACAGAGCGCCAGGTCAGGCTCAGTGCTGACAGCACAGAGCCTGCATGGGATTCTCTCTCTCCCTCCCTCTCTCTCTGCCCCGTCCCCACTCATTCTCTCTCTCTCTCTAAATAAATAAATAAATAAATTTAAAATAATTGGCTAATGCTATTAAATCTCTTTTAATCTATAGGTTCTATCTATCCATCTACCTTTCTATATCTATTTATCTATTTAATCGCCATCTCTCTCTCCTCCACTTTTACTCTCTCTCCTTCCCTCCCTCCCCCTTGCCCCCAGCATCCCCATTATTTGTTGAAGATATTGGGTCATATTACTTTCCCAGCCTGCCATCTGCTAATTATATTCTCCTGATGTCATATAACATATTCTTCTGTCCCCTAGTTGCCCATCTATGCTTGATCAAAATCAAGTCTGATTTTTTGGGGGGAAAGAATACTTCCTAAGTCATATTGCATATTTACATCAAGAGGCAAATGTCTGGTTATCTTTCTTTTTCTTTTATTAGCAGCCACTGATCACTACCGAGATACATGATTTCATTAGAGGTTGCAGAAGAGTGACATTTGAATCCATCATTCCATCTTCATTTATTAGCAAGAATATTTCCACAGAGAAATGATGCCTCTTTGGTTATTTGGTTACAATGACATACAGTCTGCATAGGAACACAAGATAAATGTTTGATTTTTTTCTCTCCTTTATTTACCAATATTCAAAATAAACTGGTTCCTAGGCATCTTCCAAAAGTTACCCATGTGTTTTTATCATTATGCTTTTCTTTATAAGAAACATTATTTATAAAACTCATGGACTTAAACATTTGTGAAATTATATGAAATTAAGCATCATATGAAAGTTCCTCCAAATTCATGATCAGCTGTACATTTTCATCTCTTGAAGGCATAGGGACCCAAATTTTATACTGTATATCTGTTACTGATTGACTGTTTCACACATGAAGCATAAGTATTTTCCAGTTGTTTCCAATTCTCTCCTTTCCCTTCTCTCTGTAATAAAAATTTCTGCTCTCTCCAAGATCCCCCGAACCCCACCACCTCTCCTCTCCTCTTGCTTCAAAGTCTCAGTCAAGATTCTGGTACCAACTCCACTGTTCCAGGTCACTTCAAACAAAAGAAAAACATTCTCTCCTTTAAACTCCCAAGGCTCTTTGCACGCACTTCTCAATGGCACTAACCACTTTCTACTCTGAATTATATTTCCTGACATGCACATGTTTTAAATCTTCTATCAGATTCCAGACTCCTTGCTATAGGATGTGCACAAGGATGGTGTTCAATAGACATTTGCTGCATGCATGAATGATGTTCAACATTTAGTTGGTCCTACAAATTTACACACATGACTTAGACTGTTTTCCCCAAGAACCTGGTTTCACAAAGTTCTTCACTTTACAAGTACAGTAACTTACACCCTCCTAACTTATCTGTCACTCATCAAACTACTTACAGAGACTTTGGTGCCTAGATTATTCTGTTCATTCTCTACAACTGTGGTGCAAGCACATCTTATATGATTACAGCACTGAATCAATAGCAATACCAGATTTCTCAGATTAAGGGCTGAAATATACCCTAATAAGAAAATGGATAAGAATTAAACTACAGTAAACTACTCCATATAATACATCTACAAATGCAGAATACATGAAATATACATATCTCAAAAGAATACAGAAGACAGTGGTGTGTATGTGTATTTTTAAGCAGCCAACCCTACACTTATCTAAACCAGCATATCTATCATACTTTATTTTTTTTTAATGATTGCTTATTTCGGGGGGGGGGACGGACGGAGAGAGAGGAGGACAGAGGATCTGAAGCAGGCTCTGTGCTGACAGCGGAGACCCTGATGTGCGGCTCCAACTCACAAACCATGAGATCATGACCTGAGCCGAAGTCAGACGCTTAACTGACTGAGCCACCCAGGTGCCACTATCATACTTTAAAAATAATCCTGAAAGCCCAGAATATGGAAGGACTAGAGATTATAAAATTTGCCTAATGGATATCAAGTCTTCCTTTTCCAGAGCCTCTGGTTTTGAGTTTGTAGTAGACGCTGTTAGAGCACCAACCACATACCCCCTTCTCAGTCAACCCTCTCCCACCAGGAGTGTTATCTGCTGAACATCAACCGAGAACTGTCCTCAGCCAAAGGGGCTCCCTTGCCCGTCCCCTGGGCAGTACATCTGATGACTCATCCACACTTGAGGACAAAGGTCTGGCTCCCTTACTTCACTTAGGCATCTCCGGAGGGCTACCCAAGGTTCAGAACTTCCCATGGGATCAGCTGTGACCTCTGCTACACTTGCATCACAGTTGCACCATCTGTGTGTCCTATTCTGCTTCTGGTGCTTCCTTACAGATGTTATTCCTGAGTGTACCCCCCGATACACCCCCATGCACACACATCTCAACATCCGAGTATAGCCTTCTTTTTTACATAATTGTATGTAGATCGAAGTAATACATGAACAACTAAGTAGTTACAAAAGGTTTAAAGTGAAAAACAGCAGTATGTCACCCCATCCTTCTGCATCGTAGCACCCCATCCTGGCCCAGCTCCAGAAGTAACCATTTTCATCATTTCAGTTGGTTTTCCTTATGTTACTATCCTTGTTCTAAATCCTGTGCTCACATTGTTATCTCCTGATCCATTAATTTTTATATTACTTATTACAGTTGATGAGAACTCCCATTCCCTTTTGTTTCCCCCTCTGTCCAATGAAATTATATCACAAGGTTCTGTCAACAGTCAGTGTGCACATTATTATAATGCAACTCAATTCTGATATAAACCATAGGACATGGGCCACAGCAAAGCTGCCCACACTTTAGGCGTCAGCCACAAATTTAGACATCCCAACAGGCTTTACAAACTGATTACAAAATGAAGGGTTCCCACAACTCCTCAGGTTCAGTAATTCATGAAACAATTCACAGAACTCAGGACAACTTAACAACTTGTGACTATGGTTTTTAAATAAAGGATATAAAGCAGAATGAACCAAATGAATGGCTACATGGGGTGGGGTCTAGGAGGGTCCTGAATGTAGAGCTTCCATGCCTTGCCTGAATCAGGGCACTTTACCCTCAGAGCACATCAATGTGTTCACCAATTAGGACCCTACATCAAACTTCAGTGTCCAGAGTTTTTATTGGGTTTCATTACAAAGGAATGGTTGACCGAATCATGGACCATGTCATTGAACTCAACCTCCAATCCCCCTTCTCTCCCCAGAAGTTGGAAGGTTGAGCTGATATTATGTGTCTCAGACCTCCAATCTTCAATTCAATGGCTGGTCTTTCTGGCATGACCACCCCCCATCTTGAAGCTATCTAGGTCCCACCATGAGTCATCTCATTGGCATAAAGTATCAGGGCCCACTGTGAATAACAAAGACAATCCTATCATTCAGGAAATTCCAAGGATTTAGATTCTCACCAGCAGAAACCAGGGATGAATGTCTGTCATATTCTTTATTGTACAACAATTACTGTGGTTAGACAAATATAATCTTCACTACTGAACCAAATAGCATAGTATAATTACGTTTCCCTTCTTGGTCAACATTTTTCTTTTCCTGTAGTTAAAATTGCCTTTTTCTTCTATTTCCATAGTTTTCTTTTTAAATCTTCCCCCATTTTCTAACAGCCTCTGGATACAATTTTCCACACAATCAATCCCATGAATGTTTTCCTTTCTTTTTTCCCTCAGAGATTACTTTCCTAGAGCCCTCCAGCTTTTATCCTGCTCCTCCTTGGAATGGCTACTCTGCTGCACAGCTATTGTTCTAGAACATAACCATGGGAATTCTCTTGGCCTCTCTCTCCTGTGTTGAAGCTCTTGTTTTCTAGATCTTGTTCTAGTCCCTCATTAGGGAGCACATTCACCAGTGGCTTTCCAACAATGGATGCATGAAGACACAGTTCTGTATACACTTTTTTAAATAAAACTTTATTTTAGAATGGTATTTTAGACTTACCAAAAACAATGTGAAGGTAGTACAGGATGATCCCTATACTCTAAGTCAGTTTCTCCTATTCCTAACATCTTATATTTGTCACAATTCATCAATGAATATTGGTACATTACAGTAGTCTCCCTCTTTTCCACAGGGACACATTCCAAGATCCCCAGTGATGCCTAAAACTGTGGACAGTACCACATCCTATACATACTATGGTTTTTCCTATAAATGCATACTTACGATAAAGTTCAATTTATGAATTAGGCATAGTAAGAGATTAAAACATTAATAAAAAAATGGAACAATTATAACATACTATAATAACAGTTATGTCAATGTGTTCTCTCTCTCTCAATACCTTATTGTATTGTACCCACCCTTCTTCTTGTGATATGTGAGGTGATAAAAGGTCCATGTGATGAAGTGAGGTGAATGATGTAGGTGTTAGGACATAGTATCAGACTACTACTGACCTTCTGTCAATATGGCAGAAGGAGGATCACCCACTTCCAGACCACAGTTGACTGCAGGTAACTGAAACAGTGGAGAGCAAAACCTCAAATAAGAGAGGGGACAGGGTGCCTGGGAGTCTCAGTTGGTTAAGCTTATGACTCTTGATTTCAGCTTGGGTCGTGATCTCACGGTTCATGGGTTCGAGCCCCAAGTCGGGCTCTGTGCTGACAGCAGAGGCTGCTTCAGATTCTCTCTCTCTCTCTGCCCCTCCCCTGCTCGCACTCTGTCTCTCTCAAAATACATACATACATACATACATACGTACGTACATACATACATAAAAGGGGGACTACTGTATTATTAACAAAAGCCTGTATCTTTTTCAGATTTTCTTGTTACTTGTCCTTCTGTTCTACAATGCCATCCAGAATATTCTACTTAGTCGTCAAGTCTCTTCATGTGACAGTTTCAGAGACACTTTTTTGACAGTTTAGGAGAAACTTTCTGATTGTGTATATCTTTTTTTTTTTTTCAGTCTGTATTCTAACCTCACACATAATAGTTTAACTGGGTATAAAATTCTAAGCAGGAAATAATTTTTAACAAAAATATTGAAGACAATCTCCACTGTCTTCTAGCACCAATAATGTTTAATATGTGTTTCACCATTCTGAGTTCAGACCATTTAAAAGTACCAGCTTTTTTGTCAATGGAGCTTTTAGGATTATCATTTAATCTTTACCACTCTGTCATGATGATGTATCTTTCAGTGGGTTTTTTCCCATTCGTTGGTGCTAGGTACTAGTGGGCCTTAAAATCCATGATCTTCAATTCTGGCAATTTTCTTTTAATAATTCTTGGATAATTTCTTCACCACACTTTTCTCTTTCTACAATTCTTATTAATCAGGGGCTCCTGGGTGGCTCTGTCAGTTAAGCATCCAACTTCGGCTCAGGTCATGATCTCACAGTTCATGGGTTCGAGCCCCACATCAGGCTCTCTGCTGACAACTCAGAGCCTGGAGCCTACTTCGGATTCTGTGTCTCCCTGTCTCTCTGCCAATCCCCCACTTGCACTCTGTCTCTGTCTCTCAAAAGCGAATAAACGTTAAAAAAAAATTACAATTCTTGTTAATCAGAATTTAGATTTTTTAAAATGTTTATTTATTTATTTTTGAGAGAGAGCACATGTACATGTGTGTGTGTGAGCAGGAGAGGGGCAGAAAGTAGAGAGAATCACCAAGCAAGCTCTGCATGGAGCCTGACACAGGGCTCAAACCTACAAACCATGAGTTGATGACATGAGCTGAAATCAAGAGCCAAATGCTTGATCAAGTGAGCCACCCAGGCACCTCTAATAAGAATTTAGATTTAACAGTTTCTCTATTAATCATACTTTTCTTTTTGTCTTACTTTCCTGGAAATTTCTTCAGCTTTATCTTCCAAACTTTCTATTATTGACTTTTAAATTTTAGTTTGTCAAATTTTTAACTTTAAAGAGCTCTCCTCTATTCTAATTGCTTGTGCTTTTTTTTTTTTTAAGGAGTATCTTGTTCTTATCATAAATCCATATCTTCTCTTATCTCTGAGGATATTAATTAGACTTTATATACAGTTGACCCTTGAACAACAGGAGTTTGAACTGCACAGGTTCACTTATGTACAGATTTTTTTTTATAAATACAGTACAATACTGTAAATGTCTTTTCTTTTCCTTATGACTTTGTTTTTTTATTTTCTAGAGAGAGTGTGTGCAAGCACTTGCATTCACGCATGCAAGCAGGAGAGGGGCAGAGAGAGAGACAATCTCAAGCAGGCTCCATGCCCAGCACAGCGCCTGATGCAGGGTTCGATCCCATGAACCAAGAGATCATGACTTGATTAACCAACTGAGCCACCCAGCCACCCACCCGCATCCTTACGTTTTCTTAAAAACATTTTCTCCTCTCTAGCTGAGTGTAAGAATATAGTCGGTTAATCCAGAACATAAAAAATATATGTTAATCAACTGTTGTTGTTATCGGTCATGTTTCCAGACTACAGCAGGCTATTGGTAGTTAAGTTATCGGGGAGTTAAAAGTTACACACAGGCTTTCGACTGCACAGGGCCCCTAATCTCCACACTGTTCAAGGGTCAACTATATATTTTCATCTGCTCCTTATATTCTGTTTCCTCTACTTTCCTTTTGTCTGATTTGGCTGTCTCATCTTGGAAGCATCAATATGGCAATGAGTGTGCACATGTGGGGTGATTACACTGGTAGCCTCACTCTAGGGTAATCAAAGGACAAACCACCTTTTTTATTAGGGATTCCACAAAAGTCAGTATTTGCCTTTTCTCTAAGACACTTCACTATCTCTTAAGAAGCATTTCCCAATTTCAAGCTTTTGGCTGCTGGGTAGTTTGCAGCTTTTTTACTCAACCCCTGTTCTCAGTCAGGTATCTCACCTCTGCCTTCTGATGTGCCCAATTTTCCTGAGTCTCAAGCACATTTGGCTCAGTGCCCTTCCCCACCCGTCTTTTGAAGTATCTGACACTCCCAACTGCTCTGCTTCTCTGGGATCCAAAAGCAAATCCGTGTGTTTCCTAATGGCTGACTGTCTGGGAGCACTCTGGTCTCTGCTCTCTGAAGTCAGTTACCACTCTTCCACCTCCATTTGGTGTGACCAGAGAATGAGCGATTTCAGAAGTTCCCTAGTTTCATCAAAATGGAGCTCTCTTTTTCTCATTCTCCTAATTCTTCGAGAAGATTTCCAAGAAATAAAAGGTTAGAAATACAGTTATTTGGTCATTTTAAAACTATAAGTTCCCCAAGTTTCCTCTTAAACTAATGTAGACTAACTTTGAGAACAAGATACTAAACACACTTCTCAAAAAATTTTGGCTTTATGCCCCCAGCAAGAACATTTTTTCCTATCATGTCCTGCTATTAACTATCAAATTTAAATCAAATTAACAGTTTCTAGAAACTATTATGTGCACAGCTATGGAGACTGAAACAATGTAGAAGATCCATCTGAGTATCAGGTGTTCTATAAATCCCCATCCCACAGTTAGCCCTTCATATATTAGGCAGGAACAATATGACTTTAAATAGTATAAATATTAAGGAGCACCTGGGTGGCTCAGTCGGTTAAGCGGCCGACTTCAGCTCAAGTCCTGATCTCGCGGTTGTGAGTTTGAGCCCCGCATTGGGCTCTGTGCTGATAGCTCACAGCCTAGAGCCTGCTTCTGATTCTGTGTCTCCCTCTCTCTCTGCTCCTCCCCTGCTCACACTCTGTCTCTCTCGCTTAAAAGAAAATTAAACATAAAAAAATTCAAAAAATAGTATAAATATTAAAAATATAGCCTGATTTTTTTATAGATGATAATATCATTTTTCTATATCCTAATAATTAAAATCAAATCTAGAGTCACATAGTTGTACATGAGCCAAATATGACCTCACAAGTACATTTTTTCTGAGAAAATAGGAAAGTATAAAAAGTATAAAAATCGTTTTTATGGGCACAAAGAAATGAAAAATAAAATCAGAGGTTCCGTTTGTCATCTCCGTAAGCACCACTGTAGTTCTGCAACAATCAGTCACCTACAGTGGCCAGGTAATGTGGGATCAACAATCATTTCTCCATCAAAGGAGACAACAAATTCTTTACTTCTGCATGTTATATGGTAGGTAAGTATTTGCAATAACGTACAAACAGGACCCAGTCATCTGTCAAACATCAACCATAAACATTTTACCCAATGCAAAAAGAGAACTTTATTTATTTAAGATACAGGCAATGGAGACAAGGATTGTGCTGCTGCCTTTGCTTCGGAAGATCCATTCTTAGCTTTAAAGCTACACATCTTCCTATGGTAGCAGCAGAAGCAGCAGCTGGTAGGTGGATGGAAAAATTCCCTAATCGAGTTCATTAATTTTTTACTTTTATAAAATAATAGTGTGATTCTCACTATTAAGATGATACCTTACTGTCTGGGGAGTCAACACATCATCATTAATTTTAGGAAGCTAATCAAAGCATATCATATCTTAAATCAAAAGTCTTTCAGCGTTGCTTCTGGGGCATTGGGAAAAGACATGAAATAGATTACTATCTTTTATCCTTCTTATTGTTGGTATTTTTTGCCAATGTGCATATCCTGCCTTTTTAACAAAGAAGTGCTTTCCTACCATGAATAGAAAGATGGTGCAAATTGAAAGAACAGACTCTTTATTCCAGTTTGCCAAAAATCAGTGTAGCATTGCTTAACCCTATTTCCCAAGGTCACTTAACATGTTCTTAAAACAGATTTCTTAAAAATAAAATTTAATAGAAAACTTACTTGATTACTATTTACTGAATTAGTTATTGTAAAAGACCACCAGTTTCAATTAATATAACAGAATATTAGTGTAAAATATGTATATGCATAACTATTAAAATTTTTTTAATTCATCAGTGTAGTACCTAAGATCATCTTTTGGTCTATCTTTTGGGAAACGTTTAATATAAGCACTCACCACCCTGAAATACCTACCACCTTGCAATGGAACCAATGAAGCAAAGACCAGCTCCCAAATTATTCATATTTGCAGTATTGCTTGGTTTTTGTTGGGTTTCTTAAAATGAAAAAAAATGAGCACTCAGCTACAATGAAATAAGACGCAAAGTGGAGAAACAATCCCAGGGACCCATCTTTCTCGCGTTATATGCACATCTGGGCCACAGTCCAGTTAGCAACGGTCCCTCCTTCCTTCTTTGCTGCAACTTTGCTTCCAACTTTGCTGCCTGGAATGTAGACCCTATTTCCCAAACTCCCCCAGCAACCAGGTGTGGCCATGTGATTAGATTTTGGAAATAAGATGCAAACAGGAATATGAGGGGCTTTGAGAAAGGCTGCTCCCAGGAAGCTTACTCAGCAAGGAGAAGCTCCTTTTGACCTTCATCTAGCTAACAAAAGTGATGGCTGGAAGTCTGGCAGTCTTGAACCACAAGTAACTTTGAAGGTAGAAGCCATTGGGCTAAGATGAAGTCACAGGAATCAAGGTTCCTGAGGACTCCATGGAATTACCATGCCACTTTTTTTTAACCAATCATTTCCTTTTTTACTGCTTACCACAAAGAATCAAACATACACAGAAATTCTAGTCTTCTTTAAACTGGGTGAAAAATAAACTTCTGCCTTGTCAAAGTCACGATTATAGGCACAGAAAAGCAAGAGTAAGCTGTCAATAAAGTTAATTATTAAACCAAAATATTTATTATTCACATAATTACAAGAATATGTGCTCAAGGTACCTCATTCATAGTCTCCAGCTAATTCTCACAATAGCTACCACCCCAGCCTAAGCTATCATCCCAACACACACACACTTGTCCAATGAACCTTTCAGTCCTTTCTCACTTAATTCATACTCTACATAGTTAAGAATTCTCTTTCTCAAACACCGTTTTTATGATTTCATTCTTCTGTCAAGAAGTGATAGTGTTTCCCTATTGCCAATTATATAAAACCTGAAACACATATCCATTTGCTCTCCCCATTGCCACCACTCGGGGCTACCATCATTCATTTCCCACAATAACTACTCTAGCAGCCTACTAAATCATTCACCTGCTCCCATTCCTATTCTTCTCCAATTCATGGCAGCCAAAGTGATCCCTCCAAAGGGCAAATCTGACATCACTTCCCTGCCTAAAACTAGTCAATGGCTTCCCACTGCCCCTATTCTTCATTTTTTTTAAATTTTTTAACATTTATTTATTTTTGAGACAGAGAGAGCGTGAGCAGGGGAGGAGCAGTGAGAGAGGGAGACACAGAATCAGAAGCAGGCTCCAGGCTCTGAGCTGTCAGCACAGAGCCCGATGCGAGGCTCGAACTCATGAACTGTGATATCATGACCTGAGCCAAAGTTGGCCACTTAACCAACTGAGCCACCCAGGCGCCCCACTGCCCCTATTCTTCATAAGGTCTTCCATGGGCTTATCTTATGTCCACCACTTTCCTCCTACCATCCACTGCCCTCAACATGCTTAAATGTTTCCAGTTCCTCCAAGGTACAAAGCTCTCTCTTACAAATGTTGCTCTTAGTCCCAGTTTCACTCCAATCAACATCTCCCTCTCATCCTTGAGGTCTTCACTTGAATATCTCCTCTCCCATTAAGCCTTCCTTGACCTCTAGACTAACAGAATCTCATAGCTTTCTGCCCTCACAGCACTCCATACTTCCCCCCACATGACATTCATCACAAAGGTTTACATAAGGGTCTGTCTGGGTCACGCCAGTCTAACTGCTAGCACAGTGCCTGGCAACAAGTCTATGATTAATGAGGTTTTGCTGGATGAATGAATGAGTGAATGAATGAAAATAAATTATGAATGGAAAACCAGCCTCTTAGAATACTACCCACTGTTTTGTCAACACTTTTCTTAGAAATAATGTTACATTGCCTACTATACGCAACCCCATATCCTCTCAACATCAAGAATCAGTGATCTAAAATGAAGCTTGAGAAATTTAACTTTATTTATGATGAATCTGTACACATTTTCTATAGATGAATCTGAGGCTGTCTTTGAAAAGAGATGATTTTCAATGCTAGAGAACTACTTCATTCATAGTGTGCCAGGGTGGATATGAAGTGAACGAATCCAAAGCAGGATTAAGGGGGAGTGGAGATGAACCATTTTGGTTTAGTAAAAAGCATGGCAAATTACCAAAGTAGTGACAGTTCATTGTTCTTTGTCATTAAGATTTGCTTCCTCCATGAACACTGAGTGTTCTCAGATTCCATTTTGCTATGGAGTAAGTGGCTAAGTCTTCAACAATACACAGAAAAAAACTACAGGTATCCCCCATAACCCTTTTGTGAGAGGATGTATGATGGCCAGAAGTGAAGCAGAGGAAGTAAAGAAGGGAGAGGGAAATAGGAGATTAAAAAAAAAAAAAAAAAGGCCTCTGTCTTCATATATAAATATAACACCAGAACCCAAATTTGCAAGCCTTTGTGAAGATGGAAACTGACAACTATAAAGAATATCCCAACTTGGCATCCAGAAGTGTCTAGCTTGTTACAGATTATATAAAATACTGGCAACTGACCAGGGCTCAGCTTCCAGATTTTATACAGTCAACAAAAATACTTTAGTTTGCGTAGGTTAAAAATATTCTACTCTTTTTGTCCTCAACTTGCTAAGAACAGATATTTTTAGCAAGAACCAAATCAACCTTATCAAAATCAAACATCAAAAATAGACCAGAGGAACACTGGAAGCAAATACGCTATTTTTAGCTCTACTGACTATTCTCTGCCACTACCCACCAAATTCTGAGTGCACAGCCCGTGCATAAGCACTTAGTTATTCTAGGCAGGCTCCTTCTCCTGACCCTTTTTTTTCTCCCTGAACACCTGAATGCAGAAAACACTCAATTGATTAAAGATTAATACTGCGGCAAACCATGACAGCTGCCTTTCCTCTGCGTGTTATTGGGGGATGGGAAGAAGAGAAAATGGCAGACAGCTTGCATCAGTATTCCTCTTGGGGATCTATTACATGTAAAGAAAATTGCTATTTCAATTCCCTTTTGTTGCTAAAAATAGCAGTCTCGATTGATTCAAGCGAATGGGGAAGGGCTTAGCAGTGCTGAATTTAGAAGCCACTGAAGTCCCAAAGAGCAAATGCTAACCTAGTCTAACACATGCCAGCTCATTTAACAAAGAACAAAGAGAAGCATGCAGGCTGCAAGTTAATAAAACAGCAGCAGCTTCCTGCATTTTTATTCAAGAGAGGCAGTGAAACAGATGCAAAATAAGACAACGATAGCTTAGTCTCCTCATACTTTAATAAGGAATAATTTTATGGGAAAAATAATCAGATTATGCGTAAACCCAGATAGTGTAGGCATTTCCCACAACCCCATGGTTTGGGAAAATACACATCTTTTTTCAAGCACAGTACATTACTATGGAAAGAAAACGCCCAGCTCCCAAAGGTGCTACCCCAAGGGAGAGGCCCCTTTTCGCACTCAGCTGACCCACCAGGGAGAGGGGCCCTCTCTCCCTGCTCCTTCCTCTTCCTATCTTGACCCAACCAGATACTGCAGACAGTCATAGTTTATCACTTAAAAAACTAACAAACAGGAAAACCAAACCAAAATAAAACAACATTTAAAGCACCGAGGTTTAGGACAGAGAAAAAGGAGAAACTGAAACAGCAGGATCCGCTTAAGGCAGCTAACCCCGTGGGCGGACTTCCTGGCCAGGCCTTACTTAGAGTTCCTGTGGTGGCACCTCAAACCCAAAATATCTCCTGCCTGACTTTTGCACTTGCTTGGTTAACTGAAAACCTTTCCAACTAATGATTCATTTCAGTTAATGCTACATCCTCTGTAAAAATGCAAACCCTTGTGTAAGAATTAAAAGGCTATTAATCCTTATGCCTCCAGTGATTTAGTGCATTCAAACTGCTTTGTGGTTTCCTTAGGGAATACCCAAAATGGGAAGGGAAGGTGGAAAGGACATCATGAGTGTGGGAATTCTGGCCAAGAACAGAGGAGTTACTACTCCTGGATCGCGAACCTAGGAAGACACCACAGTGGTGTCGGGGCCAAGGGCAGGCTGCCCCCAAACATGCCACTGTGGCATACTGATTTATTTTTTAAAAAGTTACTGCAGAAACAGCTGGTGCAGGGACACTCAGACCCTCCCCTGTCCCTCTGAGAGCAGGAAATAAATTTCCCACATGAAAGTTACCCTCCATGCATGAAGAAATAAAAAAACATCCTTATCATCAGACAGGAACTTTAAATTCAAGAGAGCTATAGATACAGACCTGTTACTTTTATACCATCTCAGCCCAAATTCTGTTTAGAATTCCATACTAGTTAAAGCTCCCAAATATTTGTTTTCTTTATCCCATCAATTCCTCACAAATATAATTGTCTCTTTGCCCAAAAAGTACAAAAACTGCCTGCCTTGGTCATTTCTTTGGGTCTCGATTTCAATATTGGGCCTCCAGGTGCATGTAATAAAACATTGGGTTTTTTTCTTCTCTTAATCTATCTCATGTAAATTTAATTATTAGCTCAGATGGAAAACTGTGAAGGGTAGAACAATTTTTCCTTACCTGCAGTGGAAGGACTCTACGCTTTTGTTAGTTTAGTACAAAATCAGTCTGTGAAGTGGTTAAGAACATGAGCAGGAGGAAGGGAAGGCAGGGCACCTGGGTGGCTCAGTCCATTAAGCGTCTGACTCTTGGTTTGGGCTCAGGTCATGATCTCACCATTTGTGGGTTCAAGCCAGCCCCGCACTGGGTTCTGTGCTGACAGCATGGAGCCTGCTTGGGATTCTCTCCCTCTCTCTCTCTTTCTCTCTCTTTCTTTCTCTCTCTCTCTCTGCCTTTCCCCACTCATGCATGCACTTGCTTTTGTGGTAGGGTCCCCGCCCTAAAGAAAGAAAGAAAAAAAAAAAAAACCTCAAGGCAACCTTGCTATTCGCGTATGTGACAACATCCCTCACGACCTTGTAACATGAGACCACTTTAATCAGACTGCATGTTTGTGTGTTACCATATATGGGAGACAAAGAAGTAAAAAATATATTAAAAACTATGCCACCTGGCGTTCGGGGCTCAGTTCTTTGGGTATGAACCCAACTGACCAGTGCCAACAGGAAAAAAGTTGCTTCCTGGAAAGAAAAGCCTCAGTGTCAGACCAAGTTCAAAGTTCAAGTCCAGGTTCAAATCCCAACTCTGCTATCTGTCAGGGGCTAGTTAACCTCTATTGTCTCAATTTCTTTATTTGTAAAGTGAAGACAATACTATACTATCTGTCCCATAGTCATTATAAAACATCAATAAAAATAATCTTTATAATAATACTCATCATTCAAGATTGTTTGAGAACTAAACAGGATACATAATACAATGTACTTAACACACAACGTGACACATACTAAATTCTTAATAAATGTTAGCAATAGACAAGGAACATTAGAAAGTGAAAGTATAGAAAGAAAATTAAATGAGCTGCTAAGGTTAGCTATGACACCAAAAGTACAAACAACAAAAGGGAAAAATAGGCAAGCTGGACTTCATCAAAACTAAAACTTCTTAGGGGCTCAGTCCATGAAGTGTGTGACTCTTGATCTCAAGGTCTGGAGTTCGAGTCCCACATTGGGTTCAGAGGTTACTTAAAAATAAAATCTTTAAAAATTTTTTTAAAAAACTAAAACTTCTTGAACATCAAAAGACCATATCAAAAGAGTGAAAAGACAAACCAAAGACTGAGAGAAAATGTAAATCATAGCTCTAATAAGGGTCCAGATTCAGAATATATAAAGAACTCCTACCTACTCAACAATAAAAAGACAAGTCCATAAATGGGCAAAGGACTTCCAGAGATATCTATCCAAAGAAGGTATACAAGCAGCCAACAAGCACATGAAAAAATGTTCAGCATCATTAGGGAAATACAACTCAAAACTACAATGACAAACTAGTTTGGCCATAATTATTTTAAAGTGAAATGGAAAATAACAAGTGCTGGTGAGGATGTGGAGAAACTGGAGCCCTATTATACTGCTGTAGGAATGTAAAAAGGTACAGTTGCTGAGGAAAACAGTTCAGTGGTTCTCCAAAAGGATAAACATGGAATTACCACGCAACATCATAATTCCCCTCCTAGGTATAGAGTCAAAGAACTGAAATCAAGTATTCAAATAGAAACCTGTACATAAATGTCTGTAGCAGTACTATTCACAATGGCCAAAAGGTAGAAATGACCAAATGTCCATCAACTGATAAATGGATAAACACAATGTGGTATAGCCATATCATGGAGCATTATTCAACCATGAAAAGGAATGAAGTGCTGACACATGTTAAAATATGGATGATTCATACATATGAACATCATACTAACTGAAAGACGCCAGGTACAAAGATCACAAGCTGTATGATTCCATTTATATGAAACATCCGGAATAGGTAAATCCACAGAGAAAGAAAGATTAGTGGTTGCCAGGAGCAGGAGAAAGTGGGATGGGGAGTTACTGCTTAATGGGTATGGTGTTTCCTTTTGATGTTGTAAGAAAGTCTTGGAACTGGGTAGAAGTGATGGTTGTACACCGTGAAGGTACTAAATCTCACTGAATTGTACACTTTAAAATGGCTCGTGGTTCATTTTATATTATGAGAATTTTACCTCAATTAAAAATTTTCTTCTTTCAAAAGTTAGTAAAGGTTAGCTGTTTACCAGGGGCTAGACCAGAAAAGGAAATTGTTATTTCTCTTGTCGTATCATCCCTTGAATTTTGCTCTATCACCCCTTGAATTTAGGAAGCAAAACTCCAATCAATACATCATTCAGTTTATACAACAGAATACAGAGGAATCTGAGTTTGGACTGCTCCTATGGGTAGAACAGCCCCTTTCCATGTATCTAATATTAAGTACCTAATAGGTGCCGAACACAGTAGCAAGCACTTTACAGACACTGTCTGAATTGTCCCCAGCACTCTACTGAGCACAATCAGTCGCTGCCCAAGCAACAAAACGAGAGTTACAGCAAATAATAGCTTATTATAGCATCTAATTTTACAAATAAAGAAACCATCTCAAGAGAGCTTAAGTGACTTGCAAATGGTCACATCACCCTAACTCCCAGAACACTAACCCACTCTACAACAGCACGTGAATTATGAACTTGGAACTACCTACAACACTCACATTAGCAATAATGCATGGTATAGACACATAAACTCCAAAGAGTCATTCCTCGTTAATCTGATCATGCAGAACCCAACTCCACTTTTCACTATTCCTTAACCAGCCTCTTAGCCCAAGCCCATCTGTCTGATGTTTACCAAAGAGAACATGCTACGGAATTGGCTCTATGTTGTGCCCAAGTCAACCCTCATATTGAGAATGACAATTCTCTGCACTCTCCATTGCCATCAGTCACCTTTCAATCACCTGAACTTCTAAGCCTTACAAACCACAACAATCATTAAGTCTGGCTATGTGGCCTCTGGGATATCAAAACTCTGACTATTCTCCTAGTAGAAGCTAAATAATGTATAGGAGTTTAACTGGAAGCAAAGAAACAGAACCAAAGTTCCCTGACTTTCTGTCTGGTTCTTAATCCTAATGATTAATTAGATCAAGGAAAAGGTTGATCCTATAGTTATGAGATTCTTACTCTGATACATTATGTAGTCTGTGCTGTCAGCACAGAGCCCGACGTGGGGCTCAATCTCATGAACGTCGAGATCATGACCCAAGCCAAAATCAAGACTGAGAGACTTTCCAACTGAGCCACCCAGGTGCCCCGTGGCTTTTTCTTTTTAATGTGAATGGGCTAGCTAACATTCAAATGATAACTGTCCAGTCTAGACAACTGCTTTATGTTTCAACAGAAACCATCACATTCCCTTTACTCCTATGTAAGAAATTTACAACTCGTAAATGCCTGTAAGCTTGAAGTTACTTAAACAAGTCCAAATTCAAACAGTCCTGTAGCTCAAAATAAGAAATTTTAGCTTTTGATATATCTCATGATTGTACACATTCAACTGATAGAGTAATAACTAAATCAAACATTTCCTTAGCTTATGAAGAGTATGCAAACACATAATAGCGCTTACTGCATAGAGTGCCCTTGAAATATAGAACTCAGTCCTGATAAAAGTGAGAGTTGTAAGGAGATCTACTTGGTAATTCCAACAATTAACTTCTGAATGGTCCAAATCTATATACACTGAAGTAGATAAATACCCAGGGAGGGTACAGTGTAGATTATTTGGCTTGTTTCAACTTAACTCATACAGTTTAAGCTTTTAACAATATTCTTCAGATAAGAAGTCAGTAAAACCCTTCAAAACAAAGAGACTTGGATTTCACTCACTCTGATGAATAAGTCCCTCCCCACTAAGAAGCTATTCTGCTTTTAAGCCACTAGGCTTATTACAGTAACACTACAATAAAGTCATAATTTGAGCCAGAGTCTCCTAGTGAACAATTTCCTCCTCAAGGCATAAATACTTCCATAAAGGCCTAAAATGTTAATGCCTTCAGTCCACAGGCCTCAACACCTCCCTCGGTACGTTATACCTAAGAGAAATCAAGTTCATGTACTTGTCATGCCTAACTTAGGTCTGGTCAAGAACTTCAAAACAGCCTCCCCAAAAGACAGTCTGATAAACAATTTATGATATATACCTTGAAGACTGAAATAAATAACGCAGGTATAAAACAACATATTTTTTAATGGGAATGTATTTTATGTACATACATACGTATATATGTATGTATGCATGTATGTATGAGCTTTACACCCACTGTGGGACTGTAACTCACACCTTCAAGATCAAGAGTCACATGCTCTACCAACTGAACCAGCTAGGCACTCCTCAACAACAAATTTGAGGAAGGAAATGAAGAAATCTAATCTAGTCTCTCCAAGTTATTTTTTTCTTTTCTTTCTCATCCTGGAAGAGCCAAACCCATGGAAGCACAATCCCCGCCTGTCAGACAACATCTGGCTGGATCTCCTTCTACTTTTTAGGAAAACCCAACACTGCCAATGCAATTATGCTAAGCAACTCAATGACGATCATACTTTTCAAAATGAACACTTGACGAGATACATTTCCAACAGAAATCTTTTAAAGAAGCTTCGTGTAATCCAACACTATTCTTCTCAGTTACAGAGATTAGATTCTACATAAAATAGTGGTGAGTTGACCAGCAGTTGGGAAACCTATGATCTAATCCTGGCTCTGCTGGCTAAGTCTCCCTGGACCAGTAAATAACACTTCTGAGCCTCACTTTCAGCATCTCTTAAAGTGTAGTAACATTACATGAATGGCCAAGACTCTGATTCCATAACTAGGATGAATATAAAGTTATAGCAATAACTTCTCTCTCACCTTTAATTGCTGGAACAAACATCCAGAAGTTTTAGAAACATTGTAAGTTGGGGCTCCTGGGTGGCTCAGTCAGTTAAGCATCCAATTCTTGATTTTGACTCAGGTCATGATTCCAGGGTCATGAGATCAAGCCCCGTGTTGGGCTATGTGCTGGGAGTGGAGCCTGCTTAAGATTCTCCCTCTCCCTCTGCCCCTCCCCCACTTGCGTGCTCTCTTAAAAAAAAAAAAAAAGCAAAGAAAAAGAAAAGAAAAACAAAGTGTAAGTTAAGTCAGAGCTGTGATTTATTGAAAATAGTCAAGTGGCACCTGGGTGGCTCAGTTGGTTAAGTGTCTGACTTCACCTCAGGTCATGATCTCTCGGTCTGTGAGTTTGAGCACCATGTCAGGCTCTGTGCTAACAGTTCAAAGCCTGAAGCCTGCTTCAGATTCTGTGACTCCCTCTCTCTCTGCCCCTCCCCTGCTCACACTCTGTCTCTCTCTCTCAAAAACAAACATTAAAAAAATATTAAAAAATAATAATAATCAAATAGACCTACAGCTAGCTCACTGTCAGAAATTCAAGGAAGAAAGAACATGAATTACAAAATTTTTTTAAAAAATCTTTTTTAGAGAGAGTGTGCAAGTGAGCACAAGAGAGGGGTGGGGTGGGGGGGAGAGAGAGAGAGAGAGAGAGAGAGAGAGAATCTTAAGCAGGCTCTACACTCAGCACACAGCCCAATGTTTAACGGACTAAGCCACCCTGGTGTACTCCCCACAACAATCTTTTAATTATTTTCAACTTTTCTTCCACAGACCTTTAACATGAAAAGTAGAAAACTTGAGGCCTGTTTCTATAATCTGTATTTTACCTGTGAACCCTTGGGTGGGTGCTAAAAACCAGTGAAATAATTTTCTCCTTGCCATTTGAAGCCTGCTTCATTCAAGTTCATGGATAACCTACTGCTCCAGACATAGTGGTTAGGTAGCAAATGAAGCTGACTGGAGCATTAAGGAATCAAAAGAAGCATATTCTTCCTTCCTTCAAGATGCTACCTCTTAAAAACAGAACTTCTAGGGGCGCTTGGGTAGCTCAGTTGGTTAAGCGTCCAACTCTCAATCTCGGCTCAGGTCATTATCTCACACTTCATGAAATTGAGACCCAGCTTTGGGCTCTGCGCTGACAGCTCATAGCATGCTTGGGATTTTCTCTCTTTCTTTTTCTGCCCCTTCCTCGCTTGTGCACGCGCTCGCTAGCGCTCTTTCTCTCTCTCTCAATAGACAAATATATAAACTTTAAAAAAAAACCACTCACCACTAACTACATGGTCTCAAAAAAAAAAAAAAAAAAAACAGAGGGCGCCTGGGTGGCTCAGTCGGTTAAGTGTCTGACTTTAGCTCAGGTCATGATCTCACCACTAGTAGGTTCAAGCCCCGCATCGGGCTCTGTGCTGACAGCTCAGAGCCTGGAGCCTTCTTGGGATTCTGTGTCAACCTCTCTCTCTGCACCACACCCCCCCACTCACAGTCTATCTCTCTCTCAAAAATGAATAAATATTTAAAAAATTTTAATAAAAAAATTAAATTAAATTTAAAAAACAACAAAAAAATACAGAACTCTACCAAAATCTGATTGATCTAAAATGCAATCGTCAGTGGTCTTTATTCATTACTCACACCTCTTTTTATTCTACAAAGGAACTATAGAAAGTCATCGGTCTAGTTAAAGTTCCCATAACTTTTTCAAATGTAAATTATGTAACAGAGTTTGATTACCTAATCTAGACTGAAAGAATAAGGTGTCTGATGCCTTAGGTTAAAGTTATCTTGTTTACTGACCCACACCTACCTTGCAGGTATGCTGAAGGATAACACTATTCTGCTATTTAATGTTTTGAAAACACTTACAATTCTTCATAAGATTAGGACACTGCTGAATTTATAAATTTCAGTATTCTATTGGATTCTATTAGACGTTTTTCTTAATTGGTTGTTGATCCTTAAGATACAAGGGCATCTGAAGCAATTCTTTAAATGTCATACGCCTTTCCATGCCATCTGCTGGTCCTTACTAACTTAATGCTCCACTGCCTTTCCTTTTCAGTTTTTCAGAATGAACATGACCTTTAAGATGCTGGTATATTGCAGCAATGTTTGCAAGAACAAAATTGAAACCATTCAACACTAAAGAACCACTAAATAAATTATAATACATAATTAAAGAATATACATAGTGTATGTATAGTATATATGATATATAATTATGGCATATATAGGAATATATAGTATACCTATATTCATAGAATATGTAGAATATCTATATTATATATTATAGTACATCAATACAATGGAAACACAATGTAGCTATCAAAAATTAGAGCACCAAAGAACAGCTGTTGGCAGTAAAAGGTGTCCATAATATATTGTTTGGTGAGGACAAATTAGAACAAAATTGTGTAGAGCAAAATTAACCATATTTGTTTTAACAATGTTTATTTCTCCTGAAGACCTTTAGTTGGAATTTCTATGACCACTGTCTAATGATGAGCCAAAAGAAGTTTACCAATAATCTAGTTTATAAAAAAGCCAATCCCCAGACGTAATAGGAGTAACAAGTCCAGCTACCATCTTTTGTACAAAAAAGATTTATATACACACATATGTGTATATTCGTACGCACACCGGGGAAGGCCTAAAAAGTCTCAAAGCTCAAACACAGACCACAATGTGGATGGGAGTTACCTCAGAGGTTAAGTAATTTTTCTTTTCTTTACTTGGCAGCATTTTCTATTTTTTAATAATAACATGGTATTGTAGCAGGATTCGCGCACAGAGTCGTGACACCGAGGCCTTTCTTTTCAGGAAGCAACTTTATTCCATCCAGTATCACTCAGTTGGGTTCGTACCCAAAGAACTGAGCCCCAAACACCACGTGGCATGGTTTTGTATATATTTTTCCCTTCTTTGTCTCCCATATATGGTAATTCACAAACATGCAGTCTGATTAAAGTGGTCTCATGTTACAAGGTCGTGAGGGATGTTGTCACATACGTGAATAGAAAGGTTGCCTTGAGATGTTCTTTTTTTTTTCTTTCCTTAGGGAGGGGACCCTACCACAGTATTTCTTAACGTTTTTATAAAGTTTAAAATTAAAATAAAATTATATTCTGTAAATGCTAACTTAAGCAGAATGACACCAAGGAAGCTCCTATGTAGTAATCGCCATGGCGGGACAGTCTGTTTCATTAGTTAGCATTTAAAGCCGAGGACAGAAAAGCGCTTGATAAACTCAGGCTTTCCAAAAATGAGACACAAAAAGGCACTGGGACCTACCCTACCACTTCTGCAAAAGTGGACAGCCCCTGCCCACTGTCCACTGACTGCCTGCTTCAATCCACCTCTCCTGACTCGAGACCAAGAGGTATCAAACACAAAGCACAGAGAAACAGGACTGATCCAAGAAAGGAGGAAGGGGTAGAAGGGGGAATTACTGTGGGTTTCTACTGCTCCACCCTGGTACCAAGTACTTGAAGAAAGACTTGTAAAAGAGCAGTAAGAGATGGGGGTGTGTTCTACAACCGTGATGTGTACCAACAAAGTGCCATATAATGAGTTACTCCTCTAGCATGCTAAAGGTTTAAACGGTCTCAAAGTTCACAGAAAGTTCCTTCTGCGCTGGGTCTTCACTGCAGCCTCTAGTCACGTTTGATTTAAATACAGAGGGTCACTTCGGCTGACTTAGCAGGCGCCATCTAAGAATATTCCGGGCAACATCTACTGAAAAATCATCAGGACCGCTGTAATACTTTACACGGCATCTGTTGTCTCATAGATTCTACTCATTCCTTCCAATGAGGGCTACTCAATCTAACAGGACCAGCAAGGCCACCCCTGGCTTCAGCAGGACACTTGGCCTTTAAAAGGCCACAGTCCTCTCTCTCATATACTATCTGTCCCCTTCACTGAGAATGAGCAGGACATTATATCATGACCAAGTCCTCAATATAAAGTATATTTAAGTAGGTTCGCCCTCAAAGTAATAGCTGTGGCTTCACATTTATCTACTTACTATATAAATAAAATCTGTTCTTTGAATCCTTATGTACAGCCAACTCGCCCCACCGACCCAATTAACTTAATATAAGTCTTAAGAATCTTTTTAGAATGGAAACATCCCCCACTCAATTTTAGCTATTTTTGTAAATTTATATTTTTCTTATATCAAGTTTTCTTAAGAGTGGACCACACCTGTATTCTGACAGCCTGGCAGCTTCTAATTTGGGACAGAATGTGTACAAGAAACCGGATGGAAATTTTAACAGACAGGCCATGCATGTCATAACATTTGTTCTTATAAAGGTTTTTCAGATACTACTTAAATGTGCTTAATCTTGGAAACTCGGTCCATCTGAAGGCCAGTAATGAAGTTGGGAAATTCCTCTTTCATTCAAGGGATAACCAAGTAGAGAATCAAACCAAAAAAGGACACCCTCTCCATGAGCAAATGGTACCTGTTCTAATGGTTCTTCTAATGGTACCTGTTGAGGAAGGTATATTCTTGGGGCTTAGCACTGGGAAGCCTGTCTCTGAAGAAGGACAGAGCTCTGGACCAAATCACATCCCACGGTAAGCCTCAGTCAGAGCTGTAGAAAATCAGGGGTAACCATGTTTATATGAGCCATCTCGGCTGACACACACCCTCAATTTCTCCTTTCTTCATCTGCTCAGGCTTTGGGGATTCTGTCTGCTTCCCCTTCCATCAGTATTACCCCCACCTACACCATCCCCTCTTGTCCTCACAAATAACCCTGGTCTGAGTCACTTTACTAGCTCAATTCACTCATCCATAAAATGGCAACAGTAAAAGTACCCAACTCAGAGAGTAAGATGGAAGTATGGATATCAAATCCTTGCCAACACTTCCTGGCACACAATTAGCATGATGTTAAGTGTCAGCCATTGCGTGTTGATATTACTGTTGTTTAGAACAATGTTTCATAGAACAGCATTGTATATTAGTATCATTATTTGTTTTAAGTGTCTGGTTGCTAGTTCTTATATACAGTGAGAATAAAAACAAGAACACGGGAATTTTTTTTTAATTTAGAAATCTTACACAAATCTTATCTTATATTCTTGTCTCCTGACTACTTGCTGACTAACAGCACTCTCACTCAAAGTCCATTTTGAGGATGGCATCTCCATCCGTTCTCATATTTATACCTCTACTGTGCCTCTCTCTTACTGAGCCTTTGTTTACTAAAAACTCAATTGTTCTCTTGTGGCCTAATTTAAATGGATTCTCCTTTATAAAGCCGTTTGAGGCCCACCATCTAATATACTAATAACTTACATTTTCATTGTTTATTTTGACTCTCCCCTCAATTAGAATAGAAGCTTCCTGAGAATACTGTTAAATTTTATTTATACATGAACCCCTGTGCCTAAAATAGTACCTAGCATATAGATTTTCAATAAATATTGTTGAATGCTGACTGTTCAATCTGGCCTATCCCAAACTTATCAAATAAATTTCTGTTTAAATCACCATACTCAGGTGTTCTGCTGCTTACAACTGAATATGTTCCTTTTTTTAAATTTTTAATGTTTATTTTTGAGAGAGAGACACAGAGAGAGACAGAATATGAGCGGGGGAGGGGCAGAGAGAGGGAGACACAGAATCTGAAGCAGGCTCCACGCTCTGAGCCGTCAGCACACAGCCCCATGCAGGGCTCGAACCCACGAACTACAAGATCATGCCCTGAGCTGAAGTCCAACAGTCCAACAGCTACTAGGTGCCACTTAAATGTTTTTTTTTTAAAGTTTATTTATTTTTGAGAGAGAGAGAGAGAGAGCACGAGTGGGGAAGCGCTGTCAGCACAGAGCCTGACGTGGGGCTCAAACTCATGACCCCTGAGATTGTGACCTGAGCCAAAGTCAAGAGTCGGATGCTTAACTGACTGAGCCACCCAGGCGCCCTGAATACATTCCTGACTGTTAAAGCACTATAGGATACCTGTAAAATATTTGTTATCATCCCTGCTAATATTATTACTGTTATTATGAATTAACTAGTATTATGTGCTTATTATGTTCTAGATATGATATTCCATATTTTTAGCATATTACTAAATAAGCATCATCTTTTTTAACCTTCACAGTAAGTTTTGAGGTACATACCAATTTTACAGAGGAAGAAACTGAGGCTCAGAGAAGCTAAGACAACTTGCTCAAGGTAACCCAAATAAGAAATGACAAGCACAAGTTGTAAACCCTAGTTTCTGGCTCCAGTGCCTGCACTTTTTACCTAGTGTACCATACTTCCAGGTCTGTGAAATATCCATAAATAAGTCTTCTCTCCTTAAAATAACTAAGCTCTACAAGGTAGGAATCCTATTTTCCAAGCCCTGGCATCCACCAAAGCAATTAATGTGTCAGCCCCTTAAATATCTACTCTATAAACATTTGTTAGAAAGATGGACAAGTGAATACCAAACCTGCTTTGGAAATCTGAACCTTTATAAAAATTAGATGTAAATATACATTGTTAAAAAATTAATTTACTATATTTATGAGTTGCCCCTTGCTTTCTCTTGATTGCAGGGATTCTCCTGTTGTGATTGTATTTGCCACTCAAGGGTCTGGAATAAAAATAAGGGGAGTCTCCTAACGAATTAAATGATTGGTGTTGTATGTACTTAGAGATAATGATGGATTTATTTCCAATGCAAACCAGTAGGCTGTCTGCCACATATGGTAACCCCTAGGCCCTTACACAGTCATTGCTCATACAAAATAATGCCAAAATAATGCCAGTCCCTAGCTGGGTCACACACACACACACACACACACACACACACACACACTGCATACACATACATACATAAAACAATATATTTGGAGAAGGCAAAGCCAAAAACTGAATGGACCCATGAAGAGAGCCTGCAATGCATGCATTTCTCCCTTCCTCAGCTTCAACTAAGTGATCTGTAATAGTTTCCCATAATAGACAATAAGGAGAGATGTGTAAGCAGCTGCAGACAGCTGAATGAATTGTGTGATGCTGAAAATCTGTGAATTGAAGTACCTAATACATGAACTGAAATAAAAAACATTCTCCTCCTCCAAATAGTTGTATGAACAAGTCAAAGGGAAAAGAAAGAAGTTGGAAAGAGAATGAGACAAAGAACAAAATCTGGTCTCTGTGACATATTTATAAAACTGATGGCCTGTCAGCGAGACACTGATGAATATTTTTGCAGGATAAAAATGGCAACCCAGTGTCTAAAAATAAACCACTGTTCTGCAGACCTGTCTGGTTCAGCTACACCACTGGAATACAAACACTCTCACTCACTAGTACATTCTGACTCAAGGTTTCACAAAGAAAGAAAAACGGAACGTTTTGTTAGCAAGAGAAGATATTTTACACGGTTTTAAATCAGTTATGTTCTCTGTACAATATATCTGAATTTAAGTTCAAATGATTTTCACTTACTAAAAAAAAGGTAAAATAAATGGTAATAGCAATAAACCATTAACTCATCTTACATAAAAGATGCTCCTCCCAAGCCAATTACAGTAAAACAGAGTAGTATTAAGGCCATCTCATGATAATATCCTAAAATCACAATCTAAAAAATAAAATTATAAGTTATGTCTAAGCCAGGCTGATTTGAACGGCAGATCTAGTCAAAATGCTCTATCCAAATTATTCTGGAGATGGGATGAAAATCTATTATCTCATTTTGCAGCTGAACTCTACAATGAAAAACTGTGGGCTACAATGCAAAAGCAAATCTCTGTCCTTCCCAAGCAGCTCTTCAATTCATCAAATCCATTCACCTTACTCCATCCTGCCTTATGTGCTATAGTTCTGGTCTTAGCTAAATGGTAATTTCAACTCTTAAGAGTTACAAACCTCTAGAAAGCTCTCCGAGAACATAGGTTATTATATAGGTTACTATCATGCCACTACTTTTAATAGTAAAGATGAATTCATTCTCCATAACAAGATGACATGAATAATATTTACACTCAATCCTTGATGGGACCACACACACCCAGCTGGCATAAATAGGAAAAAAAAAAAAACACAAAAAAACAGACCCACATTTCAGGGACCAGTGACGTTTTCACAACACAGTACTTAATTCTTAATGGTATTCAGTTGTCCTACTCATTGCGCACAACACAACACCTAATTCTTAATGGTATTCAGTTGTCCTACTCATTGCGCACTAAATAGCCACACATTGAATAAATACATCCTCCAATATATATCCATGTACTCCCTCCATGGCAGTTCACATCTCAATCTAAATAAGAGCAAAGTTTCTTAATGAAAAAACATATATGTATAAAGAACCAGAAGATAAAAACAATTTCAACTTCAGGAGTTTTCATTATCACTGATCTTATTGTCATAGTAGGCATCACCAACTTAATAATGGGTAAAATAAAACTCTTGATTCTCACTTCAAGTTTGTTTCTCTGTCAGAATTCCTCTTGCGTTCATCAATTCATTCCACTGATCAACCCAAAAGCCTAGTAGTCAGCTTTGGGTCCTTTCCTCCCCAAATTCTGTACCTAATCCATCCCCAAGACCTATCTAGTCTCTCTTAAGTACATACTACATACAAACACTCCTCATTCCCTAAAGCACAGCTCCCTAGGTTCAAGGCTCCATCATTCGTACCTAACGTAGATGACACCAAGGCTCCTTAATGTCCATCCCACGCCCACCGTTGGCCACGACAGTTTATTCACTGCATAGCAGCCAGAGTCATCTTTTTAAAAAGTAAATGACATCACATCACTATCCTCCAGTGACTTTCCATTACTCAGAATAAAATCCAAAGATCTTCCCATGTCCTACAGGATCTTTCATGATCTCATCCCCACTCACCTCTTTTACTAACCATTTTCCCCTTGTACGCTACTTATTCATGTAGCTCAGCCAAAGGCCTTGCCTTTTATCAAACACATCAAGCCCAGTCCCATGGTGGGTCTTTTACTTGCTTCTCCCTGTCTAGAACACTCTTACCCCAGCGCTTCAGAAGATGGCTCCTTCTTATCACTAAGTTCTCCACTCAACATGTCTTCAGAGAGGCCTCTGACTCACATACCAGTTACCTTCTATCCTCTTTATCCTTGCTTTATGCCATTAGAGCACATATCACCATCAGTGATTATACTATGTATGGGTCTAGTTGATTATTGTCAATCTTTCCCTACTTGAAGTTTTGCATCTGTCTTATACATCACTGTATCTCCTAAAAATCTTAATGTGTAAATCAATCATCTACAGCAACAGAGACTACAAACTCAAATACCGATAGAAACCAGACAGGTAATATGAGTAAAGCAGGCAGTTTCCAGCTAATATGGAAATGCTGACCTAATATAATTGCTTGCTATTTTTCAAGAGAGGTCAGATACACAAACTTCTAGATGAAATCTTCCAATTGTTCATAATGTTGGCAACTTATTATGTTTTTTTAAAATTAAAACTCTGTACTAAATATTGCCAAATAAACCACGTCTGTCAACCAGACAGATACATACACAGACCATCACTCCTAAACTTAGACTTATTCAATGCGACAGATTATTCTGAAGAACAGTCCCTCCCATTCTGCATGCCCTTTTACAAGGTACAGCTGTCATTCCTGCTATCAAGAGAGGTAATCTATTTTCCCCTCTCTTTGGGTATATGGCTTGCTTTGATTTACTTTCTTTGTTTTTTCTGGCCTAGGCCTTTGGAGGTCTTGCAGTCATGTAAGGAAGTCCAGCTATAACTACTGAAGGATGAGACAGTATGTGAAGATCCAAGACTCCAAAGATGAGGAAGGCCATCTGAGATCCTCTGGTCTCCATCAATACTCCAAAAGCAGCATTAGGCCCCAGACATGTGAGGACTTATCTTGAACCCTCCTGCCCCAGTCAGTCTTCGCTGACTCCATATGGTACCAAGGGGAGCCATCCCAGCCAGCCCTGCCCAAATTCCTGACCGACAAAACTGTGAGGAGAAAGAAAATGACTTTTTTGTTTCATTTCATTTTGTTTTTTGTGTTTTTTGTTTTTTTATGGGGGGGGGCAGAAAGAGAGAGAGAGAGAGAGAGAGAGAGAGAGAGAGAGAATCTTAAGCAGGCTCCATGCACAGAGCAGAGCCCCATGCAGGACTCAATTCCACGAGCCTGGGATCATGACCTGAGCTGAAATCAAGAGTCAGACACTCAACTGACTGAGCCACCCAGGCATCCCAAAATGACTGCTGTCTTAAGCAATTATATTTTGCAGCAGTTTCTCAGTAATAGCTCATTGAGACAGAAATGGATACCCAAAAGTGAGGTGCCAAAAACAAAAACCTGAAATATGCAGCATTTTTTTGGGACCAAGTGGCAGGTGGAGCCAGGAAAAGTGGCATGTAGAGTGTTAGCAAAGGCCAGAGGTGCCAATAGAAAATTGCTCTTGGAAGCTGGAGGAAAAGCCAGCCAGGCTGTCCAGTGGTGGGATGCTGGGCAAGGATGTTGCCCGCAATAATGCGAAAGATGGACTATTTACTTAATGAACTGGTGGGTCTGGCTAAAGATATTTCCAGGTAGAATATTATAAGTGCCAACTGGCTTCTTCTGAATGCATGTCATAAAATACAGGAAGAGAGAAATAGAGATCTGTTTAATTTTCAGGTAGAACTTAAAGATACAGAGGGCACAGGATAGTCCTGCCACCCAGCATAATATTCTCAGATTAAGAAATGGCCTCAGGGTAAATATCAAATCAAGAGTTTGTCCATAAAATCTTTTGTTGAGACCTTGGAAAGATTTAAGTATTGCCCAATAAACCCTTCTCACCTACATATAGGGACTTCTAAGAATCTTAAGGACTCTATCTTGTAACAGTCTGATTGCTCCAAAGCATAGAGAGCCGGCCTTGGAAGGGACTTAGGGATTCGTGTCTCCCATTAAAGTAATTTTTCTCCTTGGCGGGGGGAAGGAAAGGACTTATGGATATGGCTTTGGGGGCATGGAATCAACCCCCAATAAGACTCATAGAAAACTCTCAATGTTTTTTAAAATGACAGTGCTAAAAGCACCACCAAGATGGATTAAAAGAGACATAAACCGTTCAAATGAAAAGAAGTCTCTGAGGGGTTGCAACTTCACACAGAGAGGAAGTAGGCTGAAAAGCTACTCAGCTGCAAACATGACTCACTTCTTATATAAAAAAAAGAAAAAAACAACAAAACAAAACAGCACAGAAGAAAGCCAAGAACAGAGAGTACAATGAATAGTCTCAAAATCAATACATTAGGAAATAAGTCAAAGGGGCAAAACTCTCTTACTTACTCTCATGATTCTCAATGTGTGTAGTAGGAGAACTGGTAACACATGCCCAGCTGGGTTTCAAAATTGCTATGGACCAGTGATGCCTAAGTTCTTCCCTTTCTTCCTCTTTTTCATTTAATTTTTTAAATATTTATTTATTTTTGAGAGAGAGAGAGCATGAGCAGGGAAGGGGCAAAGAGAGAGAGGGAGAGACAGAATCCAGAACAGGCTCCAGGCTCTGAGCTGTCAGCACAGAGCCTGATGTGGGGCTCGAACTCACAGACCACAAGATCATGACCCGAGCCAAAGTCAGATGCTTAACGGACTGAGCCACCCAGGCGCCCCTCTTCCTCTTTCTGAATGGAGTATCTATTGCAGTTTTCCCATCCCTGTCTCACCACTGTATGCTGGGGTGGGCAGATGAGGTGGGTGGGTAGGCAACTTTGTCTTTTTGGTTCACAGACTTCTAGATCAGAAGTTGCCAATGCAGCTGTGCCTGAGAAACTTCAAGTGCATCTGGACTTTACTTAAATGATATGATCCTGGACTTCTGAGTTGATGCCATGATGAGATAAAACTTCTGGGGGAGGGAAAGTGTTTTCTGCATGTGGAAGAGGTGTGACTTGTTATACTTCGAGGGCTGGCTATAGTACACTATTTCTCAATATTTCCAGAAGCAGCTGCAGTAATACCTCCTGTCTTATGCCACCTTGCGATGGGAATATGCCATTCTTCCATCCTAAGGTGGAATCTTTTCTCCTCTGATCCTTTCTGATTCTGGGCTGCTCCTATGACTTGCTTTGACCAAAAGAATGTGGCAGAAGTGATGACACTGTACGACTTCCAGGTCAAGGCTTTAACATATCTTGCAATTTCTGTTTTCACCTTCTCGGAACAATCTCCATGCCATGTGAGGACAGCTCAGTGTAGTCTAGTGAATGACGAGTGACCCTATGGAGAGGCCTCATGGAGCACTAAGGCTCCCCGGTCCACAACTAGTACGAAGACCCCATACAGGAGGTGAAGTCATCTTGAATCCCCCAGCCCCAGTGGGGCTGCCTCAGCCAACACCGTGTGGAATAGAGAAAAACTGTCTCCACTGAGCCCTGCCCAAATTCCTGATCCACAATCATTAGCACTAAGCCACTGAGTTTTAGAACAGCTTGTTCTAGTGATAGGTGACAGAAACATTGGGAGAAAGGCCAGTCTATATTATGGAAATGTCTATGTTTCAGTTTTTTAATTTTTTTTAATGTTTTATTTATTTTTGACAAAGAGTGAGAGACAGTGTGAGCAGGGAAGGGTCAGAGAGAGAGGGGGAGACACAGAATCCGAAGACAGGCCCCAGGCTCTAAGCTGTCAGCACAGAGCCCAACGCAGGGCTCGAACTCAGGAACCGTGAGAGCATGACCTGAGCCAAAGTCGGACGCTTAACCGACTGAGCCACCCACGAGCCACTAAATGTTTCAGTTTTGAAAAAATACATGTTTAATACTTTTAAACATTCACAGTGGCTTTTTAAATAACCTAGTATTCACTTCTTCATTCACCACAAATATTTACTAAGCATCTAGTATAGGTCAGGCACTGTTCTGGGCCCTCCAAAAAGAGCCATGAATTAAAGCCCTGAAAGCTTAGTGAGAACATGGAGAGGCCTTTAGGGATCTGCTTTAATAAATAAAGTGATTTTTAATTAGCCCATCAATATTCTAAGTAAGTGTTTGCCCAATAACTAAATCTAGTTTTAACTTTCTCCTTGAAATTGTTACTTGAATATTTTATCACTGGACCAGGAGCTATTTTTAGCCCAGCCCTTCTTCAGACTGAACTAGAAGAAAAACAAGGTCAAGATGATATAAGAACATGAGTAAATTTTGCGCACCTGAGTTTTCAGATATCTTCAGTGTACTAAATTTATTCCCTGACTTAGAACATTAGCACTTTCACACCTTTGCCCCTGCTGCCTCCTCTTCCCGGAGTGCCCTTCCCCTGCCTTCTCCACCTGGAGGAGTCCTGCTGCCCTCATCAATCACCCCTACTCCAGGTGCTTCTGCTCTCCCACTGCATCCCATGCATACATATAGTAGTCCCCCAACACACACAGCAGAGCCCCAGCAGATGCCTGAAACCAAAGACTGTATCGAACCTCACACATTCTGTATTTTGTCCTGTATATCCGTGCCTCGGATAAAGTTTCATTTGTAAATTAGGCACATTAAGAGATTAACAATGATAACTAATAATAAGATGGGACAGTTATAACAATGTACTGTAATAGGTTATGTGAATCTGGTCCCTCTCTCTCTCTCTCTCTCTCAAAATATCTTTCTTGGGGTGCCTGGGTGGCTCAGTCAGTTGAGCATCCGGCTTCAGCTCAGGTCATGATCTCGTGGTTCATGGGTTCGAGCCCCTTGTCAGGCTCTGTGCTGACCGCTAGCTCAGAGCCTGGAGCCTGTCTTCGGATTCCGTGTCTCCCTCTCTCTCTGACCCTCCCCTGCTCATGCTGTCTCTCTCTCTCTCTCTCTCTCAAAAATAAAATTATTTAAAAAATAAATAAAATAAAAAATAAAAAAATATATTCAAGATATCTTTCTGTACTCACTCTTCCTGTGATAATATGAGATGATAAAATGCCTACGTGATAAAGAGGAAGTGACTGACAGTTATATCAAAAGGACAATCATCTGGTTCCAGAACCACAGTTGACCACAGGTAACTGAAACCAGAGAAAGCTATACAATTGTACTGCATAGTATCAGGCACACCATATTATAATTTCTTATGCTTTTTGTTTAATTGCCCCTGCTATAAATTCTCTGCTTCTCCAGGGAAGTAACTGTTCTTCCAGTCCCAACCTTGAAACTTACATGTAAGAGTAAGCAATAAATGTCTGTTGAATGAATGAATGTCAAAACATTGATGAAATCATTGTTCTCTCATCTGTATGTAACAAGGGGCTAATAATCCAAGCACAAGATGAAATTGCAACTGCCTGGGGAACTCTAAAGCATTATTCAAACTTTTTATCATTATTTACCAGACATGAGCACAAATGTCCTCTTTCCAATACTCAAGTTTAGTCTCAAAATAGAAACCCTTGCCACACTTAAGGATGTTCAGAAAAGCATACCATCGCCCAAGTAAAGTTCCTACCCAGGTACATATGAATTCTGGTTTGTCGTTTCTTTTTTGGTGTAGTCAGTCACTCCATTTTGCGGTAACCTATTCTATACTATGTAGCTGTATTTTAATTCAAAAGCATACACACACACACACACACGCACACACACGCACACACACATACAAAAAGCCTTTAGGGTTTGAGACATACCCGAAGGGCAAATGCAATTTATCTTGTGGGTTTTAAGAGTCACAGGACCTATTTAGCTCTATTTAGACTTACCAACTTAGTTTTCAGGACATAATTCCTCTTCTTTTCACATAAATGTAGTTATTTGAAAGTAAGCTTTTTACATGTTACAGTATCTCAGACAACATTATCAAAATCCAGAGGACTGAATGGCTATGCACACATACCATGAGAATCATAATTCAAGCACTGATCTATCACCTAACAGAGGCACTTTAAATCGACACTGTCCAACACCATAGGCACTAGCCATATGTGGCTGTTAATTTAACTTAAATTGAAAGTAGATCAAATTAGGGGCGCCTGGGTGGCTCAGTCGGTTAAGCGGCCAACTTCAGTTCAGGTCATGATCTCACAGTTCGTAGGTTCGAGCCCCGCGTCAGGCTCTGTGCTGACAGGTCTGAGCCTGGAGCTTGCTTCAGATTCTGTGTCTCCCTCTCCCTCAGACCCTCCCCTGCTCACACTCTGTGTGTGTCTCTCTCTCTCAAAAATAAACATTTAAAAAAAAGTAGATAAAATTATGAATTCAGTTCTTCAGTTGCACTAGCCATATTTCAAATGCCCAAAAGCCACATGTAGTTGGTGACTGCCAAACTGTACCACACAGACATATAACATTTCCATCATCATAGAAAGTTCTATTGGACAACACTGCCTTAAATGAAAGAAACACAGTTTCAAATCAAACTGCTGAGAGAAAACTTCCAATATGGCTGTCAGCTCCTAGTAATGAAAACAGTGTGATATTTCAGAAGAAATGTTACAACAGAGGGGCACAGTCTGGGGAAAAGGAAATACAGCATTTTTTTCATAGGTTGAGAGGATGCAAAAAGTTTACATTAAAATTCATCCTCTGAAATGACTAATGTTCCAATTAAGGACAATTCATTTTGTTTAGCATACTACTCTTTTGTAACACAGACCTTTTCTACATCTCAAACGCACCACCTCTAGAATTTGAATGAAGGGAGCAGTTTTCTAAAAGCCTTCCCATCCTGAAAGTCTGATCATTTTTTTCAAATTAATATACCACACTATAGTTTTAAGTTATTCTACCTGCTAAGATATATAAGGCATATGTTATTTGGGACCCTAAGAGCTAAATGCTAATTCTCTGAAACCTAACTTTAGCATACACTTTTGAATGGCTTCTTTCTAAAGATAAAATAAACATATCTGCAAACTTACCTAAAATTAAAAGATGACAAATTTATCCAGGACTAAAACTTACATTTCATAGCCATATTGAAATAGATCTTCTCTTTTGAAATATTAAACAAGCATTCAAAAGTGGGATCCAGGGCACCTGGGTGGCTCAGTCAATTGAGCGTCCGACTTCAGCTCAAGTAACTATCTCACAGTTCATGAGTAAGAGCCCTAAACTGGGCTCGCAGCTATCAGCACAGAGCTCACTTGGGATCCTCTGTCTCCCTCTCTCTCTGCCCCACTCCCACTGACTCTCTCTCAAAAATAAACAAACACCAAAAAAAAAAAAAGGGGGGATCCAAAGATAAAGTGCACAAATTCAACGGAATTTTCAAAGAATTTCAAAGTACAATGGTACATTATTTACCCAACTAAAAAACAACAACAACTAAGTATCTTTGCTTTGGAGTCTCCTAGGAAACAAGCTTTATGCTTATGTTCAAGTAACTATATTAAAACCCAGAGAAAACTTAATTTTAGTAAGAATCATCTTCAATACGAACTTTCAGAAAGTGTTTAGTGCTCATCAGCACCCTCTAGAGTTCAGTTATTACAGTTACTACAGATCTTAAAACATAGTAATTCATTATTTAAAATAAAAGTGATAAAATAAAACTAAGGAATTTTTAAGAAACATAAATCACATTCATATTATTACCTTTTTAAAACTTTTTTTAATGGTTATTTATTTATTTTGAGAGACAGAGTGTGCAAAGGAGAGGCAGAAAGAGAGTGAGACTGAATCCCAAACAGGCTCCGCTCTGTCAGCACAGAGCCCAACGCCAGGCTCAAACTCACGAACTGTGAGATCATGACTTGAGCCAAAATCAAGAGTCGGATGCTTAACCGAATGAGTCACTCAGGCGCCCCAATCACATTCATATTATAATTTTCCTTTAAATTATTTCAAAATTCCCCTCTAAAAGTCCACATATCATGCTTTTTTTTTTTTGTTCAGCTTGGCAGTATCTCTTTAAAGAAACTTACGTTGTTCTGCAAGATGGTTCAAATGAAAGACACTATGCCTTTTAAACTTTACCATGCAAAGATCCTTGCTTAAGAGCTTAGAAATTTATTAAGGTTTTTAATCATGTATTTTTATTTCTAACTGTCCTCCTTATGCCTAAATCTTAAGAACGACTCTAAATGTAGAAAGGTTTATATAATACATAGTTACTGAAGATAAGAAGAAAGTTTATATTTCTCGGATGTACAAAAAATTCAAATGACAATTTGTTGTAAGGACAATTGGCCCAAGTTTTATAAGAGTCAAAAAAAGAAAGTCTGTGTTTACTATTTCTCAGAGGTTACTCACTAAAGTATTTTAGTGAAACAGGCCTCCAATTTGCACAAAGCACAAAACTACTATCAAATGTCTTACGTTCCTGCTTCAACTTAAGTAATCTAGTTCTCCCTCCCTTCCTCTGACAGAGACAGAGGAAGCCTGTGGGCACAATGTGCACATCATCATGCAGCAAAATTCAGCACCCCTTAAGTCTGGTCCCAATGCCCAGGCCAGACCTGCATGTGCACCAGCCCATGTTCTGAGCATGAGCCGCTGCAACGCTCTCAGGGGCTCAGGCGTGTGCAGTCACCATTTGCACGGTTCCCACGGTGTCCCACAGACACCAAGAGACCACACACAGGCCAGGAGTCTCAGCAAAGACAGCAGCCCTTTCTATTTAGAAAACAGGGAAGTAGCGGTCAATTGACAGTTTTCCAAGTGCTATGATCATACACAGATGCTGCAGCAAAATGTTCCTTGTTTATACCCACTAAATTAATGTGGGGTTTTCTTTTGTCTTCAAAAATTAAAAAAATAAAAAGTCATCATCTGAGTTCATTCTAGGGGAAGAAAAAAAAGCCAATTGCTCCCTACTCTCCACTCTTAGCAGACCTCCCGAGTGTTTCATAAACTGAGTACGTCATTATGGAGGGCACAAAACACAGCAACGCACTGAATCAGCTACTTTGTGAAAGGCAATTATGTCAAAGCACTGCTAATAAATCCCTCTCTGATCTTCAGCAAACTCACGGAGTTCTCACGCATAATATTCTTGCTTACGGTGACTGCAAACAACCTCTTTTATGTAGAAGATAGTTGCGCGGCTTCGACCTTACCTGGATGCGTTACAGCCTCTCCCCCTGCTGCTTTTATTCCTTGGGCTATTTCACTGTCCTGTGTTCTCTCCACTGGAGGGCACAGTTAGCTAAAAGAAAATTTGGTGAAACCTAATTTGGTCTGTTCTACAGTTCCAGAAAAAGTACAGGTGAGAAGAGGTTAAAGCTGCTCTCAAAAAGGATCTTTCCGTAATATATCTGCATTTCATTTATCTCTGTTCTCCTCGAAAACCATTAGCAAAGATAATCACTAATTGGCTAACAACGAAGACAAAAAAAAAAAAAAAAAAAACAACTTTGTTCCAAACACAACTACCTACAAAGTATACTTAAAAGATAAAATGGAAGGCAAAGAATTAATTTGTATTGGTTTTTTTAATTTTTTTTTGATATTTATTTATTATTGAGACAGAGAGAAACAGAGCATGAATGGGGGAGGGGCAGAGAGAGAGGGAGACACAGAATCTGAAGCAGGCTCCAGGCTGTCAGCACAGAGCCCAACGCAGGGCTTGAACCCACAAACCATGAGATCATGGCCTGAGCCGAAGTCGGACGCTTAACCAACTGAGCCACCCAGGCACCCCAAGAATTAATTTTTAAAAAAGAGTGGAAATGAGCCACTCGAGGTACAGAATAACCCAAAGGAAAAGTGCAAACAGAAATTCTCCTCTTCGAAACCTAACAGAGAACCATAGGGGAGGGGAAGGGGAAAAAAATAGTTAAGGAGAGGGAGAGAGGCAAACCATAAGAGAGTCTTAAATACTGAGAACAAACTGAGGGCTGATGAGGGTGGGGGAATGGGCATGGAGGAGGGCACTTGTTGGGATGAGCACTGGGTGTTATATGGAAACCAACTTGACAATAAACTATAAATTTAAAAAAACAAGAAAAATGAAATAATGAGACATAAAAAAAAATTCTCCTCTTCAACAAGAGTATGCACAGCTCCTAGAGTCCCAACAAAGCATATCCAAGGAAATGCAGCGTTGCATCACTTAGTTCTTTTGCTATAACACAAATCATAGGCTCAGCAACAATACTTATTTTTATTTTCTATTTTTGCATTATCATTTTAGAGATAAGCCAATGGGAGATGTGATACGACAATTCGCTCACAGCTCCCTTTTCTTTACAAACCTAGGCAATCCTAGGGGTGTAGTGCGAAATAGTTTCAATATATTTAGAAAAAAGATTAGTAAAGAGACATATAAACACGGCACTTCTAGATAAAGTCAACAAATGTAGTTTTCAGAGGAACTTATAAAACTTTGTCTTTTGCTGTTTTAAAATTACTTGTGAATAAAACTGTTATTAAGTTTCAACTTACCAGTAAGCTTCCTAAGCTTTTATTGCCTAGAAAGTATTGTAATGGAGGATACTTTATGGATATTACCCAGGGCATCATGTTTTATTAGGTCAACTGACAAAATATTTTAACTTTGTTTTTTCTTACAGTCCAAGTTCATTTTTTTAAAGCAGCAAATGGGGCAAAATAACTTGGGTGGGTTTAAGTCTTCAAGAAGATCATCTAAAGATCACGTATTTTTAAACAAATTATTTATGTTACTTTAAAAGTGATTCACTGAAAATACCCCGGAAGGCCCAGCAAGGGTCTTCAACAGAATTTACTGGCAGCCAGACCCAGCTCTGCAGTTCTAAAGAAGGAATTCCATTTGATTTGCCCAATAACACAATTGACAGCTCCTAGTCCTTCTCCCTATTTATTCCAATCACCGCTATCCATTAAAAAGAGTATTCTAGGGACAGGGATAAGTTAGCACAAAGTTTGTGCTGAGGATGCACAAGGAACAGCAAGAAGGCCATTAGGTTTGGTTGAAGAGAGAAAATTCCATTCAGGCCTGAATTCAAATGTCACCTTACGGGGCGCCTGGGTGGCTCAGTTGGTTAAGCCGCCGACTTCGGCTCAGGTCATTGATCTCATGTTCGTGGGTTTGAGCCCCACGTTGGGCTCTGTGCTGACAGCTCGGAGCCTGGAGCCTGCTTCGGATTCTGTATCTCCCTCTCTCTCTCTGCCCCTCCCCCTCTCATGCTCTGTCTCCCTCTGTCTCAAAAATAAAAAAAATAAAAAAATAAAAAAACCACAAATGTCACCTTACTGGGAAAATCTTGCCTAACCACCCTATGTAAATTAGCAGGACACAAACTTCCCTCCATCCTCCTCAGTAATTCTCTATTATCTTTATTTTCTTCTATTACCTATTATCTTTATTTTTCTTCTTAGTACATCTCTCACCTCCAGACTTATCAAATATTTACTTGTGTATTGGTCATCTTTCCTATTCACAGGCAAGCTCCGTGAGAGCCGAGACTTTGCCCATTTTGTTCACTGCATACCCCCTGCACATTGCAAAGTGTCTGGCACACAAAGGTGATCATGTATTTGTACATGAAAGGATAATTTTGGGAGTACTGAAAAAGCTCAAGGATAGAGGATACAGTCTCCCTGATGATATCTTATCCTTGATGATCTAACCACGATATAGATATAGGTATATACATAGATATAGATATAGATATGGATGATATAGATACAGATATAGATAGAGATATAGATATATTATGAGCCGAAGCCAGATGCTTAGCTGACTGAGCCACCCAGGTGCCCTGAAAAATGAGATTTATTATCTCAAAATAACAGGAAGTATAAAGCACCCCCAGAGTAAGTACATTCAGAAGCTCGGTGACAGCATCAAATCCCAGGTGCTTTCCATCTTTCTGTTCTGCAGTCCTCATGTGTTGGTTCTTTCCCCAGTTTGTACCCTCTGGTCCCAAGCACAGCTGCAGGCCCTCACATCCTTATATAACATCTTTCCTTCTGCCTCTTTTTATTGAGGAGGAAAGCCTTCTCAGAAGCCCTCCCTCCAGCAGATCACCTCTTACATCTCACCGGCCAGAACCATGTTATATGGCCTATTCCTAAACCAACCTCCAGCAAGGGGAAAAGAATCAGCCAGAGAAGCTTAAATTACCCAAGACTGGGCCCCTGGGGCTGAGGAGGGAGCCAACTTCCCCTGAAGTATATGGTTACCCAGTATTTATACAAAATTAGGATTCCGTAAACAAGCAACGAGCCACATCTGGCCCCAACTTCTCCAAATGCTGTACTCACTCTGTACTGACCATGTGGAAACCACCTCCTAGTCAGTGGATCAGAATTAAATTATGAAGAGGAAGAGATTAATTCATACTTTAACACAAACGTAACTCATGAGGATCCATTCAATATTTAGTCAGTCACCTGTGTTTTTTTTAATGTTAAACTACTGAAAATAGGCCAATACCTCAGCCCGGAGAGGTGCCAGAGCCCCTACCCTCAATGAAAGATTACAACATGCATCAACTTAGGCCTCAAATCTGCCATATTTCTTTTCATTTCTCCAGGAATTAGTTCCTTCTCTCTTTTCCTTAGGCCTATTTTGTTTTGTTTAAAGAAAAAGAAACCAAGCTGAACTAGTCTGAAGGGAAATATGGCTAAGCTGGTGCCCCCTACCCTCTGGCCACACCATTGGAGCACACATTTCAAAGGCATGTCTTTGCCGAAGGACTTAAGTGGCTGAAGCCAGCAACACCCAAGTGCACAGTGGACAGAAGTTCTATCAAATTAATGGTACTCCACCAGTGACTAATGGCTGTTGGTGTATAAATATCTGAGCTCCCTGGCCCTGCAGGTGAGGTAACTCTGAAACTTGAGTTCTGCACTAGCTCCAGAGTTCTGCTGTGGGATTAGGTTCTAGTTCACCACAGTGAATGTCCCCTTTACTGGCTGTGTTCCTTTCCCTGTCTCACTCCCTACTGGGGTTTCTTGGGATCACCTTCCAAATAAACTGACTGCACCTGAGAATTCCTGTCCCTCAACATCTGCCTCTGGGACAATCCAAAGACAGGAATGAGAGAAAAGCAAATGTTTCCAGTTGCGGTAATATTAACAAATTGTCAAAAAAAAAAATTAACTCACAATTTTCAAAGAAGGAATGTATTTTCGAAGCGAATATTATTAAAAGATTTGGATATTTATATATAGTCCTAAACTTTGCTATATTTTAAAAAATTAGATTCCAAGTACATTCTGGAAAATATGCCCTCATTTCAAAGATAATACCTTTGCTATAGAGATCTAAAAGGTACTGCTTTGTCATCAACCTTATAATTCATAAGAATCTAGCTGAAATAAAGATGAGAACAATAGAAAATCTTTCACTGAAGAAAAAAGAACTCTCTAAATATCTTTAAGCCTGAGACAGGAACAGTGGTGTATTGAGTAAGAAATGATGGGAACTTATAATCACCTCTTATAATAATGCTTATAATACAATAATGAGACTTTAAACAGTTATGTCAAGCTTGAAAGTCTTCCAATTATATCACAGTTGAAATAACACTTTCTACCAATAATTTAACGATATCCTTAATCCACTATACCTAACCATAGCTTTTGTATATATTAAAAACAAAGTTGAAACTGAAGGTATTTCTTTAAAATTAACACAATTTGTGGGGTGCCTGGGCGGCTCAGTCGGTTAAGTGTCAACTTCGGCTCAGGTCAGGATCTCGCGGTCTGTCAGTTCTAGTTCCGCGTCAGGCTCTGTGCTGACAGCTCAGAACCTGGAGCCTGCTTCAGATTCTGTGTCTCCCTCTCTCTCTGTCCCTTCCCTGCCCACAATCCCTTTCTCTCTCTCTCTCTCTCTCTCTCTCTCTCTCTCTCTCAAAAATAAACATTAAAAAAATTAACAAAAAAAGACTACTAACACAATCCGTGGTTAAATTAGTTTCACTTTTTTAAAAAAATTTTTAAGTTTATTTATTTGAGAGAAACAAGAGCACATAAGCAGGGGAGGGACAGAGAGAAACAGAGACAGAGAATCCCAAGCAGGCTCCAGGCTGTCGGCACAGAGCCAGATGTGGGCCTCCAACTCACAAACTGTGAGATCATGACCTGAGCCAAAGTCAAGAGCCGGATGTTTAACTGACTGAGCCACCCAGGCTCCCCAAATTAGTTTCACTTTAAATACAGAAACCAAGCTTATGTTAACAAAGTTGTAAAAAAATTTTTTTTTGGTTTAGGTATATTCTAAAATTAACATATGTTAGATAATATTAGATAATCACATTAGAAGAGTCTCAGGTGTTGATCACGACAAAGTTGCAACAGATCTCAAAATAAATCTCTGAAGCAACTTGAACCTCACATAAACGATTTAATCAACTTCTGGGGCAAACAGAAATTCTATTTCTAGACTTCTAATTGCAAATGGAAGAGGAAAAAAGGTCCAATGTCTAATACGTGTAAAATGCTTTGTACTTTTTAGAGAGGATTCAGAGAGAGACTCTTAACATCTCTGAACATAAAGTGGGTATTTTTAGACATATTTGAGAGATGAAATAAACAGAATAACTGACCCAAGATTCCACAGCCAGTAAGTGTCAAAGGTGAGAAGGTGGACTATGAACTCCAGTCTTCTGATAAGTTTAATACACTGTCCGCTATACTTCCCTGCTTTTCTGCCAAAAAGGAAACAGCAAACATTCATTGAACTAAGGCACCAAGTGCTACACTCCCTCAAACCGTTCAAAAATGCTATGCTGCCTTTCCTAACATATTACATGCTAAGGCTCCAAACTTTTCTACAGCACAAATTTTACAACTACCGAATGACTGCTGAACCAAAGGACTTCGGTAAAGAACTCAGAACATTAGGCTCAGCCTGGTACTAACCTGTTGCAAGACTGCCTGACATCCACACAGAACCTGTAAGAAATCAACCTCATTACTCCCCTCCCAAAGCCTGCTCCTTCTCTTCGAGTTTCCAGCGTCAGTGACTAGGGCCACCATCTGCCCAGAGTCCAGACATGTCACAGTCCTTCTGGACTTTGCCGTCTCCTTCTCCCCCACAACCTATTTATGACGAAAGCCCGTGACTTGCACCTCCTCTCTCTCATCTGATTTCCTCTCCCTCTTAACCCAAAACACCATCACCCAGTGCCTGGCTTACCACCACCACTGCCGCCGCCACCACCACCACCAGTCTCCTGCAGGTCTCCTGTATCCTGAGTTGCTCCCTTCACATCCATTGTCCAAAATCTCAGCTGTCCAAACTATAAATTTGATCATGACACTCCACTGCTTAAAATCTTTCAATGACTTCCCAAAGCCCTCAGGATACATAAACTCTCACCAGAGCCTCAAGGTCCTGTATGACTGCTCCCCCCACCCCACCCATTTCTCCAACCTTACCTCTTGCCTCTCTCCTCCAGGACTCTCAGCCCAACGTTCCTGAATGTTCAGTCCCTTGGCTGGAAATGCTCCCCTGTCCTCCAGCTGCCCTCACCTACTCATCTCTAATTCACCAGCACAGTTTCATAGTGGTTAATAGGAAGTTCAGGGGACAGTTCAAATCCCAGGTCCTTCTCCACTTATTAGCTATGTGTCTTTGAGCAAATCACTTTCCCTCTATTAACTTAGCTGTCTTTCAGTAAAATGGGGATATTAATAGGACCTACCTTATTGGATTATATGAGGATTAAGTAAACTCATTGAGGTATTTAGAAAAGTATCTGGGACAGTTAGCTTTTTTATAAATATTATGTCTTATTACCATTATTAACATCATCTTCTTCTCTTTTTCTTCTATACTTTGGATTAAACGTTACTTCTTCCAGAAAACCTTCTCTAAGCCCTTGAACTAGGTTAGTGCCCCTGGAGCTGATCCTATTATACTTTCTGGAGCTGCTTATGTAATGAGCTGTGTCCTCTGCTAGACCAATGGAGACAGAGACTGTGGCTTTCTTGCTCACCACTATACCCATACTCAGGACTGAGTCTGGCATGCAGCCAGCTAAAATGGTAATTCCTTCTGATTAAACCTAAGCCCATTTTCCTTCTTCATCATTTGAAAAACTTGACACTTTTTAAAAAGAGAAAAATAATTAGAACATCCTCTCTAGTCTCTTGGCCCTTTAAAATCATCAATACTGGGGCACCTGGGTGGTTCAGTCAGTTGAAGTCTGACGCTTTTTTTTTTAATTTTTTTTAAATGTTTTTATTTTTTTTGAGAGAGAGAGAGAGAGAGAGAGAGAGAGACAGCGTGAGCAGGGGAGGGTCAGAGAGAGAGGGAGACACAGAATCCGAAGACAGGCTCCAGGCTCTGAGCTGTCAGCACAGAGCCCAACGTGGGGCTCAAACCCAGAACCGCAAGATCGTGACCTAAGCCGAAGTCGGACGCTCAACCGACTGAGCTACCCAGGCGCCCCAAAGTCTGACTCTTAATATCGTCTCAGGTCATCATCTCACAGTCCCTGGAATCGTTCTTGGGATTCTCTCTGACCCTCTCTCCACTCACGTGCACACATGCCCTCTGTCTCTCAAAATAAATAGTTTTAAAAAAAGAATCATCAATACGTATCACTTAATTTCACAATAAAGATAATTTTTTAAAAATCTACCTATAAAAAAAGAAAGCAGACTTAAAGCTTTCTTTTTTCTAAATGTAATAAAAATAAATTTTTAAAAAGCCACTAAAAAAACAGTATCACAAACAGAAAATAAGAAAATATTATTCTCTCAATTCTTTATAGTTAAGCTTCCAAAGTCTTCAGCTATCCTTCTATGGTCCTACTTAAACCAAAAGCAAATTAAAGCTTCTATTATTTGCATCTACCAAAGAATCATTCTTATTGACACTCCTATTCTCACCCCAAATCTTCAATGAGTAAAGACTGGGAAATTCTGAATGTGCTGCTTGTGGTTCTCATTGTATAGCGACATATTTAAGTTCCAAGTGTTTTATTTTTTTCCTAATCTATTTCAAACGCAGAAACACAGAATTAGCCTAAAATAGAATCTCTGAATTCACTGTCAAAACTATTAGTAAATATTTAGTACAGAAATCATCAGAAGTTTTAACACTATTATAAATTGAGCCCTGGTACCGAGAACAGACATCTGGCTAAAAAGCCTGTGTGTATAAGTCCACTGTCTTCTTGTAGGGCTAGCCTGGCCATAGTCCAGTGTTTCCTGAAATGCATGATTTTAAGAATCATCTTTATTTGTTAAAAATACATTTGTCCACATTCTTTTCCTAGAGATTTTGATTTAGTTGGTCTACAGTGAAGTCCCAGACTCCATATTTTTAACAAGCACATCCAGTTATTCTTGTGATCCATGGGAGTTTGGATACCACCATGGCATAAATAGACCTTTCACTTTTAGACCACGTCTGAGGAAGTCTCCAACCTATAAGCTCTTGTACAGGTATTCCAAACTGCCTTATAAGTCATCATTATCAGGAACTTTGGCAGGAAAGTGGAAAGAACATGGAGGCTGAAGCCGGAAAACCTAGATTCTATTTCTCTGTCATTGACTGTAACTCCCCCTGATTCTGGCATATTATTTAGAAATAACAGAACCAACCCTAACCTGCTTCACATGGATGTTGTGGAAATCATTTGCGAACACTTGCAAAATCACTTTGCAAATTAATATGTCATCATTACAGTGAAATTCCATTAATTCAGCCTCCTCTAATTCAGAATGTGTGAACACTACTGTCGAACCTGCTGTGTTTTTTCACATTATCTATAAAGAGATCATCACCTCCTTTCACATGACAGGCAAAGAGAGGTATTGGAAAACACAGATAAGCAGCAGTTCCCCGTTCCATAGAAAATTATTAGACTGAATGTGCAAGATTAGGAAAGCTTGTTTACTGCATTAGCTCTGTTTATGTGACAAGTCTGGAGGTTCAGCTATCATTAAAGCAAGCTTGGCAATATTTCTACTGGAGTTAGCTTGGTTGTGAGCAGTTAATGCCAGTCATTACAATAAAACCAATCTGGAGAATGAGTTTTCTACATACTAAGAATGTTAAGGGAGCACTAAAACTGGCATTTAAACTTCTAAAAGATACTGTAGCCTTTCCTGGCCACCTTGAGGAACACAAACTAAAACAATACAATATTTCCTTGGCAATTCAGTGTCATCAACATAATCTGTAGTTGGGGGTATAAGCACAGCTAAGACAGTAGGTAAGAGATTTGGATCAACTCACTTAGCTTACGCCACTGTATTTAATGAGAAAGTTCCCCCCAGTCTTAATGTCTGTGAAGGTGTGTACTGAGAGCATGACATAATGGCACACTTTATGGGTAGAGGTGCGTGTTATTTCTTCAAGAGGTCAGGCACTTGGACAGCGAGGGCTGTTTTGGGCCCATACCAGCTGCTGAATATATAATGAAGTCCAGTTCTGCCCGCATCCTTGTCGTCAGCACCGATCACCCTGACAAATCTCTTCTACTCTGTCAGACCTTGCTGCTCAGCTCTCCCGCCACTGCTTTACCTCAGTCTACCACAGATAAGTCCACCATCCTCTGCCCTTTGCCACTGACCTGCCTTGCCTGGCCATTCTCTAACTGGATGTTTGATATTGAGCAAGTCATTACCTCTTAACAGCACATTTCCCTAAGAGTTCAACTGAAAAGGTCACCAACAGCCCTTCTGGTTTCATTACTTCATCACTGTTCTCTTCTGCCTCCTTATGACATTCCAATTTTCTTAAGGTTCTCATAAAATGACTGACTAAAGTGTAAAAATTGTCAACCAATCGTCATATTCATTTCTTTCCATGAGGCAAATAAACTATCAAACACACTCTGTGGAACGTTCTAGAAGTTATTGGCTATATACATTTTCCAATCAATGACTTTCCCACCCAAGAGGTTTTCCAGGAAATTCAGTTCAATGTCTCCAACAATTTAAAAAGTCTGAATGTTTAGAAGGCTTGGGCACATTTTATCAGACCTTCAAAAGAGCAAAACTACATTTTGGTCAACATATCCGAGAGTTGTTGTTTTTTTTTTTTCACTAAGTCACTCAACCTTACCAATTAGCAAGGTTTTGCTGAAACTTTAACTGGAAAAATCTTTCTTACTAAAAGAAAATCTATTTCCAAGGACTCTTTAAAGATTTGGAGATGAATAATAGATATCAAAATTCTATTAATATGTGTTTATTAAACGTGGCAGAGTGGTTGGTTTCCTGTAACAATTTCCTAAAACTACAGATAAAAAAAGGTTAGCTTATTACCAATGTCACTCAAAGACGTCTTTTTAATCTCACTGCATGTCACACTTTCCAATTGTTATCCAGGCCCTGCTATAATATAATAAGTCTATAACCATTTGTTATCTAACCAGCCTTGCTTTAATTTCAATCTAGATTTTTAGGTGTGTGTCACTTGAAGTTTTAAAACAAAAACTTGGTGCCTTGGTGGCTCAGTTGCTTAAGTGTCCAACTCTTAACTCTGGCTCAGGTCATGATCTGTTGGTTTGTGAGTTCAAGCCCCGTGTTGGGCTCTGTGCTGACAATCTTGGGATTCTCTCTCTCTTGCTGCCCCTGTCCTACTTGCTAGCTCATTCTATCAAAATAAATAAACTTTAAAAAAAAAGGGGGTGCATAGGTGGCTGAGTGGGTTAAGCATCCGACTTTGGCTCAGATCATGATCTCGAGCCCCCCATCAGGCTCCGTGCTGACAGCTCAGAGCCTGGAACCTGCTTCAGATTCTGTCTCCCTCTCTCTGCCCCTCCCACACTCACACTCTGTCTCAAAAAATAAACATTTAAAAAATTTTTTTAAGCAAAAAACAAATATGGTGTGCGAATTTTGCAAAACAAAACCAAAGCAAAACACCCCATCCCCAACTGAAATACACCAAAACCTCAAGGAAAAAATATTCATTCACCAAATATTACTTGCTGTGCACTACGCAGGGGCTTACCGTTTAGAACAGATGAGGCACTGTATATGCATGTGTGTGCATACACACAATGACTGCTAATTCTCAGGAAGAATCCAAGGGGACAGGGCCAATGTTACTGACAGGTAACAACTGGAGTAGTCTACACCATGACTGACCTCTGGGACAGTACCCACACACGCATTTATACCCAGTCCACTTCACTCATTTGCCTTTCCTGCTGGAGACATTTGAATCTGCCATCCTGATTTAGAGGCTGGGTGACTCTAAAATTAGCAAAAATAAGGAAGTCCAGAACAAGCAAGAGACAGCAAAAAAGCTGAATTTTAGACATGGTAGGATTGAGATCTTTGATAACCATCCAGAAGGGAATACGTAGTAAATGAGTAGAAATCTGAGGAAAAGTCTGGGAAAAAGAAGATGGATATAGATGGGAAGAAGAATTATCCCCACAAATATATATAGCATTTGGTATATAAATGTCAAAGACTGTTCTAAGTATTTCACACCTGTTATCTCATGTAAACACCACATCAAACCTATTATCTGATTTGACAGAAGAGAAAACTGAGGCAAAGTTAGTGTGATATAGTCTGTAATTGGCAGAACTGGGGTTCAAAAGCAGATAGTCTAATTCCAGAGTCTATATTGTGAGAACTTCTTCCTGAGATTATAATCTGTATTTTGTTTTTATACTAAATAATCTCATTTTAGAGACTGGGAAACTGTTAATATTTCTTAGATTTATAAGTAATCACTTAAGAGAATATAGAAAGAGAATATAATACCCCCCACGAAATTCATTAACCCTTACTCTCATCAATACTGGAAAACCTCACTTAATAGATATTTTTATTCACTCAACAAATATGTATCACTGCTTACTATGTATGGACACTGTTCCAGGTACTTGAGATACATAAGTGAACAAAAAAGACAGATCTTGGTCCTTCATGGTGCTTCCATTCAGACAGGGGTAGACAAACAAGAAACATCATAAACGGGCAAAGTACACAATATGGGAGATAGTGACAAGTGCTCTGACAAAAAGGACAAAGACAGCAGGGTAATGGGGATCAAAGGGAGTCAGGGACAGAGGATTGTGAGTTTAAAGGCAGGAGGGAAGGTTTCATTGACAGCAAAGACTTGGAGGAAGTAACAGTTAGTCATGTGGATATCTGGGGGAGAAACATTCCAGGAGGAGTAAATAACCAAAGGCTCTGAGGCAGCAGTGCCAAACATGTCCAAGGAAGTGAGTTCACGGAAGCGTGTTCAAGCAAGAAGTGAAAGTGACTGGGAGGAGACGGAGACAGAGAGAGGAAAAGCGGGCAGAAATGAGGTCAGAGATGAAAGAAGGCAGGAGGCAGGTGGTTGAAAGCCTTGTCAACCACACAAGTTTTTCCTTTAAATGTTTAATTTTTTTTTGAGAGAGAGAAAGAGACAGCGTGAGCAGGGGAGGGTCAAAGAGAGAGGGAGACACAGAATTCGAAGACTGGCCCCAGGCTCTGAGCTAGCTGTCAGCACAGAGCCCGACGCGGGGCTCGAACCCATGAACCGTGGGATCATGACCTGAGCCGAGGCCGGAAGTTTAACCGACTGAGCCACCCAGGTGCCCCACAGAAGTTTTTAATAGGAACAGGATGAGAAGCCACTGGAGAGAGCTGGGTAGAGGATCACGTGATCCAACGTGAGCTTTTCAAGGATCCCTCTGGCTGTTGTAGAAGAATTCGACTGTAAGAGGATGCCAATGTGGGATCAGAGAGAGAGGAGGCTGTTATTATATCACAACAAGAGATGTCAGTGGCTTATACCAGAGTGTAGAAGGGTCTGGAGATTCTGGATAATTCTGAAGTTAGAGTCAATGAGATTTCCTAATAGACTGTACATGGGGTGAGAGAAGAAGAGTCAAAGATAATTTTAAGGTGTTTACAAATTTAGTAGAAAAGTTGCACATAACCAAATTTTCCTAAACCTTCATGTCTGTGGTTCACTAAGGGGAGCCAGATTTCATTCTTTTTTTAATTTTTTTTAATGTTTTATTTATTTTTGAGAGAGAGAGAGAGTGCGAGCAGGGGAGGGTCAGAGAGAGAGAGGGAGACACAGAATCGGAAGACAGGCTCCAGGCTCTGAGCTATCTGTCAGCACAGAGCCCAACACAGGGCTTGAACCCACGAACCGTGAGATCATGACCTGCGCCAAAGTCTGACGCTTAACTGACTGAGCCACCCAGGCTCCCCAGGGGAGCCAGATTTCAAGGAAGGACTTGGTAAATCTTTTCCCAAAGCAAGAAATCTTCCTCTCATGGCACTAATCACTTCTTAACTGATCTATTCATAACTTCACATTTCTAGTAGTTTATCAGCTGAGTGAACTACATTATTCTTGGTTTCAACAATCCCTCTTCATCAAATAAGAGTAATTTATACAAATAAAAGATGTCCTCAAATACGTTACTTAGTACCCATAAATAACACAAAGGACTACACTAGAGCCTCATTTACATCTCATTTTGTTGTCATAATACTCCTGAAAAGTATCAGCCCCATTTGACAGATGAAGAAAGTTATTCTCAGAGGTTAATTATCTTTGCTCAATGTCAAACATTTTTTTTTTAATGTTCATTTATTTTCAGAGAGGTGCATGTCTGAGCGGGGGAGGGGCAGAGGGCAGGGAAGAGAGAGTCCCAAGCAGGGCTCCATGCTGTCAGCACAGGGTGCAACCTGGAGCTTGATCTCCTGGAACTGGGAGGTCAGGACCCAAGCTGAAGTCAAGAATCAGACGCTTAACTGACCGGCCCACCCAGGCACCCCCAACTTCAAAACATTTTAGCCACTAGCAAAGTTCACCCTTGCTACTCTGATTCCAAAACCAACGGTCCCGCTATCACTACTGTTAACCAATGTAACACTCTTGAAAGACAGTCATTGTTCTAAATCTTAAGTCTGCTAGCCTTTCTTCCCTTGCCCCCACTGACTAGATCATTTGAATAGAAATAACTTCACTTAATGGTGGTAAAGACGAACTTTGCAGAAACTGGATAGTCTCCCTGGCACTGCCAGTCAGAGATAGGGCAAACTCATTGTTTCACTAGACAAAATGAGTAAATAAAACAAAGCATTCCCTCTGGTGCTGGATTAATGGCAGGCTTCTCAGCTACCACACCATGGTTTTATGGACCGAACTCGAAAAAGCAGTAACCCAGTTTCAGGGTTCATTCAACAACTCTATCACCCAGTCCCCGGTAAGAGTAGAAGTTCCTACACCACGGTGATTAGATATTTTCCCCCAGGGAAGAAATGGTCTCTGAAAGACGATAACCAGCAATGAATGGCACTGGAGTAGTCTCCCATACTCTAAAGCATGACTTAGCATTTTGGGTTTGTTTGGGGTTTTGTAAGGCAATTTTGACTGAGATGATCTGAATAACTTGCATTGGTCCATCTCGGCCGCAATGCAACAATGTCAGGAAGGTCATAAAAACAAGGAATTCTGTTTAAAGTTGCAACTCCACAACATTATCCTTGTGCATAAAATCCCTTCAATCGTTCTCCCTATTCATGGAGTAAATTTAATACCCCCACTTGCTGCCCCCTTCTCCCCCCTCCACTCTTCGTCTAATGTCATGCCCACCCGTTCTTGGCTCTAGTCACTCAGGCCTTGTTTCATGAGAGCCCTCCAACTCCCAGCCTCAAGAGTCAAACACCTGCTGTTCCTTCTGCTCTTGCTGCTACTCTTCCCTTCCCTTCAGATCTCAGCTCACTCGTCATGTCCCCAGGGCAGCCCTCTTGGACCTCACTCGCAAGCTCTCAGAGACTCAAGCGGGTCTTTTTTTATCACTTAACAGCACAATTTGTTCATCTGATTACTGTTTGCCATCCCACTGGTCTATTCTAAGATCCATGGACAGACTCAAAAGTATCTGTGGTTGTGGATAGACAAGTGAATAGTGTTATATCATACTCTCCACCAAGCACAGTGAAGGCTCCGCTTACCCAGCCTCCCAGCCTTAATCTCAATCTATCCCAGAAGACATGGATGAAAAGTGCTATATTTTTATTTTCACTAAAGATGAAGAGAAATGGAGTAAACAATCCACTGTGCTATAGACTGAATTTGTATGGCACAGACCAAATTTCTGTGGAAATCCCAATCAATTACTCAGTGTGAGGGCATTAGGAGGTGGGGCCTTTGGGAGGTGAGCAAGTCGTAAGGGTAAAGCCTAATGAATGGGATTAGCGCTCTTATAAGATTTTGGAGGATTTCCTGGCCCTTCTGCCATGTTATGACACAGTCTGTGGTGACTATAGATGCCATCTAGTCTATGGTATTTTTCTTACAGCAGCTCTAGTGAAAAAGATACACAATTTTTATTTATTTATTTATTTTGAGAGAGAGAGAGAAAGAGAGAGAGAAAGAGAGAGAGACAGAGACAGCAGGGAAGGGACAGAGTGGGAGAGAGAGAGAGAGAGAGAGAGAGAGAGAACCCCAAGCAGGCTCTGCACTATCAGGCTGATAATGCAGAGCCTGATGCAGGGCTCTAACTCATGAACTGTGAAATAATGACCCGAAACAAAATCAAGAGTTGGATGCTCAACTGACTAAGCCACCCAGGCATCCCAAGATACACTATTTTTAAAAAGTGTTTTTTTAACTTATCCTTCTCTTATATAAATAGCATTTGATGGCACTGGAACTGATCTATTCAAATCTACTTGCCCATGTATTCTAAACTTATAAATCTCATTATTTAAGTCTTTCAGAGCATTTTTTTCTGAAACTGAAAGAAATAAATTATCCTCAATTCAACCAAGCAAAACAACCAAAAAAAAGAAAAATTAGTTTTGAAGCTCAATAATCTCAGTTGCAGCAGCAATGATAATCTTCTTTCTGAAGATGTGGTCACCTGGATGTTAACTTTTTCTTTGTTTTCTTTTTTTAAGTTTATTTATTTTGAAAGAGAGAGAGAGAGAAAGAGAACATGAGCAGGGGAGGGGCAGAGAGAGGGAAAGAGACAGAATCCCAAGCAAGCTCTGCATTCTCAGCAGAGTGAGCTTATGACCTCAGTTGAAATCAAGAGTCAGATGCTTAACCAACTGAGCCACTCAGGTGCCCCAGATATTAACTTTTTCTTACTAAGCTTTATCTTGTCAGTGAGGTCAAGTAATTAGTACATAATGCTGGTAAGGCTAATAAGATTACTAATAATGTTATTAAGCACTTGTGTGTCAGGCACTGTACTATCTGTTTTACATAGAATAAGTATTCTCATTTACCCTTCATAACAATCCTATGAAACAAGCACCAGTATTATATGCATTTTGCAGATGAGGAAAGTGAGGCTCAGAGATATTTACTACCCTCCTCAATGTTACACTGCTAGTAAGCAGAGGAGCTAAAATTCAAGTCTAGGTGTGAGCCTCCAAGTGTTCAGGCTCGACCTCTAAATAGGAAACTTTAACACTGCATAAAAAAGAAGGGGGGTAGAAGAAGGAAAAAAAGAGGGAGGCAGGAGATAGTGAGGGCTAAGGGGAGAGGGTGGGGAAAAGATATTCTAGCTCAGAGTATGGAGGCTGAATTTCTAATTCCAGAAAACCTTCTTTGGTTTTTCCTCCAAATAAGACCAAGGCATACCCTCAGTCTGACTGTCCTCTGCATCTGCTTCCTCACACACACTCTAGCGCTACATCTTTTTTTTTTTTTTTTAATGTTTATTTTTGAGACAGAGAAAGACAGATCATGAGCAGGGAAGGGACAGAGAGAGGGAGACAGAGAACCTGAAGCAGGCTCCAGGCTCCAAGCCGGCAGCACAGAGCCCAACACGGGGCTCAAACTCACAACCATGAGATTGTGACCTGAACTGAAGTCAGACGCTTAACCGACTGAGCCACCCAGGCGCCCCTCTAGCACTAGATCTTTAAGGCTGCCCTGCTAACTCCAATCTGGAAACCTTGTTCCATTTGGGCCCATGGACTCCCTTTTTGGAGCTAACTTGCAGAATGAATAAATACCTTCCAGAACTGTTATGTTGTTTCTCTGCCCTCCTCCACCTGCCCTGCTTTAAAACAAAAAAACAAACAAAAATAGGGTTCTTAACATGGCACAACTGTGATCACCATCAACTCACCAGCAAGAACAGGTACACTCAAGTTTCCTAAATGTCAACAGGAAGCATATTACATGCACCAAGCTGGACCTCCAGAGCTCACTAAATCCATCTGAGAACATCAGAGTGGTAAACAGAAAATAAACAGCATCTGAGGTCGGATCCACCCATAGTGATGACAGTCAAACCCTTTGCTTTATTAAGGCACCTGACTGCCTTTCCAATGTTTTCTCACACAGCAACACAATTCACGGCTATAAATCTGAAGAAAATCCTGAGCTACATGATTCAAAAACAGCTACCTAGTCTACAATGCTTCCAGAGATACCAGGCATGTGCAAATTTGGAAGTGTGCCTTCAATTAGAAGCAATGTGTTCTGGGGTGCCTGGCTGGCTCAGTCAGTACTCTTGATCTCAGGGTCGAGATTACTTAAAAGTAAAAGCTTTAAAAATTATTTAATAAAAAGCAATGCAATATATTCCTAGGATCTAAAGGAATCCACCCCCAACTACTCATGCAGTCTGTAAACTAATCACCAACACACACACACACACACACACACACACACACGTGCATACTGCAGAATGGACAACTTGGCTTCAAATCCTGATCTTCTAACTCACTAGCTATGAAACCACAGACAAGGGAAGTCATTTACCTCAGCCTCTGTTTCCTCCTCTGTACCCTGGGGATCATAGGACATAGCTCAAAGACAGATTAAATACAGACCACGTCAAGTGCCTGGAACACTTCAAGCATTCAATGGTAGTTATTTCTTCTGGGCTTGCCAATCTACATAAGTAACATTTCATACGTAATTCCTCAAATGATGTGATACTGCAAAGCCTAAGAAAGGGACCTGCTGCCTATAGGCCCTAGTTACTCAAGCAGCCTTCAACCACTGGAGGTAACGAGACCAATCCTGTGCAGTTATGCACTGTAGAAACAGAATTATGCACCACACCTGATTTTGAGAATCCTTTGATTCTTGGAGCTTGGCTAAACAAAGCCAGTTTTGATGAATGGCTTTTCTACAAAAGAACCCCACCAGCCCATAACCTTTCTAAGTCTTCATTGGCCGCTAAATTAGGAAAACCCCGGAATACCACAGGGCCAAAAGAAGTTCCAGTTCCATCAGCATCCAAAGCTGCAAAATCTCAGGGATCTGCTAATATCGATGTGCAGACAGCAAAATGCAAAGGTAAAAACCCTTTGCAAAATCCAAACTCACTCCATAGAATGGAACAGTATTCAGCAGTAATAAGAAACAAAGCACTGAAATATGCCACAACATGGGTGAACCTTGAAAACACTGTGCTAAGTGAAAGCCAGTCACAAAATACTTCAAATTGTGGGATTCCATTTATATGATATATCCAGAATAAGTAAATACATATAGACAGAAAGTAGATTAGTGGCTGACTAGGGCTTGAAGGGGTGGAGTTTGGGAGGTGACACCTCATGGGTACAGGTTTTCTTTTAAGGAGGATGAAAACGTTCCAAACTTATATTAGAATGTTGGGCAACCTGTGAATATAATAAAAATCATGAACTATACACTTTAAATGGCTAACTTGTATGGTATGAATTATATCTTAATGAAGCTGTTTTTTAAATCTAACTGATTTCATATCTCAATGAAGCTATATTTTAAATCTAACTAATCTACTGGATTCTTTATTCTTTTTTTTTCTGATGTTTATTTATTTTTGAGAAAGAGAGACAGAGCACAAGCAGGAGAGGTGCAGAGAGACAGGGAGACACAGAACCCGAAGTAGGCTCTAGGCTCCCAGCTGTCAGCATAGAGCCCAACACGGGGCTTGAACTCACAAACCGTGAGATCATGATCTGAGCTGTTGGCCACCTAACCAACTGCTCCACCCAGGCGCCCCAGTGGATCCTTTTTTCTTTGCTACTTGGAGCAATATCCTCTCCATTAAAAACTAAACAAAGAGCTCAGAGTGCAGTCGTGGATTTAAAGTTATGAAGTATCTTAGCTTTAGAAGTATACTTACCTTGCCTTTCCATCTATCACCTCCACTTTATTTCAATATCAGTCATTTTAGATGAATTGCAACGATGGAAACTGTTTAAATAAACGCAAAATTTATCTATGCTCAAACCAAGGCCTACAGATTACATTCTTTATTGCACCAGAGCAACGACTGTTCTCTCCTTTATTTAGAACAAACTGACCACTAGCAATCTTCTGATTAACTTGCGACAGTGACCTCTCAACAACTAAAGCTCCACTTTCATAGGAGTTCTTTCTTCTAAGAAATACAAGTATTACTAACAATGACAGGCAATACTCTGCGAGGGACCTAGTGAAATCAGCAAGTGGGAATGGTACTGGAGAGAAGTAGGGAAAAGAGATGACGTAAGTCTGGATACATGAAGGAGATAAAATAGAGCACAGGCCAAGTATTGGATGGTCTTAAGACACTAACTAGATTAAAGAATATATGATCTGAAATATTTTTACTGATTGCAAAGCATACCTGCTTTCAAGTTTCTATAAGCTTTCAGGGTTTTGTTCGTTTCTTGTTGAGATATAATGACATACAACATATTAGTTTCAGGTATACGACATCATGATTCGACAGTTGTATATATTATAAAATGATCGCCCCAGTAAGTCTAGGTAACATCCATCACCATACATAGCTACAGAACTTTTTTCTCGTGATGAGAACTTTCTTTTTGTTTTTTAAGTAAGCTCTGTGCCCAACGTGGAGCTTGAACTCATGACCCCAAGATCAAGAGGTGCGTACCCGGGGTGCCTGGGTGGCTCAGTCGGTTAAACATCCAGCTTCGGCTCAGGGCATGATCTCACAGTTCATGGGTTCGAGCTCTGCGTTGGGTTCTGTGCTGACAGCTAGCTTCGAGCCTGGAGCCTGTCTTCCGATTCTGTCTCCCTCTCTTTTTGACCCTCCTCTGCTCACGTTGTCTCTCTCTCTCAAAAATAAATAAAACATTAAAAAAAAAAAAAAAGAGTTGCATACTCTACCAACTGAGCCAGCCAGGCAACCCTTGCTATGCGAACTTTCAAGATTTAATCTCTTGGCAACTTTCAGATTTCCAGTAAAATAGTATTAACTATAGTTGCCATGCTATACATTACATCCCCATGACTTATTTATTTTTCCAAGCTTTTGTTTTTAAGTTTAGAAAAACTATGTGATTAATGCACCAGTTACTGTGGGAAAAGACAAAAAAAAATGGCGACCCACACTCCCTCCCCTTCAGATTCTAAAATCTGAGGAGAAATTAAACATACTTACATAAAGAGATTGAAGAATAACAAGAATAAAAACATATTATCAACTCAATACACATTACTACATAATACTTAAAATATTTAATTGGTTATGGAGAAGAAGATGTTAAATGTTAGTACCAGAAAGCAAATAATGCCTCCCTAATACGGCCTGTACCACCGCTTATTCAAAGGCTGCACAGGATTAAGACACCAGTTTTATAGGGGAATAACTTGTTAGTACTATTTATACACAAAAATTAATTCTAAAATCCTAACTTTGAACAAATTATCTACCTAATTTTAATCTCAGTTTAACCCTAATTATTCAAGTGTCATCTCAGCTGGTTCATCCCTCCAACTGATACAAATAACCTGTTTAAGATGAGCAACTCTTAATTTTGTTTTTCAAAGACCCCCTGAATTTGGAGGTAAAGGAAATATTTTAAGATCCAGGCCACCACACATATGTAATGCTACAAATAACAACTTGATCATTTCTTCTGCTTAAGTACTTGAAAAAGAGATTTTTCTAACAATCCAAGGTAGACTGAACTCAACAATCACAGTGTCTCTTTATGACACTATGATCCTTTCGGTTATATCCCAGTGTTCTGGTTCAAATTTCATTTCTAAATCTTTTAAACATTAAGTTCAATTTATCAAATATCCTTACTCTGGAACCAAATTTTTTCAATACTTTTACTACAAACTCATATATTGATGACTTTGACCATTAGAATTATTAGTCACCATGGTCAATTTTAGCTGGTTAAAAAGTTATTAACATTACTCTTTGCTTATACATCACAAAACTTCATCCTGATATATAATTTCCTAATGCATTGGAATCTTATGTAATTATTTCAAAGTTCACAAGCAAGTCTTACAAAGACGACAATCAAGAAATTGGGCAAGTCAATTGCAAAATCATCAACTTTATTATAATCAACCTGAGCAGTTCACTTGTTTTTAAAGGAATACCAAAAAACACTAAGTGATTTTTAAAAATAAGTACTATAATGTGAATAGCTGCTTCACATCATGGACAGAACTCATACATATCCATTCCTACTTGAGATGTGTTGTTGATGCGGCTGTCCCAAAAGGTTAATTTCTTACCTCTTATGTTTTAATGTTCTTGAATGAATAAAGAATATGTTGTTACATTATTTGTGTACCTTACTTGAGCCTAGTGTGCAGGCAATCCCTAACTATCCCAAAATTCCAAAAAATGCTTGCTCAAGGGAACACTCAATCATAAATCAGCAGAATAAATCATCACAGAAGAACAACCATAGCACACTACTTGGTTTAAAAACACACACACACACAAACCCAGAGGCGCCGCTGAGTGGTCTGAGGGTCACACTCTTCATGTGGGCTCACGTTCTGATCCCAGAGAGTAGGCTCAGAGGTACGATCAGAGTCTGGGTCAGGCTCAGCGCTGGGTGTGAAGCCTGCTTAAGATTCTCTCTCCCTCCCCCTCCCCCTTCACCGCTCGTCTTTTTTTTTTTAATAATTTTATTTTTTTAATGTTTATTTATTTTTGAGAAAGAGAGACAGAGTGCGAGCAGGGGAGGGGCAGAGGGAGAGGGAGTCACAGAAACAGAGCCCGACGCGGGGCTCAAACTCGTGAACTGCGAGATCATGACCTGAGCCCAACTCGGACATTCGACCGACTGGGCCACCCTGGCGCCCCTCGTCCTTTTTCTAAAATAAGTAAAATTTAAAAAAAAATTAAGCCCCAAAAAATGAAAAAATACAGAACAAAAAATATAGGAAAAAAAAAAAAAAGCAAGTGCACAACTTCCCTGCAGATAATTCTCCCAACTGCTCCAATCCGACCTTTCGCTTCCATCTTAAAAATTCTCCAATGTATGGAAGAAACTAGATCCATGTGCTTAGGTCACTCTTCGTGGGAATATTGTTTCCTACAAATGTTCTTCTGCAAAAAGTATTTCTGATTGCTACATAACAAGTTACCGTTTTGCAGAAGCAATAGTTATGTTACACACTAGGACTCCAGAAAAGTTTAAGAATTAAAAAAAAAAAAAAAGTAAATGTATGAAATAGACCGAATCCAAGGAAATGGAGAGAGGTAAGATTCCAAAAAGCAGAAAGACTCCTGAAATTCTATGTCCTCTTCGTCCACCCTCCCTCCCCAAAAAAGTCAAAAGAATGCTTTCATGTTCAGCACGGGGCCATTATTCAGGTCAAGCGAAAAACTTTAAGAACACTCATAAGGGGCGAACGAAGGTGCGTAGAGTGTGACTGGGGAGGCAGCATGGTGACTGACTCCCGGCCATGAACCAGGAATGGCTTAAAAAGGACACAAGCCCCTGAAAGATCGGGCCAGATTCCTCCCGCACCCACGAAGTAGGATTTCAGATTCACTGAGCTGGGCCAACAACGTATTAAGTATTTAAAACATCTGCAAGTCTAGGCAAGCCAGTTGCTGGCTAAGGGGACAGGCAGGTGCGCGGGATGCAGGGGCCTCAGGAAGGACAGGGGACCTGGAAAGGGGAAGGCCAGGCGCTGGTCCCGGAACTGGTCACCACCGGCCAGGCCCCGGCCCGGAGCAAGGCGAGCCGCCGCAGCAGCAAGGGGGCCCGCGGCGCCGGACTCCACTCACCTGCCCATTCTCCGAGCCCGGGTCCGACCCCTACCTCGTGACTCAAACCCCAGACCCGGAGGGCCGTGAAGAGCCAGCACGAGGTGCGCAGGGCCAGGTAGGCCACGGTGCCTGCGCCCACCCAGTACAGGAAGCCGGCGGCAGGAAGAGAGCTCTCCATGTCTTTCAACTAGGCCTTACTACCTTCGTGAATGAAAAAACGAGTGAATGAATCCAGGAAGTGGCGCCGGCCCGTGACGGTGAAGACCACATTAACAGGCGCTGCTCCTACGCCTCTTTCGGCCTAAACCCAGCCCACGGCGCCAATATCCGTGCCGCCATTGGTGATCTAGCGTTCCCTCGGTGAGTAGTGCGTCAGCCATTGGCTGACTCCAATTTCGCTACCCGGCCCACGTCCCCCCACCCCCGCGCCCCCGGCAGGCACCCGGCCGTGTTTCCGTTCGAAGACTGCTGATCACTCGCCTGCCAATCAAGCTTCAGCCCCCGCCCAGCGTGTCACCACGCCCCCAGGATTCCGCTAGAGGGCGGGGTGTCTCACCCCACCGAATCGCCCAGGTCTCTCATTGGCTGCAGCCGTCCTCACGGCTACGGAAGACTGCGCTCCGATTGGCCAGTGAGACAGCCTCGTTTGAGCTCCGGATTTAGGAGGAAAGGGGGTCTGAGAAGCCGCTAGTGAATGGGAAGATGGTAGTAAGAAGTGGGCGTGGAGTCATGGTTTTATTTTCACGTCTTTATTAAACACTTATTTTTCATTGTTAAATGTGCCGTCATTGTTGCCATAATACGTTTCCGGGTAAAGGCTTGCATCTCCAGTTTCCATGCCTTCCTCCCAGCGTATCTTTCCTCGGGTTACAGGCACTTACTGCTGACCTTCTAAATGCTCCCTTTTGTCCTGTGCATTAAACAGCGCAGTTCCCAAGGTCTTGGAGTTCAAAGCAAATAGCTACACGGACCCAGATAACCATAATACACAGTGGCATAAGAGCTGTAAGATGAATGAAAAATGGAGGAACACAGCTTGATGAATAAGTAGTTTGGGGAAGGGACTCCATGTATAACTGGGCCTTAAAGGACAATAGAGATTTTTCTTTTATTCTTTTTTTAATTTACATTTCCTGTGGCGAGAGATGGGGTGCGAGCGCGGACACAAAAGTGTGCGGTCCTAGTAGAGACAAGAAAACAACCTCAGCAATATTAAGTATAAGAAACGTGTAATGCAATAAAGTGCTTCAGGCTTAATCTCTCATCCTCCCTTGAAGAGTTTTTGTTTCTTTTTCTGGCATGGATTTGAGTTCATGTAAGACACCTAAAATTTTTCCTAGCCAGTAGAGACTGCTGATTCAAGACTGGAGATTTTTTTTTAAGGCAGGAATTTAGGGTAATAATGCTAAGGTCAACAGTCAACTTGAAGCTAAAGTCATAATTTTCTGATATTTAGTTTAAGAGCCTTCTCTCTCCCTGCCCAACCACACCCTCCACTCTTTTTGTACTCTCTTATAAAATTAAGTATAACCCTAAGGCTGTTACTGTTTTCTACAAACTGTCACCTGAATTCAGCCAAGTGATTTGGGCAGACACATTTTATATTAATTAAATTTGGTACATTTGGCTGAGGCTGCCTGTCCAATTCAGTGAAATCTCACCATTCCTACCCCTCAATCTCTCCCTCTTGCCAAAGTCTTCATGTGCCATATAGCCGCAAACGTATATATCCCCGATTCATCACGGCTCACCCGCTAAGGGCCTTCCAGATATTCACACTCCATAGAATAGGGCAGAAGGGGGGCACCTGGGTGGATCAGTGGATTAAGCATCCGACTCTTGGTTTCAACTCACGTCATGATCTCACTGTCTATGAGGTGGAGCCCTGAGTCCAGCCCCACCTCAGGCTCCATGCTAGTTTCTCTCTCTCTCTCTCTGTCTCTCTCTCTCAAAATAAATAAATAAACAAAAAAAATTTTTATTAAAAAATAGAATACGGCAGAAGGAAAGAGAGGTATAAACTAATTGTGCAGGGACCCCTGCCTGGCTTAGTAGGAAGAGCGTGTGACTCTTGATCTCAGGGTAAATTTGAGCCCCATGTTGGGTATAGAGATTATTTAAAAATCTTTAAAAAAAATAAATAAACTAACAATGTATATTTTTGATGCATTTGTATGTCTGTCTATGGCCCCGCTAGAACTTAGAATTATTGGGAACACTATGTTGTGAATCCATAGAATGTAGAACAGTGCCTGGATCCTAGAGACACTCTAGAATGTGTCAAATAAATGGCAGTGAAGATTCATTGATTCAACAAATATGTCCTTATGTACCGGAAACTGAGTTAGGTAGTGGATATACAATAGTGAGCAAATGGTCAATTCTTAGTCCTCATCCTGCTCTACCATTCAATAATGGGTAACCACTGTTATTCTTACCAGCTGATCCTTCCCAGAGTCCTTAAGTGGCCTCTCATAATGCTGGCCTCTATATGATGCAGTGCCCTTGGGCTCAGACCCCAGTTCTCTTTACTTCTCTCCACAGTCTCCCTACATGATTTTATCCCATCTCTTGGTTTTAAATATCAACTGTAAATTGATGAATTCCAAATTCTCTGGCCAGGCTCAACTTCTGCTCAGAGGCGTATATAAATATGTAATCTCTACCTGCTTACTCAATATCTCCATTCAGATGTAAAATAAAAATAAACATCTCAGGGCGCCTGGGTGGCTCAGTTGGTTAAACGTCCGACTTCAGCCAAGGTCATGATGTCACAGTTCGTGGGTTCAAGCCCTGCATTGGGCTCTGTGCTGACAGCTCAGAGCCTGGAGTCTGCTTCAGATTCTGCATATCCCTCTCTCTCCATCCCTCCCCTGCCCGAGCTTTGCCTCTCTCTCTCTCTAAAATAAATAATGTTGAAAAACATTAATAAACATCCCACAAGAAATGTGTTCAAAACAGAATCCATCCCCATCAAACACACACACACACACACACACACACGCACGCACACCTCTTCTTTTCTTCCAATCTATTAAAGGTACGACTATTTACTGGCTTTCTAAGGTTTAAAACCTAGGGGTACACCTTGATTTTTCTTTCCATTTCATTCCCATCTTCAATTCTTCAATGAGTCTTGTTCACACTACCTCTAAAATATATCTTGACTGATCACTACTCCCCACTTCTGCTACTACCAACCCTAGTCTAAACTGTAAGAATTTCTTGCCTGGAATATGGCAATAGCTTCCTAACTGGTCTCCCTGAATCTCTCTTGGAGTTTGTTCTCCATGAAGCAACTTTGCGTGGGTTTTTTTTTTCCTAGTATTTAGATATCATTTCTTCTGCTCAAATCTCTTCAAGGACTTTATAAATCAGATTAAGAACAAAATCCTCCAAGACCAGTTTATCTTCCCTCACCTCTCCAGTAGCATCAACCGTGCTCTCCTGTGCTCACTTGATTCCAGCCACATGTCTTGCAGTTCCTCAAGTAAGTCAAGTTCATTCCAGTCTCAGAGCAATTCTATTTCCTGTTCCCTTTCCAGACCTTCTTACCCTCTGTCTCCCAAAGCTTACTCCTTTATATTATTTGGACTTCTGTTCACACAATCTCCCACTTTAAGTGGTTTTCTCTGATGGACCTATATGAACAGACCAAATAGCTTCCTCTCCTTTGCCCCATCACTACTTATCCTTTTGCCCTAATTTACTTTCCTTATAACACTTAATGCTTTCAAAGTGTTTGATTACTTGGGTTTTGTCCCTCTTCCCAATAGAATGTAAGATCATGAGGACAGTAAACTTTTCTTGTTCACCACTGTATCTTCACCTAAAATGTGCATCTAAGAGTAACTGACACTTGGTAGGTATGCAATAAATACCCATTGAGTGAATGAATGACAAATAAATGAAAATAGCTGGAGAGGCAGACATTAAGCACATTGCCAACTAATTATATGATAAAAATTGTAATGAGTACAAAAAAGAAAAGAATGGTGCTTAAAGGGAGGACCGATTTTCATGGGAAGAGAGGACTGCCCAGAAAGGCCTAAGGAAGTGACATCTGAGCTGAGATCTAAGGCTAAGTAGAAATTAGCTTGGCAGAGTAGGGCGGGGTAGAGGAAAGGAGAGAGCAACAAATACCCATTGAGGATTTGGTTGTGATTTTGAAGAACACACACATTGCCTCTAGCACCTACCACAGCAACTGACATAAAAATAAACAGGCAATAAAAAATAATTGTTGGTTTTGGATTTTTTTATTAAACACAATAGGTATCACAGAAATTGACTTTCGGGACAACTGCGTTGCTCAGTAGGTTAGGTGTCCAACTTCAGCTCAGATCATGATGTCACGGTTGGTGGGTTCGAGGTCTGTGTTGGGCTCTGTGCTGACAGCTCAGAGCCTGGAGCCTGCTTCGGATTCTATGTCTCCCTCTCTCTCTGCCCCTCTACTGCTCACACTCTGTCTGTCTCTCTCAAAAACAAATTAAAAAAATAAAAGAAAAACAAAAAAAGAAATTGACTCTCTACTGTTTTTAGACTTCATATTGGGTATGGTAATTTTACTGAAGGAATGTTGAATTGAAACCACCTCATTTTGGTAGCCATTTTTTCCTGTAAGGTCTGAGCAATTAACAGGAATAATCTTTATTTAAAATGCACACATTTATTCTGATCACTTTAGCCTTTTTTTAATGAATATTAACTATTCTATTGACTAGAAGAGTAGAACAGTAGCATCATAAAGTGAAATGATCTATGCCAGAGTAAGCCTTGTGGCGTCCAGATGGTTATATGCTTTTGGAATTAAACAGCAATCCTTTGTCTATGGATAAATTTTATGAACCACTTAAAAACTCTAATGCATACAGGAACCCTTAATGATGGTCTACTCGTATTCAGCAGTATTCTGTACTAAAATTTAATGTACAGACCAAGGTTTCCAGAGATTGGCAGAGCCATCCTAACCAAACATATGAAACCATTAATAACTCTCCAAAGAGGAAGCGATACTATAAAACTTTGGGCTTTGGGGATAAACCTGGGACAAGATCCCAACTCCACCTCTTATTGGCTGTACGATCTTGTGTGGATTTAACTACTAAGTATTCAAATTTTACATCAGTAAAATGGGACAATACCATATAAGCATTTAGCAGTGATTGGCAGAGAGACATTAAGTGTTCAGTGAAGTAGGTACTATTCTTACCCCATTTTACAGATGAAGAAAATGAGGCTTAAAACATTTGAGTAACTTTCCTATCGACATATAGAGAGTAAGTGGCAGAATTGGGATTTCAGCTAAAAAGGTGCAGTATGAAATTGTGTCTCAATAACTAGCTCAGAGAAGGCAACATAAAAAAAAAGATTAACAGAGTAGAAGAGTTTCTAGAAATAGTTGGCTGTTTTACAAATAACATACTCAGACACAACCACATTAAATTTCAGTCTCATTTATTTCAAAGACTTAGAGTTCAGAACAGTCTTTAATCTGGAAAAAATGTGAATCAACAACATTACATCATATTAGTATACAGACGGTCCCATTTAATTTTAAATTCATTTTCAGTATTTCTGTAAATTGAGTTTCAGATCAGATTTTCATGATGAAATCAGGAGTAGTTCAATACAATGAAAGAAAATTCCATAATTAGGGAATTTCATAGAAGCTAGAAATTTTTAAGAATACCATGACAACAAAGCTGAATCCTTCATTTGGCCATGTAATAAAACTTATGTATTTTTAACAGTTCTGTCTTCTTCTATCTCATCTTCTTTTAAATATAGCTCAAAATATTGCACTTAATCTCTCCTTTAAATTCAGTTGAGAAGGTGTTCAATCCTGGATTTAAAAAAAAAAAAGTTCCATGATGAACAAACACATTTAAAAGAAACTGCATTTTTGGGGGGCACCTGGGGGTCTCAGTCGGTTGGACAACCAACTTTGGCCTAAGTCATGATTTCCCCGTTCCTGAGTTCGAGCCCCAAGTTGGGTTCTGTGCTGACATCTCAAAGCCTGGAGCCTGTACCATAAGACATGCACATTCACATTTATTATGCTTCAATATTGCATTAGCACTTTCAAAGTTGACTTCACATACATCGTCCCATTCAAATGTCATGGTAGCACTGCCATTTTTCCAGCAAGAAAACAAACTCGTGAAGTTGAATTCTTGCCTAAGAAAACTAAAGCCAGGGGCGCCAGGGTGGCTCAGTCGGTTAAAGTGTCCAACTTCGGCTCAGGTCATGATCTCATGGTTGGTTCGTGAGTTTGAGCCCCATGTCAGGTTCTGTGCTGACAGCTCAGAGCCTGGAGCCTGTTTCAGATGCCATGTCTCCCTCTCTCTCTGCTCCTCCCCCACTCATGCTCTGTCTCTCTCTCTCTCTCAAAAATAAATAAATTATATATAAAAATTTTTTAAATAAAAAAAAGAAAACTAAAGCCAGTCATTTTGAAACAAGTGATTAAAAATATGTTTTAATATGTTATTTTTTAGTTTCAAAAGCTCACAGAAGTATATAAAGTGAAAAAGTAGCCCACCCCATTTCTAATCTCCACAGACGGCAGCTGGCAATTTGAAGAATGCATTCTTCCATTTCTTTTTCTACAAAAATATAAAGCTAGAGGATATATACAATATACACACACTTTTTAAAAAAATTTTTAAGTTTATTTATTTTGAGAGAGAGAGTGCATGAGCAGGGAAGAGGCAGAGAGAGAGAGAGAATCCCAAGTGGGTTCTCTACTCTTAGCACAGAGCCTGATGCGGGGTTCGAATTCATGAACGGTTAGATCATACCTGAGCCAAAATCAAGAGTCAGATGCTTAACCAACTGAGCCACCCACGTACCCCTGCACACACGTTTTTTAAAGTAAAAACTGTGATCATACAAACATTCTCCAACAACTTTATTTCTCCATCTACCATCAAAACTACCATGGTGAGCAGTGCCTAACTGGCTCAGGCATAAGAGCGTGTGATTCTTTATGTGTGTGTGTGTGTGTGTGTGTGTGTGTGTATTCATTTATTTTCAGAGAAAAAGTGTGAGCAGGGGAGGGGCAGAGAGAGAGAGAGAGAAAGAGAGAAAGAGAATCCCAAGCAGACTCCACACCGTCAGCACAAAGTCCAGTAGAGTCCAGAAGAGCCCTATGCAAGGCTTGCTCTCATGAATTGTGAGATCATGACCTGAGCCGAAATTAAGCGTGAGAGGCTTAACCCACTGAGCCACCCACTTGCCCCATGAGCCTGCAGCTCTTGCTCTTGGAGTTGTGAGTTCAATCCCCATATTGGGTGTAGAAATCACTTAAATGAACAAATACACTTAAAAAAAATACTATGGAGAAAACCTGGCATATCAATATTGTGCATTAACTAGATTTCTTTCTTGCACCAACAGATCTATTAATCACTCCAACAACCTTCCCTCCTCTTTCATTTAAAAAATTAGTGCCATCATGAACAAATTAATTCAAAATTAAGTGAAAAGGAAAGTAAACAATATATTTTGTCAATATCATACTTCCACCAAGAACAACATAACATTAGGATGGTAATGCAAGCAAACTAAAGCAAAGAACATTAGGGACTTTAGCAATGGACTCAGGATTTGCTATCTTTACTCATGTTTTTTCTAAAATTTCTAGCTACTTTAATTTCTATTACTTTTGCCTAGTTTTCTTTCTTCCTTTTATTGTATTTGTAAATATATTTGACACAGGGGAGCCTGGCTGGCCCAGTTGGTAGAGCATGCAACTTTTGATCTTGGGGTCATGAGTTCAAGTCCCACATTGGGTGCAGAGATTACATATTTGATATATGCAAAAGATTACATGAAATACATAAATTAGTTATAAATCATAATATAATGAAAACTATAAACTCACCACCCAACTCAAGAACCAAAAAATTAAGAACCTATATAGACAATATACATACATGTAAATAATTTATCACAAAGTTATATGAAATAATAATATATATGGTTCACTTTTTGCTGATTTTTGAGATCTACTGAAAACCGTAATATAGTAGGGCATGCAATCCTGATATCCCCTCCAGGACCAAGACATTCATTTGCAGACTTCTGGTGGCTGAGTTCCAGTTGTGTTCCTCTATGGGAATTGTTCTTGGCCGAAGGGAGCTGCTTTACCCCCTTTGCACGGGCAGCCTGCATCCAATGCCCAGTTAATGCAAGAATACAAACGCCTGGCCCACTTATCCCACCTATGGACATCCATGACGCCATCCTACCTCCAGAGCCCACTGTGGGATCAGCCCAGGCATCTGTTACTCCTGCTTCACAGCTCAACTTCTCCCTCAGCTTAATCCCGATTCCCTCCCTCCCTCACTGATGCTGTTCCCCAGAGAACTCCATAAATAAATGCCCTGCAAGCAAATCTCAATCTCAGAATCTGTTTCCTGGGAAACCTGACTGTATGGGTTTGTGTTCCCCAAAAGATATACTGAAATCCTAACGCCCCTCACCCCCACCTATGAATGTGGCCTTATTTGGAAACAGGGGCTTGGCAGATGGAATCAAATTAAGATGAAGTGAGACTAACCTAGGGTGGGCCTTAAATCCAATGACTCTCCTTATGGGAACAGGGAGATTTGGAGTTACACAGAGAGAGAGAGAGAGAGAGAGAGGAAAGAAGGTCCTATGAACTGGAGAATGTAGTGGTTCAGCCACAAACTGAAAAGCGTTAAGGATTGCCAATAACCACCAGAAAACAGAAGAGGCAAAGAAGGATTCTTCCCTAGAGCCTTCAGAAGGAGCATGGCCCTGCCCATACCGCTAGACTTCTAGCCAACAGACTGTGAGAATTAATTTTTATTCTTTAAAGCCACCTAGTTTCATCAATCTGTATTGTAGCCCTAAAGAAACTCATATATAGACCTATGGAACTGTACTTGGGGAGTTGTCTGGGACTTGCTTTTTTACTCAATATCACGTTTCTAAGAATTATCCATGTTGTTTACTGTAGCTGTAGTTCTTGATGTCTTTTTTCTTCCATATCAATGGTAGTCTCTCATCAGAGACATATTAATAATATATACATGAAAAACTTTATTTTTTCTGAAATGATTATGCCTCTGTGTCAGCGTATAGTCTTGTTTATGTTCATTTTATTTATTTCCATTTTTGAAATAATTTCTATATAAGTTTTAATAATCATTACATAACTACCTTTGTATGTGTAAGTGTGTGTTAGGCAAAACAATGATACAGTGATATTCCCCGCACTTAAAGAAATCCACATCCTAACTAGTGGAAACTGTGAATGCTACCTTATAGGACCACGTACAACATATTGTGATAGTATGAGTAAATTAAGGACCTCAAGATAGGGAGATTACCCAGAGAGCCTAACCTAATCACATGGGTTCTTAAAACTGGAGAACCTATCGCAGCTTTGGTCAGAAAAGGAGATACAGCCGTGGGAGAATGGTCAGAGACATGCAGTGATGCTGGCTGGAAGGAGGGAGGGATCAATGCCCCCAAAGAATGTGGGCAGCCTCTAGAAGCTGAAAAGAAGCAAGGAGACAAACTCTTCCCTAGAATCTCTGAAAGGAACACTTTCATTTTAGTCCAGTGAGTCCTTTCTGGTAATCATGACCTAAAGAACTGTCAGATATTAAGTGTGTGTTGCTTTAAGCCACTAATTTGTGGGAATTTGTAATAGCAACAATTGAAAACTAATACTGTGCATCTGTGTGTCCTACAGAAGCGTACCACGACTCTGGCTCCTGTCCTCTCTCTTGTTCACTCTGCTCAAAGCCATAAGGGCCTGCCCCATAGTCTTCAAAAGCACAAAAGTTCATCCTACAGGAACTGTACTTCAAGCTCCATAAAGGCCGATTTGTTTCATTTCCCAATGTAGTCCTGGTAAATGTACAGTAGGCTCTCAATAAGCACTCATTAAATGAAGGAAAGGATTATGGTCCTTGTTGTTGTTGTTCTTGTTCTTATTGTTGTTGTTGTTGTTGTTTTGACGGGGGTGGGGGCAGAGAGAGAGAGAGAGAGAGAGAGAGAGAGAATCTTAAGCAGACTCCACACTTAGCATGAAGCCTGAAACAGAGCTTGGTCCCACAACCCTGGGATCATGAATTGAGCCAAAATCGAGAGTTGGACGCTCGACGGACGGAGCCGCCCAGGCGCCCCCCAATGGATTATTGTTGAAGAAAAGAGTAAAAATCAGTGGCAGAGAGCCATAACTTCCAGTTGAAAAATAAAATCAGTTACCACTTAAAAAACTACACACCTTGGGGCGCCGGGGTGGCTCAGTCGGTTAAGCATCTGACTTCTGCTCAGGTCATGATCTCGCGGTTCACTAGTTCAAGCCCCATGTCAGGCTCTGTGCTGACAGTTCAGAGCCTGAAGCCTGCTTCAGATTCAGTGTTTCCCTCTCTCTCTCTGCCCCTCCCTTGCTCATGCTCTGTCTCTGTCTCTGTCTCTGTGTGTGTGTCTCTCTCTCTCAAAAAAAAATAATAATAATAAAATTTTAAAACCTAGATAGCTTGTCTGTTGGCTCTATTATTCTCTTCAGTTATAACTCTATAACTCTATAGAACCAAGAACTGAAATTGTGAAACAATGGAAAGAGCCATGTTTTATTGCCTCACCTGCCACAAACCAGTTTGTTTGCTGTCTGCAGTAGGAAAAGCAGGCTGTTAAAAGTAGTGAACTATTAGTTGGTTACTCTTTCTCATCCCAGGTAGGCCATGTGGTAAGTCTATATGACATGGAAAAAATCAGAATACCTGTTAGGCTTCTGTGAAATAGATATCGTTAGTGACCTATGTTCACTTTATCTATATAGGGATCTAAACAGATTTCCCCATCGCTAGCTCCCTTCTATTTTTCTTTATTTTGTATTATGAGAACTTGAATAAGCTTCCTCAAATCTTCTTTGAAACAAGGTAAAAAAAAAAGTGGAGAAATAAGTAGCCCACCTTTCCTCACATCCCAGTATTGAGGGAACTGAGGGGAAAGCATATCTAATGGCTGTAAGGCTAAAGCACTCAGGGAAGAAGCAACAGTAGCAGGACTGCAGTGTAAGAGCAGTAGGGAGGGGAGGGAGGTGACACCTCAGGCAGCTGCTGGCTGCATGAAACCATAAAACCTCCTTGGTGAACAATGAACTACTTTTATTTGTCACTCCCAAGTCTGTGGGTAGACTAGGGTTTGGCTGATACAGGCTGGCATCAGTTGGGCTTTGCTCCCAGCCATGGGCTGGGCTTATGTTTGCTCTGTTTCTCAATCATCTGGGATCACCTAGGTCAGAAAATAACTCAAAGGAACTCATTATCATATATATTGCAAAATATTTCATCAACAGAATCTTCTTTTCCAGTAGTAGAAGGAAAAAAACAAGCCCTCAGTAGTGTGACCTTGGATAATTCTGGCATTCAGTCAGCTCACGTGTAAAATGGGAATGGCAAATAATGCCCACCCTTCAGAGAAGATATAGATGACAACCAAGAAATCCCTAGAGACCTACTGGATTGAGTTGTCTACTAGTGAGTAGTAAATGGACTACCTGCTTTACCTCATCCTTGCCAATAGTAGTTATCATTAAACTTTTTTCTCACACAACTCAGGAAAGCAGTTTTCTTACTAAGTTACCAGTTTGTTAGAAAAGATATAATTCAGGAACAGCCACGTGGAAAAGACACATGGGGGTGATAAGATATGTGGGAAGGGACGTGGTGCTTCAGTACCCTCTCCAGATACTCCACCCTCCCCACACATCCACACAGTTGTCATCCTGGACGACGCCCTGAACCCCGTACTATTGGGTTTCTAATGAAAGGTTCATTACATGGGCACGAGTGATTAAATCATTGGCAATTGGCAATTGATTCAACCTCCAGCCCCTTTCCTCTCTCCAGAGGTAGGGTGAGGGATAGGACTGGAAAGCTCCAACCCTCTAATGCCCGCTGGCTCCTCTGACAACCGGCCCCCATCCTTAGGGGTTCTTGGAAACTCACCTCATAAACATAAACTTAGATGTGGTTGAAAGGGGCCTGTTATGAACAACAATACACTCCTTTCACTTTTATGACTATGGAGCTATTTCAGGAACTGATGACATAAGTCCAAATATTGTAACAGAAGATGCTCCCATTGCTCTTTTTCCTTAGGAGATTCCAAGGGCTTGGAGAGCTGTGAGCCAATAAGAGTGGATAAAGACTAAATATGTGTTTCTCACTATAAATCACAATATGACGCATTGTCCTCATTTGCATGTTTTTGAGACTCAAGTTTTCTTCATATGCTTATTTGCCATTTATATCTTGCACACTGCTTGTTCACGTCTTTTGCTCACTTGGTATGTTTCTCTTTTTCCTAATGATTTGTAAAAGGTTATTACAAGGTTATTTGTATAAGGTTATTAACCCTTTTAGAAATGTGTTTACCTTTTTGTTACAGATAATTCCAGACATATAAAAAGGTAGCCAGGATAATATAATAAACTCTTATGTATAATGAACTCTCATAACTGTCAACTCATGCCCAATCTTGTTTATACAACTATCAACTTCTCCTTTCCTATATTTTTTAAAGTAATCTCTATGCTCAATATGAGGTTCAAACTCATGGCCTGAAGATCAAGAGTCACACGCTCTGGGGCGCTTAGGTGGCTCAGTCAGTTAAGTGTCCCACTTTGATTCTGGCTCAGGTCATGATCTGACGGTTCATGAGTTCAAGCCCCACACTCTGAGAGCAGGGCCTGCTTGGATTTCCTCTTTCTCTGCCCCTCCCCCATGGGCGCATTCTCTTCCTCTCTCAGAAATAAATAAACTTAAAAAAAATAGCCACATGGTCCATCTACTGAGCCAGTGGGGCGCCCACTCTCCTGAATTATTTTGAAGCAAATCACAGGAAACATAATAACTTTATCTGTAAATATTTCTGCATGTACCTCTAAAATTATAAGGGGCTCTTTTTAAAAATTTATTTTTAATTTATTTATTTAAATTCAAGTTAGTTAACATACAGTTGAAACATTGGTTTCAGGAGTAGAACTCAGTGATTTATTATTTATATATAACACCCAGTGCTCATCCCAAAAAGCATTAAGGGGATCTTTTTTATTTTTTATTTATTTTTTTTAATGTTTTTTATTTATTTTTGAGAGAGAGAGAGAGAGACAGAGTACGAGCAGGGGAGGGGCAGAGAGAGAGAGAGACACACACAGAATCTGAAGCAGGCTCCAGGCTCTGAGCTGTCAGTACAGAGCCGATGCGGGGCTTGAACTCGCGAACCGTGAGATCATGACCCGAGCGTAAGTCAGTCGCTTAACCAACTGAGCCACCCAGGAGCCCTTAAGGGGATCCTTTTTATTTTTTTTTATTTTTTTTAAATGTTTTATTTTTTATTTTGAGACAGAGAGAGACAGAGTGTGAGCAGGGGAGGAGCAGAGCGAGAGGGAGACACAGAATTCAGAGCAGGCTCCAGGCTCTGAGCTGTCAGCACAGAGCCCGACGCGGGGCTCGAACCCACAAACTGCGCGATCATGACCTGAGCTGAAGTCGGACGCTTAACCGACTGAGCCACCCAGGTGCCCCAGGGGATCCTTTTTGAAAACAAATCTATAATATCATTATTCCACCTAAAAAATTAACAATATTCTTACCATCAAATATTCCCAACTTTTTGTCTTATTAATGTCTTTTAAAATTATTTATTTATTTGTTTGTTTGTTTATTTTGAGAGAGACCAAGAGAGCGGGAGCAGGGGAAGAACAGAGAAGGAAGGAGAGAGAGAATCCCAACCAGGTTTCTTGCTCAGTGCAGAGTAGGGTGTGGGGCTTGATCCTACAACTGTGAGATCATGACCTGAGCCAAAATCAAGAGTTGGACACTTCACCGACTGAGCCACCCAGGTGTCCCATGAATAGACAATTAAAAAAAAAAAGACATTAAGGGGTGTCTGGGTGGCTCAGGTCAATTAAGTGTACGACTCTTGATTTCGGCTTAGGTCACTATCTCTCAGTTTGTGGGTTAAGGTCCCACATCAAGCTCTGTGCTTACCGTGCAAAGCCTGCTTGGGATTCTCTCTCTCTCTCTCTCTCTCTGCCCTTCCCCTGCTTTCTCTCTCTCCCTCTCTCTCTAAAAATAAATAAATAGACTATTTTAAAAATGGTCTGTTTGCAATTGTTGATTGACTAATGTGCTTTTGTTTGAAGTACCTCTAAATCATATATCCCGGAAATCACACACCACATACTTTTTTTTCCTCTTTGAAAGTTTCCAGCATATATCTGTGAAGATGAATAAAGGAAACCTCACTGAAAATGGAGTTGGGCCGCCGTGCAGGGGGAGCGCTGACATGCACACCACTGGTAACAGCCTACACAAACAGCAAGAAGGAAGGTCTTTTCCTGCCCCAGCACCAACACACTCACTACCCCTCGCAGGCAAAGAGAAACCACCACAATCTTAAACTTGTGTTCTTCTCCAATAAATTTGCGTTTCTAACAACCCTTCTCAATTTCTTCGTAAAGCCTAATAAAAGCTTACCTTCCCGCTGCTTGTTTGGACTGGCCCATGGTTTTTCCAGTTTCCTAGTCCCAAATTGCAATTCCTCTGCTATTTCCAAATAAACTCATCTTGCCAATTAACTGGCTGTTTTGTTTTTAAAGTTAACATACATGGAAGATTCATCAAGTTGAGAACATTATGATGGACAGGAAAAGCTAGCAAGAAAGTAGGATTAATGAAAAAATATATGTATGTTTACTTTAAGCCAGCTGCAAAAATTAGTAGTTAGATTAGAAATACAAAGAACCACTGAAAAGTTGCTAAAAACGGATGGAAAATCAGTAACTAGACTCACCACAAACCAGAAGTATGTATACCAGAAATATGTACAAACAGTCTATTTAGGAAGCAGCATTCCATTTTCTGAATACCAAAGGGTAAGAGAGAGAGAGAGAGAGAGAGAGAGAGAGAGAGAGAATATGTGATTACAGTAAAGGTGAAATAGCTTCCTTCTTAGAGCAGAAAGGTTGTGGTCTCGATTTATAGCTGGATGCAATGCAAACAAATACTTGTGGTTCCAGCATACGCGTCTTAGGTGAAATTTAGAGAGAAAGAAAATGCATGGGTATAAATGACAATAGCTCTCTGACACCAATCATCTGGAAATAAAACACTGACACCCTAGTTTAAATTAGGGAGAAATGACCTTTATGTAAGACATGAGTAGTTCTGGGGCTCTGTTTTCTGTTCCCAGTCTATACATTGTCTCAGATATTTCTCCATACGAATTGCCTTAGTTATAACTATATTCCACAATTCACTATAAATGTATACATGTGAAGATAACAATGAACACTTTGTAAGTTCCTTAACGTAGGTCTCTTTTTGGCCTGGATTTGTACAGAGACCAAAGGGCCAACTTTTAATATTTTGGCAAGCTCCTCCTAAAAAATGAACTCATTTGTCATTTGATGAATGAGATATTTTAATCATTTAAATGGGAATGGTAAAAAATACTTGCTTTCCAAAACTAAGAATGTTTCTTATTCACACAAAAATTTTAATTTTTTATGGGCATAACATAAAAGAAGGCCCAATTTATAAAAAATCCAATGAATTGCAAACTTACAGATAAAATAACAAAAAAAATTGTGGACAAGATTATAATGTTTGAGTACAGGGTTCCAAGTGTTTAGAAAACATGATTTGAAATGTTTGAATGCTACCAGTAACATTTTATTACTTTACTCTCAAAAAGTTAATGAATACCAAAACATATATCCAATTTTGTTTTGTTTTGTTTTAAGATTTTTATTTCTTGGTGTGCCTGGGGTGGCTCAGTCAGTTAAGTGTCCAATTCTTGGTTTGGCTCAGGTCATGATCTCACAATTTGTGGGTTCAAGCCATTAATCAAGCTCTGTGCTAATAGTGTGGAGCCTGCTTAGGATTCTCTCTTCCTCTCTCTCTACCCCTCCCGCACACTCTCTATCTCTCCAAATAAATAAAATTAACATAAAATAAATAAAGATTTTTATTTCTTAAGTAATCTCTACACCCAATGTGGGGCTCGAATTTACAACTCGAAGAGCTGCATGCTCTACCAACTGAGTCAGCCAGGCGCCCCTAAATACATCCAATTTTAGATATTTCCTTGATATTCTAGGGCCTGTCAAAGTTGGAGATACAAAACTGGAGATCTCTGAGTTAATCCATACTTTCAATTATGAAATGAAAATTTCAGGACACCAAGAGAAAGACTAATCAAAGAATTTCAAAGGACCTTTATTCCCTATTGAAAGTACATTCAAACACTAATAAGTTTATCTGTTTTATCTTCCCTGCCTCAAGGGAAATCCAAGTCATCCTGAATTCTTGCTCTGGGGCAGCCCCACCAGCATATGGGACATTTATCCGCAGGCTATAGGTAGGATGAGATATTCGGATCTTTGCCCTATCCCAGGAAATATATTGCGGGTCTGTGTCTAATTAATCTCATTTCCACTTTCTTCTGATTTTAGATACAGATGGATAAGTATCCTTGTAAGCTACTTTAGGGTGATTTATTTTAGAAAATCAAAGCTAAGGATATCAGCTTGAGGATTTGTAAATATTAGTCAATATCCTTGATGCATATTAAGGTGCATATCATCCCTGTTTTATAGTATAAAGAAAACAATGAACTTGGCCTATATTGTTGCTAGAGAACATTGGTCTAAATGTTTCATCTCTTCCATTTCCAATGAGAAGAAGAAAATATATATGGAGGTAGTATCTCATTTGCATAGTATCACAAAAATCCCACTTGCCCCTCATTTATCAATGACATAGTGAAAAATGTTTTACTCTATTAACTGCCAGTTTTAAAATAAAAACAAAGTAAAAAAACTAAAGCACATACTATATTGTAATCTGCCTTTTTTACTTCAAATAGCACACGTTTCTCCAACTCCTATTTTCTATATAATTTTTAATGGCTTGACAGATTCCCTGTATGAATCACAGACAGATCTAAACAATATTCTATTCATGGGCATTTGGGTTGTTTCAAGTATTTAGCTATTATAAATAATGTTGAAATGAACACTCTAGTATGTTTCAAACATATCTCAGATGATTTCTTTATAGTAAATTCTTAGAAATGCAAATACTAAGTTAAGAAGCAAGAGTACTTTGCCTTTTCCTCAGTCCACCTTATTGAGGGATAGTTTAAATGCAATTAACAGATTTTAAGTGTTTGATGACTTTTGATAAATATGTGGAGTTGCATAACTACCATGATCAAGATATACATTTCCTCATACTTTATAGTCAATCCCCTTCCTGATCCTTCATCCATTTAACCAATGGTTTTATTAACTATTACTCTAGTTTTGCCTTTTCTAGAAATGCATATAAATGGAATCATACAGTATAAAATCTTCTGTGTCTGGCTTCTGTATTAGCATAATGTCCTTGAGATTGAGCCATGGTGCAATATTGGTAGTCTATCCCTTTTCATTCCTGAGTAGTATTCCATTTGGTTTTCCATTCTTCAGTGGATCACCATTTGACTTTCCAATTTTTGACTATTATGAATAAAGCAGCTATGAATGTTCACATACAAGTCTTTGTGTAGACATATGCTTTTATTTCCCTCGACTAAATACTTCTGAGCAGTGGAATTATAGATTACATGGTAAATGTTTAATTTTATAAGAAATTGACAAAGTTTTCCAAAGTGGCTATATCATTGTGCACTGTGTCTTCACCACCACTTAGTAGAGTCCATCTTTTTCATTTAGTGGATATATAGTGGTAATTCAATGTGGCTTTAATTAGTGCTTCCCTGAAAACTAAAGGTAATGAGCATCTTTTTATGTGCTTATTAGACAGTTATTTCTTTTTTGTGAGGTGTCTGTTAAAGTCTTGTAGGAGATTTGAGGGACTTGGGGACTGATCAAGGAAAAAGATAAGAACAGAAGAAGCAGTAACACACGAGCTTTATTGGGCAGCACTTGAACAGAGTTGCATGGATTTTCAGGGTTGAATGAAGTCCCTCACAGCTTGAGACTGTCTGGAGGCTGACAGTGAGTGGGGCACCAACCAAAAAGGGAGGAGGGCAAGGGAACTCCTAGAGGAGAGGGCAATGGGACAGGGGGCTTACACGTGTAGGTGATGTGCTCCACCAGCATAGTAGGGCAACTCTGTGTCAGAGCTTGGAAAGGCCGCAGCAATGACTTGGGGCCTTTATGGCCCAGAGCTGATCTTATTGACTGCCAGCAGATGTAGAATTAGGTTACCTGGAGTGTGCAAAGCAGGCTGGTTCTAAATGGCTCAAAATCAAATTGTTTGGGCTATTTTGTAAATAATGAGATGTGCAAACTTTTGAGTTTGGCACTAGTGGGCTTTTAGCTAAAAGGTCTCAGACTGTAGTAAAGAAATAAACTTGGAGCCAATACACAAGTACCATCTTTTAATTGCTTATTCTTTTTTTTTAATGTTTATTTTTGAGAACGAGAGAGAGAGAGAGAAAGTGAGTAGGGGAGGGGCAGAGAGAGGAAACACAGAATCTGAAGCAGTCTCCACGCTCTGAGTTGTCAGCACAGAGCCGATCTGGGGCTCAAACCCACAAGCCATGAGATCATGACCTGAACCAGTCAGACGATCAACTGACTGAGCCACCTAGGTGCCCCAGATTGCTCATTCTTTTAATTAGGTTGTCTGTCTTCTTATTACTGAGTTCTAAGAGTTCTTTATATATCCTAAAGAGGAATCCTTCATCAGAAGTGTTGGAAATATTTTCTCCCAGTCTATGGCTTGTCATTTTATTTCTTAACAGTGTATTTTGATAACGAAGGTCTTCTTTTAATTGAACCCAATTTATCAAAATTTTTTTCAACTTTTTTAAGATTTTATTTTTAAGTAATCTCTACACCCATCATAACATAACTAACAACCCTGAGATCAAGAGTCACATGCTTTACCTACTGAGCCAGCAAAGAACCCCTATTTATCAACTTTTTAAAATACTTCCTATTTTCTGTGTCTTATCTAAGAAGTTTTTGCATTTCCCAAATCACCAAGATTTTCCTTCTGTTTTGTCTAGAAGTTTTATCTCTTATGTTTAGGTTTGTGACCCATTTCAAGTTAATTTTTATATATAGTATGAGGCTAGGAACAAGGCTCATCGTTTTGCATACTGTATATCCAACTGTTCCTACGCCACTTGTTGAAAAATTATTTTTCCTTACTGACTTACCTCAGCACTTTCGTTGACAATCACTCAATGATATATGTGTACATATCCACTTTGTTTTGTCCCATTGATTTATATCATCATTGTTAAAATTATAGTCTACATTACTATAAAGTAAATTTCAAAATCTGATAGAGTATGTCTTCTTTGTCTTGTCTTAGCTACTTCAGAGCCATTGCATTTCCATATCCATTTAGCCTGCTGAACGCTATAAAAATAATTTTTAAAAGCCTGCTGGTATTTTGATTGGGATTTCTTTGGATCTATAGATCAATTTGAAGAGAGGTGATATCTTAACAATATTGAGTCTTCCAATTCACGAACATGGTATCTCTCCCATTATTTTGGTATTCTTTAGTTTCTCTCAGCAATGTTTTAGTTTCCACATATGGGTCTTACACATACTTTGTTAGATACATCCCTAAGCATTTTGTTTGCTGCTGCTATTTAAATGGCTTTGTTTTCTAAATTGCATCTTAAAGTTGTTGCTAGGACATAAGTGTTTTTAAGGCTCTTTGTACTGTCATTTAAAAGGTCATACCAATTTATATATCCAATGAAATAGAAGATTGCCTGTTTGGCCACACTTTTGTAAGTACTGCTCTCATTTAAACTTTTTTTTCACCCTAAGTGTGGCAGGTTTAACATAGTTCTATTCTTTCAACTTACTCTTTTGGACTCCTGGAGAATTATAATCTTCTCATGGGCGGAGTAGGTATTGTTGGACCTCGGGCACAGAACATTCTCTCATACTTATTGATTTAGGGCACAGTATCATCATTGGCCTTTAGTTTCTTTTACCTCTTTCCCCATGCCTTCTCCCACTATGGGCAACTTTTTTCTTCTCCTTAGGAAACCATTCCAATGTGTTTGACATAGGTTTTTGACTATTTTCTTGCAAGACACTTTTGTGTCCATGTGTTTTAAATTTATACAAATGGCATCATGTTATAGACTCCATTGTTTATTACTTTCACAAAACTGTATTTTTAAAACATATGCATATGTGGCAGCTATATGTAGTCCTTTGCTTCTATCTAATGTGTAACTGTATGTGTATGCCTCCACTATATTTTAACCTATTCTTATCAATGATTAAGAAACCTAGATTGGCTTGAAGTTCCTGCCACCAAAAAGCAATGTGACTAAATATCCTCATATTTGTTCCTTTAAAGCCCCATGTAAGGGGCGCCTGGGTGGCTCAGTCAGCTAAGCGGTGGACTTCAGCTTAGGTCATGATCTCACAGTTCATGGGTTCGAGCCCCAAGTCAGGCTCTGTGCTGATAGCTCAGAGCCTGGACCCTGCTTTGGATTCTGTGTCTCCCTCTTTCTCTGACCCTCCCCCGCTCACACTCTGTGTCTCTCTCTCAAAAATAAATAAACATTTTAAAAAACATCTTTTAAAAAAAAGACCCACGTAAGACTTCTTGAGGACATATACGCAGAAACAATTTATAAATATCTATATTAAATTTTGCCAGACTGCTCTCCAGAATGCCTCTAACACTTTACACTAAGCAACAGTGTATCAGAGTTCCTATCCACCCCCCGCCCCATCAGCAATGACATTATCCATCTTTCTAATTTTTGTTAGTCTATTGGGTATAAAGAAATTTTATTGTGGCTTTAATCTGAACCTCTCTCATTACTAATGAGTTCGAGCAGATCTTCCTATGTCATTAGCCTGTTCATATCTTTGGTGCATTTTTCTATTGAGGCTCTTAGCTTTGTTTGATGATCTAGGCATTCCTTGTTGTACTAGTAAATACTAGTTCCTTGACAGTCTTAGTAATTATATTCCTACACTGCTACCTATTATAAAAACTATGAAATCGGTTTTTCCCAGTATTTCCCCCCACGTATCTATTGACACAAAAGAAAGCACCCAAAACCACAGAAGCTTAAAACAAACCATTTAATTTTGCTCATGATTTTATGGGTCAAAAACTGGGAAGGGCTCTACTGGGTGGTTCATCTGATTCACACACCAAAAGCCATGGCAGGTGGGGCCGGAGGATCCATTTGCACAATGACTTCTTCACTTAGTCTGGTCCCTTGAGGCTCCTTTGCCTCTCCAACAGATGTTGTATCCTCCAGGGCCTCATTAAATGACTTTGGCCTTCTCACAACATAGTGATTTCAGGGTAATTCTGTCACATAGTGACTGGCTTCCAAAAGGCAGGAAGAAATTCTCAGGCCAAGTAAGACCAACACCGGGAACTGGCATATCATCCATTCTACCATATTCTCTTGGTCTAAGCAGTAGAAGGGCCTACCCAAAAATAAGGAAGTGTAGAAACACCACCTTCTGATGACACTGTGACATTATCACATTGCAGAAGAACATGTCAGCTGAGAGATACTGTTGGGGTCATCTTTGGAAAACACAACCTGCTACATTATGCATTGACAGTTTCATTTCTTCTTTTGTGAACTGTCAAACCATGGCTTAATTTTTCTATCCTCTCTTACTGACTTATAAAACTTTATTACACATCTCAAACCTTTGCATTTCTAAAAATTTTGTTCTTTCCAAGTTTTCCTCCTCAGGTAGAAGACTGTAAATCAGTTTCATTTATTTTACTATTAGTTTTCTTTTTAAAATCTTGTTAGAATGCAAAAAATATATATATGTATCTCAAAAAATATAGAATCTTATCAAGGAATAAACCATTTCACAAATATCTTAAAATTAACTCCATCATATTATAAATTCAAATCCTATAATTATAACAAAGAATACATAAAAGTTTAAAATCACAGAGGTCTTCATTATAACTAATACAATGGACCTTTTCCATCTTATAAACTGCACATACTCTATACCTTTAGTTAATACTAAGGAATAATTTGGCCCCTCTTTTAATACAACTTCAGTGAAAATAGTTCCCACTTCCTCAAAAAAATTTCTTTAAAAACAATTTAAAATTCAGAAACATGGATTTGAGTTTTTTCTAAACCATGAAGGCAATTTACAAATAAATTTTTAGACCAGTAAGCATACACAACTGCTCTCTTCTATTCTTCTACATTTAAAAATGTCTTCTTATATGATCTTAATAAAAATTTCCCAAATATGTATTTCATGAGAGTGTCAGGCATGAAGTAATACTGTCTTCAAGTAAACTTGTCTGAAAATGACAAATCATGCATCTCTTCATTAACCAAAGACTGTTAATGACTGAAAAGGAAACTAAAGCCATACATCCTAGTTTTTTTGCAGGTCAAATTCTGGCATTTGGTGCTGAGGTTTAAAGAAGCCATTAACTCATTTTTTCCTAGAATATAGAAACATAGCATGTATAGCATTTTAGTTATAAAAATGTAATATGACAAGAATGCTTTATTAAAATATTTAGTAGTTTGTGATATGTCCAGTACGGATTTCTTTGAATTTATGTTGAGATTCATTGACCTCGAAGTTGTTAAGTGTGTCTTTCGCCAAATTGGGGAAGTTTTCTGCTGCTGTTTCTTCAGTTGTTTTTTGCTCTCTACTCTTTTTCTTCTCCTTTTGGGATTCTGATAACATGAATATTAGACCTTGTGATATTGTCCTGTTCATTGCCTCTGTTCATTTTTTTTCTATCATTTTCCCTTCTATTCATCAGATTGGATAATTTCTATTCTAGCTTCAAGCTCACTGATTCTTTTCTTCGTTATCTCCATTCTACAACTGAGCGCCTCCAGGGAATTCTGGGTTTCATTTTGGGGTTATTGTATTTTTTAGTTCTAAAATCTTATTTTGTTTCACACAAACACACATTATAATCATCTCTTTGCTGAGATTCCTTTATTTTTTTTTCAAGAATATTCTTGACTTCTTGAAGCATGGATGTTTTGAATGATTATTATGAATATTTTAGAGAAAAATGGTTTTAAAAGTTGAAACAAATAATTTGTAAAAAAAAAATTCCAAAATAAACAAAAATGTCTTTAAGTTCTAGAACTACAAAACACACACTGAAGAAGTTGAACAAAAAGAAAAATAAGGAAGGCAGAGGAGAAAGCAAAATGATCTCATTCTTGAAGCTTTATTTTTTTTAAATTTTTTTAACGTTTATTTATTTTTGAAAGACAGAGAGACAGAGCATGAGCAGGGGAGGATCAGAGAGAGAAGGAGACACAGAATCTGAAGCAGACTCCAGGCTCTGAGCTGTCAGCACAGAGCCCGATGCGGGTCTTGAGCTCACGAATCACGAGATCATGACCTGAGCCGGAGTCAGCTGCTTAACCAACTGAGCCACCCAGATGCCCCACATTCTTGAAGCTTTAAATACAGATAGAATTCTTGTTTTGTTTTGTTTAGCTAGAATTCTTTAAGTGACAGGATATATGCATATGATCTTGTTTTCTTTCCAAGAAGAGATGAAGTTAATATATTTTTATTTTTAATGTTTATTTTTGGGAGACAGCGAACGTGCACACGCAAGCAGGGGAGGAGCAGAGAGAGAGGGGACAGAGAATCCAAAGCAGGCTCTGTGTTGACAACAGAGAACCCGACGCGGGGCTCAAACTCACAAATCATCAGATCATGCATGACCTGAGCTGTAGGAAGCTTAATCGACTGAGCCACCCAGGCACCCCAATGAAGGTGTATCTTTTAATCTAGATACAACCTTTTGAAGTAACTGTTGGTGTGTTGCCTGTTGTCTATAAAAATCATACGATTAGTAACCTGTCTTCAAGAAATAAGTCCAAGCAGAGTAGAGATAATGCATCCTGTCCTGGAAATATATGTAGGAAGCGGCAGAAAATAAAATTCATCAAAAAGCATGAAGAGGGGCGCCTGGCTGGCTCAGTCTGTTAAGGTCCGACTTCGGCTCAGGTCATGATCTCACAGTTCGTGAGTTGGAGCCCCGCATCAGGCTCTGTGCTGACAGCTCAGAGCCTGGAGCCTGCTTTGGATTCTGTGTCTCCTTCTCTCTCTCTGCCCCTCCCTCCTCACACTCTGTCTCTCAAAAATGAATAAACGTTAAAAATAAAAATTTTTTTAAAGCATGAAGAAATTAAAAAAATTTTCCTCCTTCTTTCAGAAGTTGTATTATCCTCCAAAAAGGTGGAGTGAGTGGTTGGAGATGCACTCCATGTTTAAGAGTACTGCTATCTAAAAACAAATGTATTAAACTTGAGAAAACAAAATCATATACAAGTGCACAAAGTACAATAAACAATCCTTCCTCTTCGAATAATGTAAATGAAAAATAAGGGCCAAATTCTGAATGGGTGCTTTGTCCTCTTATATGTGCAGTTTTACCACTCACAAATGTTCACAGATGCAGGAATACATTAATAAGAAATGTTTGTTTTCAGCAATGTGAATAGTTATGTACAGGGAAACAAAATTAGAAAGTATCTGCATAAAGGCCTCAAACAGGCATTTCTACTCAACCCCTCTCCCCAAGTGTTTCCAAATTTTAGTTATAATCTAAGTTGAAAACTAAAATTTTTTTGTATTTTCCACATTGTATTTTTTGGAAGTAAGTTTGTATTTCTTTTTGAATGAACACCTGGAACCAAAAGCTTTCATTTACAACACCTGTGTCAAGAATGTTACCACTGGGGCAACCCCAGTAGCTCAGTCAGTAGAAGGCTGGCTCAGTCAGTAGAATGAGGGACTCATGTGGGTCATGAGTTCAAGCCCCACAGTGGATGTGGAACCTACTTAAAAAAAATTTTTTTTTTAAATTTGGAATTAAAAAAAAAAAAAAAAGAATGTTACCAGTTACCCATTGGAAGGAGTTTCATCAAAACCACACAAAGCCTAAGTTTCAAAATGATCATGTTTGCACATCTATCAGATACATATACACAACCTTGGGAATCATCTTCACCGGAAGGTAGTGGCTCTTACCATGTTTTCTGAAACTATAGTTGATTTTTGTGTATTCTAAAAGCCTGTCACACCAGCAGAAGAACTAAAGTGATGGAGGTAGAAAGCAGAGTACAGAACAAAGGCCTCGGGGACTAAATGTTAAAATGCTTAGGTGTAAAATCTCACCATTTCATAGAGATGTGTCTACTCACAAATGCCAAAAAGGGCTCTTTGAAAATACAGAGGTACATTTATTTCTAAACTTATCAAAGTGAGTACCCATCGACTCTCCAAGCACCTTCTAATGAACCATTTGCTGAGTACCCGAGTCACAGGTAACTTTGGCGATTAAAAAAGGTATGAAATCTTCTTTCAAGCAAATTGTTGTTGTCCTTGGTTTTGAATGATTTTGTGATTCTACAAATCTACAAATTCTAGCCATTCAGTTTTCCTAAGATACCAATCCAACCCGCAAGCATTTTACCACATCACCAAACAATAACAAACATGAACAACACAGATCATCTTAAAATAAGCTTTCCAATCTTTTTCAGTTGGCAAGTTAGTTAATATTTGAAGATACCCTGGGGTCAAGTCAGAGGGAAGGAAATACTTTCCTGAGACCTGATTAGAAAGCCAACAGTATTAGTCTATTCCATCTATACCCGAAATCACATTCAACAGAAATATGCATACAACCCATCCGGCTTTGCTCCCTTCTCCACCATTACTATATTTTCAAATACCCAGTACTAAGCAAACTCAGACAAACTCAGACAATTATGAAAACCCAGTACACCACAAAACATCAAATGGCTTTTTAATGATATATGAAAGTGGTCCAACAAAATGACACAGAAACGGGTTTTATAGGCTCTAATATACCAAAAGAAAGACAAAATAATTCTTTTTACTCTCACTATGAATCATATCTGTCACATGGTCTGTCCCCAAAACTAAAACATTGATAGCTGATTTCCAAAAACACCACTGTACCTTATTTCAAATCCCCCACTTTGCCAAACTTGAATGAAAAAACTTTCTAGACACCAATTCTACTTGTGTATGTGGGGGGAGGGGGGAGGGGGGAGGAGATTTTAAATGAATACTGTCTGAGAAATAGCTTTTCATGGCCAGATAGGCCTCAAGTTACATAGACAACAACCAGATTGTCTAAATGAGGCAGAATTTATGGAGCAGCACATGGTGGCAGAAACAGTGAGTGCAGAGGTGTTAAGAAATGTACTGACCTGCTTGGCAATCTGGTGTTATGAGAGAATACGCAAAAACAAGTAAGACCAAAGTGTCCCAACATGCAGAAGAACCCTGTGAGCCAAGAGTAATGTAACACAGCTAAAAGCAAATCTGATTTCCATAGTACCCAAACACTTCACAGCAAATGAAGGCAAAGGGACTTGCTCCCTAGAACTAAAGGTAATTGTGATGGTGGTATTTGTTTTAAATTCATTTTTGCACACCATACTTTTCTACAAACAACTGCAAAACAGTCTTCTGGGGTTTAAGAACACATCCAAGTTAATAGAAAAGTATTTCACAAGGAGGAACTACCAGACACTGCCTCGAAGCATTAGCAAAGAAGGGCAAGGTTCACCACGTGCAAGAGAAAGTGAAGCAAACACACCCAGAGACACGTTTGTAACTCATACGATTTCTTATACCTAAAACAAGACAGACAACACTCAGGACACTGCCTTCCACACTTTCCAAAATTACATCTCTTGCACAAATCCCACACGACCCCCAAAAACGAGCCCAACCTACCCAAACAGGGTCGTGAGCATCAAAGACTCCAAGTACAGAGTCGAACACTGTAAAAGAAGAGGGTGCTGTGCAGGATACAAACCACAACCAAACAATGCACACCCCAAAACGCTTAGGTGCTAGTCACCCAGATATTTTAAAGACTGAAAGCCAGATGGCCAGGGTCTAGCAGGCTGGGACGCCTCAAGGAGCCGGTAGCCGCCTGAGGCCCCCGGGCCAATCTAGAGACACCAGGCCCCAACGTTAACCCATCAGACCGCTCGCCCACCTCCCAGCACAAAATTAACAGGCCCTGGGTGACCTGGGGGCTGTTGGTGGCCTTCTAACGGTAAAGAGAGCCCCCCAAGCCGTCCGGAATAACAGAAACCCCCAACTCCTGCCTCGGCGGCGGCCATCATAGCAAAAAAAGCGAACTTTTACGACAACTCCCACAATACCCGCGGCCTACAACTCCCAGAGTGCACCGGGCGGCGCCGCGGTTAACCCTGTCGTGGCGCACGGGCTGGCGGCTCTCTCCCTTCCCCCTTCCAGCACCCAATTGTTGCACCAACTTTCGCCCTCACAATTCCAAACTAACTTTGCAAATTCTGTCAAGCAGTTCCAATTCTGCATCTCTCGCCGCCTTCTTTTATCACGCCAACCGCCTCAGCTGCCCAGAAAATTATCCCTGACGGAGTACTATTTGTTATCCCCAGAGCTCTCATCACAGTGCCAAATGCTTATCATTTAAGGGATACATTTAAGCTTCAATTAATCTTCCCCCTCGCCTTTGTAATTTTCCGGCATTTTTCTGAATTGTTATAGCCCAGATATTTTGGTACTCAACGTTATTAATAATTTAAAAGTTGTCTAAAATCTGGGAAACAACAACAGAGTACTATCCTATAGCTGACTACAATGTTCTCTATCTCTACGTTTTATAAGATAAATTCCTCAAATATATTCCCTCAGAAAACTCATGCAACTCCAAATAAGTACTAATAAGAAAAACTAGCTATGGGCAATGTATCTTTTCAATTTCAAGTTCATTTTTTTTAAAGGGAAAACTCTATCGTGTCAACATACTTTGTTTTCCCTTTCTATCTTTTGATAGAAAGATAATCAGAAATCGTATATACGACTACTTTATCCCTTTCTGACTTTAAAATATAGAAAACAACCAGTCAAGAAACATTTTCATATAATTTGAAAAGAAAACTAAGAATTCATTCTTTCAGAAAACTGCACAATCACATATTTTGCTAATGAAAGAACTCCTTGAAAGTTTCTCATTTTAATTAAAAATAATTTTTAGAAATGCATTTCTTTTAAATACATTGCCCATAATTTCAGTAAAGCTGACAATCACATTTAGAGATCACTGTATCTTCAATATAAATTAAATGTGTAAGATACACTTACAAACTGTAACTTGCTCAGACGTGTAACTGACTGACAGACAAAATAATTGTTTCGTATTTGATGCATGCACTAAAACAAAAACTAGGATTCTCCTAAAGCATCTGCTATTTTCCTCATACCAAAATATTTTTAAATGTACATAATGTCTGATTTTTCCAAGGAAACATTTTGCCATTTGAAAGGGCATTCAAAATGTATCATGAATTTCAAATCACAAAAGTCAGAAATCCTAATACACACAAAAAACCTCAAATCCTTTCTGGAAAGATAGCTCTTCAGCAAAACTCCATAAAATTTTATTTTAAACGTGATCCTTAATATTACATTTAGCTTATTAGTAAATTTTTTGATCTAGTAAACTACAATGAAAAAATACTTCTCCATCATTTATTTTTTCATTCATGTTACAGTATATAGTTTCATTAACAATTAAAATAAATTCTATATGCCAAGATATAAAATATATATACATATATATTTTACATTTTAGTTCATTATACCATTTTAGCTGCTGTATTTTTCTAATTTTACCTTAACATCCTAGTTAGAATTCAGGGAGGCAAAGTTACATTTTTTCTCTCTATTTTTAATAGCTGCTAAACCATAAAATGGTAATGTATATTTTATATATTATTCTCCTGCTGTTAAAATATATGATTCGTAAGAAAGTCTCAAAAACAAGTCAGAAATGAAAGTGATCTCCTCGTATATTTATAACATGATTACAACTCTTTTCTCAGGGCTATAAAATTATATTTTCCATTAGGAGGTTAGTTTTTTCTATTATTTTTCTATCTTTAAAAATATAAGATTTAAAAACTGACATATTAAAGGACTTTATTTAAAGAGTACATTAGAAATAATGTTAGAATTCTTTTCAGATTCCCAAAATTCTTCTTTTAAAAATAACTTAGAAGTTTAGTATATCCTAATTAAGTAATTTAAGGGAGTCTTAACCTATGTACTTAATATTAATATGAATGTTTTTATAAGGAGAAAATTTTATTCTAGAAATAAATTCTTCAAATCCATGTAAAAAAATTTAATATTTTTCTCCCGAAGTTTTTAGATTCTATTTAACCACATGAATTTTTACGTGCATTTCATAAAAACTAAAACCTCTATACTATGATTTTTTAAAATACTTATATGTAACTGTATTCATATATTTAAAATGAGGAGAAATCTTGTTTACTCTGGAGAATATATGTTGATAGAAGACAAACATTGCAATCTATTTCTTTTTCTTTATCCAAATGTGGTATTGGTGAGAAAGCTAGAATGTATACATCTGTATAATTTACAACAGATTATGTATATAATTTCTCTAACTACTTCTTTCATTCTTTTAACTTTATAAAATACTTCAAAGCCTCTTTAAATGTTTGTTTAGACATTTTAATTGCATTTTTAGTTTATCTGCTTTAAAACATCTGATTTTCATATATGTGATTTATACTGTTCATGGCAGTAAATTGCACTAATAGAATTACTGCCTAAAATAGAATGAGTTGCTCATATTTTAATATGCTTAAAAAGTTAGTCTGTCTTCCCCTTTCATACGTTACCAGTATGACACAATAAAAAATGAAAAGAGGTCACACACAAAGGACAGTTTCTTGCCTGATTAAACAGATTGGTTATATTTACATTATGATTCTACAAAAGCAATGTTTTCCTAGCATATGAGTATATTCCAGAGTTTAACCTTCTTTGTTACTGCCCAAACCTTAAGTAACTTTAATTCACTGGCCTTTTAAAGCAGTGACCAGTCTCTCAAATTTATCAAAATGTTTATTTTTTTATTATCACATATGTTTATATTTATGTTTAGGAATATTCTAGGTGTCTCTAGATTTTGCAATATATAATTTTAATTTTGTTATGTCTTAAATACTTAGAAAAGATGATGATGGGAATCCTGTAATAATATCCGGCTATAAGAAAGTGCATAAAAAGGGCCTCTTTTTTCCCCCAACAAATTGATTTTTTAATGAAAAAAATTTCAACCAATTTGTTTTATTTAACTTAAAACCCCAGCTTTCTATCATCGTCATAATGTTTTATATCAGTTAGCATAAGCAAAGCTAAAGTATATGTTAACTTCTTTCTTCTAATTGAAATGTTCTCTTTTCAACAGATGGAAAAACAATAGAAAACATTTCCTTACCTAAAGATGAAAAGTTTCACCTTTAAAAAAGTCCCCAAGTTTCTTCAGAAGATAAAACTCAACTTTTATTTCCTACAGAAATAAAAAAGATACAGGTTAGTGACTGTCATCACTTTTACTCCGAAAAATCAAAATAGAATGATGGATATTTGGATTTTTTGAGTCCTAATTTTAGACAGCAAGGCTTAAATATAATTAAATTAAATCAGTGCTGCGAATTAAAACCTCACCCTCATTTAAATTTTAAATTTTACCACAGAACCATCACAAGCTAATAGTTTCTTATACTTAGCTGTTTCGTATTTTATTCTGCTATTGCTATATCATGTGGGTCTTAGTTAGGACTCAATAATTTTAACGTTCTTTTGATATATTTGTCATTAACTATCTTAATCTGTTTTAAGATGTTTTCCAATACTTATCAATGCCTGTTTCACACATAGTTTCTATAGGCAAAATTTCTAAACACGTGAAAGAAAACAGTCCAAGCCCTAAACTTTGTAATTCTCATGGGCTTTTCTAGCTTCAAATCAATTTCCCCAAAAAGAGATATTTAAAACACTATATACTCTATGATAGAAACACTAACCAGTTTAAGTCAGAGTAAGACTTAGACCTAATGTTTAAAAACAATTGTCATGCTCCTCTCTCTGCTTCTCTCTGCTCATAATTTTCTTTCCATTTTAAAACAGGTTTACATTTATTAACTCACATGCCTTCTCTCCAAAGCAATATTATCTTCTGCTTAAAAAAATTTCAGATTCTTTACATTTCCCCTTAATTTCATATAAGGATCTACTATTTCCAACTCCAGAAGGGGGAAATGAGTATTAATTATACTATTTCTCCCCCAAATTTCTTTTCATAGAGCTATTTTCTAATTTTCTCCTCTGTATGATTCTGCCATACCCCACTTAGTTATTGTTGTTGTTTTTAACAGACCAACAAGATTTGTCCAACATTCCTCTCCCCAACATCTGAGGGCATATTCTGGTTTTGTTTTTGTGTTTTGATGCATATGTCACAGCCCAGCTAGTGTTACCCTCTCCATACTCCAAACATAACCAGTTTTCACTTGCCACTAGGGGACTTGTGGGCTTTCTTTCACCAGACCTCGGCAATTTCCTGTTCTGCACCAGGACATCCCATTTGGAGTCCTCTTGTGGGATGAATAAAGTTGGAGAGTGAGGGGAGTTAGAAACACAAGAAAGAATGCCAAGCACACATGTCACCGGTCACATCACGTAAAGAACTTTGCCCATAACCTTGATGCTTTAGAGTAGCATAGAACCTATAAAACTCATATGCCCAAGTACTAAAATATTCCTGTTTGTTAAAATCACTCTTGGCCGGGGCCCCTGGGTGGTTCAGTCAGTTAAGTGTCCAACTTTGGCTCAGGTCATGATCTCACGGTTCGTGTGTTCGAGCCCCGCGTCGGGCTCTGTGCTGACAGCTGGGAGCCCGGAGCCTCCTTCCGATTCTGTGTGTCTCTCTCTCTCTGCCCCTCCCCTGCTCATGCTCTGTTTCTCTCTGTCTCAATAATATATAAACATAATAAAAAAAATCACTCCTGGCTACCTTTGATTTCCTAAGCCATTCTTCTTTTTTTTTTTTTAATGTGTCCTTTGTGGTACAATTTTGCAAGTGCAAAGCAGAGGTAGGAGAACTGACCACTCACCCATCCACCCAACCAATTTCTAGGGCAGAGGCCACATGGCCTATGGGGCCTCCACCCAAACTAAAACTTCAGGAAGATAAGCCTATAATCACACTGTGCCTCAGTTTCTTCTCTCCAACTTGATTCCATCACACAAAGCAACAAGCAGATGCTGAAGTGGGAACCCAATCAAAAGGCAAAAAGAAAGATTTAAACTAAGAGACGTTTTTTCCTCAGTTATATCCATTTTCCTGAAAGCTTTTTCCCAGCAATGGAGGTGGGCTGTAGTCTTGGGCAAGGTTGAGGGGTACAACATGGAGAGCCTCCAATATCCCCAAACCCCTCAACAGTGCAAACAATGATATGGCCCGACATAACAGCAGTGATTTCCGTTTTTAATAAAAAAATTTTTAAAAAATAAAGCCAAACTAAAAGCCTCTTTCTAAAATACTGACAATGGTACGTAAATGTTTTTATAAAGAATAATACACAAGTGGGTTCACAGTCATAAAAACATTGTCTTTGCTTCAGCCTCGGTGCCGTTGGCTTCTTCTCCTCCACGAAAGCACACAAACTAGTCCTCATTCGTAACCCAGTGCTATTGTAACAGGGCAGCCAGCACAGTGGGGAGCCTTTAAACCCCTCAGGGAAACTCCCTCCAATACGAACCTGGTTCCGCAAATGCAAATTGTAAAGGGAACTCAGCAAAGCATTTTAAGAGGGTTCCTGCCCCCTCCCCTGCTCAGAACTCCATGCCAAGTTAATCTGAGTCATTAGCTCCTATTGAGACACTCCTTTATTTAAAAGAAAGCACCAAGCATAAACTTAGTTAAAAGTGATTTTTTAGAAGCCAAGATTTATCCATCCTAAACAGTAACAGATCAACGTTAACTGCTTACCAGTTTCAACACCAGCTGCAAATGGGTTAATCCTTCATTTCCTGGAACCATCAATACTGCAAAACTCCCAAATTTCCTTTCCATTTTAGGAAACCAAGTTCTTAGAAATAGTAAAATAAGAGTTTTCCATCTCATGGGCTTTTAAACATTAACTACAAATCCAATCTAAGACTCTTTCGCATAAAATTAAGAGTTCTTTCTCTCTCCCTCCCTCCCACCATTCCCTCCCTCTTTGAATTAATTAGGGGAAATTCATGGCCTTTTGTACTCTGCCTTCTTACCTGGGTCTCACTCTAAAATGTAAGTAACTTCCTCCCTCTTTCCCTTCATCCTTACTTGAAATCCCTTTTTAAACAGACCACAAATTTTCCTGGTTTCACTGTACTGAGATTCTGGCTAAATTTCACCAAACTCTGTCCTCACAGAAAAATGTAAAATGCAAAATGTAAAATGAGGGGGTTGTACAGGACAATCTCCAAGGTCCCATTTAGCACTGGCATTCTATATGTGTCTACGATGATCCAGGGAAGCTGGAAGAACTCCAGAGAAGCACCCAAAATTGGGCCTCGTTTCTGTGCACACTGCTGCTGTTACTGTGTGCCTGTAAACTTTTTTGCTGAATTTCAGCATAACACGTTTTTCTGCCCTTCTAGGCTAACAGTCTCCTCCTGCACTTTGCTTCTTCAACCCAATACTTTTCTTTCTCTAAGAAACCGTTCTGTTCTGCTAACTCCATTCTTTCCATTAAGACCATCACTAGCACCAGCAGCCTCTTTCTGATAACTGGGGATCCCTTAATGATACTGTAACACATTCTTCTAAGAAAACAACAATGTTTATTACCCAGACCCTACTGTCCTCCCCCTCATCTGTAACATTTACGGAGAGCTTCCTAGGCAATAGACACTGTTCTAAGCACTGCACATTTAATCCTAACAGCCACATAATGCAGAGTCTATTATCATCCCCATTTTACAGATGAGCAAATGGAGGCAAACAAAGGTTAAGTCATTTGTTCAAGGTTTATATCTAATAAGGGAAGGGTCCAAGTTTGAAAACCATGCATTCTGAGTACAGGGCTTGTGCCCTTAACCCCATGATGCACTACCTCTGATTCAATTATTTCCATGGACCCTCCTACCTCTAAAGTTTTCTTATTAACCAGCATTTGATTATCTCAGTCTCCTAATAGATGAATTAGGCATAATCAGAATATCTACTTTATAGCGTTGTTGGGAAAAGGAAAGAAATTTAATGTAACACACTCAAAACAGTGCCTGGCGCAGAGTTAATGATTTGAGGAAATGTCAGCAATTATTTCATGGGGGAATCTCTTAATTTGCAGATAAAGATCCTGAGGTCACTAGTTAGTTAGCGGAAAAACTAGGACTGAGACCCAGAAGTAATGCACCCCCCTTCTTCAATTTTTTTTTAATGTTTATTTATTTTTGAGAGAGAAAGAGACAGACAGATGGAGTGCAAGTGGGGGAGGGGCAGAGAGAGAGAGAGGGAGACACAGAATCTGAAGCAGGCTCCAGGCTCTGAGCTCCGAGCTCCGAGCTGTCAGCACAGAGCCCAATGTGGGGCTCGAACTCACGAACTGTAATCATGACCTGAGCTGAAGTCAGACATTTAGCCAACTGAGCCACCCAGGTGTCCCTGCACCCACTTCTTTTTAAAAATATCATTTACGAACACAGTGTTAAGTTCAGAGACACACTTAAATTTTAAGACTTTAAAAAACAACATACGTTTTGTGTTTCTGATGCCAAGGCTTTACCTACTGAACTATACTCCTCTTCCTAAAAGGCAAATTGCAAGGAATCAAGGATTCCGGATTTGCCTGCCCTCACCTCCTAACACATAGCTAGGCTTTGCAATCATTGATCAACAGCGTCTAATAGTTTTTGGAAGAGCAATTTACCAGAGGCTTAGTATCTATTAAAGATCACCTCCATATTGAGTCTAGGCTGAACGTCTTTTCAAATGGTAATATTGATTTGGTGAAATAAATTTCTTACCAGAAGCCCCATACTTGAGAATGAGTCCATTTTATATTTGTTAATTGAAAAACAGTGGTGCCTGGCTGGTTCAGTCATCGGAACATGCAACTCTTGATCTCAGGGTCATGAGTTTGAGTGCCACGTCATGGGGTAGAGTTTATTTTAAAAGAAAGAAGGAAAGAAAGAAAGAAAGAAAGAAAGAAAGAAAGAAAGAAAGAAAGAAAGAAAAAGAAAAAGAAATAGTTGTTCAGGAGGAAAGGTCTCCTTCCTGTATAAATAAAACTGGAGCTTGCAAAGGTTGTGCAGGTAATATTAATATTTATATATTTTTAAAGTCTATTTACTTTGAGAGAGATAGCACAATTGGGAGAGGAACAGAGAGAGAGAGGGAGAAACAGAGAGGGAGGAAATGCCAAGCAGGCTCCGCGATGGCAGAGCCTGATTAGGGGCTCGAACCCCACAAACCATGAGATCATGACCTGAGCCAAAATCAAGAGTTGAACACTTAACTGACTGAGCCACCCAGGCTCCCCTGGAGGTATATTTTCTTTCTCTGTCCTCATGGCAATAAATAAACACACACATTTTGTTATCAACAAATGCTATACTAACATATCAAAGAAGTATTACGTTACTTGGGTAGAGCACAGCTACTGCCAAACTAACCATTCAAACGATAAAAGAAAAATTTTTAAGAAGCACATTAATCTGGTAATTCCGAATGTGAGTACAATAAAATAATCTTGGTACAGTTTATATTTTCATAATTTGTATTGTTATCTTCAGACTCTCAGTGAGCTTCTAGCTCAAGGCACCTTGTCCTGAGGTCAGAACCCCAAACTTCTTAGCATTTAGCTCAAGTAAATAAAAAAAGAGTATGCCTTCATCTTCAATGTCCTACTGTGCTTTTCTTATAGCTTAAATATCAGACTTTAATGTTTTCATTTTATTTTTGAGAGAGAGAGAAACAGAGACAGAGCATGAGCAGGAGAGGGGCAGAGAGAAAAGGAGACACAGAATCTGAAGCAGGCTCCAGGCTCCGAGCTGTCAGCACAGAGCCCAATGTGGGGCTCAAATTCACAGACCAGGAGATCATGACCTGATCCAAAGTCAGATACCTAACTGACTGAGCCACCCAGGATCCCCAATCTCAGACTTTTAAATGCATTCAGAATATAAAATAAATAGTATTTTTGAACGGGATTTTCATTTTGTACTGGTTTGTTCATTATTGACCATCCTCTTAAGAACTAAAGCCCCACCTCAGAATGTTGAATTTGCCTCTAAGTCCAGAGAAATTTCTAATCTATGGTCCCCTCTTGTGCATGCACAAAGAACTATCTCAACAAGGTTTTATTTTATTAATATGTGTGGGGTTTTTTTAAACACTAAAATATTGGATCTCAAGGTTATTGGGTTGTATTTTTTTTTTACAATTTATTACGGAAATTTTAAGCAAAGAAAATTAGAAAGAGTCTAACAAACACCCATGTATGTATCGTCTCTAGTTAATAGTTAACATTTAATCGCATTTGCTTCATCTCCTTTTTTTCTTTGCTGAAGCACTCTAAAGGAAATGACAGACATCATGGCATTTTGCTCCTAAATACATCATTGTGCACCTCTAAGAAGTAAGGACAGTTTCCTACAGAACTAGAACGCCATGATCAAGCCTACAAAATTAACAATAATTCCCCACTACCAAGGCCATGTTCTAATTTCTCCAGGAGAGATCTAATTTTCTTAATAATATCCTTAAGTCTCTATTCTGTCATCAGTACAGCGCACACGTGTTTTTTAAATAAAAGCCACCTCTAAAGTGGTTAATTCCAACCAGTTCTGCTAAGGTAGCAGTGTGCTCCCTGAACTACTCCAAGCCCGTTATCTGACGGACCACCAGGCACTACTGAGTCTTGCCCTTACGCCTGTTGGAGACATCATGATGTTAAATCAAACAGTGATGAGAACTGGATTAAAAAACTGTGGAATTTCAAGTACATATTTACCTCCATAGTCACTGTGCACTGGGGAGCAAAGGGAGTGGCACAAGGGACCACAAAATGCTAAATACGGTTACATAGTTTTTTTTTCTTTATGTTTATTTATCTATTTTGAGAGAAAGAGAGAATTTGGGAAGAGACAGAGAATCCCAAGCAGGTTCTGTGCTCCAGCTTGGAGCCTCATGTGGGCTTGATCTCACGAACTGTGAGATCATGATATAAGCCGAAATCAAGACTCAGACACTTACCCCACTGAGCCACCCGGGTGCCCCTGGTCACATCGTTTTAAGTGGGTTTGTTTTGTCTAATCATTTAATACAGGTCTATATAGCCCAACCTGCACAAGATGTAAAGGTGGTAATTTTCTATAGATTCAAATTCATTGAAATTCAGAGGGGGAAAAAAATCACTTTTCCTTCACTCATTTAGTTAATGCAGTAAAAGTAAAATTATAATCCATTGGTGGAGGGGATAACTGGATTACTTGGATTTTCCAGGAGTAAGGAATTAAGAGGATTCTTTTTAGGGACGGCAGGGGGAGGAGAGACGGGAAATTGACCTGACATAAATTTTAAGTCATGCTCAGTCTTGAAGACCAGTGTGAAACGTCTCTCTTGTCCTTTTATAGGAAATAATCAGAAGAAGAAATAGGCAAGCTAAGATTATCATTTTGCTTCAGTTCCATCTATAAGCTACTTGTTTTTCTAGAAACCATCATCTCCTATATATGAGTCTCTCAAAAACTGATGTAAACAAAAGGAGATGTTCAAGGGTTTTGTTAGCTCTGATACCTGACGCTGTCTGGAGGGCTATTCTTCCGCAGCATTAAGGGTGAGAACACTGCTTGGAACATCCTGTCTTAACCTTTACGTTTCATGTCTTCCCCTTGTCCCTGAATGCACAAAGCCGCCTTAATAATGTGTGCAATGTTATTATTTTTAAGTTGTCATTTTAATTGGTTTCTATATGACTGAACTAGTTAAGGACATACAATTTTTTTTTTCCCACTGAGGTGAAACTATATGGGGGCAAAAGATAAAGGTACCCCCTCTTTCCATTGTAACTAAAGCATACTATCTTATGCTTTTCTCTGTTTTTTTTTTTAAATAACTTATTTATTTTTAAATTTCCATCCAAGTTGTTAGCATATAATGCAACACTGATTTCGGGAGTAGATTTTTTTTTTCTTTTTTAATAAGGGAAATATAACAAATGTGTAAGGAGACAATATTTAGATCTGATAGCATCAGAATTGAGTAAGGGATGGCCATCAACATTCAGCCATATGGCATCCCCTTAAGAACCTCATTCTAAAAATTTTTTAAATGTTTATTTATTTTTGAGAGAGAGAGAAAGAGAGACAAAGCATGAGTGGGGGAGGGGCAGAGAAAGGGAGAGACAAAGAACCTGAAGCAGGCTCCAGGTTCTGAGCTGTCAGCACAGAGCCCAATGCAGAGCTCAAACTCACAAACCATGAGATCGTGACCTGAACTGAAGTCAGACACTTAACTGACTGAGCCACCCAGGCACCCCCAGAACCTCATTCTAAAAGACACGCCAACATGCCCATGCGCACATTTACAAAAATACATGTATGGAAATGTTTACATTTGATATGGTAATTTAGGCAGAGGAAGTCAAAACTTCCAACATGGGACCAAACGAAGCGTCAGAAACCAGAATCCAAAGACAGTCCTCAATCTTTTCCTTCAGTCGCCAAAAAACTTTCCAGAAAAATCAATAAATAACTTAGTTGCTGACCACCTTCCCTTACCACTCTCCTGAATAAAGCCTTTAGAGCAAGAAAAAAATGGCAAATACGTAAGAAGTAAAGAGAGTTGTAAAGGATCTATAATGATCTAACAACTCAGGAGTCCGTCCCTGCCCAATGACACTGGCTGCAAAACCACTCAGTGCGTAGCAGATGGACAGACAGGCTGTGTACACACCTTGCCCACGTGGTCATTCCCTATATTGATGCCTTCCTGCCCGCACACAATAGGGCATTACAAGAAACAACCTCAAAATAAACACATACACATACAAACAGAGACACTACAGAAAACTTGAAATGCCTCGTAGGAAAGGGATTTTTTTTTTCTCTACAGAGTTACTTTGTAAATGAAATTTACAGTATAAGCAGCTTCCTTTTGCCATCCTATACAGGCACCCCACTGTCGGAGGAACAGAATTCAGCATCACTTACTCATCTAATACATACGTATAGATTACCTCTACCTGCCTGCTAATTAAAACATTGGTCTTTAAGATCGGAAGGGTCCTCAGAGATCACCTAATTCAATTTATTCACTCTAGGGAGGAAGACAAGAGAGGTAAAATGACTTACCAAGGTCACACGGCTTTCTGACCAGAGTGTCTTTTTCAACAGAAAACAAAGAGCTCAAAAGAAGGAAGCACCAAATAAAAAGCCAGAGGCATGGTAGAGAGCACCCACTGAAAACTATAAGATTAAGAATTGTACTTTTGGACAAATATTGAGGAGTTTGCCCCATTCTTCCTTCCTTCCTCACGTCCGGCTCCCTCATGCATGCACCCTGCAGAGTGGTAATCAGCCACCTGCCCCCCACCCCTAGCCTCTCCCCGCACACAGGTGGGGAGACAATGGGATGAGAGGAAGAGCAGTATGCTGGCTGTGGGACATGGGGCCTTACTGAAACACAAAAAAATGACTAGATCCCTACAGAGACTAATCCACATCAAATATTGATAAGGGGGGTCCTCTCTCTCACAATCCATAGCTCACTGCAATGTGTAGGTACAGGGTCCCTTTTAGGCCAGAGCTAAGAGTTTCAGAGAGAACAATTCCTCTGAATTCTTTTTCATTCATGAAAAGAAATGAAGACAAAGGAAGAGAGAGAAAGAGAAAAAAATATATATAAATTTTTGTTGTTCATTGAGTCTCCTGACAGGCAGCCTTCCTGTCTTTCTGTATTAACTTGAACTGTCTCCTTTAACAGAACAGAATGGCTCAGAAGGAGCTCAGCCAATGCCTATTAGGACTGACCACTCTCTGGACAAATTAGAAGCTGCCTTTAGGAATTTTGAGGGAAAATGTTTGAAAGGTCCCCCTCCCCTTTTTTTAAGTCATGGTATATTTGTTAGCATGTATTTTTTAAATTAACTTAAAATTTTTTATAGTATTAAAAAGTCTATATTCTGGTCTCAAAGTAGTTGCTAAAAACAAAGAAAGCTTAACACGTAAATTGTAAAATATATTTTAGGAAGTCTTCTTGCTGCAAGAGGACTTGGAGCTCTTGTTAAATACTCATAGACACCTGAGATCCTTTACATTCTACCCAATCTGTATTTGTTCAAAAAACCTTCTATATATATATATATATATATGTTTCTACCCCTGTCAAACCATCCACCATCTGTTTTCTGTCTGCACCAAACTTAAATCTCCTTATAGTCTAAAGCACGTGTCCAAGCATCCAACAGCTTTAACTTTTGAAAGACAGAGGTATGTTGCCTTTTTTGTTTTTATTATTATTTTTTTTAAGAAAGGAAACATACTAGATGATTAGGATTTCGTGTAGGGGGCGTCAGGGCCAGTGCTGGGGAAGCTTCAACAGAGGTGACATCAATTAAGACAGTAAAAACTCAACCATCGTGAACCTTCGTCTTTTTCACCCATCACATTAGGTTCTTAAAAGAAGATGAATTTCCTAGAAATACAGAAGTTGAGGTGGCTGAATATCCAACCTTGCCCCACAGTCTAATCCATGGCAAGATACCTCACTGCTGGGCATTAAGATCTGGGCATTAAAAACCTTCTGGTTGTCAGAGATACCTGGGCACACAGGGGTTGTCATGTTTTGTTTTGGAGTACGCTCTAGGGCAATATCCCCTAAAAACTCGGAGGCACGAGAAGAAAGCAGAAATGTACACAAAGAAAATCGAAGGACACCCTCGAAGGACACCCTACAAACCCCCACTTGGGGTGTAGCTTGGAACCTTGCTACCTTGTCAAAGGTATTTCCTTAATGTTCATCATCATTCCAAAAGACAGGTTGTCAAATCTACAAGATGACTTAGAGATCACATGGTCCATTTTTCACATTTTCACATATGGAGACGGATCCAGAGAAGGGGATGTGCCCAATGCCACACAAGGGAACAGGCTAAAAAATCCAGGACTTCTGCCTCCCATCTAATTCTCTTCTACGCACTGAACTTCACCTTTCCGAAACATTTAACCAAACAATCACCTCATTTAATCCTGTAAAGAAACCTCTGCAGTAGATAGAGTGTCACCCCCATTTTCCAGACAAAGGAATTACTATAGAAGTTTACAGTGAGTCACTGCCAGATTCAGAATCAAAATTATGTCTCTCAACACTTAATCAGATATTCTCTTAAGTGGCATTTGAAAACAATAGTTTCTGTTTATTTAGCGTCTGCCTTTGTACTTTATACATTATGATTTCTCTTTGGTATCCCAATTTTTTTTTAAAAATCAAACAAAAATAAACATATCCTATTTGAATTGGAGCTTGGACTAAATATAAGTAGTTACCTTGAGAAAAAAAATTCCAATCTGCATCCTCCCTACTAAACAGTTCTGGAAAATATGCTGATCTGCAAATTCCCTTCTGGATCTACAAGTGTGACTCGGCTGGGAAGTCCAACCCAATGGGCTTTCCTATTTCATAGTGATCATTCAATACAGAAAACAAGCTGTATTCCAAGTCACTAGGAATTCACCAGGTGAAATTAGTGCTTAAAGCCCATTAAGTCTGTGGCCACGGTAGAGTGTCTTCCACGGAGATCTAGAGAGAAGTGACACCTGAGGAGGGAGACATCACTGGCCATGCTCAATAAACTCCACGAATGGAGGGACTCCTGAGGGCTCAGTCAGTTGAGCACCAACCTGTGATTTCAGCTTAGGTTGTGATCTCACAGTTAGGTTTGTGAGTTCCAGCCCTGCATCAGGCTCCACATTGGCAGTGCAGAGCTTGCTTGGGATTCTCTCTCCCTCTCTCTCTGCCCCTCCCCTACTCATGTCATGCACCTATGTGTGCACGCTCTCTCTCAAAAATAAATCAAATAAACTTAAAAAAAAAAAAAAAAACCTCCATGAATGGAGCTACCAAGGGGTTTGAACCACTGGCCGTTGAGCTCTTCTAGACTAAATACAACATAATCTGTGTTGGTTAGCATCACCCAATACACCAAGAGCTTAGAAGCAGAGAAAATTGAACAAATACCAAGGACAAAACAAAAACATGATGAGTAGTTTTCTCAAGGTACATTTAGATAATGAGCCAGACTGTACTCCTGTTATGAACAAAAATACCACACACGACCACAACTCGAATGCCAAGACATTGTAGGGCCCCATTTGAATCACTTGACCCTGCTCATTTGGAAAATTGTGATATTATAAAAATTACTATATTTTGTCAAGTGGTCTGGTTAATTTGTTCAATGCAAAGGATTGCAAATAGACTTTGTCAGAATTCGCAATCACTTAGATCTTTTCAAGTTTGTGAATAGACAAGAATAAAGATGTTTCTTCATCCCTTCTCTTTCCATGTTTTCCCATCCATGTTTCCTAGAAAAATATGCCTGAGTAAATCAACTCCCAAATCCATTCAACATGGAAAAAAAAATGGTAGGAATGGGATCATATTTGGCCACATAAACTGCTTTACATCAATTACAAACATAGACTTAGTGGATGAAATGTGGTTAGGTGATAATGGTATGGATTATCAGTAAAAATGAGTGACATTCTTAAATGTTCATATAGTATAGCCCTTCATATTTTCGATTAAGCCAGTCAAATGACATTGCAAAACACAAGGATATTTGTTTGAAAATTATTTAGATGAATCTCGGAGCTTTTTAGGAGAGTTTGGGATAGCTCTACCAATGGTATTCTGCAGTATCACAGTTTAGTTAGAGGCACGAATACAAAAATATATAAAACCCAAAGAATATAAGTGTTTGCTTCCATATATTCAATCATTTCTCATTTCTTTGGCCATGGCTATCACATAGTCTAAAAAACAAAGGGGGGATTAGAAAGTTAATACGACTCTGGAGACGAGCTTTAACTCAGCCAAATCTGCATTTGGACATACTGTTTTTAAGTCAGGGTAGCCTGAAAAATTGCAACAATGAAGTGGTCTCCTTGTCCATTTTTATTAACATTTATATTTGTGCATCTTTTTTAAGGGGCGGAGATCTAATTTCTTTTCTATCTGTCAAGTGGTGAGTCCGTGCTTATCCGAATGCCTAACAAATCTTGAGAATTAAAAATGTTTTTAAAATTCTGATCAGTAGTGACAGTGAAAAGTGATCAAGCCTAGAGGCTTTTGTTGTTGTTGTTGTTGTTGTTGTTTTGGTGATATACAGCCAGTGAAAGGGATATAGTCAACAGTTGCCAAGCATATAATGATGTTGTTGAGGATGCTTACATCTTTTTTATTTGGGGTAAATTTCAAATACAAAGTTACTCAGTAAAATGGGTTATCACTATAAAAACAAGACCTGGGAAGCTGACAAAAGAAAGTAAAAAATTTTGTTTACAAAGAGGAAAGAAAGTTTCATTGAGATGGGGACTAATTTCTCTAGTAATTGAAAAAAAAATCATTACTTTGGAATATTTATTTTATGTGGCATGTTGCAAACATTTAAAAAAGATAATTTTCTATAACTTCTTATTTGGCATTTTGTAAAAAAAAATGTCATGAAGACAAAAACTTCTGGACCAATATTGAGAGTTTTAAAATATTATTATTACTTATGTTAAAATTGGCTAAAAGAAAATATTGCCAGTGCTTTCAATTTTCTAATACTTTTTAAATTCAGATAAAAAATTTTAATATTTGGCAAAATCAAAACTTTTTAAAGCTTTATTTATCATGGTCAAGATTTTAAAGGTTAGCATTATATCAGAATTCTGTGATCAAAATCTAAAGAAAGGAATATCATTTGGAATATCCAAAAATATATTTGAGAAATAAACCCAATTTACTTGTCAAGCTTTCATTGGCATTGGCAACTACTTTAAGGGACTAGAATATAGATTTTTTAATACTATGCAATTTTAACAAGTTCTTTAAAAATTACATGGTAACAGATATAACATCACTATTAAAATGCTTTTTAGTATCTAGTAAATGAATAATAGTAAATAGTAATAAAACACTAACATGCTATTTTAGTTTTCCTCTATGGCTCTTATTTAATAAGATATTGCTATGAATTTTTTGTTAAATCATGTCATGTTATTTTAACTCAGAAATATACATGTCTATATTGTTTCTTAAATGCAGTTCATTATGATTGAGTTTTGTTTTTTGTTTTTTGTTTTTTTTTTTTTTTTTAAGCAAGGTCTAATACTAAAGCATTTAGATAGCAAATTCAGGAGATAGCAGGGCTTACCCCTAGCATTTCTTTTAATGTTGGTATAATTCCATATAATCTCTATAAAATCAATCACTGTGTTTTTATAATGTCAATACATCTGTCTGAAAACTCAAAACTGCACAGGGCTATGTTGCCTGGGTGATGCCTGACAATTGACAATTGGATATTGGTAAGCATCGGGTACCTGGAACTGAGTCTTTAAACCTTTTAGCACTCTCTAAAATCAAGGTGTCCCCCCCTTTAACTTTCAACACTGTGAGATTAATTCATTAAGAAAGTAAAGCAAAGCAAATGCAACTGGTTAGCCATGGATCTGAAGGTTCTAAAACTGTATTAGAATCTCCCTCTTTATTGATTCTTTCCATGATAGTTCTTATGTTCTGCGTAATACCTTTTATTATTATTTTTTTTACCCTATAGGATATGTGGCATTTATTTTCTATATCAATGTAAATACTTAGTTTAGTAAGATATGTTTATGATCCATGTTTTGAGTTACGTTTTGCATTAAAACTATAATCTGCTGCAGCTGTTTCATGTAAGTCTATAAGTTGGCAAATGGAAAGTTTCAAAATAGTGTTATTATTTCCCTAACATTCTTGAAAATGTTATTTATGATACCACAGGTCTTAGATAAAACAAAAATAATCCTTTTCCTACAATCATTGTTTTAGCAACTTTCAAAAAATAAAATATAAAAGTAAAGTTCAAATTCCCATACAGTTTCTCTTTCTTGCTACTAGTTTATTTGCCCATAAAAACAAAAATTCATTATTTTTATGCATTTTAAAAACCAATAAATGAATATGTGACTAGTTCTCAAACATATTTTCTATCTTTAGAATTTCTAAATAAATTGAAATAAATTGAAAGTTTATCTTCCTAGTAAAGGGTATAAAAAGCTAAGCAACAAAATACCAACTTTCTTAAATGTTTGGCATTCAAATTAAAATTTGTTATTTTGCTTTACAAATCTAAAAAGGGAATAACTAAAATAATTTTTAGAACTTAATATATAGTTAAGATTGCTTTTAATTTTTAGCAAATATTTTTAAATAGAATTTCTATCTAGTATGTATACTTTTCTATTGTTTTACAAATAGATATAAGGCAGAGTTTTTTTCAGCTCAGTTTTTCAGAAATACAAATAAAAAATCCTAAGCAATTAATACTTGCTTAGTAATTCATTGCTTTTCATGGAAATAAAATTTTAACTAGTGAACTTAGCTCATCTTCCATTTACTATTTCAAATATTGATATTCCAAAAATTTAAGCTGTTTTGAAAAACATATGAATAGTTTTAAATAGTTATAATAATTTTATTCCTGAGTAAAATATTTCTGAATTAGAGATAATTCAGTCTAAAAATCAGAAATTGCCAGTGATTCCTTATGGGAGAAAAATAAAGAATTATATTAGTTTTTAGCAGTATCATATGTTAACTATAAGTCCAAAATTGCTTATTTTGGTCCTTTTAACATTTTTTAAATTATTAAAGACAGATTTCAGGACTAAATTGACAGTGAACTTCTATAGTTATCAATTTGCTTTGATCAAAATGTTCCTACTTGGCAAAAATTTAAACCACGTGATTTGTAGGGGTAACATCTCTCTGTAATTTAGTTTTTTTTAAAAAATAATGTTCTCATAAACATATGATAAATTGCATTGCAGTCTTATAACACATTTATAAGATATGGTTCCTAAAATACATGTTTTAGTAATATCTTCTTTTTCTCTGAACTATAAATTAATTGCCAAAGAAATGGATTATTTGTTAATAATCGTTTAGTTTTTCATATATTTTAGAATAACCTATTTTTACTTTAATTCTGAAAATACATGGAGTTAAAATATATGATTACATCATTTTTAACAGTAGCCATTATTTTTAACATTTAGTAATTAAGGCCAATATTTTGCCACAGGCTTTATAAAAGCTTATGTTAAGAGTTCAAAATATTTAATTAGCCATCTTGAAAAAAATCTTCAAATACTATAAAATTATAATGAAAGATCTTAAAAGTTAAATTTGGAGAAATTTTAATTTTTGATTTTGCTTTCTTTCTACATTTTGTCAATCTAATTTCACAAAGTTTAGTCTTTTTCTAAACAGATGACAGGCATTTCATGTCTAATATTTGGAAATGTTGTTTTGCTCATATTTTTGTTTATTGAAGAACTGTCTTTTAAATTTTGCAGGTGCCTGAAACTTTCTTAAAACAATATTAGAATTAATGTGATTCTGTTGAATGTATTCCACAGTCTATATTGGAAGAACAAGTAAGATAAATAAATAAACTTTCTTTTTATATTCATTTAACTCTTCCTGGTTTAAATATCATGCTTCTAATTTTCTAATAGGACATATGACAAGCCTTGGCAATATTCATTTCTGGCATGAATGAGTTTCAAATTTTGTCTTAATTTAAGTATGGGATATATTTCATGGACGATTAATCTATCTGATTTTTACCTTGAAATTTGCAGTCCAATTCAGTTTTATGTGAATATTTATTTAATAAATTCTTTAAGATATTCAAAATGGGTTTAAAAATATTTTTTAAAGATTATCTTTTACTGACTAGATCAATGTAATTACTTTTGTATTTCTGAGTCTTTATAATTTCATAGCTTTGCTGTTACTTTAGCACTTATCAATAACTATTCCTGTGTGCATTCGACACACAGGTAATAATTCCTTCTTTATTTAAATTGTGTAATTCACAAGAATATACAAATACCACCTGAACAAAAACCATAGGGTACCACCTCCAGCTGACAAATAGCTTAATGAGTTTCTTTTATCTTCTGTTAAATCTTGTCATCTCATCTGAAAAAGAAAGGCACTTGGAGGGTTAGTTTTGAGAAAACTTTTTCAGGGGCAGAAGGGAATATTACTTGGTGGAACATTTGTCTATCCCTCGTAAAAATAACTTTAGATTTTTTTGAAAGAAAATTCTTGAAATGACTTTCTTTTCCTTTAAATTATACTCATTACATTGAGGTTGGATGCACAGAAGAAAAAAAAAAGAAGAAATGTTCATGAAATTTCTTCCTGACTCAAATCCTACGGTCCTCTTGAAACTCTCAGGGTAAAGAGCAATTATCTGGTGAATTGATCAGTGAGGACAAACAATCCACATAGTTCAGTCTCCTAGAATCTTGTTTTCAGTGAGGGGATTTTTTTTTCCTTTGAATTATCTGAATAATTGGTTCAACTCTTCAGTTCAATTTGCATGTCTAGACAGGAAACTAGACTGAATAAGGCTTGGAAGGGCTGTGATTTTTGAAACTGCTTTAAAAAAAAAACCCTGCATTTTGAATTGTAATTCTTACTACCTTCCACATGTCATCTCACCGGCTGCTTGCATCTGAAGCCTTCCAGAAATTTTGTGACATTTTTAAGCAGTCGTTATCCAGAAATATATGTATATATACATGTTTTTAAATTTACCAGGGTCTGTTGTATTTTTCCTTTTTAAAAAGCCTACCACAGATCTTCTTAATTTGGCACTTGTTTTACTGGAAAATATGAATTATCTCCCAGCCCCACCCAGTTTTCATGAACAAATAAAAATATTTACCTATTTATACAAAGAGAAAAGATCTTTATTTGTGTGTTTTAAAACACATTGCTGAATGACTACTTTAAGGTAGCTCTTTTTAGAAAACAGAGCTAGGTGCAAGAATGGTTTCATTTGTTAAACATAAGATTCATTCAATTATGTTTTGCTGTCAAATTTTTTTTAAGTTTTTGATTACTTCATAAGACAAAATAGGCTGCTCAAAAAATCATGTTTTTGGAGGAATATGCAAAAAAAAGTCTAAAGCTTTCTTCATCATTTTCTCAAATGGCTAATGGCAGACTGGAAAGAGTTAAAAATGTGATTCTGGTCAGAAGGTCCAAACTTTCAGTTGTAAGATAAATCATCACAGGGGGTGTAATGCATAGCATGATGACTATAGTTAACACTGCCGTGTACGATATTTGAAAGTTGCTAAGAGAATAAATCCCAAAAGTTTTCATCATAAGGAAAAAAAATTTTTTTTTGGTTAACTGTATGAAGTGAGGGATGATAACTAAGCTTATCATGGTAATCACTTTGCAAATATGTATGCCAGGCCATTATGCTGTAAACCTTAAATTTACATGGTGCTGTATGTCAATTATATCTCAATAAAACTGAAAAAATTTTAAATTAAAAAGAAAATGAAAGAAAACATATGATTGAATCAGAAGCTCTAATAAATGTCACCTTTTAGGGCTCCAACAATTGCTATTGCTATCTTGATAAAGCAAGACCATGCATGGAATTCTTCATCATCAGGCATTTTAAATAAATTACTCTCCCCCCAGATTAAAATCTGGAAAGAAAAGCTTTAGCCACCAATCCAAAAACCATATACCTCTTTGAATTTTATTAATTAATTGAGCTTAAAGCATTACTCAAGCAACATTATTTCTCCTTGTTGTTGTTGAGGAGACCCACAAAATGGCTTCTGGGAAACACACTTTTTGGCATCACAGATGGGACCTGTTCACAATTAATCAAGTTGAGCTAATCAAAAGAGCAATAAAACAAAACAAAACCATCAAACCCAAAAAGATTTTCATCATTAATGTTGTAGAACTGTTAGACCCCATCCCGATGTTAAAATTCCTGAGACTGCCTGCTAAAACTGGTCCTATCTTCAGCCATTTTGGTTTGGGTGACCCTAGATAAATTCTCATCAGCCTTTCCATCACAAAATAATTTCGAGGGTTAACTTATTCATTTCTCATATGATGATTCATGCCCTCTTTATTTCTCTAAGTGCAAAAAACTAGTACAATTAAGGAGAAAGGAGGCTGGGCTAGTAACTAGAAAGTCTACAATATCACATTTCTTTTTTTTTTATGTTTTTAAGTTTATTTATTTATTTTTGAGGAGAGAGTGAGTGGGGCAGGGGCAGAAAAAGAGGAAGAGAGAGAACCCTACGCAGGCTCCACGCTGTCAGCACAGAGCCGGATGTGGGGCTCAAACCACAAACTGAGATCATGCCCTGAGCCGAAACCAAGAGTCAGACACTTAACCAACTGAGCCACCCAGGGGCCCCTACAATATCACATTTCAAAAACAAGGCAAACAGGGGTGCCTGGGTGGCTCAGTCGGTTGAGCGGTCGACTTCAGCTCAGGTCATGATCTCATGGTTTGAGCCCCGCATCGGGCTCTGTGCTGACAGCTCAGAGCCTGGAGCTTGTTTCTGATTCTGTGTCTCCCTCTCTCTCTGGACCCTCCCCCGCTCATGCTCTATGTCTTTCTCTCTCAAAAATAAATAAAATGTTAAAAAAATTTTTTTTAAAAAGGCAAATTCTATCAATTAGTTGCAATTAATTTCTTTATAAAATCTGGTCACCTTCTTTATCACATATCCTCTTCTATTTATTCTAAAAATAATTCTCAATTTTCTGACTCATATAATGAAAGTAATTCTCCAACTTCAGATGATAAAGCTATTACTGAGTAGTTGGGGGCCACAGGGCTCTGAGAAATCAACAGTTTTCATTAGAGATCAAAACAGTAAAAAAGTAAAACTCCTACCCCCAAATGTTGTGCTGTGCATTCAGCTACCTCTCCCCGCATCTCCTTTCTTAAGACAATCCATCTCTGGTTCACCCTTTCCAAGGACAGAACCCACACAATTTCACAAAACCACTTCAAATTGTTTAGAGTACAAACGCTTTCCTATTTTTGGACAAAAGGGGAAAGACTGGAACACGAGCTACATAACTGGTTCTATGACTCAACTAAACGTTCAGCCAGAGGCAGCTTTGGTGTCCAGAAGGGAAGCCTTTACAACTCAGCCGATGGAGCTCAGCTAAGAGAACCCATCAGTATGGAGACCATTCACTGTGGATTTTCTAGTGCAGCCCCAATTTCAGAAAATGTTATTCGTTTCAGTGAAAGGGTATTAAACATGTACTAAATGGGATGCAAATTTATAACTCAAAAAGACTTTCTCTCAACTGACTCATAATTCAGGCACAAAAAAGATGTTCGTCAGATAAAATATCCCCATTTCTAGTTGGGGAATTATTGTCACCATGAAGAATTTGGAAAACATTTCTTTATAAGGGATATCAGCATGAATTCAAAGTCTTCAGTCCTCAGGCTCCCCAAAGGGTACATTATCTGGTGACTAGGGGATGGGTTTACATTTTCATTTTGAGACACACTTTTGACCACAGTCTCTTGACTCTTGATCTACCTATTGTTATATATTTATATCTGTCTGCATCGCTCTAAAATAACCAATCAGTTTAATCAATTCCATCAGCACTATGGGAACTAGAACAAGGCAGTCCTGTTGTTTGACCTTAGAAGCTGTATACGCACGAGACTCCACCTAATTGGACCCTGTAACCATGGCCTTCTTGCTGATGACTGAAGGGTTCTTGCTGTCTCCCTGATGTAGCCAACAGAAGGAAGGGAAGGACCTCAGCCTTCTCTTCTACCTCACACACCAACCGTCACCAGAGTTCTGACTACGGAAGACCGGTCCATACGGTGAAATTGGAGTGCTCACAGCAAGTTCTGTTCTTCTGAGGAACCGACAGATCCAGTAGAGAGACAAAGTACGTTTTGGCTTTGGGGCCCAAACAGTTGGGAGAAAGAACATATGAAACTCGAATAAATCTTTAGAAAACTCTTGTTTTTTTGTTTTTGTTTTCATTGTTTGGGTCATTTTTACCTGTAAATCTAGAAAACTATTTGATCGCTGTGTTTCTAAATTTACTGTTTGTAAGGGTCCATTTAAATTTCTGTTTGAAAGTAAAAATAACTCAGTATCACGTATTTTTTTTTGTGTGGTGGTGATTTAAGGAACATTATGTCTCCGTTTCATAGACTCTGATCCTCTTATGTCCTACAAGAAAACAAATAACACTTTCTTGATTATTGGTAACCTACATTATTGTTCCTGGGGTGTTTGAGCTGAATTTCTGTGCAAATGTCTTCATAACTTAAATAAATAAGCAGAACAGTGCAGCCTGGCTCAGAGGTAACAAACAGACCAGAGCTGTTTCTCTTTGGCTTGTAGGTTGCCCAGACTGATACAGAATCATCATACATCATACCTAATTTATGCAACATACCTAATATTTTGATGGGGTATTGTTAAGTAAAATAACATATTCAGGAAATTCAAGTAAGCTCTAGTTTATAAGCATTTGAAAGTACTTTTCCATGACCTTGTCATATAACTATTTCTTAGTTTTTTCTTAAAAGATCTCATTCTAACAATCGTACCAAGTGTATGTGACTTTGGTGCTTTTACAAACATGATTGCTTGATCCTCATGGTGCTCACATGGTGCTATAATCAGCCCCATTTCAGGGTGATTAAAATTTCAGACCCTGAAATGAGACTGATGAGAATTTACATTTTGGTCCTTTTAATCTTCTAGCTATGTAAACTTAAGCAAGCTTCAAGGCTTTTCTGCATTTCAGTTTACTTATCTGTAAAATGGGATGATACGTATGTTTACTCTATAAGATCGTTGTGAGGTTTAAAGGAATTAGAGTGCTGAGTATTGTGGTTGGCACGTAGTAAGTGCTCAATAAATGTTGGTATTTAAAGAGAAGGTAAACGAAGTTTAGAGACTTTTAGAGGTGTGCCCTTGATAAGGCAACGGCCTGGCCCCAGGTTTGCTGACTTCAAAGCCACCAATGAAGCCCTCTCACTTTGTTTGCAGTGCAGCTGTTTCAAAGTGTGACTCAGCAATGTTCCTAACTACTTTCTGCCTACATACTGATCAAACGCAAAAGCACTTTTCCTCTTAACCAGTAGATCAAAATCTTCCATAGATGCCTTCATGAAAGTTAATGGACAACTGGGCCTTGTCCTGGTACAGGAAAATACAGCAAAGTTAAGTCATAAAGGCAGATCACGGGGAAAAAATATTCTACCTAGATGAGACCCAGTAGTAGCTCACTGCCCTAGCATGAAGCTGTTCCAAGAAGCAAGCTGGCAAGTGAGGAAAGCCTCAAGGTCTTCACATCAATGAATTGTAGTCTATCTTTTATAACAGACATTCTTAATACCATGATCCAGCTATGCCCTTCATTTAGAAGGAAAGGTGCATTGGCTTGAATGTATGGCAAGTACTGAAAACTTGCAAACACAGTTACCAGCCCCTTAAATCATCATACGTATATTCTTCTCTAGGTCTGTTGAGAAAGCTTATAAATGAAGCTCATTTTGGTACTGTTGTTCTTTGAGTTTTCTAATGAGGCTCTTTCCCTTGAGTTCTAAGTGGGGCTGTTCTCAAGAACAAAATCCCTTGTTACTGCTGCACATCCCTGCCCCCTACGTGCTTTCTGAATCACATCAGTTTAATTTATTTACCTTTGGCTTCCTTCACTGCACGTTTGAGCCTTACTGATATTCGTGAGGAGTATGTCATAATCGCCGGCAATAAAACTGTGGTCTTCTATTTTTAACCTTGGAACCAATACCATTCTATTTCAGAAGTTAATGTTCTAGGCTCTTGAGCCCTAAATCCTAAAGTTTCTGGTTGAGTTCTGATCCTGGAATCCTCAGAAACTGATAGTTATGTTTCATGATTTCAAGTTCATCATTTTTTTATGTGGAATTTTGCAAGTGATTTGGAGAGGAGGGGTGCTTGGTTTTGTTTCTGGAAGAACTAAAAGAGGCAGAGAGATGGGTTTAAGTGTAGAAACAGAGCCAAAATTTACCTGACCCTTCAGTAGGATATTTTTTTTGAGTTGGCTATTATTATTATTATTTTTTTTTTAATTTTTAAAATTTTTAATGATTATTTTTGAGAGACAGAGGGACAGAGTATGAGTGGGGGAGGGGCAAAGAGAGAGGGAGACACAGAATCCAAAGCAGGCTCCAGGCTCTGAGCTGTCAGCACAGAGCCCGACGTGGGGCTCGAACCCATAAACCGCGAGATCATGACCTAAGCAGAAGTCAGACGCTTAACTGACTGAGCCACCCAGCCGCCCTAAGTTGGTTATTATTATTATTATTACAGGTGACTTTCAAAACAATAGGTCTCAAATATTTAGCCAAAAATGTATAATGCAAGGTGGCTCGATTTTTTATTTGGTAAAACGTCAGTTGGAAGATATTTTAATGAACCCAGTGTAAAAAATATTTTTTGGTTTTATAGGAGGCATAAGTTGTCAAGAACCATCTTAACTTCTTCATGAAATAAACAAAAAACAGCATCAAGGTTTGAGATTTTTCTTCAACCAGCACACGGAAAATAAAAAAAATTCTAACCCAGGATCTCTGAAGATGACACACATTTTAATGGGGAAAAATAATAAACATAAATAAAATCAAAGCTATCTTGATGATATTTGTCTTAGAGGAAAATTCCCTGGAACTTAGGCATCTCTTTAGATCCTTTCTTCAGCAGGAGACTCCTTCCAAAAAGAAAAGAAAAATAACAATTACATAGAATAATTGCAGAACTATGGTTGACAAGAGAGAAAGGATATGCTAGTTTTCTTGTTTTAAAATGGACCCAGGTAGATCTTTCCAAATTCAGGTCTTCCTAGTAAACACAATATTATATTTCCAAATACAATCGCCACCTATTTTGTTTTATAAACTGTAATGCCTAATGCAGTTTCCTTTGACATTACAAATAAAATATCTCTGTAGTACATGGCTCAGTCCGTGTAAAAAGATACTTAGGGAGATGATTCACTAATCAGGAACCTTGCAGACAGCAGAGAGAATAGACAATGGTACCTCCTATCTATGAGGACATGAGATTTTATGACCTGGAAAGATGTCAGTGGAATGGGCACTTGAAGGTCCACACTAGCTGCTTGGCATAGATCCTGGCACTACTTCCAGCCCTATTCATTGCTGTCTTCCTGCTGGGCGCTGGGTGACTCAGGGGCTCAGTTTTGGCACACACAGACTTTCTCCTCTGAATTTCAAAGGCAGTTTAGTTCAACAGCCACTCAACAGAGTGGTTCATGACTCAGGAAACAACTGTTTGGTGGCCAAAGGAAATGATCTTGCCGTAATAATAGCCTGTAATCTGCTATCTCTTTCCTTCCTAAAAATCTCAAAGAGCACAGGAAGAACTCTGCCCAGGACTCTCAGGTAGAGACGGTGAAACAAAATCCTAGAGAGACCCAGTGCCTCTAGTCTGGATCAGGATCCCTACCCACCCTCCCAGTCTCACTATCCCCTTGTCAGAGGCAGAACTAGTTTGAAAGTTTCCTGATGTGAATTACTAATGATCTAGGGAAGTTATTTTTTTCCAACAACTTCCTATAGCTCAGGAAAGATGGGTCATCACAGTCATCACCTGGTTTCTCTGCAATCCAGATTAAGAAGATAGGCACTAAAAATCTACATGAGTCACTCAACTTTTGCCCATCCTTGAAGGTCAAGTGAATATCAAAAGAGATACTGGTGACTGAAACTGATGAAATGGACAGTGCTAAGAATCCAGTGTGGAAAAATGCCTATCTCTTCAATGGTCGAGCACCTCTCACCAGCACCAAATCCCTTAACATGGAATTGTTTTTTCATTCTGAGGACAAGGGAGTAAGGGACAGAGTAGGGGAGAGACAAAATCCTTCTCTGATGTGAAAGCAACATACAGGTTAAAAATGTAGAGTTTTGGATGCAGACCACCTGGAATGAAATCCCAAATTCTCCCTATTGACGTTATAATTTTAGGCAAGTTCTACCATCTTTCTATGCCTCAGTTTTCTAATCTGTGAAGTGAGGATAATATAGGCACCTAATACAAAGGGTTGTTGTGAAGATTAAATAAATTAAAATATATGGAGCACTTAAAACAATGCCTGACACATGATAAGCATCAAAAACTTAGCTAATATTACAAGAAGAGTTAATTTTTTTAAGTTTTAAATTACTTTAATGTTGAGTATAATTTTTAAAAAAATAAAAGTTTTGACCCTTCCAGCATGTCGTCCCTTCTTTTGATCTCTCTTCTCCCCCACCTTAAGTATTCATTTTCTCTCACCCTTTCTCTCCCACACGAAAATACACAGAAATACACAGTCACACAGGAAAAGCATTAAGCCAGAGTTTGTAAACAACACCTTGAATTCCACATGTCGCATTGGTCATACTATTTGTCTCTAAAATATTTATAGGTTCATATGCCTTTTCAGAGATCTCTCATTTCTCAAAGGGAAAACCAGAGGCATCTAAGATGGAGGGGAATGAACAATCGGATATGAATTATTCAGTTGTGTTACAGACTTCCACTTTCAGCCATGATGGAGTAATTAGTACTAGACTTGTCTTCCTGCTGTAAACAAATATAAAACTGAAACAGAAGTTTTCACACTTTGGACAACAATCAGAGAAGGAATGTGATTCCTGAGAAAAAGAAAACACTTGATGTCAGCTACATAATCACCTGTAGCTTTCTACCTAGAAACACCTTCTGGACTGTGATATGAGAAGGGGTAGCTTAGGCAAGGCACAATGGTCTGACTGAGCTGATGTGTAAATACTGGAGTTCAGGGTTGATCAGGTGGCTGAAATCTGCATATCACTACCAGAGAGAAAGAGGCTGTAGAGAAAGAATGAACTCCAAAATATACATAAATATACATATTCGTAGAAAAAAACCTCTGTGAGGTGTGGCAGAGAATTACCATGAAAGTGTGAGCTGAACAAAGATTCCAGAGATTGCATAGGGCTTGGAGACATGTGAGATCTGACAAGACAGAACAGACAGACCTCATTGCACATCTGGATATTCAGTTGAGATCTCAGAAGGGCAAAGCCTTAGGAATAGGGCTATTCTAAGCTCTAGAAAAAGAGTTAGTCTATACTCGCCCTAAAAACTTTAAAAACAAATCTCAAAGGATAAAGCCAATCTGTGAGTAACTTAACCACCTAATAGAATGAAAGTCAACACTTTTCAAAGGAAGACAAATAATCCACTTACAACAATGTAAAATCCACAGTGTCCAGTATACACACACACACACACACACACACACACAAAACATCACTAGCTATTCAAAGAAACAGAAAAATACAACCAAGGGCAAAAAACAGTCAAAATGAACAGACCCAGAGATAACATTGATATTAAAATTGGTAGAAAAGGACTTGAAAACATATTAAGAACTTCAAACAGAAACCAGACATAATAGGTGAACAGATGAAGAATCTCAGTACAAAACCAGAAACTATAAAAAGTACCAAATGACAATTCTAAAAATATGGTATCTGAATAAAAACTTTACTGAATTGGCCTAATCATGGATTGGACACTGCTGAAGAAGAGATCAGAAAACTTGAAGCACAGAAAGCAAAAAAACTGAAAAAATGAATAGATCCCAGGGACCTGAGGGACAATATAAAATGGTCTAATATAGGTATAACTGCAGCCCTGGAAGGGAGAGAAATGAGATACAGATTGAGTCAGAAAAGTGACCAACTTTCTCCCTGACGTTTGATGAAAAATATCAACCTACAGATCCCAGAAACTCCACAAATATCAAGAAGCAAATATACTAGCAAAACAACACTCAGACATAATGTAGTCACATTGCTGAAGCCAAAGATAAATCTTTTAAAGTTATTTATTTTAGTCATCTCTACACTCAATGCGGGGCTCCAACTCACAACCTTGAGATCAAGAGTTGCATGTTCTTCCAACCGAGCCAGCCAGGTACCCTGAAAAATCTTTAAAATAGCCAGGGAATCACGTACAGAGAAACTAAAATTTAAAATATTGCTGACTTCTCATCAGAAACAATGAAAGCCAGAAGACAATGGAACAACTTCTTTAAAATGCTGAGGGGGAAAAAAACTTGTCAAATGAGAATTCTATCTCCTTCAAAAAGTGATGGCAAAATAAAGGCTTTGTTTAGACAAACAAAAGCTAAGATAATTCATTACTAGCCTACTTGCAGTATAAGAAATGTGAAAGGAATTCCTTTGGGCTGAAGGAAAATTGCATACACAAAGGAACAAAGAACATCATATGTTTATAACTTATATATAGTAACGTTTTATTCCTTAATTTTATAATTTTCTTAAAAGCAATGGTGTAAAAATGTGGTTTATAATATATGCAGAAGTAAAATATGTGAAAATACCACATTATAAGATTCTTACTATATACATGAAATGGCATTTATATTAATTCATAGAAAATCATAATTTTAAATTAAGAATGAAAATAATAATTCCTAGACCAAACAGAAAAAAAATAAAAAGTAAGGAGGTATACTTAAAAGCTAATAAAAGCTAATAGAGTTAAGACAGTGCTACAAAACATTAAATTATTATAGAAGAAAGAGGAGAAATGGAATAAAGACTGATAGAACAAATGAAAACCAAATAACATGAATGGTAGACTTAAACCCAACTATATTAGAAATTATATTAAGTGGAAATTGATCAAACATTCCAGTTAAAAGCTGTTATTGTCAGACTGCATAAGAAAGCAAGATCTAACTATGTACTAAAGATCCATGCCTTAAACATTAATGCACAGATGAGTTAAAAGAGAAAAGAATGAGAAAAGACATCATACACACACACACACACTAAACATAAGAAGACTGGAGTGTGATATAATATCAGATGATATTATATTAACAAAGATAAAAAAGAGTATTTCATAATGATAAGAGTCACTTTATTAAGAAGAAATAACAATCCCCAACGAATATGTACCTATTAACAATGCTTTAAAATACATGAAGCCTAAACAAACAATTAAAGGAAAAAATAGACAAAACTATAATTAGTGTCGGATGTTAACTCTCCTGTCTCAGAAATTTCAGAAATGTTTACTGGGGTAAATGAAAAATTAGTGAAAATATAAGATTTGAACAATACAACCAACCAACTTTAGCTAATTAACACTCATTAAATGCTATACTTAACAACTGCAAGAATATACTTTTTTTCAAGTACGCAGGGAATGCTCACCAAATTAGGGCATATCTGGGTCCATAAAATAAGTTTAAATAACTTTCAAAGGATTATAAACATATATGGTATGTTATCTGACTACAAAAGAATTAAATTATCAATCATCAGCAAAAGCTCCAAAATAGCCCCCACTGGAACTTTAAATGAATAATAATTTTAAAATATCATATCTGAAAAGTTGTGGGATGCAGCTAAAGGAAAGATTTAAAATAAACATGTAAGATGCTAGACAAAGAAGAGGAAATAAAGCCAATATGTAAGGATAAACGATAATAATAAAGATAAAAACAGAAATCAATAAAATAGAAAAACATAAAATCAAGAAAATAAAATATGGGTTCTTTGAGATCAATAAACTTAATATATTCCTAGTCTGATCAAGATAAAAAAAAAAACAGAGAAAATACAAATTAACAATATAAGTAACAAAAGAGGGACATCACTACCCATCTTTCAAACATTACAAGGACAATACAAGATTATTATGAATAACTTTATGACAATAAATTTGACAATTTTCTTGAAATAGAATTTGTGTCCTAGGCACTGATATAAGAAAAAAATTGAAAATCCAAATAATCCTATATCCTTTACTTATGGGAGAAGAATTAAGAACTTACCCCAAAGAAAACTCCAGAGATGGTTTCACTGGTGGATTCTACCCAACATTTAATAAAGAAATAATAACCACTTGCATAAATTCTTTGAGAAAATAGAGGAAGAGGGAATATTTCCTTTTTTACTTTATGAGGCTAGCATAACCTCATAATAGCCAAGGACACTACAGGAAAAGAAAATTATAAGTAATATCTCTCATGAATATAGACAAAGATATTTAACAAAATATTAGCAAATCAAATCCAACAACATATAAAAATGATACTATATGGTGACCAAGTAGACCTTGTTCCAGGAGTGCAAAGTGGGTTTACTATTTAATAATTAATATAATTGGGGCACTCGGTCGGTTGAGCCTCCGAGTTTGGCTCAGGTCATGATCTTGCAGTTTATGAGTTCAAGCCCCACATTGGGCTGGCTGCTGTCAGCACAGAGCCCACTTCGGATCCTCAGTCCTCCTGTCTCTGTACCTCCTTTGCTTGTGCTCTCCCAAAAATAAATAAATATTTAAATAAATAAATAAATAAATATCAATATAATTCACCACATTTACAAAATAAAGGAGAACAGTGACATGATCATTTCAATATATGTCAAAAAGAACTTAAAATTCTACTACAACCATTCATGGGAAAAAAAACCAAACAACCAACAGTTTTAGTGAAGGAGGAAGTAAGGGCGTGTACCAACAGCTTACAACTAAGCTCCCTCCCTCACCCCGCTAAGTTCAGGAACAGGGCAAGAATGTCTTTTTCCCCATTTCATGATATTGTCCTGAATATCTTAGCCAGGTCAACCAAGGGGAAAAAAAACAAAAAAGGAAACAAAAGCCATCAAGTTTGCGGGTCATTGGGGGGACGAAGCAAAACCTTTTTTAATTCACGGATGACGTTTGTACTAGAAACAAGGATCAGGCCCCCCGGTCATAAGGATCATGCCACCCATCACCAAACCACACTACCACGGAGATGACTGTCAGGAAATTCCCCCTAATATTCTGGGCCCGACCTTTCAGACTTCAGGCCAAAACAAGAGAAAAGAACACTGCTAGGGAGGAATTGTTTTCTGTAATGGAAAGAACCCTGGGCTACAAGTGCCCTATTGCTGGATTTGCCGGTAAGAAATTGTGTGACTTTAATCAGTTACTTCTACCTCATCTTTGCCTCTATAGCTTCATCTGTAAAATGGGAAAGGTAATCATTTCCAACCCTATGATTCCAAGTTCGGTCCTGTATAGGCAAATATTTGTTCATTAAGCTTCCAGCCCTAGACAAAATTAGGAAGCAAGAGCAATGCTCCATCATCTCAGGTTCCTGAGAGCACAGACGATCTAGATTGCAGGAGATGTGTCATAAAAACACAACAAAGATATATCCGGTTCTCACCGTCTTCCCCCGTCATCTCTCACCTGCCATAGGGTTTTAATTGGTCTTCCTGTTGACATCTTGTCTTTCTTCAATCCACCCTCCACCAGTAGCCAAAGAGGTATGTTTAAGAATAAGTCAGCATATCAGTCTTCTGCTTAAAAACCCTCCAACGGAGTTCTCATTGATCTTGGAATTAAACCCAAATTCCTGTCGGGCTAATGAGGCCTCAACAATGTGGCTCCTGACTACTTCGCTGACCTCATCTCTCAGCCTTATCTCATCTTGCTCATTGCACTCCAGCTGCACCCATCTTACTGGCCCTCCTGAGTGTCAATCCTGCTTCAGCTCCATGGCCTTGGTATTTACAGGGAGACTCTCCTTCCAAATCAGGACATGGCTGACTTCTCTTCCCCCAGGCTGCAGAGGCCTCTCACTCGCCATGTACGAAGTGGCCGCATGTCTCCCCTACTTCTTATATCTCTCTCACTTCAGCCCTTTCTATTTTTTTTATTCCGTGGTGCAGTCAGTAATTTTCCTACTTAGGCATTATCTGCTTCCTGCGCTCTTGTTCCCAGCTGTTTCCCCTTATCTGGAGCAGTGTGTGGCATATATTAGATGCTCAATGTACCTTTCTGAATGAGTGAATGAACTCCACCCTATAAGACTAAATGTCTTTTTTTTTTAATGTTTATTTATTTTTGAGAGACAGAGAGACAGAGCGTGAGCAGGGGAAGGGCAGAGAGTGAAGGAGACACAGAATCTGAAGCAGGCTCCAGGTTCTGAGCGGTCAGCACAGAGCCCGATGCAGGGCTCGAACTCACGAACCGCAAGATCATGACCTGAGCTGAAGTCGGCTGCTTAACCGACTGAGCCCCCCAGGCGCCCCTAAGACTATCTGTCTTGTTTGAGCTGCCACTGAACCAGCTTGCCTCTGGGTAAGCCCAGACCAAATCCAGACACTTCTCTATCTTTTAAAGGAAATCAATGCAGTGCCACCTGGGTGGCTCAGTCGGTTAAGCGTCCGACTTTAGCTCAGGGCATGCTCTCGTGGCTTGTTGGTTGGAGACCCACATTGGACTCTGTGCTGACAGCTCAGAGCCTGGAGCCTATTTCGGATTCTGTGTGTGTGTCTCTCTCTCTGCCTCTCCCCCATGTGAGCACGCTCTCCCTCTCTCTCAAAAATAAATAAACATTTAAAAAATTGTTAAAAAATAAGTAAAATAAAGCAAGTCACTGTAATCTGTATTACGCACAATAGATTTATTAAGCATCACCTAAGTACTTGCTCTGTGGATGCCAAGAATATGACAGGATTCCTATCCAGCAAGGCTCACAAACTAATGATGGAGAGAGGCCAATAATAATAATAAGAATTAGAATGTTATAATATTCTAATAATTATTTGAATAATAAGTATAATTTTAATGACTAAAAGTTTATGAATACTTTCCAGTGTTCAAAGTACTTTCCTATGAATTATATTAATTGACATCAAGAGACTGGCCCCCTTTTCCTGTCGTTGTTTTCAACTAGAAAGGAGTCAAACAAAAGAAAGATGGTAGAAGTACCCTGACATAGCAGAAAGAGTATGGGGCTGGAATCCCCTAGAAAACTTATGTTCATCACTTCAAAATATAATAACAACAATAATAATACACAGTATTTACTAAAAACCTAATATGAGCCCAAGCAACACTAAGTTATGTCATACAATTAATTCAGAGTCAGTACATAACAGGTGACCTCAGGAACCTAGCCACTTTAAATTTCAGGTTCTTGTCCCTAAAATGGTGAAAAAGTACACGGTTATTGCCAGAATTTGAAATAATATATAATGAGTAGTTGGTATATTGGAGAAGCTGAAAATATTAGTATTATTTTTAATAATCACCTGAGATCATATTTATTCTTGAGTTGCAAGGGTGGTTGAATATTTGTAAATTAATCAGTGTGATACATCACATCAATAAAAGAAAGGCTAAGAACCATATGATCATTTCAATAGATGGAGGAAAAGCATCTGACAAAGTACAACATTCATTCATGACAAAAGCCCTCAACAAAGTAAGTTTAGAGGGAACATACCTCAACATAATAAAGGCCATATGAAAAAGCCATAGCTAATATCATTCTCAATGGGGAAAAACTGGGAGCTTTTCCCCTAAGGTGTGGAATAAGATAAGGATGTCCACTCTCACCACTTTTATTCAGCATGTTACTGGAAGTCCTAGCCACAGCGATCAGACAACGAAAAGAAATAAAGGGATCCAAATCAGTAAGGAAGAAGTAAAACTGCTATTTGCAGATGATGTGATACCATATATAGAAAAACTTAAAGACACCACCATAAAACTTCTGGAACGGATAAACAAATTCAGTAAATTTGCAGGATACAGAGTCAGTCTACAGAAATCTGTTGCATTTCTATACACCACTAATGAAGCAGCAGAAAGAGAAACTGAAAACAATTCCATTTATAATTGTACCAAAAATAAAAAGATACCTGGAATAAACCTAACCAAAGAGGTGAAAGACCTGTACTTTGAAAACTATAAAACACTGATGAAAGAAACTGAAGACAACACAAAGAAATGGAAAGACATTCCATGCTCATGGATTAGATGAATAAATATTATTAAAATGTCTATACTACCCAAAGCAATCTACACATTTAATGCAATCCCTACCAAAATACCAACCGAATAGTTCACAGAACTAGAACAAACAATCCTAAAATTTGTATGAATCCACAAAAGACCTCAAAGAGCCAAAGCAACCTTGAAAAAGCAAAGCAAAGCTAGAGGCATCACAATTCTGGACTTTAAGTTATATTACAAAGCTGTAGTGATCAAAACAGGATTGTACTGGCCCAAAAATAGACACATAGATCAATGGAACTGGTTAGAAAACCCAGAAATAACCCACAATTATATAGTCAATTAATCTTTGACGAAGGAAGAGAGAATATACAATGGGAAAAAAGTCTCTTCAACAAATGGTGTTGGGAAAACAGGACAACAACATGCAAAAGAATGAAACTGGACCACTTTCATACACCATACACAAAAATAAATTCAAAATGGATTAGCGAGCTAAATATATGACCTGAAACCATAAAAATTCTAGAAGAGAGCACAGGCAGTAATTCCTCTGACATTGGCCATATAACGTTTTTCTAGGTATATCCCTCAGGTCAAGGGAAACATAAGCAAAAATAAACTATTGGGACTACATCAAAATAAAAAGCTTCTGCACAGCAAAGGAAACAATCAATAAAACTAAAAGTCAGCCTTATGAATGGGAGAAGATATTTGCAATTGACATATCCAAGGAAGGGTTACTATCCAAGATATATAAAGAACCAATACAACTCAACACCCAAAAAACAAGTTAAAAATGGGCAGAAGACATGAACAGACATTTCTCCAAAGAAGACATCCAGATGACCAACAGACACATGAAAAGATGCTCAACGTCACTTATCATCAGGAAAATGCAAATCAAAACTACAACAAGACATCACCTCACATCTGTCAGAATGGCTAAAATCAACAACACAGGTACAACAGGTGTTGGGGAGGGTGTTGAGAAAAAAGATCACTTGTACATTATTGGTGGCAAGGCAAACTGGTGTAGCCACTGTGGAAAACAGTATGGAGATTCCTCAAAAAGTTAAAAATAGAACTACCCTATGATCCAGCAATTGCACGACTGGGTATTTTCCCAAAGAATACAAAAACATTAATGCAAAGGGATACCTGAACCCCTATGTTTATAGCAGCATTATTTACAATAACCAAGATATGTAAGCAGCCCAAGTGTTGATAGATAGGTGAATGGATAAAGAAGTACATACATATATATACATACACACACACACACACAATGGGATATTATTCAGCCATAAAAAAGAATGAAATCTTGCCGCTTGAAATGATATGGATGGATCTAGAGAGTATAATGCTAAGCAAAATAAGTCAGAGAAAGACAAATACCATATGATTTTACGCATATGTGGAATTTACGAAACAAAAAAAAAATGAGCTGAGGGGAAAAGAAGAGAGAAAGAGACAAACCAGGAAACACACTCTTAACTATAGAGAAGACACCCATGGTTACCGGAAGGGAGGTGGGCGGGTGGGGGATGGGTGAAACAGGTGATGGGATTAAGGAGTGCACTTGTAGGGATGAGCACTGGGTGATTAAAATAAAAACTTAAAAAAAAATAATTACCCCAAAATATTCAGATATTTTAGAGATGTCTATTGGCAACCAAGACAGCTAGTGGCCACAGCCCAACCATTACTTGCTTCTGACCAGGCCTGATTGATCACTGGGAAATCTGTCTCCTAGTTAGACCAGAATCAGTGAGGCTCCATACCCAATCTGGGAGTCCGCAGTTCCAAAGGATTAAAAAATGATAGCCATAAAGCCACTAACAACTCTTAAACATAAATTTTATATAGTACATTCTTAGTTGTGATGTTTTATCCACTTATTAAACAAATTAATGTCACTGAGCTGCCACAAAACTGGCCCTAAGCAAGAATTCATCGACCAATCCGGAATTGGGGAAGGGAGGGCTTCATTTAAAAAGTGTCATTTGAGCTGGCCCTAAAAGGATGGGTAAAATTTGCCCATGGGGTAATGAGATTACTCCTATGGGCTGAATAATTTGAAAGCAGAGGATAACACAAAATATTTGGGATCCCATTTACATATTTTTAAAGTAGGTTCATCTTTCTGGCACTGTTTTCTTTGTGGCTGTTGATCTTTTTTTTTTTTTTTAATGATATTACAGTAACTTGCGTTCCCTGAGCAATTCAATTAGAAGTATCAAAGGTTTTTTTTGGAGTTATTTTAGGTGTCAGAAAGAAGACAGACCGGATTCATGGTCAGACATGCCACAGATCAAATAGGCAGTCAGCATGCAGACAATAGAAAATCAAATACACTGGGTTTTAGGAAGGACCAAATTTTAAACCCTTGGAACACTGGACTTTCCTAATGAATTTCCAAGAAAATGTGCTCATTGTCTGCCAAGTGGCAATCTCGGAAGTGCTAAAAGTATGCCCACAGGAGGAAAAACACCATGTTCCTCTAGAAGACCTTGTATATTCCCAGGTATCATTTTATCCATGGGCGACTGAGGTGTGGGGGCACGTATCAACATATTCACGCAAGTCCATGTACACATTCTATTGCGTGGCAAAGAGGAAAATATACCACTTTTTGGTGGCATTAGTTTAAAGTTGTCCACGAACAAAATTTTCCAGATCTCCCCTGCTGTTCAGAGTCCCCTCAAAGCCTCTTATAATGTCTTCTTTCTTAAAAAGGAACTCCACCGTAATGAGCATCTACCATATACTGGTATTATAGGTAACCATGACAGTGAAGTAGGCATTATCATCTCCATTTTCCCTATGAGGAAGCCGAGGTTCCAAGCCTCTCAGCAAGTGAGCTTCAGAGCCAGAATTTCAACCAACATTTTCTGCCTCCACTAGGCTTCCTCCTAAGTTCCTTGTACCTTCTAAGTACTTCTTGAGACTCCTATGTGAGCCAATTGTCTGAAACCAAAAATTGACCAGAAGTCAGATACCTTATACTCTGTTTGTACCCGTTTGCTCACTACTCTGCCTTTAAAAACAATAGTCATTAATAGTCAATTATGTGGTAAACTTTAAGTCAGATGGTGGGGATATGAAAATGCATAAGATATCCCTGGATTCCATCATGTAGTAAGCAATTAGGTTTTATGCTGGGTGCCTGTAACATCGTGTGAGTGTGTGTGTGTGTGTGTGTGTGTGTGTGTTAACGTTTATTTATTTTTGGGAGAGAAAGAGACAGAGCATGAACAGGGGATGGGCAGAAAGAGAGTGAGATGCAGAATCTGAAGCAGGCTCCAGGCTCTAAACTGTCAGCGCAGAGCCAAGCACAGGGCTCGAACTCACGAGCCACGAGATCATGACCTGAGCCAAAGTCAGACACTCAACTGACTGAGCCACCCAGGCAGGCGTCCCTACATATATGTTTTTAAATCCCCTTATATCTGAATCAACCTAGCCCACAACAGTTGAACAAGCCAAGTGGCTAAAAGGGAAAAATATATTGAAAAAGGAATCTTTGATGGGAAAGAGGTGGGAAAATCATGTTTCAAACTGTTCTTTCTAGTGACAATAAGGAATCATTAACCTTCATTTTATCCCTTGCTACCAGCATTGCAGAAAGGTGCAGATGAAAACATTAACTATGCAACCATAGATCATGGATTTAACTTTTCTGGGTCTTGTTTTCTTTACAGGACTACTAAGTCCAGTTCTGAGCCTATCTGAGTTGCTAACAAGGATCGTATCAAAATCTTGCTGATGGAAGCAAGTTTTACAAATGGGGAAATAGTTCCAGAGAGAGAAAGTGACCTGCTTAAACCCTCAGCACTAGGTACTGGAAGTTCTGGGATTTGAACCCTTGTTTCCTTGCCAGGTTGGGGGTCTTCTTCCTTGACCAGGGGTGCAGGGTCTGCAGGAGATTAAATATATACTGAATGATATTCATCATAGCTTACGTGTGAAAAGGTGTTCATTGTTCTATAAAGCAAATGCACATACGTTAGCTCTATTTTGAGATGCTAATGTTCTGAGGGCCACTACGAGGCAGACACTATTGTTCCCATTTTACTGAGAGGAAAGTGTGACTCAGAAGAGTCATAATATTTTCTCAATATCACACAGCGTGCAGGAGAGAGACAGAACATCAAACTGGGTTTTTAAACGCTGATCCACTACTCTTATAATTCCTACACATTGAGTTTGTTGCAAGCAGAGAAAGGGAACTATACACAAAACATGCTCTTTGAGGCCTTAGAAACCAGCCAGGACCTTCCATATCTGGCTTCATTGGGAAATGGGATTTTCCTCCATGGAAGGAATTTCCCAGTTAACCGAAGCAGACCCCATTTCTGCAGCAACCCCGAATCCCCCTTGCATTAGCTCTTGTTTCAACTGCCTTTAATGTAGGCCCTTCCAAAATGCTTCATTATTTGGAACAGCTCTTCTGAAAAGTAATTTGGTGATAAGTTAGCCAAAGAAAGAGTTAGGGATGTTCACGAAGATTTAGCTTCATGATTTATTTTCATTGCTCCATTATCTGAAATGGCTCCCCAATTTTGTTAAGTTGAAAATTTTCCAACAATAAGGGATTGGTTATTGAGCCTGTTTTTATAAAACAAACAAAACTATACACAGATGCACATAGTGAGATGCTATCTTTGAGCAATAGTTTATGGGTGTTTTGTCTTCTTTTTGAATAAGTGTTACTTTCCAAGTTTTTTCCAAAGAAAGTGCTTTGCTCTTTAAATGAAGGAAATTTTAGAGGTGTATGGGTGGCTAGTCAGTTAAGCGTCCGACTTCAGCTCAGGTCATGATCTCACAGTTGGTGAGTTTGAGCCTTGCTTTAGGTTCTATGTGATGGAGCCTGCTTCAGATCCCTGCCTCTCTCTCTGCCCCTCCCCCGCTCTCTCTCGCTCTCTCTCTCTCTCTCTCTCTCTCAAAAGTAAATAAACATTTAAATTAAGAAAGTTTTATTTTTATTTTTTCAAAACGCATATGTCATACAGTTCAATAGCAAAATAACAAACAACCCAGTTAAAAAGTGGGCAGAGGATCTCAATAGACATTTTCCAAAGAAGACATTCAGATGGGCAACAGATACATTAAAAAAGGGCTCAATGTCACTAACCATCAGGGAAATACAAATCAAAACTACAATGAGATATCACTTCACACCTGTCAGGATGAAGATGATCAGAAAGACAAGAAATAACACGTGTTGGTGAGGATGTGACATAAAGGGAACCCTTGTGCACTGTTGGTGGGAATGGAAATTGCCACAGTCACTGTGGAAAACAGTATGGAGGGGTCTTCAGACAACTACAAATGGAGCTACCATACGGTCCAGCAATTCCAGTTCTGGGTATTTATCTGAAACAAAGACACTAACTCAAAAAGATATCTGCATCCCCTTGTTTGTTGCAACATTATTCACAATAGCCAAGACATGGAAACAACCTAAGCATCCACTGATGGATGAATGCATAAAAAATGTGAAATATACATATACACACATTTATGGATACACGCAATAATGGGATATTATTCAGTCATAAAAAAGGAAGTCTTGCCATTTGCAACAACATGGATGGACCTAGATGGCACATGCTAAGTGAAGTGTCAGACAGAGAAAGACAAATATCATATGGCCTCACATGTGGAATCTAAAAATACAGAAACAAAGAAAACCAACTCACAGACACAGAAATAGGGAGCAGGGGTAGGGAAAATGGTGAAGGTGGTTAAAGGGTATAAACTTCTAGTTATACGTTAAGTCCTGGGGATGTCACGTACAACATGGTGACTATAGCTAATAACGCTATAGTGTATATTTGGAAGTTGCTAAGAGGGTAGATCTTAAAAGTTCTCATCATAAGAAAAAAATTTTTGTAACTATGTATAGTGATGAATGTTCACTAGATTTCTTATGGTGACCATTTCACAATATATACATATATTGAATCACCTTGCATACCTGAAACTAACATGATGGTATATGTCAATTACATCTAATTTTTAACACACATGTTGACAAGGTGGGGGGGGGAAAGCATGCGTTCCTGTCATTCAGAGGAAGATCATTTCACTTTCCTGATGGTCCAGTCACTGGCATGAACCTTAACTGCCCAGACAGGAGCTGCTCACTTAGGATGTACTCAGACATGGGGAACTTGTTTCCACTACATTGAACAGTCTCGGACCAGTGTGCTCTTTGAGTTCTTATGACTGCATTTTATGGTCACTTTACCCATTATCTCAAAACAAGCTCTTCTAGCTTCTGGTCACCCCCCAACTTCTGGCCCACAGATTCTAATCTGAAGTGGGTTGGGAAATTAGATTGTCAAAACTTAGAATCATTTCTGAAAGAAATGTATGTAAAAGTCACTGAGAAAGTATATAGCACTAGGCAAGTGTATGGGTTCTAATTATTTACACTTTTTATGTTATTTTACACATGCGTTTATATTTATACTATCGCACTGCAGTTTCCTTATCTGTGAAGTGGGTGTATTCCTGTACCTACATCATACAGTTGTGGACAATCAAATGAGTTATTATTTGTAGGGCACTCAGATCTGTGTCTCGTACTTATTAAGTAATGAGTAAATGCTTGTTAAAGAAAAAAAAATAAGTGGGGGTTCCTGGGAGGCTCAGTCGGTTGAGCGCCCCACTCTTAACTTCTGCTCAGGTCATGATCTCACAGTCATGGGTTCAAGCCCCACATCGGGCTCTGTGCTGACACAGAGCCTGCTTGGGATTCTCTTTCTTCCTTTCTCTCTCTCTGCCTCTCTCCTGCTCACTCTCTCTTTCAAAGTAAATAAACTAAAAAAAGAAAAAAGAAAAATAAGTAATTAGAGTAAAAGTGCACGGGCTCTGAATCAGAGCTTGAAGGGATTTGACAAGAGTGAGCTTAATGGAATAATTTCTGACATCTATTCTTTTCTTCTTGGAAACTTTTCTGGCTACTTTATAGTTCTCAGGCCTGTTATACAGGTGGGGCCACACATACACGCATGTGAACACACGCACACGCACATGAACCCCACGCCTGCACACACGCACGTGCTTGTGAACACATACACAAGCACACACGCGCACGTTCATGAACACACACACGCCCACACACACGGGCATATGTGCCAGCACATGGATCACCCTTCCTCTTCTCTGTCTTCTAGGATACCTTGTGCTCTCATAGTCAAAAATTCACAGAAGGAAGCAATCTGACTTAGGATATGATAGCACTTCTCTATAATGAAGCCAAATTTCTCAACATAATACTAGCTAAGATAACAATAAATATTATGCATTGAACATATTCACTCCTTTCTGAGGTAAGCACTTTACATAAAACAATTCATTTAACTTCCAGAACACTCATCTAGTGTTGGGACTGTCACTATCCCCTTTTACAGATCCTGAAAAAAAGGCCTGGAGAAGCTAAATAATTTACCCAAGGTCACACAGACTAGTCATACTGACTCCCAATACAGTGCTTGGAAGGCGTGTATTCTCAAGTCATTCTATTATTACATGGGTGCGTGTAATTCCCAGAAGGGAGTAATCCATAGAAGAATGAGAATTAATTGCTTGGCCTCAAATTAGAAGTTTCTGGTAGTCCCAGTTCTACTTCCTCTTCCTTTTGCATAAAGCCCTGGCTATTCTAATTTGGCTGAGGGGTTACTGGGGACACGAGAAACTTCTCCAGGGAACCCTACATAGCGCTCTGCACTTGGACGTAAGATTCCCTCCCATGTTTCAGTCCTGCCTCTGATCCTTTGTTGCTGGGTGAACACAGTGATTTGATTTAAACTCTTCAAACATCAGTTTCCTTACACTCGAAGTGGAGACAGTGACAGCTGAGTTTGTCGTGAGGGCCAAAAGCACTAATGTCTGAGAAAATGTCTTATAAACCCTAATGAACCATATAGACAGAAGGCAGGATTATTGTTTACCGAGAAAAAAAAATAAGTCCTACTGTTGATCTTCAGCTCGAAATGCACAGTGATGGCTGACTCTACTCCCGCCAACAGCAGCCTCAGCTGTCCCCGCCATTCAGAGAACATCGGAGTTGGACCGCTTTGGGAGTGACGTGCCCAGAGAGAGCTTCCATCAGGATGCAGATAAACTGTTCTTTGTATCTTCAAAGCACCCAGGCTGCAGAAATGTGCTTGCATTGTAGCAATAATGGGTACAGTCAGACATCGGGAGAAACTTCACTAAGTAAATTAAGTAAGACTCTTGAGAACTCCCTTCATGGGATATTTAAAAACAAAATTGGTCCTTCTACCTTGAATGTTTGAGGAATTGACCTGAGACCAGGCAGGGACTTGGATGAAATAGCCTCCTCCTCTTTCCCACTTCTGTCCTGCCATGAACTTCTTGCATTCGGTCCCTTGCTCAGTGTTGCCAATCATCCCATTTAGACATACTTGGGCTCCTTTTGCACCAGATCAGCCACATTCACAATACCAAAGACAACTCAGTAAGGCTGTCTAATTTCTTTGGTGCATTTTCAGGCACACACAGTCTCCAAACTACACATGTGTACTTTTATATACCTCAAAATGCAAGGGGCTGTGGCACTCTATTTCTCCAGAAAAGTCTGTAATTATTACTGGTGATAAGGAATACCTCATATTTACATAATGTTTTACACCCTCTGATATTCTCTATTTTGTCCAATTTCAAAGCCATGTTATAATGCAGATAGGCAATTATTATGGTCCATATTTTACAAAAGACAAAATGGAGAAATGGAGACAAAAAGGTTTAACAAGATGCCTGAGACGACACAGCCAGGGAGTAACTGAACTGACCCTTGGATCCAGAGGGTCTTCCATCACCTACAGAAAAAAAAATCTACTTTAATGCCATGGATCACCTAAGACAGAAACGAAGGGAGAAGGGGCAAGGGATTCCAGGCCAATGTTCACATGGCTAATTATCCTTCCTGTGCCCAGAAATCCCAGGTGGCTCTAAGTTCTTTCCTATAACAAGACCACAAAAAACATGACCAAGTATTCCAGTTGCTCTACCTGGGAATCTTCCATACATGGCAGCTCCCAACAGCAAACCCTGAGACTTCTTGCAAAGATCACCCCTAGACAGAGCACCTGACTAGAGGAAGACCAAGCTTCCAACCTGCCTTCATATTCACAGAATTAACGGCCTGCTAAGGCTGCAGAAGGGTAACTGTAACTTGACTTGTAATAGGTAGAAAATATGAAATCGCATCATTGTAGGATGCACTGTGACTTCTAAGATGGTACTGAAAAGCTTCTGGTTTCGAGGAATTTTCAAATCACATTTAAGAGGTAGAAGGCAGATCGCAGAACTAAATTCAACCTAAGACTTTGAAACTCTTCTTGCAGGGTGAGTGGGTACACATCCCACATCCAGGGGGCCTTGTGAAATCATGACAAGAAGGGTCCTGTATTTGGTGAGGGTAATAGATGGTGATGGAAACCTTGGCTTTAACTATTTTTCCCATTTCGTGTTTCAATTTTTTGACTCCATCATTTTATTAACAACAGTAGCCACCTTCAAATGACTTTTGTGGCCCTTACAAAAAATAAAAGCATGTTAAAAACCCCAAAAACAAGCTAAAGTACACAATTTTCAGGTATGTATACATGGGCAAAATAGCAGAATTCCAACAAAAGTAACGCTAAATAAAACAGACCTTTACTCATATAAATCCATTAATGCTATTTTAACATTACTCTCCTTTGCAGAATAAAGGATATCTAGTTTAACTGAAGATTTTTTGTCCAGAAAATTTTGAGCATCACAAAATTCAACCAGTCTAGGCCAAAATAAATATCTATCTATATACAATACATTCTCAATAGTTTGAAAGAACATAAAAAAGAAATTACTCAACATTCAGAATTATGGTTTATTTAAAAGTAACACAATTTTTTTCATATACAGTGCATATTATAAGGTAAGATGTCTGAGAATTAATAGGGAGAATGAGACATGTGGTCGCAATATTATAATTCAAAATATGCCTATGTTACATAATAATGAGTTTTAAACACAAAAGATTCATGTTTTTCATTTATTTCAAATATTTCTCAAACAGCATTACCATTTTTTCATTATTGGCCATGAAATTATCAGGTTAGTACATCAGTTATATGTCTTACTCTGTATTAACAGATTATGTCTACATTTTCAAAGGCAAATTTGGATTAAATTCTTATATAACTTTAACACTGAGCTAAAAATAAATATAGAAAAATATTGTTCTGATTCTTTGAAGGATTTTTTTAATTAGAAATAACATATTAAAATAAAGTTTTATGTAAACTTAAATACGGCATAATTGGGGCATAGATTTTATGAGATCCAAAACCCAAAAACTCAATCACCAAAACCCAAAAGCAAAATGAAACAAAATAAAAACAAAATAAGCTTTTAGTTTTGAAGAGTAAGCCATGAGATTTCAAAATATCAGTGACAATTATCCCAAATTAGTTTCCATAACCCATCACTTACACTATCTTTCTTGAAGCTGGTCAACAAATGTTTACTTTAGGAATACCAGCAAATTATTATACATCTCCTTCTGTATGCATTCTTCTACTTGGAATGAATTTTCCCCAAATTAACATAATTGCTTTATGTTTTTAAAAAGAGAATGAAAGACATAGTGCCCTAATAGGGCAAGATGCCTGGATGCCGCATATAACAATAAAATTAGAATCTAACTTTTTAATTTAGTACTAAAGGTAATAAAAATAAATCACATGTTATAGCATTTTTCACTCAAGATTTCAAAGTTCACTGAACTAAAATTTGATTCATTCATTACCGATGTGCATTTATCCCTTGCAGAGGAAATATGGCATCTGATCGATAGCAAAAGTATACTTCCAGTATTACTATCCTTTTGGACCAAGAAATTAAAAAAAATCCTCAGGAGAAATTATTAGCTGCATCTCCTTAAATTGACCAAACTAGGATTCTGCTAGTCTTGATGCATGGAACTTTTCTGCATCAGTTTTCCAGAAGTGGAGCTGAGGGGGCACAAAGCCTTCCACGATCTCACACCCAGCCTCACTGTGTCTGCAAAACAGCTTCCTGAAGACTTTGATGATGAAATTCTTATCTTTGAAATGAAACAACCTATCTAGGTTTGTACCTGTAATATTTACCTTTCACAAGAATATTGGAACACAGTGAACCTAAAGGCTAGGCCAGAGGGGAAAACATCTAGGCCCATGTTCCTGTGGTTCTTCCCATCCATCTCTTGGTGCATAAGCCCGCAGTGACAATAATCAAGATGATACAGCTGGATGACATACATGAACTCAAATAGCCTAGAACTATTCACATATCCCAGTCCTTACCTCCCTCCCTCCCTCAAATGGTTGTTGGTTGAATATTTGTGTTCTCCCAAAATTCATACGTTGGAGCCCTATGACGCCCTAATGTGATGGTATGGGGAGGTGGGGATTTTGGGAGGTGATTAGGTTTAGATGAGGTAATGAAGGCAGGACCCCAGAGTGGGATTAATGTCCTTATAAGAAGAAGAGACCACAGCTTGCTCCCTCAGTGCACATGCATTGAGGAAAGGTCATGTGACCATGCAGTGAGAAGGTAGCTGTCTACAAACCAGGAAGAGAATTAGCCCAGACCTTGATCTTGAACTTCCAGCCTCCAGAACTGTGAGACATAAATGTCCACTACTTATGCCACCCAGTCTATGGTATTTTCTTATAGTAGCCCAAACTGACTAGGACAAATCTTATAAATGCCTTGCAAAACAAAAATACCTGAGTCCTGTTATTCATTCATTTGCTTATTTTTTTGAACAACAATGTCCTGAGTGCTGCTATGTCCTGGGAGCCACCATAGGCACTGATGATGCAGCAGTATGTGTTGGGAGTTAGGGGGAAAAGGAGTCCAAATTCTTGCTGTCATGGAACTTACATTCTTCCTCAAGTTAGACAATAGTCTCCTCAAGACAATAGTCTCCTCAGACCACCCTGGGAGCATCGCACCAAATTAATTAGTTATAACAAAAAACCCAAATGTGTGTGTACATTATTGGTATAATAGATTCACACTGTACCTTGATTCTAAAGGGTGCTTGTGTTTTTAAAGACATAACCTCCCACACTCACAAGCTGTTATCTCACAGAAATGGAAATGGGTTCCTTGCTGGGAGGAAAATATGAACTTTGTAATGATGCAACCCTGTATTCTTTAAGTGGTTGAAATGAGCATGTATTCATTTGGTAACTAAATATAATTCCATATATTTTTTTAACTTTTACTATCAGCCCCTCAATATTCCTACAAGACTGAAACAAGACAGATGGAAGTGAATGAGGTCCAGAGAAAGACCTGGAGTTAGGAAGAAAGAGAAGTACCTCACAGAAGTTCCTTCCCCAATACCTAGGGAAATAACAACAATGTCCTCTAGTAGCAACCAACAAGGAAAGGGGCACGGCCGAGCCGTAAGTCTCAAAAAGTGGCAGTTAAGGAAGAAATCAATTCTGGGGGTGGAGTTGGGCAGCAAAATGGCAAGGCTCCTAACTGCATCCTGACTTCTCAAAAGCTCTAGTGATAAGTCAAGGCAATCACGAGAATTCTCACTTCAAATTCCATACCTACCAAGAAGTGAACTGAGGATTTGCTAGTATTTTTCGTCTTCATAGGGAAGTAGTAGAAATAGATGCAAATAGCTGCTTGAGAGAAACAGAGGACAAGGAGGCTGCTTCTGCAAGGCTCTGTCCTGAGTGGGTCATCGATCTGAAGCCAGAGATCGTCTATCCATCGGAAGGAGATCCACACCCCCACACAAATCAGACGCTGTGAACTCTGGTACAGCACAACATATAAAATCTCCAAAGGGAGAACAGAACCCACGCTGCCTAAAAGAGCTTGCTTTAGCTGAGGCCTCTCTGCTCCTTTGCTCTAAGGCTATAGAAAAAACTAGATAGCTCTTCAAGTGTAGATCCTAAGGAAACAACAAATGATACTCTGACATGACAGTCAAGATATCACTAACGCGGGGTGCTGGTTAAGCGTCCGACTTCGGCTCAGGTCATGATCTCACGGTTCATGGGTTCAAGCCCTGCATCATGCTCTGTGCTGACAGCTAGCTCAGAGCCTGAAGCCTGTCTTCAGATTCTGTATCTCCCTCTCTCTCTGACCGTCCCCTGCTCATGCTGTCTCTCTCTCTCAAAAATAAATAAAACATTAAAAAAATTATAAAAAAAGATATTGCTAATGCTGTAAAACCAAAGAGAGAGAAAATAGAATATGCATAGAACCTCCAAAGCATGATCAAGACAAAAATAAATGAAATGGCAGCAATGCAAGTATATACAAGGTATACACACACACACACACACACACACACACACACACTACCACAGCATGCAAAGGACACACAAATAACCAGTCTAGAAAGTATAACTCAAGAAAGAAGATTCTTCACATGTGCATTTAGTTGAATAACTGAATAAGAATGTGAGTTCATAACATAATAAAACAGAATGAGATGAAAGAAAGAGGCAGATCTAAAGAAACAAATGGATCCCAAAACATACCATTAAAAATTAATAAATAAAAATACCAAAGGACAGCGTAGACACAGTTGGAAATAAATGACAATTATAGAACAAAGAATTGAGATAATGATAGTGTATGCATATGGAAAGATACATTAAAGCAAGTCAGGGAGAAGCCAATAGGCGTGGAAGATAAAGATAATCAATGATAATAGTAATTGGTACCTTTAAAGCAGCAAACTAACAAATACAATGGGAAAAAGTATTAAAAGACCTAACACAAGAAAATTTTTAAAAAATGGTAACTTTGAAAATAGTGCTTATTATGTGCCAGACACTTTTCTATGCATTTGATAAACATTAAATCATCCTGATGCTTCTATGAAGGAGGTATTATAATTATTTCTATTTTGCAGATAAAGAAATGGAGGCATAAAGAGATTAGGCAACTTGCTAAAATTTTACAGCAAATAATATAAAGCCAGGCAGAATTGAATTGATCTATTAAAAAGTATTCGCTGGGTTCTAGAAATACTGAATGCAAAACTCACAACACCAAAATATAACACCAAGGATAAAGAAAACACTTCTCAGACATTCAGTCAGAAAATGTAAATTACCTACAAGAAGAAATGATCATGCTGACAGCCTTCTCCTTAATAATATTCAATGCCAGAAAGATAATGGAGAAATAACTACGTAGTTCTTTAGAAATAAGGCATAACCCAAGAATAGTATGCCTATTCAAACATAAAGGCAGTATATATAAAAGAACTCAGTGAAGTGGTATCAATGAGTTATCTGGAGGAAAAAAAAATGTTTACAATGAAATCTAGCCAATTAAACAATAATAAATCCAAACAAAGAACTCAAGGATGGAGAAGCTATGGTAACAGATTATAACAAAAGGAACAAACCCTAGACAATAGCTATGAATTATGGCTATAGAAATGATACAAAATTTAAGGATGTACGAGCAATAATAAAATAACTAAATAACAATCACACAATAATGTAAATGACATACCAATAAAAATTAAAATGGGGTAAAAGGAGGTGGGAGGAAGAAAAAGTGCTTGCCTGACAGGGAATAAATCAATACTGCCTAAAATGGAAACATTTAGCGTAAAAAATAATGGGGACAACATGTTAAGGTACTTCATAATCTCTTCTTAGTATTAGAAGGGAGATTTTAAGAAATAATACTTCCTGTGATAAAGACATGTTTATTTGAAGTTTAGTAATTTCCCCAATTTCTTTTCTTCTGTATATCTAAGTAAAATTAAGTGTAATAATGCTGTTTAAAAATAGTCATATGATCTCATTTTCTATGAGAGTAATAGTATCTTGAGTGTCTACCTCCATTCATTCGTTCATTCATCCATCCATCCATCCATCTACCCATGAATCCATCCATCTATTGTCCTATTTATATGTGTTTAGGAAATCTTTAAAACCACAGACTATTTTTAAAAGGCATAACCTATCTTTAAAAGCAAAAACAATAAAATGATTTTTTATATAAAGGAAGAAAGTTATGATAATAGATTTGGGGAGTTGGCTGGGGCTTTAAAAATCTCCTCCTCTTTTATATGTGAAAAAACAAACAAAAAGAGATTATGTAGTCAGGGACACATAGGGGCTGTTGTGATCTGAGCCAACATCCATTCCACTTTGATATTCTGATTTCCTATTAAGAATTTAAGCCGTGTAGAAAAGCATCAAAAAGGAAGTTTAAAAAATCACACCAAGTTCTACCATCTAGAAATAACCATCATTACCGTTAGGTGAATATTATTCCAGAGAATTTTATCCAGATATTCAGATGGAAGAATTAGTGGGTAGATAGTTGAGCAGATAGGAATAATATTATTAAAATGAAACAGGATTGTATGTACTGTTTACTAACAAAAAGGTTCTGTTTAATTCCTAAACCAGTGATATTATTCAAACTGATGCAAGAAATCAGACCCTGATCTTTCAACATCCAGTTTAGGTTCTATGTCCTGAAGTACACTTGCTTCACTAGATACACACACCATCAGGCAGATAGATGTGTAGATGTGACATCACAGTCCCACCTCCATGCACATACATAGGGCCTACTCCCCCGATGACATCATCCTGAGGTCTGGCTGAGTCTCGTCTACACACCTGCAGAAAGGACTTCCCTTGCCTGACTTGTCACACCCCCACAAAGGCACGATACAGACACATCAGAGCAGACAGCTGAGGTGCAAGCATGAGAAGTTTTGAGAGGAAGGGCAATTGAAGCCAAGAGGACTAAGAAGCAGAGGGCTTAAGGACAATGATGTGAGTATGACGGACAGAGGCAGGCAGACACAGAGTGCAAGAAAACATAGCAAGAAGGGAAGAGAGCTTAGGGGGCAGGAGGAGATGTGAAGTGACCTGGTTCCCACTCTGAGACCCACAGAATGACACTTTCTTACCGGCATAGACAAGTATGGACAGAAATGAGGATGCAAGAGAAGCGCATCACCTTCACTGAGATCAAGTTTGGAGGGAAAAAGACCCCAGCTCAGGAAACAGATCCCTAAGTAAGCAGACGGTCCAAAACAAGATTAAAAAGAACTTTCATCAGAGAGGTTTAAGACACTTAGAGCAAGATGGTGCATGGACACCAGACAGGTTAAGCTTCCTCGTCCAGGGAGGGGGAGGCACTACATTATCCAACGATGCAGTTCAAAAGGAGTGTAAGTGACCCAGAAGACCAGACAGAAGAGACACATAACATAACTCTGACTGAAGCATTGGATATTTGGAGGCCTTTCTTTCACCCAAGCCATAATGAGCCCTTTCCACCCCAGAAGGGATACTTCATAACACCACAACAGCAGCATGCCCAATAATTTGGCTGTTTCTTGGCAGGCACTGACTGGTACTATTAGGGGAGCCTAACTAAGGCCCACATGGCTTCTCAGACCACCAGGCTCTGCGATCACATGAATGGTGTCACCCCTGAGTTTATACCAAGCCCTGTCACAATGCCTTGACTTCCTTCGAACCAATATAAGAAAGGCAGGTCTTTCCTAATGACCCAAACTAATTTGAGCCACCTGCTTTCATTATCTTGTTCTCCCAGACCACCCTCTACTATCATCACCAGAGGTCAGGTCAACTCCCAAGCCTTCATGGCTTCTGTAATGCCCGTGGAAATTTAGTACAAAGTCTTCTGCTTCAGCATTCAACTTCCTCTACAATCCGGGCCTTAACTATCTCTGTAATGTCCTTTTCCTCCTTATTATTCCAGCCACCCAGGGCTCCCATCACAGCGTATTACCCAACATTTCTAGAATACACCATGCACCCACCACTGGAGACCTTTGCAGTGGAGTTCCCACAGCCAGACATGTCTTTATTCATTATCTATCAAAATCCTACTCAACTTACGAGGCACAGCTTACATGTGTTGAAACCCTGAACTCCTTTAGGAATTATGCATTCCTTTCTTTCAGTGCCACGGCCATTTGTTTTGAGCTTTAGTTAAACTTAATATATTTTGCCTTATATTAGTTGCTGTTTAAATCTGTCTTGATTTAAATCTGTCCTTACAGGTAGTGAGTGAATTTATTGAACATCTACTACGGATGCCAGGTGCCCTCACAGACATCATCTAATTTATCCTTCTGTTGCTAATATGTGACAGCATGCTCACATGCTCACACATGTTGGTGTTCATAAATGTTTGTAGCATTATTCTATAAAGAGGTGGGGAATATTTTGATTTCTGAGCTTGAGAAGGGGAGGTCACTAAATTACTCTCCTTTGGGAGACTTAATGAAAAGAAATGAGAGATATAGCTATACTGATCAATTCTATTGGATGGCACAGAGACAGGATGAAAAATACTTAGTCTTTGGTAATCCTGTCTTTAAAAAAAATGTCCTAACCAGAAACACAGCACCATATATTTTTTCTGCTTGTTTTTCTTTTCCCTACCCAGGAGCTCAGCATCATGTCCCTCTTCTGCCCAGAGCCAGACCTCACTAGGCTAGCTGGTTCTAGCTCTAGACCAGTCACTAATTCTTTGTGGACTTTAGGCAAGACACTGTCTCTCCTCTGCCTCAGTTTTTCCTTTTGTAGAGTGGACAGTTTGGGCTGGATAAGCTCAAGGGTCCCTATCAGTTCCATAAAATCCTAAGGTTCTGCCTTGGATGAGCATACACAAAATGATTTGGGAAGGGACTCATTCTTCAGGCCAACCCACAAATACCAAAATATGGAAGATTATGTAAATGGGGCAATAGATTTCTCTCTGTGTATGCATGTTTTGTGAATGTTTCCTGTGTGCATTGCAGATGAGAGGTGAAAAGCTGCCAGTCCATGAAAGTACATTTTCAAGGAATTTTAAAATTTATTCAATGAATATATGAACAGTAAAAACATTGCTTGGTTACTCCCCAGTAGGGTTTACCATTTTTGTTGTTATTGTTAGGAAATCATTAGGAAACTAATGAGGATTAATTGTATTTAAATTTTTATATACATTCATCTGGGGGGTGCCTGGGTGGCTCAGTCGGTTAGGCATCTGACTTGGCTCAGGTCATGATCTCTCTGTTCCTGAGTTCAAGCCCTGCGTAGGGCTGTGCTGGCAGCTCAGAGCCTGGAGCCTGCTTCAGATTCTGTGTCTTCCTCTCTCTCTCTGGCCCTCCCTCACTAACGTTCTGTCTCTCTCTCTCTCTCTCTCTCAAAAATATATAAACTTAAATTAAAAAATTAAAAAAAAAAGTTTAAATACGTTAATCTGACAGTAGAGGATCACCTTAAAAATGCACAAACCTATAGAACCCGATGATCAACATTAACAAGTAAGTTCTCCTCATTTACATCTAACATCTGACTAATCAACCAGAAGGATTTTCTGTTGAATAAATGAATGAATAAATCAACACTGTTGCATCAACTTCTGCATGGGCAGAGGGAAGATGTGACAATTGATTTTAGTCAAATAATCAATGAAAACATATCACTCACTGCTTAATAATAGCTGGTTGATCTGAATTTGACTATTCTTTGTAAAATCATAAATTAGACTGGACTAAACCTCCCCTCAGACAGTGTGGGTGAAGAGAAACAGTTCATAAACAAGATATGTGCATATACACATAACAACATAAACCTGAGGACCTTCACCTTTTTTTTTTTTAAATTTTTAATGTTTCTTCATTCTTGAGAGGGAGGGTGGGCAGAGAGAGAAGGAGACACAGAATCTGAAGCAGGCTCCAGGCTCTGCGCTGTCAGCACAGAGCTTGATGCGGGGCTCAGACCCACAAACCACGAGATCATGACCTGAGCCAAAGTCAGACACTTAACCGACTGAGCCACCCAGGCGCCCCAAGAACCTTCACCTTGATTCTGGAGGAGGCTACCACAGATCTCTGCCTCACCCCATCCTAAGGCTACACGAAGTCCTTTGCCCCCTCTGTGGCCAGAGACAACAAGACAACCAAGAAGAAATGGGGGTTTTAGCACTGCTGGGATCAAGGTCAGACTCACACCCTTTTTTACATCAAATGTTTACTTGGTGCAGTTTGATATTCCACCAATACTGTCTCACCCAAAACTGCATAACAATAGGTCTCAAATGTACAAATACCACAGTGGTCTCAATAAAAATGCTCTCACTATATAAGGACTATTAGTTTGCTGGAAGTAAAAGGTCTTTGCCCTGTGAAGGAAAAATAAAAACTTTAAAAATAAGAAAAAGAAAAGGGAAACAAAATATTTTTTTGATTAGACAATTTTTGGTGGGATTGAGCAGCATGATATAAAATTCTGAAGAAAAAGAAAATATCCAGAGAGAAAAGAACAAAGAAAAATAAGTGACTAATGTACTTTATAGGGTAAAACATATTCTTAATTAAAACATATGAGCAGAAGACTTTCCTAAAACAGAAAAATTCCACCTAAACACAGTCAGTTCATTAAGCCTTAAGAAGGCCAAACCAAGCCAAAGCCAGCCTACAAAAGAGGGCACAGTTTTGAGGTCAATGTAGTTATATCAATACAATTTTTTTAAAAAGGAGTATAAAAATCCTTAAAAACAAAAACAAAAACACCTCTCTCTCTGCCCCTCCTGGCTTGCACTCTGTCTCTGCCTCTCAAATATAAATAAATGTTAAATAAATTAAAAAACAAAACAAAAACAAAAACAAAATGAAAACCAAATTGGTTAATAAAATTTTGAGCAAAAAATTCAATACAATATATTTAAGATTCAACTTCCTCATATAATTTAATAGTCTTTCACTATATTGAATGCCTTCCTAAAACCAAATATGTGTTTTATTTACTGAAAACTTCCCCAAAAGGACATTTCCTCTAAATCTATGTTTTCAATATATTAATAAAATAGGTTCAACATTTTAGTTTGTTTTTATAGGAATAGCTAACTTTTTTCCTGAAAGAAGATTTCTTCCTCAAAATTGTACTTTTTAAAATTTCAGATATTTTTAAATGATTACTACTCTTTCAAGAATTGTGTCATTATGGAATAATTAAGATTTTAAAAAGTTACCCATCTTTATGATTCAGAAGGCCCTTAATCCAATTATCAGGGTGAAGGATGAATGACCTTTTCCCCTTACAATCCCTGTTTCTAGTTTGGAAAAAAGAAATCTCTTCCAGAGAATACTGATTTCTAAATTTGCCAAAATATGATGGGCAAATTTAACAGCAGTGAAATTTTAAATAAGCTTGAATATCAATTAAAAATTATTGTGTATAAATTTTGTATTTATGTATGTGCGTTCCTACAAGAAGACAGTGGCACAAAGAACTTCATTTGGGATTTATATTATGTGCTTAAACCTACCTCCAATAGTTCTAGTCCTCTAACTGTGATTTCCTATCACCAGAGTTTTCTTTCCTTTTTTTGTATTTTACTTTTCCTTTTTTAAATTATACTACCATACATATTCTTTTCTTTTTTGCACATTGGCAATATTCTTAATAAAAAAAATCAATAATAATGATGGTTACAGCACCACTGAAGGTTCTAATTATATTACCCATCTCTTTCCTTCTAAAGATCTCAAGGTAGTTTACTGAGAGAAAATAAAATCTGTTCTTTCTTTTTTACAGGATTTAGAAATTTGACAATTGTAATTTTTTTTTTTTACAATTCTGATGCTAAACCATTTTAGTTAGTGCCTTTCCCATGTCATTGTTGGGATTTTCCCATGTTCAAGTTTGGAGATTAAAATTTTATTTACTTAAAGATGTTTTAATTTAGCATTGTCAGATACTGACAGCTGCACAGATCCATAATCAGTCTTTTTAAGGAGGCAAAAAGGGTTCTAAGGTTTAATTCAGAGTTGAGAGTAAACTACTTTAAAAAAAAGACTATCTTATGTCAAAAATGATGTCAATATTTAGCTTATTTATGTGGTAGAGTTCACTTTAATTTTAAATGAAACTTAGAGGAATTCATATCCTCTGGGATACTAGTCAGCCTAAGACAGCATGAGACAATGTTTTAACATTGGGATACCTTGTTATCTGGTTAAGTTCAACCTTCTAAGGGAGAAAGATGAGGTAATATCTCTGTTTATAATAGCATGTGTGTGTGGGGGGGTGTGTGTGTTGTGTGTGTGTGTGTGTGTGTGTGTGTATGTGCACGCACATTTAAAAAAATACCATAATGAAATTAATATGTGGACGAATGTTGAGAATACAATTTAGGGGGTTTTGATGGCATCACTGAGCTAAGATATTGGAATAAACTTCCTATATTTCTCCTTAACCTGTCCTCTCCATGTCACTAATTAGCTGGTGACATTTCTCCCTCATCCTCTGAGGATCTTTAAGATCATAGCATCCCATCCCTACTTTCAGTAAACTTATATTAGCCTCCAAGAGTGCATGGCATCAAAAATATAATTCTGACCCCCTTGAAGAGAGAGAATTAACAGGAATCACCTTCCCTTTCTGACTGCCATTAAACCTCCATTAAAAAAAAAATTTGCTAGCCATATTTTTTCCCATAAGGGTGCATATTAACAGGCAAGAGGAAAAATAGAAAAAAAACAAAAACAAAAACAAAAACCTTGTGTATATAAAAGGATGGCCCCCAGGCTGTGCCTATCTGCCCAGGAGAATGGCAGTGAGAAGGAGGTAATTGCTCAAGAAATTTATTTTGATTACTTCAGGTCTCCTGTCTTTTCTACAGCAGACGTAGCTTATTTAAATGCAACAGGTTGGTGATCACAATGCAACATATGAGAAACAATGAAAGATTTGTGAAATCTTTGAAAAAATTTAATTTGAAGCAATTCTGTGACCTGGGTTTTTATACTTTTATTTTTTTTTATATATGATTTCTTGAGTTATAATCATTTCTGGAAAATTCCATGAATGTCATTTAATTCTCCTACATGAATCCTCAAACAACTGTCAGAATCTACTACTTTAACTCCTTATAAGGCTCTCCTGAATGTAAAAATAAAAACAACAAAAAATATTTCTGACAAAAAGCAAAGCAGTAAATAACAGTCTCTATTTAGTCTCATGGATAATCCTTTTATAAGTATTATAAATAAAACAACCTATTTTGATGTGTTATATTAAGATCTATAAATTTTATAATCTAGGAGCATATACAGAAAGGATAAATAGAGATGAAGTCATGCTAGTGCTAAAACATAAACTCTTACAATTTATGTTAGTAAAAAAAATCCTCACAGTTTAAAATTGTATCTGGAAGAAATACTTTGGTAACAATTATATTTCTAACTAAAAAATTAACTCAAAAAAGAGATCTTATTCTTAAATTAAGGAATGAATTTATGAATAGTAGAAGAATCATCACGTATCTCTCTAGAAAGTTATATTTTCTTTGTGCCTTATGAAAAATTAATGTTTTATGTTCATAAATAAAATATCTTCTCAGATATTTGAGCTCTGGTTAAATGATGATCTTCACTGGGGTAAACTGTCTCAAGTGTTGTACAAGTTGACTATATAGAAAACAAACAAACAAGAAGAAACATAAAATTTCACGTTAAATCTTAGCTAACATGTAGCTCACTGAAAAGCAAGATTTTCCATTATAAAATGTAAAAAAATTGTATAGTTTATTTTTTTAAAGTCTTTCCTTTCATAATTCTAAAGCATCATTTAAAAAATGTTAAGAAGCTAATAGCTCATCCTCAAAAAAGGAATAAACTTGTATTTGTATTTTTAAAATATCACTTGTTATTTGAAGAGATAGCAACTATTTTCATGACCACTTCATATTTAAATGAAAATATTTCTTGTGTAAAGCTACGTGAAACAGCTTTTTTCTAGATAAACTTCCTAAAAGGTAATGTCAAGAGGGAAATATCTATGAATTGGAGGATTTTCTAAGGCTGCAAATACATAAAAATATTAGATCAGTGTTAACAGCTTTAAATGTTTTCTTAACATTCTAATTTTAATTCTTTAACATTTTAATGACCCAATTTTAATCCAGGAAGCTGCCTATGAGTAAAATTTTTTTCTTTCCTTTAAAATATTTTATTATAAATAACTGTTTCTGTGCTTCATTACTTACATATGTTTTTTTTTTTTTTAAAGAAAGTTAAGCATAAGGAAATTCACTAGAGGGAAACTATTTTCCTCTTTTATTTAAATATTATTTCACTGAATGTGGTGTTAAAGTTAGGAGTGGTGGGAGTCTAAAGGATAAAGTTTGGAGGGCTATATCTAATTCATTCTTACTTTAAAAATGAACTTATAGGCTGCCAATATACTTCCTGCCTCATAATCAGCTGAGAATTATAGACTTTTTTTTTTTGAGAATAATAGAATTCTCCAGACAATTTCACTTTGGTTCATTAAACCCTTACCTCTAGGAAGTGGGTTTTCTGTTCTCTTTTTCTTTTCCCTGAACCAGTGTTCTTGCCAGAAATTCAAAGATTAAAGAAGACCCCTTAATCAAAAAAAAAAAAAAAAAAAAAAAAAAATCACTCACTCCACCTTGAAACAAATAGTGAAACTAGTTCTTTACTTGATTTTTTCAGATCTGGGACTGAAAGATGAGTTGACCTGGGGATAATAACTCTTTTACACGGTTAATCTAAGTTACTTGCCTGTCTCAGTATTAAAGGGTCAATGTGATGTAAATTATTGCATTTTAAATGGGCAGCTCTCCTTAGAGGCTGGGAAGCCCCGAGCAAGTTCCCCTCTTGCTATCACTAGACGCTCTTTGACTCAAGATTCACCTCCTCCCTCACGACAATTAGTGACTTTACATTTCTGCTTCCTTATTTGTATTTCAACTTTTCCAACTGGTGCTGGACTATACCTTATCCTGGGTCTGCAGGGACCTGTCTTAGCAATAACAGTTAATATTGTTTGAGTATAACCTACATGCCTGAAGTACTAGACTGTCTGTTTACTGACATCGCATTTCACCTCCCCAACAACCTCGTTATGGAGTAGGTACTTTAATATCCCCATTTTCCAGATGAGGAAACTGATTAGGAGATAGAAGTTGGTCAAGGGCAGGCAGCTAAAAAAAAAAAAAAAAAAAAAAGCCAAGCTGGGGAGTAAACCAAGATCTCACTAGCACCAAGGCCCATGACTCTCAACCATTAGGTTTTACTGCTTCCTCAAATCATGCTGCCTTTATCCTCCCCTTAAAAGGCTTTAAAGAAGAGATGCCTAGACTGCGTTTGGTTTATCCCTGAGCTTTTTGTTATGATTTTGTGTTCAAGAAAGAGAAGATATGTCACTGAGTAGAACCTATGGGTAGGCTCTGAGTTGAAAGGGGGAGTGTGTGCAGCAGGCTCCAGTTTTTATGAAAATTAAAATAGATAAAAAATAAAAACAAAAACATCTTTTCCTTTCTCATTGGAATGGACTCAGATGTGCTCCACAGGTTTGGGGGGCCTTGGCCCTCTTTTCTCTAGTGTCACCCAGAAATGTAGAGACCACATCATATTCTTCCTATAATCACCCCTGCAGTTTGCAGCCAAGACTTAAAAGAAATGCCTGATGGGACGCTAAGTGGATCACAGGGAGGGGAGTAAAGGTCTTTTCTTTCAGGGGGTAAGTGGAGACAAAAAGATTTATAAGACAGTGAAAAGGGAAGCTGGAAGAAGGAAAGAACGAACATAAAATATGTGTGAAACGGAAAGAGAAAACATCATGAATGACAGCAAATAGCGTTAGCCAGCCCTGCCCTTCTGTTTCTCCTTTACCATTTCCTCGGTGGGAATCACCTAAGCTCTGAAAATTTAGGACTAGATAGAAGCTGAAAGTCAAAGGTGAACGGCAAGCATCCGAGGTGAACTACTTGTTCCCCCTGATCAGAAAGTGAAAAAAAGAAGTATACAGATAATGATTTGCAGAAATAATTGTGATTCAACTCAATTTTTTTTTGTTTTAAGAACTCGAAAGCAAGGAATTAACGGGGAATGAATTTAAGGGGAATGAAACCACAAAGAGATAATCTTTGTGTAGGGATGCATAAAGTAGAGAAAAAGATTTTCCTATCAGCCTTTCTGATTTGTTCCCAGCCGGGTAATCCTGGGCACTGGCAGTCTGTGGGGCAAATGGACAGATGCTTCCAGAAAAGATTATCTTTCATCTGTCACTCAGGGAATAGTTCTGTCTCTATGACTGCTGATTCTATGATCTAAGCCTGATATGCCATTGCTATATGTGTCAAACAGAAAAAAAAATTATTATTAATTATAATAATAATAAAACAACAACAGCAATAACAGCTAACATTTATTGAGCACAGACTAGGTATGAAGCACTTTCGATGCATAATTGCCTCTAATCTTCACCTGACCCTTATGATTGCTATTATTATCCCCATTTTACAGATGAGGAAATTGAAAAATTGAAAATGACTGGTTTGTAAGGAGACTTTTTCTACACATTAGCCTCAGCCATAGCGGTCTGCTGCTTTCTTGCTCAAGTAGCAATTCATACAATTCCCCCTGCCCTCCCGCAGTCTACCTCAAAGTCTTCCCAAGGTCTGATCCTAATCCGGGCAGTGGCTTGCCCTGGCCGTGGCCCTGGGCGTGTGGAGTCAGAGCATCCACGTCTCCCTGAAAGTAAAGTTCGCCTCAGTTTCTGACCAGTACTACCATCAGTAAATGGCCTTTGCAGCTAAATGAAAAAAGTGAGGCCTTCATCATCGGGAGGAGGAAGTCTGAGGGCTCTGAGCACAGGGAAGGAGGAGGCTATGAAACACGGCACCAGGATAAAGCCTTTGCACGCTGACCTCTCCATGTCCATTTCGAGCCTTAGAGACTCCTAATTTCTCCTTCACCCAAGACCTCAGGGGAGCTGCCTGCGCTAAGTCCCCTTCCTGTGCTATGTGGAAGTCAGTCTACCATCCTACAATGGACTGCTCCTTTCCTTCGCAAGGCATCCCTGTCCTGTCCAGCTGTGATTTTCCCTGGTGGCCAGAAGCATTTAGACCTTACACTGTCCAGCTCCAGCACAAAGCTCGCTTCCCTCCACCAACTCACCAGACTCTGCCAAGAACACGTAGCCTAGAAGAAGGACTGTCTCTTCGAAATTCCACAGGTCCAGGCTAGGTCGGGTCATGACACTTATCTGCTTCTGTCCCTCAGCTCCAGGCCTGCCTTGACTTTCGGTTACTCATCTTCTGTTCAACATTTATCTAGCCGTTTGCAGTATTGAGTAAGTTCCAAATATTTGTTCACCAATAAAGGGGGGCCAAAAATCATGACCAAAATGCCACTGAGTGCTACTAGAAAAAAATAATAATAAAGAGCACCTAAAAATCTAGCTTTCACAATGCACCCTAAGCTTCAAACCTTTGTATTATAAAATGTAGGCCTCACAGACTAACTAGACAAACCAATTTTAATTTGGGGTTCATGGAGTCTAGGGAAGTCATGAACCCCCTGAAACTGTATGTAAAATATCCGTGTTTTTGCTTTCCTTATCTATTCTTTGTTTCAATGTTTATTTTATTTATTTTGAGACAGAGAGGGAGTGTGAGGCGGGAAGGGTGAGGGGGGAAAGAGAGGAGAAAGAGGAGAAAGAGAATCCCCAGCAGGCTCTGTGCTGACGGAGCCCGAGCCAGAGCTGGAGCAGACTTGGGGCTCAATCTCAAGAACCGTGAAATCATGAGCTGAGCCAAAATCAAGAGTCAGATGCTTAAGCGACTGAGCCACTCAGATGCCCCATTTCCTTTTTTATTCTTGTTTTTTTTTCTAGGAAGAAGTTCCTAGCTTCATTAGGTTATCCCAGGGAGAATGACTTATTTATATCTCCAAGGCCTAGAATAAGGACTGATACGTTGTAAGAACTCAGTAAACATTTGTTGAATAAATGAATGGATGAGGGATCTGAGCTCTGAAGCACCTAATTTTATAGGTGGAGAAATTAAGGCTTAGAAAGGATATAATTGTTTTTCTGTAAGGCCATGAACCTCAGTAGTTCAGACCAGACAGAATTAGCTGTTTCAACTCTTTCCATTGCTGGTCAGTCCTGTTGTTTTGCTTTTTTTTTTTTTTTTAATATTTTAATGTTTATTCATTTTTGAGAGACAGAGACAGAGCATGAGCAGGGGAGGGGCAGAGAGAGACACGCACACAGAATCCGAAGCAGGCTCTAGGTTCTGAGCTGTCAGCACAGAGCCCGATGCAGGGCTCAAACATACAGGACCATGAGATCATGACCTGAGCTGAAGTCGGATGCTTAACTGACTGAGCCACCCAGGTGCTCCTGTTGTTTTGTTTTTTAACCTAGTTGTATCTTCCACCCCATTTCATTTTACTTCCTCCCAAACCATCGCTTTCTAAGCAAAGAAATGCATCTCATTTCCTAGTTAGAAGCTGCCAACAAGTACTAAAAGGGGAGAATGTGGCGGAGGGGACCAAAGAGTGGGGAGAATCTATGAAAAAGGCCACCAGAATGATTTACTTGCAGTGGCGCAAAAAACATGGCTATTATTCCCATGTGCTAAGGACATGACTACTATGGCATCAAAGTCGCTGTCATTGATGGAAATATGTAAAGCCGAAATAGTGGAGTTAGATCTGGGGGCTGGCAGTAAATCTTAAGCTTAAAGCTGACCAGGCCAGGGGCGCCTGGGTGGCTCAGTCGGTTAAGCATCAGACTTCGGCTCAGGTCATGATCTCATGGTTCGTGGGTTCGAGCCCTGCATCGGGCTCTGTGCTAACAGCTAGCTCAGAGCCTGGAGGCTGTCTTCGGATCCTGTGTCTCCTTCTCTCTCTGACCCTCCCCTGCTCATGCTGTCTCTCTCTTTCTCTCAAAAATAAATAAAACATTAAAAAATTAAAAAACACCTGACGCGGCCAAGCAGCTGTCCTACAAGCAGGTGATCTGCAGCATTCTAAAAGATGTCTGAAGGACAGGGATCAAAGGATCTTGCTAGATTTGAAAGCTCCTATGGGGGGGGGGGTCCTTCCTTGCTTGTAAAGTGATTAGGAGATCCCGGGAGAATTCAAATCAGGTCTTACTACCCTCCTAACAGCTCAAAATCAAGCCCAGCAGGCAAGAAGGAAGAGATTCAAACTGCCACCCAGAAAAGAGAAAGAGGGGAGAGGGGCCTAGGCCACATGGAGCTGTTTCATGCTGGGAGAATTTGTGAAAGAGACCAATACTTGAATTCTATGACACAGCAAATTTCTCCTGCTGATGACTTCCTCAGCAGACGGAGGCCAACATGGAGGCTCTGAAGTCCAGGCCATATCAGAAGAGAGAGAGGCGAGAGCCGTGCCTAGCCTAACTGAGGGATGCCTCCAGAATGCTAATCACCAGAAGAAGGAACTTTCAGTAAACTCTTCTCTGAACCCTGGCATCCTAAATGCAAGTCATTTTGGAGGGGAATCTGTTACAATGCCCTAGATTGTGTTTATTATCTCATTATTTGGTAATGGTAGGAAATATTTAGTAAAAAGAAAGAACCCAGCTTAGACAATAAACAATCTGAGTTTGAGTCCCAGCTGTGTGACCTTGGTAAAATCACTTAACCTCTCTGAACCTCCATTTCTTGATTTCTAAAATGAAGGTATCAGCCTATGTATCCTCAACAGCTCTTTCTATCTTTTGCATGTTACTTATTATATCTAAATTTGAGGTTTAACCTATTGGCAGTTTTTTTTCAAACATGATTAGAAGAGGTTACCTTTCAGGCAAGACAATCCCTCCCCCTGTTATTTTCTTAGATGTCTCTACAATGCAACTGAAATTCCAGTTAAATGCCAATTAAAGGGGGGAAGAGGGAGATATTAACCTCTTGGAATGAACAACAACCCTATTGCTGTAAACTTCAGATCCTTATATTAAAAAGGGGAATTTAAAGGAAGTTAGGTTCAGTGAATGATTTGAAGACCTTGCCCTCACTGTACAGGGTGGGATTATAGACGAATCCAGTCAATCTATTTACGATTTGAGTTCCACTTTCAAAATGTAAAGATTTCATGTTGCAGTCACTTCATTAATACAGAAACTAGGTCTGTCCTATAATGATCTGAGGTCTTCTGTGTTATGTGCTTCTGTTCTGCCACAAGCCCCAAGTTTCCCTCTAAGATTTATGCCAGTTTCCTATGTTTTGCTCACATAACATCCAAGGATTAGCCAGGTAGCTCACTTCCTCCATTCCTTACAAATCGAACAGCCCTGGACTTTCAAACTTTCTCTGCCAAGCTCCGAATTGAATTTCCCAATAAGAAGTCACAGTATGACCCTGAAGCTCGGAAAGGCAGCTAAACAAAAGCTCTGTAGCAAAGGACTTTGCTGGTTAACAGGAAACGTAAATGTATTTAGAGTTTAATGCCTTAGCCCTCAAAAAAAAAAAGTCAATAACCTAAAACTTTTCCTACCTATCCTATGCTGAACTTTAGTTAAGGAGAAATAACTCAACATTTCGGTTTCCTCAGCGAAACTGAGCTCAGCAAATAATCTTTCCACTCTATGCCTCCCCTGGGCCACTGAGAGACCTTAAATAGTCCAGGAAGTGAGGGGTAGAGAGGGAACCATGTGCCCCACCAAGGAAGTCCTGTACCTCTCAGTACCAGGGGCTTCCAAACACCCAGGCCCAAGTCCTGCTAGAGGATAAAACAGGAAGGGGGCCTGTCTTGAGGGACACTGTGTCCTAACAACCTCTATAATAGGTGCCTCTCTTTGCCAAAGGCTAAGCCATTGAGGACAGTCCCCCAAGCACTGATTTTCCTGTGTTGCATCACCGAATAAAGAGTGTATGTGGAGTCTCTTTGGTTTTACCCAGGCCAATGGGCCATGGGCTGAGGTATCTTTGCACTCACCTGGGACTCCGGAGCTCATTGGTTCAGACTCTTCAGTTCCCATGGCCTCTGAGACCCCCTCCTTCAGGGGCCACCCCATGCAGACCTCCAGCAGTCCAGACAGGTTCAACTACCTGAAAGAGCAAAAAAGATGGATAGGGTTATTATGCTGGCTCAGGAGGAGAATGAGAGAGACTGGGGGTGGAGATATTTCATAGGAAATCAAGGAGTGGGGTGGCTGAAGGACAGGAAAAGGGCAGAGGGGCACATCTGGACCAAGAGTTACAAGGCAGGGATGCTGATGCCACAGGAGAGCTTTTCAGAGATACTCACGAAGCTTCCCCCCTACTGCATCCCAGTATAGGAAGTCTCTGGGACAGAGAAGAGGGTCTTGGTCTGAGATTGCAGCAAGTGTGCCCAGTACCTTGGACTCAATCTCAATCCCTTCCTTTGCCTCTAAACTAAGGCAGATAAAGCAGAAGGAACCTCACGTCTTGAAAAGAGGCTAGCCAACGCAAAGGGTCCAAAAGGAGGAAGCGTGGTTTCTAGCCATGGGTAAGGGAGTAGTGCATGTGCACAGTGACCAAAGGGGACCTGAGGGTGACAGCAGTCAGAACCCCCTAGCCTGGCCCAGCCACTAGGGGGCAGATGGCTGGGGTGGGGGGTGGGGGAATCTCCCGCGCCTTCACCCCTTCCTTAGCTCCAGAGACAACCTCCAGTCTTGATTTTCTAACAGGAAGACTAAGCTAGATATCTGGGCAGAGGAGCCAAGTTTCCCCAGGGGGCTTCCTGGACACTTCCCACTCCCCAGGGAGAAATAGACTGGGGTGAGGAAGGGTCTCCAGCTGCTCCCCCCTCCCCCCTCTCCCTTCTTTATAGGGACTCCAGAGGTTGGCATCAGAAGCAAGTATCTGGAAGTGTCCATCAGGCCCCTGGCTTACTAGGTGACGTGGCATTTTTCAAGAGGGGTGTGCACTGGCAGTTTGAGGGTTCTAAGAGATTACCCCCCCTCCCCGCCTTTGCCCTCCTTCCTCAGCAAAGGCAAAGTGGGGAGAAAGTGGGAGATCAGCTCCCACCGGCCCCAGGCTGACAACTGCTTTGAGGAGGAAGGAAAGACACACAAAGAGCCACAGATTTTCACTTATTGTGACGGGAAAAGGGAGGGGGTCCTTTCCTCTGCTCCCACCCGGACTGACACCCCTCTCTGCAAGGACCTCCTCTCCCGGTCCCCATCAAAAGGGAGCAGCCCCGGCCCCGGCCCCGGCCGTGCAGCCGCCCCAGTAGCTGGGAGGCAGCAGCTTCCTCAAGGCAGCAACAGTTGTCTGGCCGAGGCGAGGCGAGGCGAGGACTCGCTCTGGCGCGCACGACGCCGGCTTCGGCCGGTGCTCCTGGGCTCTGGAGCCCCTGCCCCAAACCCAGCCTCTGCGGGAGCCGTGAGGGGACCAGGGACGCGGGAACCCCGAGCAGCCTGCGCTCCGGTTGCTCAACCTCTTCTGTGCAAGTTCACTTCTCTTAGGTCACTTCTCTCCCAAATCTGGTGGAGGAGCAGGCTTTTGGGGGAGAGGAGGGCTTTCCGGCTGGGGAGATGGGGGGGATGTATGAAGCAAAAGACAAAAGAGAAGCCGAAGGGACACAGGGTGAAGCTATTTTTAGTCGAACGTGGCTCTGACGCCTCTCCCTCCGCCAGAGCTATCGCTCCACAGACGGCCCCAGGTGAGAGGCGGGGAGGAAACCCCCCGGGGGTTTTGCTTTTGCTCCATCTCCTTTGCGGATCTTAGGGACCCTTTTACTCTCTCAGAAAACGCAATCAGGGAGGGAATATCTACTTTATCTGGGGAGAGGGGCTCGGATTTAGCCCGAGAGGTTCGAGTCCTCGCCTTCCGTGCCTTCTCGGTGCCTTCGCGAAGGCTGAGCTATAAAAAGATTGACTCTGTCCAGCACTCTGGGGCTCCGTAGCCCTTTTCTTATTCCGCAGAGGGTAGCGTCTGGGGGCTCGGCTAACCGGAAGGGGAACGATGGTGGGCATTTAGTTTGCTAGAAGAACAGTGGTTGGGGTGCGGGGGGAATTCAGGCCCACCCCGAAAACAGGAAGCTTCCTGGCCCTCGGGTCCTGGGCTTTCATATCCCCAGACTCATCCTCTATCCGTGTCCATCCCTGTGGACGCCTGTGTGTGTCTGTGTGTCCTTCTAGTCCAGTCCCTGAGGGCGTCTAGCACTGTTTCTAGCTGACGAAGGGCACGGGGCGCCAAGCACGGTGAAGGCCTGATTTGTGCCACTTGTAACCGAAGCGGTAACGACTGCAAGAGGAGGAGGGGGGCCCATAGACGATCCTCAGTCCTGCAGCTTTGCCTTCCTCCCCAGGACGGGGCGCCTGGAGAGGCCAGGACAGGGCTGCTGCTGCTACTGCTGAGCTCCTGAGTCCGGCACAACCACATCTCTCAAAAGCACCTTCTCTGCGGGGGTTTCCCCAGCTTTTGCCTGTTTTACCCCCTTCCCTGCTACTTAGTTTTGAAAAAGATGAGATGGGGGAAACCTGAGGCTGCAAAACGCCTCAAATTAGGTTGGAAGCAGGTGCCGGGGGAAGAAGAGACTCGGAGAGCGGGCGGTGCCTGGGTGCTTTCCCTCTTTTTCGGAGCTCCCCAATTCACCGCGGCTCGCCTCACCTCCAGGTCCCCCACGCTAGGACAGAGGATGCTGAGGGCCTCTCGCCCCTCCTTCAAGGGCTTCCCCACCCCTAGACTGCAAAGTTGGATCATTAGGGTCAAAAATGACCAGAACATGTCCTAAACTGATTCATATTCCAAGTACTGACTTGGCCTGAGGATCAGATCCCTTTTTTTGCAATGGGTGAATGGGGCTATTCGGGGTGTGGGGCGGGGGTTGGGGGGAAGACACAACTTCTGTAAACTTTTATTGTATTTAAGCTTCTTTCCACTTCTCCGAAAACACGCACACCGCCTGCTTCAATTCCCCCTGTGATACAAAGTCGATTTAAAAGTTGGGGGCGGGGGACCCGCTCGGAGGACAGGCGGGTGACCAAAGCCTCAGGGAGCGCGGGAAGGACGCGAGGGAAAGGATTGCTTCTTCCATGGAAAACGGGGAAATGGTTGGGAAAGGCTCGGAGCGAGCCGCTTCGGGAAGGTGCGGGCTTCGGCTATCGCTGCTGGCTGCGGTCTTCTCGACGAGCGCGCCCTCCGCGAATGCTTTTTGGGGTAAGGGCTTCCGGCTATTGAGTTATGTACAGCAAGCCCAGACCGCAAAAAGATTCGCGAAGGGCAGAGTCTGCCGGCTTCTTCGGTCCGCCGCCGCCGCCGCCTTCAGCCCAGGATGTCTCCGAACCCCGGAGCCGAGCCCGCTGGGTCTCCCTAGCGCGCTCCATCGCGGCTCAGCCTTCCCACCCCGCGCGCCGCCCGCCCCTCTGCCGCCCCTCCCCGCGCCCCCCGACCCATCCTTGCATTTCTCCACACCGACTGCGATCCCCCAACTCAGCCCGCACAGACGCGAGCGAGGTGTGTGGAGGACGAGAAGAGGAGCGTGGAGGGGAACCAGGGATCCCGGCGCCCTGCCTCCACCCCTCCTCTTCCGTAGCCCCAGCACCCTGAGCCTCCTCGCCTATCTGGCCTATCACCCCCATTCCCCTCTCAGGGTTCCGCCAGCCCTGGCTGCAAGGTCGCGGATCTCTGAACAGGTACAATTCGGATTTCCCCTGAACCCTCTCTTGTCCCTTCTAGTCCCCCAGCCGAGGTTCCAGCCGTGACTACAGGCGCTGCGTAAAGAGAAAAACTCCCCCAGAGCACTAAATAAATACAGACGAGGCCGCCAGCTCATTGGTGCGGACTAAAATCGTCACCCACCAATCAGGAAAGAGCTCACATTTTCCCTTTTTTTTTTTCAGAAGGGGGAGGGAGGGAAAAAAAATATTTCCATTTCTAATTATTCAACAAAATCCAGACTGGAACACGTTAAAATCTTGTTGTTGCAAAAAAGCTGGCCAGGACCCCTACCTCCATTCCAGTCCAAGTGAGGGGAGGGGTGCAAGATATTGAGCAAGGGAGGGTTCAAGACAGAGACCTCTCCCAATGGGACCCAAGCCAGAAGATTCAGACAGAAAACGACAGGCAGAGATGAACATAAAATAAACCCAAACTCCACGCTAGTCAGCCTATTTCTAGAAAAATGAGAATGTCTCAATCCCCCCCCCCGCCCCAAAGTTCTGAATGCTCAAGAGAAATGGTGAAGCTGCTCCCTCTGCATCTCCGCCCAAACCTGTCTAGATATTGGGTGTCTAATGGCCCACTCGCCTCAGGTGCCCTTTCATTGCTGCAGCCCCCCCTCCTCCCCATTCTGCAGATTGTTGAGGGTAACAACAAGGGCCGAGCCCCTCATGGATCGCCGGCTCCCACAACGACGGGAGATTCCAGCATCTTCAGGAGGAAAGAGAGAGGAGGGGAAGGGAGACTAGGGTTACAGGAGGAGGGTGATCTCTTTCTTTCGTTCTCCCTCCTTCCCTCTCCCCTCTCTCCCTCTAGGCCCCCTGTGCCATCACATCCATCCAAACTTTGAGGGGTTGCCCTCCTTCTTCCTAGTGCAGCGCCACCCTTCCCATAGCTGTTCTTGCCCCCCCCCCCCCAACCATCCCATCAGTATCCAAGAAGGGTGTGGGCAAAAGAATGTTCTGACCACCTCCCTCTCCAACACTAGTCCCCAGTGGGGAAAAACTCAGCCAGGGTGGGATGCTGCAAACATTGCAAGAAAGTTGCCATATTTGTTCGCGGCCACCCTGGAATCGACGTGCGGGCGGGCGCGGGCGCACACACACTCTAGCTCAGCAAGCCAGGAAAAAACGTATCTAGACCAAGTAGTCTCAGTCTCGGAGTCCCTTGTCGACCCACCCCCTCCGCCCATCCATCACCCTCCGCAGCGCTGCGACCCACCCACCCTCCCACAGCATCCCCTAGGCTAGGCTACCGACAGACGCACGCACACTCCCCCCGAGCGTCGACGCGCCCGCCGCGCCAGAGGGGGCTCCACAGTCTGCGCCCGCCGCCGCTGCGGCGCGGGGCAACTGGGAAAAAAAAAGTTCTGCTCAGTAGACCAGTGAGCCTACAGACCACCCGCCGACCAGTGTGCCAACCCCCTCCTCCTTACCTCGGTCCGGAGGCCCTGAGAGCGCGCTGGTCCCGTCCGCACTGCAGCCAGCTTGAAGGAGTCTCTTTCCAACCGGCCCGCTCCCCTCCCGCCCCTCCCTGCCCCCAACGGGTGTTTGCCCAGCGGCAAAGCAGGCTCTTCCAGGTAAGTATATAAGTTACTGTACTGTGTGGGAGGGTCACGATCTTGGTAATTGCTGCTTTCCGAGCTTAACCCCTGCGTTCCTGCCTTCCTCCAACTTGTTGAGGACTCGTCGGGTAGCGGGAGAGCGAGCGAGCGCGCCAGAGAGCGCGCCGGCCGGGAGGGGGGGGGGGAGAGAGGTGCACCGAGCAGAGAGGGGAGAGCGAGACAGCGAGCGGCGGAGTTCAAATGCCCCCCTGGCAGCGGTTTTCATTGGATAGGTCTTCCCCCCACCCCACCCCCGTCTCCCCTGGCTTGTCCCCCCCCCCCCGCCCCGTCTCCCATGTAGGGGACGTCTCCAGGCAAAGTCACGATTCCTTCTCAGTTCGGAATGAACTGTGACTAGAGCCATGACGCAGCCAGCGCGCATTACTCACTTTTTGCAGTCACGACTTGGGAATCCGTGCTGGTTCCAACCAAAATTACACTGCTCCCATTGAATTATTTAATAGGATCCAGTTCGGGGGTAAACTTATGCATTGTGCCAAGGGATGGGGGACGAGGGGTGGGGGGAGGAAATGAGGACAGGGGCATCTTCCTTCCCCCTTTTGACTCTTGGACCACCCCCCCCCCACCACCACCACTCCACGTGCTGCAAGTGTTTTATTGCACTACTACCCCTCCCAACCCGGCTGCTCCCCCACCCCATCCCAACCATTTCCTTTGCAAATGTGGCAGAATTTGTAAACACAACCACGCAACTTTCGGGGCTGAGAGGGGCGAGGCTTGGGAAAGGAAAGGAGTAGGTCCGGGTGGATGACGAGGAGGCCTAGGGGTGGGCCGAGAGGCTGCGAGCAGCTTTGGGTTGAGCTGAATTGTCAAGACAAAGTGTGGGTTGCAGCGTTATTTGTGTTATTCTCCACAACATCAGTAACAGCCCTTGTTACTATTATGAGTTGACGAATACTCAGTCTCAGCCGGGGAATCTTTCCAGAGAGAAACTGCTTTTGAACTAAAAATAACTCGACCCACCCTCTTTCCCCCTCCCCAACCAGGGCTGCGCCTTGGGTGCCCTGCCGTGGGGGTCAGGTCACTAAAGCCAGAGTCTCCTCCTGGATTAGAACGGGGTAGAGGGAGCAGAGAGTACCTGGGCTCTCATCTCTCTCCTGAAGGCTGTCCCCCTCAGATACTTACCTCACCATCCTGAGTTTATTTTTTTTAATTACACAGAAAACATGTCAGTATGCACACAAGGTTATTGCAGATCTGCAAGATTCATTTCTCCTACCGTCTACAGCCCACCTTTGCGGGCCAGTTTTAGGATCCATTTTTATTATTCTCGCGGAGGAGTTAATCAGTATGAATGTCTTTGTGTGCGCGTGATATTCATCCCCTCTCTGGCCTCTAATAACCTTCCTCCCTCCTCACCTATCTGGCTACAGGTTTTGGCCAAAGTGTCAGGGGCTGATTGCAATGAATCTCACTCTGGGTTGAGCCCATAACCCCAGGGAGTTGATGGTCTCCCCAGTACCATTCGGCAACTTGGAGAAGAACCGCCCCCTCCCAGTTTCCCTCGGAGCCAATTTTCAGAAACCCTTTGGCTTTTGACTTTAAGGCGCCGCGCGTTGTTCCAAAGCCTGGGTTCTCTGCGTATCGCACAAGCAACTCCTGTGCTTTGGCTTCTAATTCATTCATTCCACAACTCATTTGGGGCTCCTATGACTAGGACGCGAAGGAAGGGGGAATAGTAAGAAAAATGCCATAATGCACCGACACATCCTTACACACCTCACTGGAATTGCAGAGTGTGGGAGCATGGGGGCATGAAGTGGGAGGCGACGAGGGTCTGAATAAAGCAACCTATAGCCTCTTATTTTGAGAGTCACCATCACCGGAGAGAAATCTTTCAAACCCACTGGCGGGAAGGTCCCGGAGCCCGGGAATGGAGACCCAGATGGAGACTGGCCTCTGCGGAGAAAGCCGGTAAGCCACCGGCTTTCGGTTCCTGGAGCGCTGGGCCTTGGCTCATCCTCGAATCTAACACTTTGCTCCCCCATCCTTTAAATTTTTTTTCCCTTTCCTTCCCACTCACCCCTCCTTTTCCCCAAAGCTCTCACCGAAGTCACGACTCTCCCCTTTGAACATCCTTAACCCTCTCCTCTCCGCATCCCTCTTCTGCATCCAGGGCGGGGCTATCTGCAGCTGGCGCCAACCCCGCCCCCTGGCGCTCGGAGCTGAACTCGCTGAGGACCAAGGAATTTTCAGCACCTGCCTTCTATGGACAGCTACCGCGCCCTGAGCCAGCCGGGGCCAGGGTCTCAGTCCTCGGGCTCCAGACACCGAACGAGTAGGGAAGTTTCTCAAAGGAATAGAGATTTTTCCCTTTCTTTACCTCCCAGCCCCATCCATGCAATTTTAATCTATATCTCATTGCCTCCCATTAATCTCGAAGAGAGATGGTCCATTAAATGGTATCTGGGCATCCTTTAAGACAGAGAACACGGGGAGGGGAGAGGGGCAGTGGAGAGAACGGGGCTCAACAGCGCCGACCCATAAAGAAAGAGAGAGTTGCAGCAGCTATTGATTCAGAGATTCGTCAGGGTGATTCCCGGCTCTGCAAGAATTCCCCCTTTCAGTTCCTTTGCATGCAGCCCAAAATTCATTATGCACACACACAGCTGTACCCCTCACCCTCCACTCAGTCCCACCCTCTTCTTCAGAAAGGGGTAGAAAGGCAGCCAAAAAAAGAACCCCAGAGCATGCACAAAGTAAGCCTCAGTTCATACTCACAGTCTGCAGCATGCACATGACATAATATTACTTACCCAAACGGGAACTCCTTAAGAGAAAAAGAGAAACATAGGGGGGAGGGAAGAGAAAGTGGAGAGAGAGAAGGAGACAGGAGAGGAGAGGAAAAATCCAACAATTAATTTCCAGACATAGTTGGGGGGGGCAATGCGGTGATGTCCAGGTTTTCTTCCACCCGCGCTGGCTTTTTATCCAGTACAGCCCTCGGTCTATTTCTGGAACACGATCAAACCCTGATGCTATTTTTAGCAAGTACTGAAAAAACCTCCACACACAAAGGCATTTCGCTGGAACCTGAAGTCCGAAACATTAAATGTGCATTAAGTGCCCCCTCCCCACTTTTTTCTGCACCACCAGACTCAACTTGCATTACTGCAGGTGATGTTTTTCAAAGCAGAAAAATACCCAGATATTATATTTTCCCTCCCTCCCATTAACTCCGGTCTGCCTCTGCCTGTTGCAAGCTCCTCGCAGTCTCCCCAGCAGAAGGCTTTGGAGTGGTTGTATTTTTTAGAGCTGCATGTCTCCATTGACCAGATTCCCTGCATGCTGGGGGGTGGGGAGGGGGATAGGGGGTACTTAGGCCCCTTCCCCAGAGGACCTTCCCAAGAAAGCTCGAGAGTCTAACGCTATCCACGATGGAGATTCCCAGATTGGGGGGGGGGATCTTCCGTACCCTTCCCACGTTTCCCACCCATGCTTTGCAAAATCGCGCTGTGTTTGCAACACACCGCCTTTGGAAATGTATATTTTGAATCTGCGTGTGTGTGTGTGTGTGTGTGTGTGTGTGTGTGTGTGTGTGTTTTGCGTTCTAGTAAATTCACTACGAGAGGGTTGGAGAAAATAGACTCATGAAGGCAGCGCGGAGCAGCCGCCTTGAGTCTCCTTTGCCAGCCTGCGTCAGTCATGAGCTACTGACGTCACGTGCAGATTCTCCTCTTTGGTGGGTCTGGTTCAACCGAGAAGAGGCTTCTGCTCGGAGACAGCGCTTTGTGTTCGGCGCAGCCACTGAGCAGGCAAGGCAGCTGAGGCAGGCGCCACCCCGGGCTTGGGCTGGGCAGCTGCAGAGGAGGCTGCGGCCCCGACCGCGTCTGCTCTAGGCGTGTGGGGCCCCGCGGGCGTGCCGATCAGGACAGCCCCCTCCCCAAATGCCCTCCGCCGCCCAGTGCAAAGTCGGGTCAGTACTGACTCCGGCGAGCGTCCTTTCTCTGCCCTTTCGCAACTGGCCACTGTAGCAAAGACAGCTATGGCTATGACTCGGATTAATGCTGTGTGTTTGTCGGGCAGATAGCCCCGGCTCCTCGAGTGACGCAAATAACAGATTCAACGGCTCCCGCTGTCTCCCCTGGTCCCCTCTTCTCTCTCCCTTCTTTCCCCTCTTCTGCTTCCTCCGCCCACGCATCCTGCTTGGTCTCCCACGGAATCAGTCAGCTACAGCTTCCCAGAGAGCAATAATCCGAGTTACAGACAGACAGACTCCCAGAGCAGGAACAAATAAGCCTGCAGTTTAACACACACACACACACACACACACACACACACACACACACCCCTTTGTAACTGGCCAGCAGCGTTTAGGGGCTCCCCTGAATGGGGGGAGGGAGAAGCTGATTCACAAATTCACCGCCAAGGAGTCACTGCTGGGGGAAGAGGGGATCCCGAGAGGCAAAGGACAAGGTTCATTGCTGGCTTTTCCCTCTCCTCATCAGCAGAGAGGAAACCCACCTCTATAAATGTTCTGATGGCAGGGTATTAGCGAATAAACAATTTTTGTTGGTCGAGGAAGGAGAAAATTCAACAGACTGCAAATGCTTACTTAGTCTCTAGCCATATTACCATAACTTTTTAAGACTAAGGGTGAGGGTTTATTTTCTCTCTCTCAAAGACCTAGAGATCTCTTATTTTTTTTCTTCTTGAAGTAATATCCCTGAAAAATGAGCCCAGTGAATTAGTGCTATTTTTAAACCAATTTGAATGTAGCTTGTTTCATGAGGGTGACGGTGTATGTGTGTGCGCCCGCACATACATGCCTCAGTGTGTTGTATCTGAATCTGAGTGTTTCAGCAGAAGACATGCCACACCTCAGGATGACAAAGGGTTTATTGATTACTGAACTGATGGAAGTGGGAAGAATTGCTGCAAATTGGAAGATCTGAACAAAATAGCACACACAGGGACCACCCCTTCCAAATCCACATAGCATCCTAGATCCACCTCATATAACCTCTGTCCAGAAAGGGTGAGGGGACTGGAAAGCAGAGGCCTGGCTTGATGCATGTCTCATCTCTTTTATTAACTCTCATAGTCAATATTCCCTGACAATGGTTTTCCTTGATGCCAATAAAGTTTTCCAGAGGTTACTACTAAGATTTGGGGGGCAAAGCCTGGGAGTGATCATGGGCTGATCTTTAATCAGTGTGATTTTTAATACCTTCTCATCTCCCTCTTCAGGCCCTCCTAGGCTTCATAGCTTGCCTCAGAGATTTTGACTTAAGCTTATGTCCATCTTGTACCCTCAATTCCTGCCTGTGGCTTAAGTTTTGCCTACTAAACAGAGAGAAAGGACGGCTGCTCAGCATGGAGGATACCCTCTGGTAGCCCATTGGCAGCTGCTTATTTTGAGCCCCGTGAATGCATGTATGGATGTGTATGAGAATGGGGCTGCAGTGGGGAGGTGGGCAGCCAGAAGAAATATCAATGGGAGGTAGGCAGCCCTGGTTTTTGCACCAAAGATGGCTTATCACAGGGTATCATCAGATATGGCCTGACAGACAGGAAGCCTCCCCATCATGTGGCAGCAGCATTTCAATGCAGTCTTCTTGGATTAATAAAAATGTCAGGCTACGGATGTTTCTAAAGATATGCGACTAGGTATGTGTAAGCATATATTCATGAATAGGGGCACATTCACAGAAACCATATAGTTCCTATATAAACTACATAAACTATATAGAGAAGAGACCATTTAGAATAATGTGATCTGTTTTTTGTGGTGGTGAGATGCTATTTTGTCTATGTTGAGATCAAAGCAGGTTCATTTGAGGTCACTTTGGGGGTCCCTTAACATCCTTCAGCAAACCCTGTATCTAGCTCTAACAAATGAGGTAGAGTTGGAAAGAGAATAAATGTGCTCAGACTCTGCACCTCAAAACTTTGAGGGCCGCAGCCAAAATTACACGCATCTAATTCTAGTGGACTAGTAGACTCAATGTCTCTGCTTCTCCCCCTGCCAGAAGAGGGCGCACTTCTGCCATGTCCCTGTTTTGCTACTGTAATCAAGCTGACTGGTCAGATTGCTGGTGGGGGGTGTGCCTAGGAAGCTCAGCAGAAACATTTGCAGAAAGTTAGTCCTTAGTAGGTAGCATCCCCTTTTCCCCTACATGTCAGTCAGGTCCTTTGGTACATGCTTGGCCTGGAGCTGGTGTCCTTGGCTTTCTGAGCTGTCTCACCATTCTTTGCTAAGCTCCATGGTGGCCAATTCCTGTCTGATCATTCAAGCTAAGCACCTAGGGAATTAATAGACTGATATGGAACCTGTCCAAGATGAAAACCGCCTTCTGCACTACCAACCCATCCCTGGGCATCCCAAGCATGAAGAGGACTCGTTTTCCCTAATGCTCCCTCAGAGGGCCTATAGAGGTAAGCTACTGTCACCGAGCCCTTGAAAAGAACTGAATCTCCTTTCTTTCAGGGTCAGTGAAACCCAGAATGTCCTGCCTGTGTCTCTTGTCTCCTCTCCGAGCACCAAGAAAAAAATGCCAGTAGATAAAGTACTAGGTTTGGAGAAGGAAAAAAAATGCAGCTCCCAGGAAGTCAAACAAAGGGAGTGTATCAGGGAGGTCCAGGAAAGAAATTCCTCTTTGCCTAAAGCCATCTCCATTAGGGAACAGAACTATTTTGGCTTAAATAAGGGATGGGATGGGGGAAAGAAATCAATAGTTTTTGAGCACCTACCATGTGACAGACACTGTGGTGGGCACTTTTACGTAAACAACCTCACATAATATTTAATGCAATTGTATGGGTGTCATAATAATAATAATGTTCCCTACCCCACTGGGTTATTGAGTACAGAAATCACTCCAGGAATATCAGTTATTATTTTTCCTATTTTAAAACTAAGGAAATGGACACCAGGTAGACTTGTCCAAAAGTCTTAAACCTTGAAGTTGGTAAAACTTGGGATCCAGTCAAATTCGTATCTGTGAGCTTCAACACTCATGCCTATACCATTCCATCATGTTGCCTCTATTCCAATACATGGTCTTTTATATTCTAGTTCTAGGCACCATCATGTAGAACTGCAGATATCTAAAACTTTCTCAGCAGTGGCCTGAATAATGAAACTGATTTATTCCTTCTAAGGAGCCCCTTGGCCAGTAGAGCCACCCTCCTAACAGGCCATCTGCTTGTGAGAAGAACCCCCCTCCATCTTCTACCAAGGAAAGCACCAGCTGGCTCTCAGCCTCATCCCAAGCTCAAGAGAATTATCCAAAGCCAGCCAGTGTGGAGTGGAGATACAGCAAACTTTACGTCCATTCAGGCTGCTATGCCCAGCCACATTTACACCTCCACTGAGGAAGCCCCTTGGGTGGCACTAGGGAGGGGTTGAAAACTTCTTCTAAAAGTCTTCTAAAAAAAGCTGTCTTAAGGTGAGAACAGCAGCAAATCTCCATTTGGGTTGGCTAGTCATCCAAGTCCTCTTTCACCCCTTTAGAGACTGGCATCTCTGATCATATTCCTGATTCTGAAAACTTTAGAAACTAAGCCATTAGCCGCATGGAGGGGATGAGCCACAGCATGCAGAATACAGCTATTCCATGATCCCCTTCCCCTGTTAAATACATGTTTTCAACACTTACCCTGATCAAGAGGTACATTTGGTCTTGGGAACTACTTCTTAGAAGCCAGCATATTTGGAGGTGTGTGAGGGTATATTTTTAAGGACCACTTGCATGCTGGAAGAAACTGACTAGAATTTCACCCCGCCCCCTTTTTGTGTTGTTGCCACCAGCATTCAAAAGTCTCAACTCTCTACTTCCAAGTGTTTGCAGTGTTCAACTTCAGAACAATTAAGACAATATCTGCTATTTGCAAACCTTCATTATCAAGGAGCAAGCTCTTTTAAATGCCTTTCTCCCTCCCTATGCCACTCTGCTTGACACCTTGGAGAACCAGATGATAGGTTTCCCCATGCCTTGTCACATGAAAGGCACATTTGGGAGAAGAGGGACTTAGAGGGTCACTCAGGAATATCTAGAGTGGGTTTCATGGTGAGGATCTAAGCAAAGACAAGGAAGCCAGAGCAAGCACATGATAGGGGGCTGAAGCTAAAGGGGTAGGGTGGGGTGGGGCTTGCGATGCCAGCATGCTTTAGTTTAGCAGAGGCTATATAGAAAAGGATCAGAGCTGGAAAAACAAGGACCACAGGGAGAAAAGAACTATCTCAGGAGTGCTTCAAGATGCCTGCCTGAGTTTGGTCTTAATCTTGTGCTTGGTAGACAGTAGTCTACCCTACCTGAATTCAGTGGGCAAGGAGAGCTCGATCACAAGTTCTGAATTGGGGGGTCTGAATTGGCTAAACTTTTATCTTTTCACCATTAAAAATGCCTTGAAACTAGCTGCTTGGATCACTATATCTGATAGGCCAGCAGCAAAAAATGGGCCTCACATTCTTTAATTTGTGGTCCAGTAAATATAGGTTGTGGAACAGAGGAAGAATGGACTAACGTATATGCTGGACTGGCCAGTTTTTTGTACTTATTGGCAAGGCTATGTGTTAAATAACAAATTTGGTTTGGATCTTGTCATGAGAAGAAAGATTTTCAGGTCACATGTGAAAACCTAGCATCTTTCATTAGTTCTAGCTCACCACTAAAAGTAGAAATAAAATGGCAGGGTGGGGGGTAGGTAGAAAATATGATTTCTAGGTATAGTGGGTTTTCCAAGAACCACACTTTTTGTAGTGATTGTTTTTGAGAAGGAGAGGACTAGGACCTCAACAAATTCTGGTTTGGCCAAACCTGGGATCTATTTTAGTTTGCAGAGGCCAAGATTAATGTTGTGAGGCTGGACTAACATCTGTGGCTGGGCTGGGATCCCTAAAGGGCATTTGGGTCAATAGGAACTGATAGAGGACAAATATTAGAGCCTAACAGGGTGGATCTGGCTCATAAGCACTGGGCTTTTGAGATCACTACAAATCACCCTAGCCAGTGCTGGCAATTGTCACTTACCTCACCATCCAGGAACCTGTGGTTCAGAACCCATGAAGAAAAGCCTTGAGTCTCAAATGAAAATGTCTAGAGTGAAGCCATCACAATGTGGTAGAATGAAATGCAAATTTAATTGGAGAAAAAAAAAAGTCTGGATGATTCCATCCTGTATTCAGGGGTAGTCCAATTCTGAGGATCCTTCTCTTTCTCTTCTTCCTACCTCCACATTCTCAATGAGTCCAAACAGTCATGAGTAAGCTCTTTTACTATATATGACTGGGACTAAGGGATTTCTGATCTTTCCATCTAGTTTTAATTACATTACACTCAGATACCTTGAGTATCTTCATTGAGTGTGACTGCTCTGGCAGAGTCTTCCAACTTCATTTTGGAAGAGGTAGGATGTACTGTGGTTTTCCTCACCTAGGGACTGAATGCTGGGCTGTTGGACGCATGAGGCAGGGGTAGGAGAGAGGGAAACTAAGGTTAGCCATCTGGACATAACTCAGAGGGGAACTTGCCAAACAGAGAGAAAAGCCACTGCCCATAAGATGGGCATCTTGGAGAAAGAGCTGAGTGGGTAGTGAATGGAGGAAGAATGGTGATCAGGAAGGGGTAATTATGGCAAGCGTTAACAGGAAGATGAATGTGAGCAGCAACATTGCAGAAAGCATGAGGCAACGGATGAGGTGTGTCCTCGGTGTTTGAGGACTGCTTTGAAAACTCATCTGGTCTCCTCTTGATCGTTGGCGCTCCTACAACAAGCAAGAACGAAAGGGATGTGGTGTCAGCAACCTATATTCCATCACTCACAGTTCCCTGTGAGCATGCAGTTTCAGAACTCTCTCCTCCCTCCCTCAGTGATATTATTTTGTCTTCCTTGGGGGGTAGGGACCCAGAGGACAGATGCTCAAGGCGACAGTTAGATAAAGGGATGCTCGGCCTTACCAGCAGATTGCCAAATATGAGTTCACTTCAAATGGGCAGGTCTGGACCAACTTATTCATCAAGAAGTCACATTTCTGGCAAAGTAGAGTTTGTGGTATTAACAGGTCAAACCAGAGAGACCTGCTTCTACTGGTAGCTGAGGGCCAGGAAGTTACATCATGGACAAATACTTTTAACCCAACTACTCTGTGTAGGACAGTGATAGCCCAATTGCTCAGAAAGTGCTGCAGAAAGCCTACTCTTGTATCTGCTGTGTTATTATCAGCAGATACCATTCTGATCCCATTATGACATCACTCTGCCTATAGGAGAAAGGGCAGCTCACAGGAAATCTTGAGGCAGGGGTGGAGGAGGAGGAAGGAGCTGATGTCCCCTCATGGAGATTTAGAGACACGTCAGTGAAATTGGAGACTAGCACCCAACCCAAAGAGGAATGGGAATCCTGTGATGTACCCATGTCTCAAATCCCCAGAAAGAACCAGTTTGGAAATGCTTTGAAATTCTTATGCATTAAGTGAAAAAGTTTACATCTTTCCATGGTACAGGAGAGTTGAAATAATATTTAGGATTCCCTCAGGGACCTAGATACCTTTGAAATGTGGGTTGGTGAGAGATCAACCTTGAAAAGATAAGTGACTGTGTAATTCCTAATTCCCAAATGACTCAATATCAAGGGAACATGATTATGAACCAACCTGAAAAAAGGAAAGGAGTGACTCAGGCCGGAATCTATATGTAAGGATCAAGGAGGTAGTTCCACAGTATTTATTTTCTAAAGTTAAAAAGCCCAATCTGGACCTCAGTTTCAACCAATGCCAACAAGAAAGTCAGAATTTAAGCTGCGAGTGAAGATTCTGGTCTTTGCTCTTTGCTCCTAACCAAAACCTGGAACACATCACTCAATATCTTAAATTCCCAACTTATAAAATGAGTGCACTGCTACCTGCCCTACCCGCTTTATAAGATTTTATTTTTAAAAACGGAGGTGTGAACATGTTCCACAAATTAAAAAAGGCCTCACCTCTGGAATGGAAATTCTTCTTAGTCACTGTGGTAGTAACTCTGCATTCTTCAGTCTGAGCATCACGGTGAGAGCATAGATTGGGCAAGCACTGTCATGTAATTAATTGTCTCAGGGGCTGAATTTTTTAAAAAGCAAGGTTGAAATGCTCTAGAACACAGGAGGTTTATGGAGCAATCCCAGAGGCAAGTATAACCTATATATGTTGGGTGGTGAGAACAAGTTCCACATCCAATTTCACATTGTCCCTTGGTTCTTTCTTCTCTTGAGTTTTCATTCAGGAGAATCCTAAGAACAATGAGAGTCACTGAGGAAGTCTGCTAGGCTCTGGTGATGCCAAGAACTTACTTAGTGTTCTAGGTCATGGCTGTCTTATTCGTAAAACCCTGTTACATGCAGTTGTGTATTAAATGAGATCATACGAGTAGAATGCCTAGCACTGTGTTGGCATCCAATAAATGTTAGATGAAATCATTAAGGAGCCAGAAGAGGCCAATCTCTGGAGTTTCATCTTCCTTGGTACCTCAGGATACTTTATTCTCTCCTTGGTTCAAGGCACCAAGAAGCTGAAATGCCTCAAATTGATACCCACAGGGCAGGACAAAATGACTGCTAAGGAATTTCTACCAAAGAGCCAGTAGAGGGAGCTCCCAGGTAAAACTGCTCTTCTCTAGTCCAGTTTTGCTTCATTTCTCTGTAAAACAAATCGCTGCCCAGAGGCCACAGACTTTTTCTCTACCAGAGACCTTTTTACTTAGAGAAAACCAGATGGCTCAGCAAAAGACCTAGACCCAATCCTGCTTTCAGAGAACCCAGGGGTTCTTGAACTTTAGAGACAGGTTGAGTCCCATGGCAAGGTTCAACTCTTGGGCTCCATTTGCAACTTGGAATATAAAGGACAGTTCCTCTATGGGGGCTGATCCAAGGGGATATGGGGCTAAGACTTTGAAGCTAACACTCTCTGGCTCTTGAAATTCTGAATGTGCTCTAGCTTTCCAGTCACACTTTCCTGACAAATATCTAGATTCATAGTCACTGAAGGACCTTTATTATAAACTTGTTATAAGGCAGTTGTGGAGCCTGGCCACTGTTAAGCAGCAGAGTGAAGGAAATAGTCCTTGCCTGCTGTTACGAGAAACAAAATGATGGACACGGCATGTGGCTCAGATAAAAGACCTAAAATGGCTGCCAAAGGGGTGGATTCTACTGAGGATCGGAGTCGAGCTTTTCCGCAGTTCCTTTTCTATTCAGATTCCTCAGGTCAACCAGGTGGCCCGCCATCAGGGCACAGACCTTTCTTTCTCACGCTTATTTTCTGGCTCACAGTTAATCAATGCAATAGTAGGAGACCCAAGAGATAGTGGGAGATATTTCCAGTCTTTCTTACAATTAACTTTTGCTCAAAGTCTGATTTTGATTAGCAGTGGCCTCATTTCTTTTAGGGTACCCAAGGGGCTCTGTGCCTCACCTACTTACAGGATGATGCATAGCTCAGGAGGAACCCAGAATAAGGTGAACACTTGCCATCCAGGAAGGTTAAAAATATATGAGAGCTCCTCTCCCTCCTTCTGTTGGCATCATTATCAAGATTAACGATAGCTGATATTTGTTGAGTGTTTACTAATCTCAAATACTGTGTTAATAGGTATGTATCATCCCATTCAATCCTTACAGCAACTAAGTGAAAAAGTTCCTATTACAATTTCCATTTTAAAGTTGAAAAGCTGGGACTCTGAGAGGCTAAATAACCTGCCCTAAGTCAAACAGCTGTTAAGTGTAGTAGCTGGTATTCTGAAATACAGAGCAGCCCCTCTTTGAGTCCTAGCTGCGTTTTCCAGAACAGACAATGGTGGAGTTCCCTTCAGCATTAGAAGTCTCCACAGGTAAGGGAAGCCTAGGCACACCTTAAGTCCCAGGACTGATGGAAATACCTTATGTTCCTTCTCATTCCATTGTTTCATTACTATAGGGAAAGTCTGACCTGTCTCAAGAGGAAAAACTACCACCAGGGTGAAGCAGTTTACCTCTGTCTCCCTCTCTAAGATAATCCCTTAGACACTGGACCTAACCAGAGAGAACAAAGGGGACTCATTACATCTTTGGCAAATGCATTGGACTTTTATAATTTGGGATGAGCTGAATGACTGAAAGCTGGGGACCTAGTCCAAGGATAGAATCCTTTAGGGCTCATGCATATAAAGAAAAGATTCTTTGGGAACTGCCATTAAGAATAATCTGGGGGAGATGGGTAAGCTATGGATTTTATCAGCAGCTCTCAAACCATGACTCCATCTATCTTGATCTGTAACTTTGCTGGACTCTGTGTACCCAGCTCTGGTTAAGGCTCGTTGTTGGTTCCTTAGACATAGGGGCTTGAACTAGGTAGGGAAAGCACACGCTGTAGAGCTAATATCACAGGAAGTACTTCTCCTTAATCACTGGTGACAAAGACTCTGCCTTCAATCACCTCATAAGCTTGGCTGCCACTTTTCATCCTCCTCGTGAAGTCATCAGACAGAAGCTGTCCAGTGAGAAGGTAGGTTTCTGATGACAAGAAGGAGAAAAAATGAAGGAGCCTACTGCCTTGAAGAGCCTGAGAACCACTGGCCACAGGAAAAAGAGAGGACTCAGGCCCAGTGCTGTCCTTTCATCCCACCATCTTCAGGGCTGACACCAAATGTTTTGAGTCATGGAATAACTTGCTGCTGTGGGCCACCAGTATTAGAGAATATATAGGTTCTATTAGTTTAAAAGGATATGTTCTGTTGCAAATCAAAACACAACTTTGGTCTGGATTGTAACTCAGGAGAATTATTAATGTTGATTGGATCTCAGACTCATGCATATGAGGGTCTCATTATGATTAGGGATTTATAGTCTGGTTAACTTCTAGGCCCCGATAGGGATGCATCAAGCCCTTAGCAGGGACCAGCTGCAACCTGCTTCATGTGCATCCTGCTTAAAGCCCTCAAGAGCCAAAGTAGTTATATATCATTTATGTTTTCCTTGAAATCCCCTTCAAATGCACAGCAGTCTCCCAAGAGGGACCTGAAAGGGTAGGATATTAGGGAACAAGATGCCTTAAGAATAGGGGAAACACTAATAACAACAGCAAGCATTCAACTGAGCACTTTTTATATACCATGCAATGTCCTAAGCACTTCCTATGTATTCATTTACTCATCATAACTCTAGGAGGTGGGTACTATTATTATTCCCATCTTATAGATGAGGAAACAGAGAGATTACTGAACTTGTCTGAGGTCTCTGAGGTATTTAAGTTGGAAGAATTTTCATCCAGGCTCCCTGGCTTCTGCTTTGAGCCCCATGTTAGATTCTCTCCTCTTAATGGAAAGATCTCCAAAGTGTTGGCAGGGGCTGGACATGAATAGGTCCCAGGTGAAAAGGAATCCATAGTCAGTCTTGTGTTGTATTTGCTGTGAATAGTCTCTAGAATGCCAGACACCATATGGACTAGTGGGACCAGAGAAATCTGTTGTCTAAGGCCTGAGCAACCACTGACCCCTCCATACCAGGACCACAGAAGACTGATAACGGTGACAACAGTACATTCAACTCATACTCATGTGCACTCTTCCAAACACCTTAGGAGCTCCTTAAGGACAAGAATTATTCAACTTGTTCTGAGCAACACTCAGGATATTGCATAAAGTATGGAGCTGGTTGACTCTGATCCTTTCCTGAGAGATGAGGTCAAGAGGGGCCGAGTGAATCACTTAAGTTCACTATGTTAGGTCAACAGAGCCTGGGATAGAACCCATTTGACACCTGGTTCAGTCAATCTAATCACAGGGTCTCTGAAGACTGGGGGGGACAGGTAAAAGAATACAGTGGTTGTTGATGAGGAAGGCTACTAGTACTGGGGGTGGGGGTGGGGAAAGGAAGGTATTCCTTTTATCTGTGTAAGGGAAATAAAGCCTGGAGGGAGAGTCAGCTTGCCCCAGGTCACAGGCCAAGTTAGGAAATGAGCTCATCAATTTCTATTCCCAAATATTCAGCTCACCAGATTCCTTGAACACAATATAGATGGTAAAGCTTTTCAAATCTGAGAGTTTATAAATAGTAGTTTAACGTAGAGTAGGAGAAATCCTTTTGCCTTGGTGGAAATGACTAACAAAGGAGTGAAAGGGAGGGATAGTGGCTATTTTGCTATTCTTTTTAAACATCACCTCCCCAAATGATTTGTTTTCCGAGTCTGTGTGAATTCAATATAGAAAAGTAAGTAGAAGCAAATAACCTTTGTAGTGAACTGGGATCCTAACTCCTGCCCCACACTGAGGCTAGGTTGAGGCCACTCCTTGGGAAGCAGATCTTCCCAGGATCAGTGGTTCTTAACACCCAAGACGTGGGTATTAAGGGTAAATCCTATAGTTCTGAGACCCTTGAACCCTGATGTAATCATCCCATGAGCTTCCAGTAGGATGAACTGCCTGCCACAAAAGCCTGGCCTCATCACTAAATATTACCAAGTCTTTAGAACTAATAATCTGGATTTTAATGGATGGAACTTCTCCTTTTCCAACTGATATATCCACATGAATTAACATGCTCACATAAACTCATGGGTGAAAGGATTCTTGATAGAATGGGACACAGGACAGATAATTTTGGAACAGGGAAAGGGAACTTGTGGTGGATTATTGGTCAAGCAAGGGCTTTATAAGTTCCTAAGAACCTAGGGTCTTACCAAAGGAAGAATATGAGTTGCTAAAGGCCTCTTTCACCTTCTGAACTATGAGTGCCATGACGGCTAGCAGGATCCATGTCTTAATTATCTCTGGATCCTCAGAGCCTATTATATTGCCTGATAATCTAGTGGAGTCTCCATAATTTTTTGTTGTTGCATTCCCAATTTTTCATGAGACCAGAAGGACTGGGTAAGGGATTACTTTCTTCTGTTCTCCACTAGGGAATGAAGTCATTGAAACTCTAGATATAGGGGCGCCTGGGTGGCTCAGTCGGTTAAGCATCTGACTTTGGCTCAGGTCATGATCTCATGGTTCGTGGGTTCAAGCCCCACGTCGGGCTCTGTGCTGACAGCTAGCTCAGAGCCTGGAGCCTGTCTTCAGATTCTGTGTCTCCCTCTCTCTCTGACCCTCCCCTGCTCATGCTGTCTCTCTTGCTCTCTCAAAAATAAATAATAAGACAACATTTAAAAATATTAAAAAGAAATGCTAGATATGGATGAGGAGTAGACAGTCATACTTGCCTCCAAGGAATCCCTGAGGGACTCTCACAATGTCCAAGGAGGACTTGGAACATTTTCCCCAGTGGAAAGAGGACACTCGAGTCTGCCCTCTGGGCTCCAGTAAGTCAAACACAGATGATCTTCTCACATTCATACTCATGAGATCCAGACTTGTGCAAAGCACAGACTGAGTCCATTTCTCCTTGCCTGGATGCCTCTCTTTCAGGACTGGGGGCTACTGGCAGAAAAGAGTTTATGGGCTCTGAGCTGGAATGAAAGGTCCAGGAAAGTTTCCCAGGCCTGCCCATGGCTTGGCAGGGTCAATGAAGAACAATTCCTTTGCCTACCAGAGAGTAAGGTGGGGGAAGATAGAAGAGGAGTCCCAGTGTATACGGAAAGGTCTAAGAACAACCTTGCTATCTTCAGAAAAGAAATAATCTACCCAGGAAAGAAAGGCACATGATGGAAATGCCACCCCACAACATGCCATGAGAAGATTCTCCCACCACTTCTTTGATGTTTCCTTGGCTCCATCAGTGGTCAGAGGTATGATAATAAAAATAATACTAACAAATAACAGTAATATATCAAACACTTGATATATATCTATATCTATATCTATATATCTATATATCTATATATCTATATATATCTCCAAGTGCTGTGCCAAGCCCTTTACAAATAACTCAATACATCATCATCATTAATCTTTGAGGTAGGTACTATTATTACTCTAATTTTAAGTATCAAGAAACAAAGGCTTATAGAGTTTAAATAACTTGCCATAATTTACATAACCAACCAAATACAGGAGTCAAGATTTGCCCAGGTCTTTTTGGCTGCAAACCCTGAATTATCCACCATTATACTGTATTCACAAAATTGTTGAGAGAGTCCAGGCAATCAAAGATCTATGTCTACCTCTATTGCTAATTGGGATGGGAAATAGGAAAGCATGATTTAAAAATTTTTTTAACATCTGCCTATGTGTACACACATAGGTGCAACACATGTATCACATATGTAGAATACTCTAGAGTGCTTTTGGATAAGGCATTAACTTCTTATTTCATTCTTAATGGGGTAGGTATTATAATGTGAATACTCCTATTGTTCAGGTGAGGAAAGCAAGTCACAAAAAAGCTAAATAATTTGTCCAAGATCATATATCCCCTTCGTTCCTTTGAGGCCAAATCCATGGCTCTCTTTTAAACATTTTTTAATGTTTATTCATTTTTGAGAGAGAGAGACAGAGAGAGAGAGACAAAGACAGAGACAGAATGTGCAGGGGAGGGGCAGAGAGAGGGCGAGGACAGAGGATCTGAAGCGGGCTCTGTGCTGACAGCAGAAAGCCTCATGTGGGGCTTGAACTCATGAATCCTGAGATCATGTCCTGAGCAGAAGTTGGATGTTTAACTGACTGAACCACCCAGGTGCCCCCAAATCCATGGCTCTTTCAACTATAGCATATTGCCACAATAATGAGACCTACCAGAGTCAGCTAGCATTTGCTAAACACCCACCATGGGTCAAGTACTGTGCTAGCCTCATTCACAAGCAGTAAATAATTATTCATCGATTGGTCTTCCAGTCCACTAACTGGGCTGTTGCAGCAGCAGCCTCCAAGTCTAGTAAAAGTTATATAAAGGAATAAGAGTAATTCCTTTTTCCTCTTTTCTTTTGGTACTCTTAGTAGCTTAGTCTAAGCTAAATGTTTCACAAAAGGGTGTTCTGTCATCTGAAGGACCAGGCAAGAAAGAAAAACTAGATTAAGGCTGAAAACACAATTCTCAAAATCCCCGAACCAATGATGGAGGGTCAACAGTATCTTCATTCTGCAGGTTGGATGCATTTTTAATGGCATCTGATTTCCAGCCTAGTCCACCTCACATTTCTGAGGTCCTCTCTAGCTTTGCTTCTTAGAGGGTAAGGAGTAAGGAGGCAACTGATGAAGGAAGGGAAAATTCCCTTTCCCATTGGGGTCCATCAGAATATAGGACTGTCTTCCTCTTGAGTTTTTGAGCCTTAAGCCCTACTTCTTCTATATCAACATCAATTGAACTTACTGCCAAGTCATTTTTGAGAACCTGTCATTAAATAATTAGAACAATTATTGATGAAGCAAAGTTTTATTTTATTCATTTGTAGGTGGTAAAATCTAAGTACATATCAGGCAGAAGTTCTGCTTGATGGAGCCAAGTGTGGACGTGGTGGGTAGGGATTGGATGGATACTTCCTTTCCAGGCCTGGGCTCTAATCCAAGGCTTCAGCAGACCCAGAAGCGACCAGCAGATGACTTCTCTTTTCAAAGCTGTGACACGGTCAGTAGGAAATGGTGGACTTTTCACAGAGTGGGACTTGGTTAGAAGAGAAGAAAACCCTGGTGGATCAAATATGGAGGCCGCTGAAGTTTTTTGCTGCAGATGGGATTACTGGCTTGATGACAGAATATGAACAACAGTGTTCTCCATCTAGGATCTGGGTTACTTCCAGCTTCCTCCTGCCAAGGCTGGCTTCATGGGTGTGCAACTTGTGTAGTCACACATGGCCCTGTGCTCAGAAGGGCCTCATGCTTGGTTTAATACTCTGATGTCATTGTCTTGAAATTCATAATAATTCTGCCTTTGAACTTGTGTTTTGTAAGTAAAGTCTGTGAGACAGTAGAGAATGTGTCAGGAGAGAAGATATGTGCCATGGACGTGCTCACCATTCCTTGCTGCCCCGTAGTGTTGACAGTCCCCCAAGAGTATAAAATTCCAGTGGGAGCTCAGCGAGGCTCAAAGCAAGTAAAAGGTAAGTCCATGACTAAGTGGGGGCATTGACAGTACCAAGAGGTAGTGCTGTTTGAACCAGAACTTGCTTCAAATGCAGAAAGAAGGCAGTGGGGTTCTTTGAAACACTAATGAACAGGGAACCGTATTGTATAGTTTCTTATTCGCATTCCTTCCCTATATTTGCCAACCACCTATGCTGAAAATGACAGAGGAGGAAAGGGAAGCATAGGACAGCTAATAGTTCTTTTTCCTTTCAGTCCTTCCTTATCAGCAAGCTGAAGTCAGAGAGAGCTGGTAGACTGTTTGCATATAAAAAGTGAAATAAAACCAGTTGAGTACATTTTGTTCCATGTTTCCCTTGCTCAGGTAAGAACAAAATACCTATATGCATGTATGACCCATGAAATGTGAATTGTGTAATTCTGGTGATTCTGTGAATGAATGAAATGCTCTTCTATAGCATTGAACAATATAAAGATGGGTGGTAAAATTCATGCTAATAATTTGAAATTTTTATTTTTATTTAGCACATGAAACATCAAATAAAAAACATCATGACAAGTTGAGAAAAACACTCAAGGAAAAAAGTTTTACATTTTAGTACCTCTAACCGCACTTTTTTCCTGCTTTTTGAACAAGGAGCCCTTCCATTTTTGTTTTACACTGGGCCCCACAAATTATGTAGCTGGTCCTGCTCCTGCCCTTATTTTTCTTTTGAGAAACAAAGGTGAAGCACCCAGGCTCATCCACAGAGATGAAGGGGAAAGGTGGACTTCCTTCTTCTCCTAAGTGGGTAGACATCTGCTTGTGGTAATGCTCTCCAGCGTCGAGTGAAGGGGGAACTGACACTCCTGAATGAGTATGAGGAAACCCAAGACAAATTCAGGTTCACCACATACACTCAGGGACGTCAGATCCACCCCTAAGCCAGGTGGGACAGAAGGTGAAGAAGGTCCGCTCTTTTGTGGGTTGCCTGTGGCTCGAATGTGGAGAGAGCTCTGTACACGTGCACATACTTGTGCATTGTTGTGGTCTTGGCACGCGTATGTGCATGTACGTTGCGCATATATACTTGCATGTGATGTGTGCTTGGGCACCCGGGAGAACTTGAGAGAAGTGGTCTTTACAAGGATCTCAGGGGACTGGCTGACAGACATGAAACACCTTTGAGGCTAGGGTGAAAAGGGTGTCCTTCTGGAACTTGGTCCTCAGGAGACCACAGCAGAGTAGAGAATGATACTGATGAGTCTAGGGGGGTTTGGAGGACACATAGCTGTATTCCTAGGACCAGATTTTTCTTTTTTTTTAAGTTTTTAAAATGTTTATTTTTGAGAGACAGAGATGGAGTGTGAGCAGGGGAGGGGCAGAGATAGAGAGAGACGCAGAATCCAAAGCAGGCTCCAGGCTCTGAGCTGTCAGCACAGAGCCTGACACAGGGCTCAAACCCATGAACCATGAGATCATGACCCAAGCTGAAGTCGGACGCTTAACCGACTAAGCCACCCAGGCGCCCTGGACCAGATTTTTCTTATAACCACTCTCCTCTCCCTCTATATCGAGGGGACAAACACCTGTTGGCTTAGGTAAAGAACAAAAACAATTTCCTTCTGAGAGGAGTGACACAATTTCCTTCCAGAGGCTGGGAAAGCCTACCCCCTCCTCCAACCCTGGACAAAAACTGAGGGGGCAGTGCCCTGACCTAGGACTTCAAGTGATGTGGACACTGGATGTCAGGCATGCTGGCCTGGTTTTACTCCATACCAGCAAATCCATAAGGATGGACAATGCTTCACACTAACAGCAGGCTTAGTCCAGTCTGTGCCCGCATCTCACTTCCAGTCCAGTTTTTCTGTCTGTATTCATTGCCTTCGGGTTATTCTAGCTAAGGAGCTAGAATATTCTCTGCCTTGCTGTGACAACAGATGTTGCTGATTCTAACTTCCAAGCACCCCCCTCAAATCTCCCACCCCCAACCCTGCTGAAAGAGATTCACTTCTCGTGAATTTGGTAACCCAGTGCCCCCCCTCCACCACCCCCTCCACCCCGAATCAAAAAGCTACTAACTCAGTGCTTCAGAATCACATCCTCATCCTGGTGGTCTTCACTAACACCACCCCGGCCCCGTCCAGAGAACCACTGTCTGTTACCTTCCCTATATTTCTGAGTGCATTTTAACTTCACATTCAAATGGTGCCCCCACGTCTATATTTAAAGGCTGTGAGGGGGGGGGTACTCCCTCCTCTAGAGACTTGCATTCCACCTCCCCGAGTGGCTGCTCTTCAGAGTGGAGGTGATTCAGCTTTCCTAGAAGATCATTTGCAGAGAAAAAAAAAATACAGTACTACTGCTGAGAGTGTTGCCTGCTTCCCTAGATTAAAAAAAAAATCCTGCTCTCAGACACATGGAATTCCCATTGACGAGGTTCGGCCAACACCAGGCACTGAATTTTTCCCATTAAACGTAAAGCTCAGTATGAACGGTGTGGGGGCGGGAGAAGGGGTAACCTTCTTTTCAGCCTTTTCAACTCTCTGGAGGATTTGAACTCTGGCCCCCAAGGTCAAATGGCTGATGTTCAAAAGTCCCCCCCCCCCTCTCTGGCCCTCCAACTCTCTTCCCGAAGCTCCTTCCTAACAAAGAATGACTCTCTTTGGTACACACAATAAAGCTCTGGTGGATTTACCCAGATTAGAGAACCCCTTGAAGTCTTTGTCAAAACTAATCTTCTCAGGAGAAACACTTGTTGATAACCACCTTGCTTTGTGTGGCAGCAGGGAAACCAGGGCCCCGCTGGAAAAACTGGCCTCTGACCTCCCCATCTCCACATGGCACCAGGCACCACACAGCCCCTGCCCTCACGGAACACTGCCTCCCCCCACCATCACATATGCCCCATGAGCTCCTGGCCCCTCGCACTTTTCCACTTCAAACTGTACCCACCTTCAGACCAGGCTCGCAAAGCAAGGAGGCCAACCCTGCAGCTTCCCAGGCTATGAGAGACCCTGGCTAGGCGCCAGCCTTTCCCTCCTCTGCCGCCCCCACAATGTAACCCTCCACCCTGCTGAGTTCAGCCTCCCTTGTCTTCTTGCTGCAAAGTTTGCCAGGCGCCTTTTCAGGCGGTTTTCCTCTACACAACCGGCCCTAAGAAATCATGCATAAAGATTTCCCTCTACAGGTGGTTGTGAGCTGTAGCAGTTTTTGCTCTTGCAATGGAAATGTGTGGGGTTTTTTTTTTTATTTCATTTTACCCACTAATAGGGTTTTTAAAAAATTATTTTGATTGCACCCACAAAGGGTTAGCATTTCCTCCAAATCCTAAGAAGAGAGATTAAATTCTCTATGCAAGAAATGTTACCACTACCATCACCACCACCATGCACTGACTCTTTATCTTCCCACACTCCCCCACTTTGCTCCGACTTCATGAAGCCTTTTTGCAACTAAATTTTCATGTGCAAAATAATTACAAGAATGAAGACACTTGGTGAATGAGAATCAATCCAAAATATGACAGAGTGGAGGAAGGACTTGCCCTCTACGGAACCCCCCCCCCCGAAAAAAAACATCGGGGTGGGGGGAGGCGAGGCGGATTCCTCTCCCGAGCTTAACACCACAGGATCATCTTCCAACTGGCATGCCTCCTGCACAAATCACACACACACAACCACAGAGAAGCTGCTTAAGAAGTCTAGGCAATTTGTACAAATATAATTGTTCCGTGAAAAAGACAGTAATCATGGCCAGTCACACAGATCTACTCCTCCAAACATCCACCAACTGACATCATAAACTTTGCAAAAGCCAAACACAAGACAGTGCATGGTATAACCTACCTTGGCGAGCTCCTTCACTTTTTGTGCAAATGTTTCCCCTCCGCACGCTTTACACAGATTTCTAGGGAAATTTGGAAGGACTGGTGAGGGGGTGGGAGAGGTGAGGGAATGAGGGTAATATAAATAAGGAAGCATTTTAAATGCACCACGCAAAAAGCTCGGGATTTCACGTTATGTGTCTGCACTCTTCCCGGAGCAAAGCAAAACAGTTTGCGTTCAGTGCCAGACTTAGAGGGAGAGGGAGAAGAGAGAGGGAGGGGGAGACAGGGAGGGGGAGAGGAGAGAAGAGAGGGAGGGGAGAGAAAGGAGGAGAGGGGAGAGGCTGAAGGAGAGAGAAGAGAAAGAGGAAATGAGAGAGGGATAGAGGGAGATGAGAGGGGAGGTGAGCGAGGAGGGAGGGGGAGAGAGAAAAAGAGAAGAAAGGAGGGGGAGAGCCAGAGGAAAGGAGAGAAGAGGAGGCAGCCCCCCTCCCACGTTCCCACCCCCACACATTCAGGCACCTCCTGAGTAACTGATCAGGGCAAAGAACTCATCACCCACGTTCGAAAACCCGGTTTGAGGACTGAGTCCCCATGCATACACTCTCGGGATCTATTTATAGACAGACCCTAATAATATGCATTGCATTCTGAACGTAAATGTGTGTGTGCTCCGATTACATACAGTTCCTTTGACAGGTATGATTTTTTTTTTTTGGCACTGCAGTGCGGTCTGATTGTATCTGTTTGGATTTTCTTCTTTCTTTTTTTGCATCAGGAAAACATGCATCAATTTTGAAGGTGTGGGGGGGGGAGTGGTGGGGGTCTCAATGCTAATAAAACCCTGGCTTTTTTTTTCCCCTGCAAAGCTGGGATATTTGCAGAGTTTGGGGTTGTTTGAAAAGGCTCCAGCTCTGGCTCGGTGTAGCACGCCCAGTTCCAGCAGTGTGTGCTATTGACCTGCATTGACGTCAGTGCGTCATTAGGTCTCCCTTAGAAACACTGACTTTCAAAAATAGTATCAAATTAATTCAGTTGGAGCCTGGTGAAGAAAGGCTACTAGCTGGAATCAGCCATAAAACTCCAGAATTTTCAGCCCTAGATCTCTTCTTCTTTTTCTAGGAGCCAAATAGAAATCAGATTGTATGGAAAATGCCATTGATGGGATTTTTTTCCCTTAAGAAAAGGGACCAAATTAGATTGCTAAACCCAGAACTGCTTTTTTTTTCCTTTCCCTTCTTTTTTTCTGATCTAAAAATAACCCCTTGCTTGAGCTGACTGCGGTATCTTTTGTGTTGCAGCTCTCTGTTTTTAGCAGTGTGGTCCCAGTGAAGGGTGGAACTCAAGTACAGATATTGATCTATTGTTATTTGCAAAGCCAGGAATTAATTTTAATAAAACAGGTGTGCCTTATGGTGGCAGTGGGTAATAGAGAAGGGGCACCATGGGAGACATTTATGCCATTCACACTTTCCGTTTCATTTTTTCCAATTCATCTTTTAAAGATGTAATTCCCACCCCACGTGTCTCACGTGGCCTCTGACCAGCACATGCAACCCCCATTCATACAAACACAAAGCACCAGAGCATTCACACTTAGCAGAGACAGTACATTCATAAGCAAAGGCTCTGCGATGTTCCTTCCTCTCATGGCTGCTTGGCAGAAAAGGCATAGCAGCCCACCAAAATAGGATTAGGTTTAATCTGGGGGATTTAAGGATGCAATCTGATAATTAGCTTGTACTGTTAAAAATCTGCATTTATTAAAAATCAACTTTTTATGGGGAGCCCCTTCACATAGCTGACAATAGTTTTTATCCATCTATTCTACAAGCATACATTTTTATACATACCTAAGAATTATATACATGAATATAAAGGGTGCCCTCCAACAGAAGCAAGACGGGTGCTAGTGAGTCTCAAAGCTTTGGGGGAGGGGATGTTAGATTTTTCTATTTCCAGAGGAGGCAGTTATAATAGTTTTGTAGAGTCTTCATTCCCTATACTTCTTGCTCCCCAACCCTCTCTCTCTGACCCACTCTCCCCAAATGTGCTGCACTTGTATCTCCCTGTGATAAAAGAATTTGGTTTCTCTGACCCATTCAGTCTTTGGTCTCTGCTGAGACTGTTAATGAGGGGACTAATTAGGGCCGTTGTGTACAAGGGCCCTCTCAGGAGGCCACTTGGATGACAAGGGATGTGGGGGGCCTTGGGTGGAGGAGAAGGAGTGCCCAAGATATATTTAAGTCATTTGACCTAAAATTAAGTGGGCCTTAAAACCTTTTTTGATACATCCAGATGTCAGGTTTCCATTTCAAAATTACCCGATCATCTATGTTTATCACAATGTCCTAATAGAATGAGGCCCTTCCTTTCAATCCCTGAAGTCTAGCTCAGAGAGAGAGAGAGAGAAGGGGGTAACATGTTTTTGACCTCGAGGTTTTCGGACAAGGACATGATATGCATAATTCGACCATGCTGGGCTAGTAGGTCTGGGAAGTGGAGGTCAGAGAAGACTCCTACCCCAGCTATTACTCATCTGCCCCTTGCTCAGCCCCAAGGAGGAGCATTGAGGGCAAGTCAGGAGGCAATGGGGCTAGAGTTTATCTAAGGACAATTTCTGGTGTTTGGAGGAAACTTCAACTGGTAACAGACTGACCACGTGGTTTCCCTGTCTTTCCCTGCCTTTCTTTCTTGAGGATTCAGGGAAGACAAGGCAATTGCCAATGGTTCATGCTGTCACAGCAGCAGCAGCAGCAGCAGCAGCAGCAGCAGCAGCAGCAAAAGGGAGGTGCTCTGAGCAAACTGAGTATTCCCCCTCTCCCCTAACCCAGCACTTACAGACTGAGGTATAGACACTGATTGGTGGATGCTTCCAGACTGCCAAGCACCTGCAAACCACTATCTCAGCTTGCAAGGGCTCCCATACACACTTCATCTCAAATGCATTCATTCACAGAAACATACAGTCATTCATGCACCTGCACACAACCATATTCATTCATATTTTAGCCACAACTGCAGCCACCCATTTGCCTGCAAAGACCGGGCAAGTGTACACAGCAAGAACACGCCTTTATAAGACTGCATTCTACTCCTCCCCTCTTTTACACACACACACACACACACACACACACACACACAATTTACTTGCTGCTTCCTTCTCCCAGAGGCGGGGTTCAACTCTGAAGTGTGCAAAATCCTGGCAAGAACACGCCTTTATAAGACTGCATTCTACTCCTCCCCTCTTTTACACACACACACACACACACACACACAAACACACACAATTTACTTGCTGCTTCCTTCTCCCAGAGGCGGGGTTCAACTCTGAAGTGTGCAAAATCCTGGCAGGAATAAATTTCCACCATTCAGATGGCGGCATCTCTAGCCTGTATAAAGACCCACTGACCTCATCCATGATTAAATCATGGACAAGATGCCCAAGTGCTGGCAGAGCTGCAAATACCTAAATGGATGAGGGGGGCCAGTTCTTTTCCTGGCTTGGTTTTCCTCCCTTGGCAGCCCAATGAATAAAAAGAGGGCCAAGGGAGGGGCTTGCAGCGTGTCCCAAGACTGCACAGTGCCCCAGTTGGCTGGTTCAGTTCTTGTCCTTTAGGGAGAGGTAAGCATTATGGAGAGCTGTCAAGCACTGCTGGAGCCAAGACTCGGGGTTTCAAGGCATTGGAGATTCTTGTTGGTCTGCACACCAAGAATGGGGAGCTGGGGATGCTCATTTGCATTCCCCACCCCCAGAACCACTCTGTACTCTCTCTACTCTGTTCTGTGCCTTGATGAGAGGTTGACCTCTAGGGACTACATTAACAGACTCTTGATCTCTGGTTCGGCCAAAGGGGGTCCCTGGCATGGAAACTGAGGACAGGAAGGGAACAGAGTAAGATATTTAGTCCCATATCTCCCTCTGATGGGTTATCTATGGTTATGTCCCACTAAAAGCCACAGCGCCTGTCAGGTGGCCCTCTTGAACAGCTACAGTTATACAGTTACAGTTCGAAGGTGTGTGTTTGTGTATGGATGCATCTAGACCACAGATTCTGAGACTCTCTAAGTGTGTAGAACTCTTCAGCAGCACAAAAATCCCAAATCCATGTGCCTCATTGGCTCCTCCTTGATCACCTATCAGAATGCTCAGTAAGTAGTGTTTGTTTTATACGCATAAAGATAAAGCGAGCTTTTCCAGTGAAATATACAAAATTAAAGACTAGATGCTGCTGGAGATACTGCAGGGTAGTCCGTAAGGAGAACCCTGAAAGTGGACCATCAGGTTAACTGTGTACCAGCTTTGTGATCATGGCCAAGTTACTTAATTTCTCTAAGTCTCAGTTTCCTCCTCTGTAAAATGGGAATGATAATAATAGTACTCCACTCTTGGAGTTGTTACAAAGAGTGTATGAAATAATCTATGTGAAAATGTGTAACGTAATGCCTGGTTTAATGCACAGTAAATACAGCTATTTAACTACTAAGAGTATAAGCATGCGTTCTACAAATGGCAATCTATGAGGCATCTAGAACTTTCAAAGTTTTCAAACCAGGACCGGCAATAAGATATTCATTTTATACCATGACCTCAAGACACACACACACACACATATACACATGCACACACATGCCCGCACGAGCACAAACTGAAAGATATTTGGCCTTACAATTTGCAGTGCACTTTGATATAACATTTGTTCTATTTCATAAAAAAAAAAAGTGGTCATGGCCAATTAAGAGGGAAACAGTGATCTAGTGGAACTTCCGGGGATCTGTGTGAGGAGGACATCCTTAAAGGTGACAGAATAAATAAAGACCATTTCCTGCTATCTTCTAAACAGGTGTAGTCACATGAGTGGGGAAAAATCAGTAGGAGAAACTGTACAGAATGTGAAATTCACTCAAAGAGTATCTGAGTGATCCTATGTGTAAGAAACTAGGAGACAGGGAAGGGGACCTAAATGTATAAAACATGGTGCTTGGACTCAAGGAGCTTCTGGTTGAGTAACAATGATTAATTCATTTAACAAACTGAGCACCTACTGTGTGTGAGAAAGCTTTGTTCTGCATCAGTGAACAAGACAGAAATTCCTGACCTCCTGAGGCTTATCTTCTTCTGACAGTGACAATAAACAAGTAAATAACCAAATAAACATAATAAGGCTTCGATAGTGGTAATGAGTCTTAAGTAAAAAGCAAGGAAATGGGAGACTGGCTGGTTGAAAGCCTATTCTAGATAAAGTAGTCAGGGGACCCTTCTCTAAGAAGAAAGTATTTGACCAAAGACATGAAGGGAGGGAGTGAGCCCTGTAAATTCTAAGAGAAATACACTCCATCAAGAGGGCCCACAAGAATACAGGCTCTGAGGCAGAAGTTCCAGAAACGGGAAGAAAGCCAGGGTGGCTAGACCTTAGTGAGCATGTGAGGTAGATGGGGCCAGATGATACAGGATCTTAAAATGTCAAGCTAAATCTTGACTTACATTTGAATGTGATGGAAAACCATTGTAGGGTTTTACGCAGGAGTGACACGATCTGATTTATGTTTTAAAAGGATCGCTCTTGCTGCTGTGTGGAGAACTGACTGGAAAGGGCAAAAGGGAAGCAATGGGACTAGTCAGGAGGCTAACTCAGCTGTCCAGACAAGAGATGACAGCAGCCAGGACGAGGCCAACAGTGATGAAGGTGGAGAGAAGTGGCTGCATTAGCGGTACCTACTTTGAAAGTCGATGCCTCTACATAGCTGTAATACAACGTAGAACGTGAGGTGCCAAGATAGAGTACACGATGTTGTGGGAACTCAGATAAAAATTACATCTGGCTGTGGGATGAGCTGGCACTTGAGCTGTGTCTTCAAGGATGAGTGGGCAGAAATGGTGAGGGAAGAGAGGACATTCCAAAGAAAGGGAAAGCGTACGAGTAAAGACACCACAGAGGGAAAGCAGAAGGCAGAATTACCAGGAGTAATTCTCCGGATTATGGCAGGGATGAACGGGTGGATAGGAGACAGGGCTGAACAGATAGGTTTGGGAGAAATCATATAGAGCCCAGGTTGCCATAATAGAGTCTGGGCAATGGAGAGCCAATGCACATTCCTAAGGAGGGTTTTATATGATCAGAGCTGAGATTTAGAGAATATTGCACAACGAGAGGGCTGCAGGGGAACCTGGAAGCTTCTGCTTTGGGTCTTGGTAAATTCACATATTAAGCAGATCTTTGACCTTCTCTGATCCTTTATTCCAGCCACACGAGCCTTCTCCATAACCAGTGGGCTGGCCACAACCAACCCTTCCCCTTTGTCTTTGTTCATGTCATTCTCAATACCTAGGGTGTCTTCCCGGACTCCTGTTCATTTACTCAGATCCTCCTCAATCTTCTCCCCATCCTTGGCCTCTATTGCTCTCTCCCTTCTATGTGTGTACACCACTCATGTTGGCTCTTAACTTCGTGCACCCACTTGCATTTCCTTAAGTATGTATTTCAAGAAGGTAGGACTTCCCTATGAGATATGAATTCCTTTTGGTCAAAGACCTTACCTGGCACTCCCTTTGTTTTCTCCACAGTGCCTGGCACTCAACAGCTATTTAAATATATTGACCACCCTCACAGCTAGTAAAGTGAGTGTTGAGAGCCAAGTAGCCTCCCGAAGAGCCAAGGGTAGAAAGGCAGTTGTCCATATACATGGATGTCTAGACATACAAACCAAGGGGACCCACCCTCCTGCTCCATCCATCCTCTCATTCCCTCACCACACCGGAAATGACCACACTAAGAACTGGACACTTAGGTTTTGCCTTCCATAGAACAACCGTCCCTGGAAGTTACCCTTGCTCTAAGGAATAGAAGACATGTTCTAGAGAACACCCACGCCCATGATTTCCCACAGGAAGACAGGGAAGTGGGCCTGAGTCAGATTCAGTGTCCTCCCCTCTCCAAACCCCTGCCCCTTCCACCAGCACTTACTATTTGATGGGCAGGTGGCCTTCCTGGCTCCCAGGCTCCGTGCCACACCACGCATGGTTTTTCATGGAGCCGGTTTACTTACCTTAGGGGCTTCCACTCCGGAGTGTTTTCCCCCTTGGTAGTGGCCTTCCCCATTTCACCAGGCACTGGAAATAGCAACCAGTGAGACACAAGTTTCAAGACAGCAACAGGGCTGTGAACTTTCTCTGCACCTGACACCTTGCAGGAACACGGGTCACTTAAGGACACACTGCAAAGGCACAGATGATGGGTTTCCTTCTCTGTTGCTGTGGACACTCAAATTGGTGTTTGGCCTGTCCTTGGCCTCCATGGCTCACTGGCTCTTCCCAGATGCTCCATCTGTCATTTCCCGGAGAGGGGTTGGGGGCCCTGGGGAATGAGCGAGGTCATCAACCAAGTAAGAATGAAGAGGTCAGATTCTTGTTCATGGCTTGAACTCGGTGTTGGCCCAGACTCCGATAAGTCAGGGAACCTGGCCCAACCGAGCTCAGTCTGGGGGTCTCCACCCACCCAGGAGGATTTGCCAGGGCGTTGGCACACTACTGGATTAAAGAGGTCTGTGGGGAATCCCCCTCCTTTCAAATCTTTTCTCCCTGCCTCCCCCCCCCCCCCCACCCCCGGCAAGCCAATCTTAGGTTTACATTGAGAACCGGCTTTTCACTTGGGGAAGAGTTCCCCCTGAAACTCAGTGGCGGCTGAGAGGGGTGGGTAGGGAAGGGAGACCTCCTTTCATCAAGTTCAAGCTCCCTCCCCCACACCCAGGCCATTACTGGGCTCAGCACTCCCAGCCCCCAACTCCCGGGCAGTGAGGGGCGGGGTCCCAAGGTCGTGGCAGTGAGGGGCGGGGTCCCAAGGTCGTGGCGGGGGTGGCTATCGGGTGCAGACTTTCCTGCGGCCTCCCCTGGGCCGCCCGCCTCCGCCGCCGCCACCTCGGCCTCCCTCCCACGCGTGGAAGCCGCGCGGCGGCGGAGGTGGCTGCCGGGCTGGGCCTGGCGGTCACGCGGGCGGCACGCGGCCCTGCGCCGCGGGCACGTGAGGGGGCGGGGCCTGCGCCCAGGATCCCCTCTCGCGGCTGCTTGCGTAGGAGCCGGGCGCCCGCCCGCGCGCGCGCGAGCGCGTACTCCCTCCCCGCGCCGCCCCGCCCGGCGCCGCCGCCGCCCCCGCGCCGCTGCGCGCTCTGCCTCCGCCCGGAGATCTCCCGCGCGGGGGCGGGCTGCGGAGTCCGGGGAGTGGGAGCCGGCAAGAAGGATTAGGGGGCAGGCGCGCGGCTGGGGGGGCCGGTGCCCGCGGCTGTGCGACGCCCACCGCCCCAGGAAGCCCCCTCCCCCAACCCCTCCGAAGACTTTCCCTGACAATCCAGGGATTTTGTAGATTCGAGGCGAGGAGAAGCCGGGCTTCTGGATAGAGCTGTGGGCTGGAGGAGGCGAGGGGTGCAGTGGGATGCTTGAACCCCTCCTTTTCCCCCATCCACCCACGCGCTCTCCCGGCGCTGATGATGTCCTGCCCGCTCCGCTGCTCTGGCTCTGCTCGTGACTCTGCTTCGTGCTGGCAGAATTCCACGGCGTGCACTTGGGGGTGGGGGTGGGGACAGGGGCGGGGGGCGGTGTGTCCCAGCTATTCCTTTTAAGAGCCCACCCTTTGGCCTGCCAAACACCCACTTACCTGCCCCCATCCCCAAAGGCGGTGGCCTCACACACCAGATAGCCCCTGTGTCCACATCCACTCCACAGGACAGTCTTTTGTCTCCATCTTGCACCTGATTGCCCCTCCCCAAGGGCAAAGAATGCACCCATCTCTTCTTCTGGGCCCCCAACCCCCCACCTCCGGTATCCACATGGGTGGTGGCAGCAGAGGGGAGTGGGCCAACACACAGACTGTCCATGCAGCCCCTTCAAGGTACACCCTTTTGGAACAGAGCAGTGGAAAAACAAACAGGAACTCTGCAGGAGGAGATGGAGCCAAAACACCAGCACCTTTCCACCCTCCACGTGTTGATCACCTAGCACGTGTGTCCGGCCCAGGGTAAATATTGTGGTTTGGTTTCGCTCGGCACCTGGTAGACCGCACTCGCTGCCCCTGGTAACTGGGCAGCAAGGCTTTGCCCAGGGCGCTGTCTTCTGGGATGCAGTGCTTCTGACGCAGGGTCCAAGATAAGGCGGTGTGTTGGACACACACAGAGAGGGGGAGGGGGAGGAAATAAATATTATGAAAAGCCAGAGGTACTCAAAAATCAGAGTTGGTGCCCTCTGGTTGGCAACATCCTGCACTGGAGGGTATGGGCTCCACTTTAGAGGGAGGGACTGTGTGAGAACTGTGTTGCCCCTCTCCTAGCCAGAAGTTGATTCTGAGAGACAGAAGCCCTGAGAGACAGAAGATATCCTCTCTTCCAAGTGGCAGTTGCCTGGGCTGAAGTTTCACGGAGAGGCAACAGGGCTGGGCTTCTGATCTGGGCCTTGAGAATTCCAGGTTCCAGGGATAGCCACTATCTAAGAGCTTGACCTGGATAGGCTCTTTAAAAATGCCTTGCAGACAAGTTCTATCAGCACCCAAAGAGAAGTCTGAGCAAATGGCTTAGTTTCCCCTGGGCCTCCTGTTTCATAGCCAGTATGTTTGAATCTGGTTGCCTTTAACATTGGAAACTTGAGGACATCCTTCAGAAAGCCTGCTACACTCCCAGCTGCATTCCTCAGATTTCCTGTTAATTCTGGTTAGCACAGCAACTTATTCTTTGAGTTGAGTTAATTTTGTCACCTGATACCTATCTGCTGGATGGTGGGGATTTATTTATGTGCAAAGCACCTCAGGAGAGGGCTGCACTGCTTGGGGAGGAAAGGAAAGCATAGGGCTTTTGGATCCTTTGGCCATTTATTTATTCATTCATGGTTTTTGAGGGCTCACTGTGCTCTATGTGTAGGGGAAGAAAATTTTTCTCTTACTCTTTAACGTTCTTCTACCTGGTCTAAGAATCAAATTGACCTGAGATAGATGAACAGGAGAGAATCAAATTTTATTTTATACAGACAGGGAATCCACACAGACACAAGATTCCAAAGACAGATGAAATGGGGTATATATGTCATCTTGAACTAAGAAGGGGGAAGGAATGTAATTCACGGGAAGGTAAAAACGAGTAAATGTTAGGTACGCAAATGGTTGCTGCGCTCTTCAGAAACAATGGGACACAGACAAGTACTTTGATCAAAAACACATTGCTGGGTTCTTCCCTGTCTACTATACCTAGTTCATATTATAATGTAGTTATCTATGGTGCCTAAATTCTTTTAGGCAGTTGGGGGAAGGTCAAAATTTCTTCCTGAGTCTTTTGGGCCTTACATATTTGCAGCTTGAAATAATCTGCATGCCAAAATGGGACATTTTGGGACAGCCTACCTTCACCCCTACACATGCCTTCTGCAAAGCACTGGGGAAATCTAGTTTAAATGACATGAACTTTGATGGTGGGGAGTTTTGGGTCCACTGGAAAGACAGTAAATGATTATACCACAGTGAGGTCATTAATACAACTAGATTGCTCATGAGGTGCAATAAGGGAAGAAATTGCTGAAATCTGCTCTCGGGAATGTATCAGTCAGCTTGAACTACATTATGCTCCAGTAGCCAGTGATTGCAACATTTCAAGTAGCTTAAAACAGTCAAGGTCCACCAGAGATCTCCTGTAGTTCTGCTTCATGCTCTCTCCATTCTGGAACCAAAGGTAAAGATGCAGTCCCTATGTGGGACTGGCTAATCTCAATGGCAGAGGGAAAATAGATATGGCAGAGCCAAATAATAGCTTCTGCTCCAAAGTATCATGTCCCCACTCACGCTTCATTGGCCAGAGCAAGTCATGTGACTAAGTTGGCAATAAATGGAGCAAGATGCCACCCTTCCACCCAGTGAGGCCAGTGGGGAGGGGAAGTAAATATATTGACCAATTATACAATGTACCAGAGCCTCTCAGAGTTGGTGATGCTTTGGCTGATTGCAAAAGCAAATTAGAACTGGAGCAGGTGGGCAGACAAGGCAGGGGACGATATTCTGCAGCCTCATGGGCCACAATCATAGAGTTACAAAATTTCCTGGTGCATTCAGGACAAGCCAGTCACCTCCCATTCAGCAACCTTTCCTCCTACATCTGTAGAGTGTAGGGCAGTATTCTTCATCTACACTCTCTTCCCATGTGTTACTCTCTTTTTAGGGGCTTGCCCCAAGCCCTGTTTCAAGGAGTGTCATTGGAGAAGGATGCTGATTGTTGTACATCTTCCCAGGAAAAAATAGACCTAAATTACCCAAAAAGACTCTTGTTTTCCATAAATGCCAGAAAACAGACAAAATATTCAGCACATTGCCATATGGTTCTTGACCCTTAGAGCCTGGACAGTGGTGGGTCCGGATGTTTATGCATGGGGGCTGGGGGCTACCAGAACAACCACTGTAGATGTCAAGTTCTTCTAAAATTTCAGCCTGTGTTCATGGAATACAGTTTCAGGGGATGTTTCTAGATGGTTCTGATGGCTACCTGGATCTCAGCAACCTAGCCTTTCTTTCCGGATGAGCTTGGTCAATAAAGGTCTCATTTTCACCCTCTTCTATTACTTCCTATTCTGTTTTAGGTGTTAAAAGAGGACACCTCTTGGCCAAGATGCCTAGGTGACAAACATTCCCTCAAATGCTATTAAGCAAGAGTAAATATGTGTTATTGATTCCTGAACTATTAATTAAACCTTGTGTAGTGGTTAGACCTTGGCTTAGAACTGGCATGCTATTAGCTCCTCCTATATTCCTTTGGCCACAAGTCATGAGGCCAAGTCCAACATCAGTGGGGCAAAGAAATATACTGAAAAAAAAATCCAGCTTTTCACAGTGTTGCAAAAAGTGAGATCAGCAATAGGATTAGGGCTACTCCAAATTTCCAAAATTCCACCTGTATGGCCTTATTCACAGTTGTCCCATGTTCATGTGAACATGCATGAAAAGGTTCTGCTGAGAAAATCACATATTAAGTGTTTTCCTCCTCTCTAACTACCTTTTCTCTTGGCCCCAGCCTTTAGACTTCCTCCAGACTTTTCTACAACTATCTGTGACTCATTTCATCTCTTTCTGAGACTGTGAGGGCTGACCCAAGAGCTATTGTTGGTGGGTATCCACAACATGTGAGTACCCACATGTCTGTAATGTTGCAGAAGGCATTCGTACTGTGTGCAAAAAATTGGATAAGAAGAGATTACTTCTTGAGCCCTTTCCCATTCTAAAATACTCTGATTCTGGGTGTCCTATGTTAATTTCTGACCTATGTAGTTGATTTTTGGACATAGCATTTGATCTGTGAATCTTAGATTTCTTTGTTTCCAGTGTCCAGTAGGCTCATACATTGATAGGATCACTGTTCTGTCCTCACTGGGGAAACATGAGGAATAGTAATTGGAAGAATGCACGTTTCTCAGCATCCAGATTTCCTTATAATGATTCCCTTTGCCTCTGGACAGCTTCAGGTGGAAGAATGATTCCAGAAACATTAGTCTTCCCATCCTTTCTTTAAAAATATAGGGGCACCTGGGTGACTCAGTTGGTTGAGTGTCCGACTTCAGCTCAGGCCATGATCTTGCAGCTTATGGGTTTGAGCCCTGCGTCGGGTTCTGTGCTGACAGCTCAGAGCCTGGAGCCTGGTTCGGATTCTGTGTCTCCTCTCTCTGACCCTCCCTTGTTCACACTCTCTCCCTCTCTCTCTCTCTCTCAAAAATGAATATTAAAAAAAATTTCCTTAAATAAATAAAAAAATATATATTTATCTAAGAAAGAAAGTGCAATTTTATATTCTCTATTCTAGGAATTCAAAGTTCTCAATGCCCAGGAAGTTCTATTTAGTATCTAACTTGTTTCTCCATGGTTAAAAGCCACCCTTTCTCCTTTCTCATCTTTCGCATCTTTGCATATGGTGGAATCCATCTCTAATGTTGGTTTTATGGAGACCTGTTCATTTTGTGGTTCTGGTAGAAAGAATTGGCATTATTTTCTCTTATTTCTTATCAAAAAAAATCCCTGAGAGAGTGTGATCATCCCCATAAGCACTTGCAGTATCCTGAACATTGCCTTTGGAGCCAGACTGTATGTTCCAGTTCTGGTTCTGCTACTTAACAAGGTATGTGACCTTGGACAACTTGTTCAGCCCTCTTGTCCACAGTCTCCTTGTATGTAAAATGTGATTATAACAGTACCTCTCTCACAGAGTACTCCTAAGGGATAAATGAATTCATATATGCAAGGAGCTTAGAATAGTATCTGGCACATATGTGCTCAATAAGTGTTGTCTATTATTATCCTTACTTAGAGATCTAAGACTTAGCCATTGTCCTCAAAGAACCCAGACTCCAGTGAGGAAAATGGCACTGACAACACTGAGGTGTAGCTGTTCTCTTGGCTAAGGTGGTGAGGGGATATAGATGGTTTAGGAATACAGGGAGAAAAAGTTACAAGGAGGTAGATTTTATTTAAGACAAGATCTTCCTAACAATTAGAATTTATCAAAAAAGTAGTTAAGTAATGAGCTCCTCTGTCATCAGAAGCATTCAGGCAAATCCTGAATACCCATCCAGATGGATGGATAGCATATGAAATTCTCCTAGAATCTGAAGAACAGACTTTGCAAATGGTTAGTCCATGGGCTGAATCTCACCTGCAGAAATGAATTTTTTAAAAGTTAAATAAGTTGCCAACAAATTAAGAGATTTTCGTTAAACCATCTAGATTTTTGGCCTTTTTGGTTTTTTGCAGAGTTGGAAGATCTGGCAACACTGAGTCTACAAGCCTGCATGTCAGTAATGGAGCTGAGCTGTGGCTGCTCCCTCAAGACAGAGCCCATTTTACAAATAGGTATGCCTTATACATTTTTCTAGGACATCTTCTTCCATTTATGGGACTCACTTGGCTCCTGTGTAATTGTTTTTTGTTTTTTGTTTTTTTTTGAGAGAGCACAAGTGGAAGAGGGGCAGAGGGAGAGGGAAAGAGAGAATCTTAAGTAGGATCCCAACTCAGGGCTTGATCTCATGACCACGAGATCGTGACCTGAACCGAAATCAAGAGTTGGATGCTTAACCACTGAGCTACCCAGGCGCCCGGGCTCCTGTGTATGTTTGCATTTATAACGCCTATGGCAGAAGGTTTGCATAGTGGGTAGGAAGCTAGATTAAGTGATACCACCTTTAGGATGACCTGATCCCACATGAACTCCTTCCTAATTCTGAGAGCTGTACTTGCATGCTGGGACACAGATCTGACCCTTAGCACAGCACTATTCATTAAACGGGCTCTGCACACCTACTCCTTGCTAAGCTCTGTGAATCATAGTAGGAGGTCACTAAACTAGACTTCCAAGGGTCCTATATTAAATATTGTAAGGAAAACATTTGTTTCCTTTACTCACTATTCACTGAATACTTCTACACCAAATGTGTGGAGGGGGAAGGGGTTCCCCAGCAAGCAGTTCTCCAACTTTCCAGACACCAGCTGGGTATCCCACAGTTCAACTCAGTTCTGACACTGACGGCTTGTAGCTAACACTGATCCCACAGGTGAAGGGCTGGATCCCATAAGACCGCCACCACCCCCACTCTCAAAGGCTAATTACATGTCCAGGTTGTCACCTGTGCTTCTGATCTCCCAGCTATAAATCAGAAGTTCCCACACCCCTCTCCTTGCGTTTGATAATTTGCCAGAATGGCTCACAGAGCTCAGGAAAGCAGTATACTTACTAGATAATTGATTTGTGATAGAAGGCTAGATGACGTAGGAAGAGCCAGATGGAAGAGATGCACAGGGCAAAGTGTGCGGGTGTGCTCCTCTTCCAGAACTCCCATGTGGTCAGTAACCTAGAAGCTCCTGGGACCCCATACTTTTGGGATTTTTTATGGTGGCTTCATTACAGAGGCATGGTGGATTAAATCATTGGCCGCAGGTGATTAACTCAAACTCCAACCCCTCTAAACTCACCCAAAGTCAGGTCAGGGTCTGAAAGTTCCAACCTTTTGAATATAAGGTTGGTTCCCCTGGCAACCGGTCCTCTACCAGAGGGACTTTCCCAAAGTCACCTCATTAACAAGCTCAGGTATGGCTAAAAGGGGACTATTATGAATAAAGGCATTCCTTTTACATTTATTCTTTTATCACTTAGGAAATTCCAAGGGTTTTAGGAGCTCTGTGCCAAAAGTCCAAATATATATCTCTTACTACAAATCACAATATCACATAATATATTTGAATTTTTGTAAAATACACATACCGTTTTTAAGTGTCAATTCACATAACCAAATTTATTATTTTAACCATTTTTAAGTGTACAATTCAGTGGTATTAACATTTACAATGTTGTGCAACCATCACCACTATCCATTTCCAAAACTTTTTCATCCCAAACAAACTCTATACTCGTTAAACAGTAACTGTGCATTCCACCCTCCCCCTCAGCCCCTGGTAACCTCCAGGCTACTTTCTGTTTCCATGATTTTTTTTAATCCAGGAACTTCACCTAAGAGGAATCATACACTCTGTCCTTTTCTGTTGGGCTTGTTTCATTTAGCACAATGTCGTCAGGGTTCATCCATGTTGTGGCATGTAGCAGAACTGTATTCCCTTTAACAGCTAAATAATGTCATTGGACTGATATACATTTTGTTTATCCATTCACCTGTTGATGGACACTTGGATTACTTCCACCTTTTGGCTACCATGAATGACACCACTATGAACATTGTTGCAGAAGTGTCTATTGGCGTCCCTGATATCAATTCTTTGTGGGTGTCTATGGTCCTGTTATATTTTAATTCCAATTAAACAGTAAACTTCCAGCTCTTTCTTCTCATTGTTCCATAAGGCAATAAAGAACCAGGTTCTTCCATTTTACAGATGCAGAAACTGAGCAGGAGCTCAGTCAGGACTGGGAACTAGAACAGAAGCTCCATCCCTGGTGTGTAGCCTTTCACACTAGACTAACATCTCCCAGGACAAGGGCTGTGTCTGTTAATCACTGATGTATCCCCAGGACAAGTGACTAGGATGCACTCAATGTGTTTTTGAAAGAGTAAATGAATGTTTTGGGTGGTTTTTTTTTTTGTGTGTGTGTGCTTTTCCCACGTTAACAGAGTCTCTAGAAGTTCCCAGAGCCTGGGACACTTACTCTTCTCCTTTTCCCGATCTCCCTATCAGACACTCCCCCATCCCAGGGACTTGGACAAAAAAGCCTGTCTCCATCCATGTCTCAAATAGTGGCAACTCCAGCTTCAGTCCAGCCAGAGAAAAGTTCCTTTCCAAAGTGCTTCTGTCCACAGTCCCAGAGGTGCAACTTAGCCCCCATACCATGTGTGGCTTCATTTGAGCCCCACGCTCGAGTCCGCTGCAATTCTGGGCACAACTTGTTTCCTGGCTGGTGGTGTACTAGACCCACTGGGGGTGCCTCTGGCATGGTGGGGGTTTGGGACGCCTTAGAGCCAGGTTTTGTCAGAGATTTTTCCAGGCTGCTGCATGATTGCAGATCCTCCTATCCCACAGTGCGCTCCTGGGGTTCGGGACCCTCAACCCAAATTCCCTTTTGTTTAAAAATGGAGACAAATGTAATCTTAATGGAGTGGTGAGTGAGCTGCTCCCGGTCAACGGCACAGGCGGCTTGGTATTTGCTTTAGAAAATGGGGGCTGTAACAGGATTCCCTGTTCCCTCCACCTTGGAGGAGCCTGGCCTCGGGCTCTCAGAGGAGGTAAGGGGTGTGGCTTACGTCGTCCGGGGTCCTTTGTCCACTGCTACGTGCCCACAGCACAACAAAAGCTGTCCTTAACCGCACAAAGATGCTCCCGTGATGGGGCGCCCCCGACTGTCTCTCCGAGAGGCTGTGTTAGAAAGAAGGCAGGTGCTGGTGAGAAGCACGCGCAAGGCATCCATTTC